>BRZM01000055.1:984393-1696749 GCA_033238685.1 Lates japonicus | reverse complement strand
CCTATACAAAAATGAAAGGGACACAAAACTACACACAAAAAAACAGCTAAGAAAAATTAAATAACATTTAATAAGGAAGAGAGGAAAAATATGCATGAATATGTTTGTTGTGAAATATATAAATATATATATGAAATATATGTATTTATTTAATATGTAATTCGTCTATTTTCATATCAGGCGGAGAATGAGAACACATTGCTAATTGGAAAGAAGTGCCTAATCGTTGCCTCCCTGCACCATTAAATCATTAAAACATGAAAATCATTAAACTCTAATTTCTCATGTCTTATTGATTGTGAAGGACAGAAGTTGACAGAGAATTTTCGTACTACTTTAAGTCTAAGCAGGATCTATCCAATCATGATCACATTCTTGAATATGAATTTGCAAACAATGATGTATAAGCTTCATTCATTCATTCATTCATTATCTATACCACTTATCTGTTAAGGGTCATGGGGGGGCTGGAGCCTATCCCAGCTTACATTGGACAAGAGGCGGGGTACACCCTGTATGGATCACCAGTCCATCACACGACCAACATATACAGACAAACAACCAATGACACTCACATTCACATCTAGGGGCAATTTAGAGTCACCAATTAACCTGCATGTCTTTGGTCTGTGGGAGGAAGGCAGAGTACCCAGAGAGAACCCACACAGGCACAGGGAAAAAAGCAGCACCTTGATAAGTATAGGCAGTGTAATAGCCTTGCTGATTAATGCAAAAGATTTATTCAGAAGTCAGTACCATGCCATCAGTACATCACTGTGTGAAATCCAAATAAAAGTGGAAGCTATCACAACAGCTAGAGGCATCTTTGCTCTGTTAATGATTCCATAATTGTCACTTTGAGGAAAAGAAAAACTTTGTCTGCACCATGAATGTAATAATAACAGCAATAAATTGCATTTTCTGTCTTCCATCTGTCTTGTGCAGCCAAAAGACTGGAAGTAATAAGGTGTTGATGATTCCCTAAAGTTTGCCAAAGGAGCATCAGGCATGTATGAAGTGATGACAGGTGTTCCCATAATGTGGCATATTGCTTTTTCCTGGGTGTTACGTTTAGAGTACTTCAACTGTTGTCTCACACAATATTATGCCTCTATTCAGCAGGTATTAGAAAACAGTGTTACCCACCTCTGATATGATGGATGCGCTCACTTTTACGCTTTTACTTTTAAGTTAAGCGGATTTAAAGATAAATAAATGAATATCAAGACAAAATACAAAATATCATTCTTCATTAAGTTTGATCATTAAAACTCTGCCTGTATATTTGATATTGTCTGGAGGTTACCCAACCATAAGGACTGTTTATACAACTGTCAGAAAAACAATTCCCAATTATATTCTGAAAGTAAAGGACAGCATACAATAAATCGAATTTTCCCATTACTCATCTGTGTTTTTGTATCACCACCTACATCACTACAATTCTCTAAATGGAAGTATTTACTTTTGTTTCAATAGAAGCAAGGTAGGGTTTGTCCAAATAATTTCAGTCAATTAGTGTTGCTGGAAACACAACTTGTTCATTAATTTGAAAGAAATCCTTACACATGGGTTTGTGTGTATATGCATGTATAGAGAACTTAATTTTTAGCCCAGTGAATCTCAAGCACATCATGGTCAAAGCAATACATGCTATTAATATTACAGCCCTGTTCCATGTTTTTTTTGTGTAAAACAGTCTGATCATAGGGTCAGTGTAATTCCAGCCTCAGCCACCAACAGTAAATCCAATGTACTTTGCTGGAAACCTGCCCACCCACTTGGTCTCTACCAACACCTGACTGAAGATTTTCTTCTTGCAGAAGCCTACAATTAACTAATACAGTACAAATGTCTCAATCAGTCAAACCACTCTGCTGCCATGGCTATTTGGCCATTTTATGAATCATTTGAGGCAAAAACTGACCAGATGGTATCATATCCCAAAGATAAAAAACAACAAAAAAAAAACAACAAAAAACATTCACAGTCAGCATGAGACCGGTTGCCTTGGAGTCCCTACAAAGTGTGAGTAAGTGTGCAGCGTCTGTGTAATTACTGGAATGTGTGTTTCAAAGTGACACACCATAATCTGACCATTTCAGTATCAAACACACAGTCCTTGTAGACTTTGTAGCAGTAAAAGTCACCATCCCAGTCACCCAAAGGTTATTTACCAAAATCCTTCTTTTTTTTCCCCTCTCATCTGAAAATTTCATATCACCTTGCTGATTCAAATAATTTTGGTCCCTGACTATGCAGTTTGTTTATCGATACAAACGGTGAGTGACTACATCACTGTTCACCATTCACACTGCGACATGAGGGCAGTGTTTCTCGTGGTTTAGTCTTCAGTTCTCAGGAGGTTCAGTCTGATGCTGGTTCAAACTGTTTTGTTCAGTCCAGTGTGTACAACAAAAGTTACTGTATCCTGAACTTTTTTATGGATTTCACAGTCTTTCGGTGAGTAGGGTTAACATACTCCATATCAGCTAACCTAATGAATGCCTCTTCAGTGACAAGTGAAAGGATCCCCAAAGCTGAGACCTACTTATTGAGTCAGTGATACAGTACACTCTGTCCAATTTGGGGACATTTGTATCTTAAACAGCCTGTTGATTTCGTAGAGGTGGGGTTAGCTGTTAGCTGAATTTGTATTTTTGTTGCTTAATTTTTGGTTATATTTGGTTATATATAATATTGGGTTGCACCCGGAGACATACTGTCCCCTGTACAAAAAACTGTAAGTAATAAAACATTAAAAGGCTGAAATCTTTAGTTACTGGTGGTTTCTGGGAGCTTGGAAGAGGGGAGTCCCATCTGTAATAATAACTGTACTCTCCAAGTTGATTATTCAGACCTGTGAATATGATGGCAGTAAGCCAAACTTATTTTGGAAAGGTAAAGTAAGGGCAACACTAAAATTATTACTCAAACTGTTTGGTGTAAAGATTCCTGTCTCAGCTTGCCAGATTTACTGTAGGTGTGCACACACAGCTACTTGTGCAATAAGGGATTATTACCAATGTTTCAGATGCTTTTACTAACCTAGATAAACTTGGCTTGTATACAGCCTGTCTGACCACCTGTTTTTATTGCCCCAAATGTCTTAGCTGTAGTGATGTAGCTTTGTTCCTAAAGCAATTAACATGGTAAAAGCTGTGACTGATGCAATGGTAGCTTTTGCTATGAAAATGAATCCTAAGTTGTGATAAACTGCAATTATTCTTTAATTTAAATGTCTTTATGTTTATACATCTTTGTATAAGCTCCATATATATAATCCTTGTTTAAGTAAGCACTCATGATGGCCACTGACATTTGTAATTAATGACTTCAGCATCCAAATTGATCCTTCAAATCAATTCTATAACACTGACTGGATCATGTTATTCCTCTGTATAACTTCCCCTCTCTCCTCCTCCTCTCTTTACAGCAGACACTGTTTGTTGTCTTGTTAATTAGCTGCTTTGACAGAGATGGTGGAAAGCTTTTAGGGACACAGTTAGTTGCTCTAGTGCTCCCCAACTCCAAGACACAATCTGTTCCCATCAACAGAGTGACATGCTGTGATTTTACCAACCAAATTTGTCAGGCTTCTAACACAATAATATGTAAAAAGGAAAGTTTTTTTTTTTTAATAGGAGTTTCTCTGTTGTTGTTCAACAGTACAGAAGAACACAATCCAGCACCACAGTGTGATCAGTAAGTGAGACTGATGTCCTTAAATGAGTCATGGGTGTGATGTAGTAGCAAGCTGAGAGTGAGTATGGATGATGTTTGGGTGTAGGGAGCAGAGAAAACTAATTAACCCTTGGTGTGATGGGTCTCATTAAGTCATATGTGTATGATGGAATGATTCCCCCAACATTCATCACCCTA
This sequence comes from Lates japonicus, assembly GCA_033238685.1. Taxonomy (NCBI): domain Eukaryota; kingdom Metazoa; phylum Chordata; class Actinopteri; family Centropomidae; genus Lates; species Lates japonicus. Next base: position 1,692,867 of record BRZM01000055.1, on the reverse strand, counting down.
CCCACTCTCCGAGATACTGTACACACAAACAATAGTGTTTACATTATACAGCCAGATTAGATAACATTTCAAACACCTTTGTCTGTCCAATTAAAACACTTGTCAGTCAAGTTTTTACTAAATTCACTGATTATTATTATCATTTTTTAATGTGAATACATTGGTCCAACCCTGTGAAGCACACGGGTCATAAATGAGGATGCAAGAAAAGTTAATCAGTTTAAACCTAAACCTTTGTTTTTATGTCTTTGTGTCTATAAAAAACATTTGCAAATGTTCTATGAGGATATATTCCTTGAATTTGGATAAAAAAGAATTAGGAACAAGCCAGTTTCTTGAAGAAGAGCAAGACAAATCTCAACAAAAACAACTGAATTTTAAATCAAACCTCAAACTTAAACAGCTGAGAATCATGAGTAGCGCCAGTATAAATGGTAAAGAAAAAGGCTACCAATCATTTGGTCCATGTTCTAATGCATGTATGGTGATTATACCATGATGCTTCAATGTACATTAATTAATTTTTTTTTTTTTACATTTGAATTGAATACAGGACATATAACTCATCTAAGATTTCTTTTTTTCCTGTTTTTTTTAGATTGGCAATGCCAGTTTTCCATGATACAGCATCCTGCTAATTATTTAGTGAATAGAAGAAAATTGCATAGAGATGTACCCTTTCACTGTTTATCTGCAGCAACATGAAGCTGATGACTTGTGACACCACAAGTTAAGTCTTCATCATTGGCACTAATGAAGCTGTTCATTCAACATCAGGCACTATCAGCTTTATGTCAGTAGGTTAAATACTGAGCACATTAACCAGAGCCAAGCCTGAAGAGGGAAATTATACCAAGGTTTTATTAGCAAGAAAGAGACATAAAGGAAGTAAATTATGTAGTGATTGGCCAATTATATTGTGGCCAACTACCTTTGTAATTGTCAGAGTTGTAAACAGTGACTAACTGTTGGAGTGGAGCACACAGTATCCAGGTACCTGCATGTTCTTGCTTTAGTCTAAGTCTACGTCTGTGCACTGGTTGTGGTAAAGGGGTCAAAACTAGTCTGGAGGCTGTGATCAGAGATGAAAGAGTGAGGAAGTATCCTGCTTTGCCTCAGGCTGCATTTTTCTCCGGAGACTCTACCATCAAACTGAATGACTAACAGGTCTACAGTACCCTTCGTAAACTTTGTGTCTTGTATGTGGCTCTTGGGATGGCAATGTCAGTCGGTCCACCACTTTGCTCCAGACCAAATACCTAGACTATGGCTTGGAATAAATGACATTTTTGTCCTCAAAGGACTTGGTGGTCCTCCAACTTTTCATCTGGTGGGAGATCAAAGTCATGGGGATTCATGCTGTGAATATCATGGATATGGGACATTCCCACTTTCATGACAATCCATCTAGTAATTTGAACCATTTCACCAAAAAACTAAAATATCAACCCTAAATGGAAAAGCCATGTTCCAACAAAACCAGTTCATCATTTGGGACCATAAATAGGTTCCTTTTTCATGCCAGCACACAGCATGAAATGCAGTGGTGGATTTTCTTGCAGCATTTTGAGGATATTTCCTCAAATGCTCTGATTTGTTATCTTGGTAACTCATGATGTGGTCCCACTGCAATCTTAATTCCAAGGACTGCATTTTTGCATGATTCACCTATGTTTGCTCAGAGTAGGTCAGCATGTTTTTGTCCCAGAGTGTTTTGGTCATTTCAATCGCTGAAATCACACCCGCCTAAGCTTCCCTAACATCACAAAACCCCCTTTATTCTGTTTTTTTTCTTTCTTCTTTTAGTTCAGTTATTTTTCAACCAGCTTGCATGTGATCAGACAAATAAGCTTGTATTCTGGTTATTCTATGGTTAGCAGCTGCTAACCTGGTTCGCCTTTTTGCAAATGAATTCTTCCATTGTTCTTCAACTGGCCAGATACAGATGAATTGTTGGTTTTATAAACCATGGACTGTTGACGCAAGCCCCAAGGCTTAAGTCATGCTAGGCCCATAAACCAGAGAATGATAGATCACCCTGTGCTAAGAGCAAACTTTTCCACCTTTACTCCTTTCTGTGTCCCTCACCATAGTGACACCCAGGCACGTTCTTCATACCCTGCATTGACTGTTCTTTGGTTTCCAGCAAAACTGCTTTTAACCCCTGATGACTGTCATTTATAAATTGCAATATTTATTGGCACTGTCCAATTTATAAGCTGCTCTGTTTTGTTTGTCAAAGATTTGAAAGAGTGATGATTGTAGCACATGGACAGCTGACCAGCAGGTACAGTGGCCAAGTGGTCTATAGAGTTGTGTTCAAACTCTCTTCTCTTGCACGGAATGGGTTCAAATCCCACCACAGACATTTGAAATTACTTTGGCCTACAATAAGCAAGGCTCAAATTTAAGTCTTCTTCAACTGACAACAATTTCTTTGCAAAATATAAATGTGTGTGCAGCAAGTGATGGAAATGCATGTCTGTCAAATAGTTACAGAGTGAAATTAAAATACACTCACTACGCTAGTAAAATGTATAGTATTTACTTTCATAAAGCACAAATAGAGAGACAGGAGGAAAGAAAGGAAACATAAAGGATTGCGGTAGCATAATATATCATCCTACCTGCAGCTGTTTTGACTGGAACAGACTAGAGAGACAGGAGGTTATATCAGAGGTAAACAACACTAAACACCCACACGCTCACTTAAAGGTACAGAAAATGTTGACTCGGAAACACACGCCTCTACTAAAAACACACAATGCACATAGACATAGAGAGAAATGCATAAATTAACACACAAACATATGACTTATGACACTTTTACACGTTATTTTCTGTTTCCTTGCAGATATCAGGAAGGTTACTAATAAGTAGTTTCACCTTTTGGTAATCCAATTTGCATACTAGATTGAATAATCCAATCGCTGCTAAAGCAGGGTCCTTGTGTAATCATCATAATCACCATCATCTTAACAGCATTACCTTGGCTGTCAAATGGCAGGGGAGGGATTTACAGATAAGTGACAAATTAAAGGAAAAACCTGCATAAAGTGTATTTGTAAGGTTTTGGGCCACCACGATCCACCAGAACAGCTTCAGTGCACCTTGGCATTGATCCCACAAGTCTGCAATTTTACAGGAGGGATGGTACACCTCGTTTGGTGTTTTGATGATAGTGTTGGAGAGCACCGTCTAACATATTGGTCCAAAATCTCCAAAATATGTTTCTCACAGGGTTGAGATGTGGTGACTGCAAATGACATGTCTGTCATTGTATATGTATGTCATTGTATAATTTCCATATTCATCAAAATATTCAGTGAGCCCACGTGCCACATTGATGAGTGCACTGTCATCCTGTCTCTCCACTGATTTTTAAGATTTCTGTCTGTAAATCCATGCATCCAGAGAGGCTGGAGTCTTATGTCTGTTAACATGAGGGTATGACAAACATCTGTTTAGCTGCTTGGGATGTTACATTGACATTTATGACACCTATGGCAGTGGGTGGTTATTTACTCAAAACACTACAACACAGTAAAAGAGAGAGAAGTTAACAGCATGGAGCCTTGCTGGGTGGAAAACATTACAATTAGTAGAGGTTGGTTTCAATCTACAATGGCAAGGAGAGAAGACTAACTTCGGACACTTTTTGCAGTGTCTGGTCATGCATTTAACTGTATAACCATCCTGTGCAATACAACACACCTGTGCAATACATTCTCATTTATGCCTTCTTATACCTCATTGTATATAGAGTTGCACTGTCTTTTATCTTTTTATATATATTTTTTTCTGCATATTTTGTATGTTTGCACTGAAAAAGGAGAAGCTCTCCAATCTCGTTGTATTTTCAGTATAATGACAATAAAGGGCATTCATTCATTCAAAAAAATTACAATTGGGAGTCCCAGTGGGTGGAAAATTTAGCATTTAGCAGAGGATGGTTTTGATCCATCAAACTCTAGGTTATGGGCCCAGCACGCTTCCGCTGCACCACTCTGCTCTTAATTGCTAGGACTGGGACTTTTGTGCACAGTCCATGGTTTATAGAATCTTACCTGTCATTACAACTGAAGGAAATGCTAACTGAATCAGAGCTGCAACTACTGGGAAAATGCACCAAATTTTGAAGTTCATCTATCCATTTTATCTTGTCATATGATTTTACATTTTACATTTGGCAAATGATTTCAAGTTGAGGAGGAGCACTATGAAAATGAGGAGTTCAATATTTTTTGTTCAAATTAATAACTAAAACAGTTTCCTTACTTACAAGTAATTGTAACTGGATCAGGCAGGAACACCACTCCTCTTTTTTTCTCTTACTTACACTTCATAAAGGATGGTTTCTATGTATGGACTTATCTGTTATGTGTCCAGAATTCTTCCACTGTCTGAATCATCTCCCCTGGAGATTCACTCCATAGAGATTGGAGCCTAAATCCAGTTCACTCCAGAGCACTCAGCGACACTGCTTCATTTGTGGGCCTTCACTTTATTATTGTATTTAGAGTTTGATTACTTGTCTTTTCAAGTTAGTAAGTCTGTGTTTACTGAACTTCACAAGCGACCACTGACTGCTGACTTAACACACCATTTCATTGTTGACTGAGCTTGGCTGAAAAGCATTAGTCAAGGTGTTACTTCCCTTTTTATTGCACATAAGAAACTAGCAGTGCATCTGTGCCAACACACCTTGCAAATCATTCCTCTAAAAAGTAGCAGGAAAAGCATCATCTGCCCCTAGCGGAGGTGAATCGATTGCCCCTTGTTCACTACTATAACCAACCAGCATTTCAACCTCAAGGGATGAGGCGCTCTTCCTGGCCCTTCTGCTCGCTGGCCTCGAGACCTTCCTTCCGGTGGCTCACCCGCCCGCCTCCGCAGGTACCGTAGCAGTGGCTGCCTCAGTTGTGTTGTAAGGCACAGCACAACTCACCATTGATCATCACTCATTCTATTTGACTTCAGCTGATCGGGCTGTGGCTTCGTGCTGGTGTAGTGTCTGGCAAGCCATGCTCTTGCTATTTATTTGGGGAGCCTCGCTGCTGCTGCTCGCAGCAGAGTTGCTACCGCCAAGCCCAGACCGAAGCTACGCTGCTAGAGCAGAGAGAGGAACTGCTGCTTTACCTTGGCGTGTTTTTGTTGGTTCGCCTTGCCGCCTCCAATTCTGCTGCTTGCCTGGCTGCCGCCTTGAGTGTCAGTTGTTGTGGACCGACTTCGCTCAGCGTATCGATAGCCGCACCAGTCGGCCTGGTCGGCCCTGCACGCATAGGCCCACCTAACGTGTTGATGAATGTGTGGGGTTTCCCCATTGTTTCTGTTTTATTATATTGTTTAATTATTCTGGGCTGGGCGTCTCCGAGTCAGACGATCTGTGCTGCTCCTGTTGCATCTATGTTATCTCCACTCACCCTAACTGAACTTCTCTGGCACATCCGGACTACTTCCAGGCACCTGGCTCCACATCTGCACTTGACAATTAACCTGGTAATCTGTGTCAAGAAACTCCTGAACTCATTTCTCCAACCGTGAATCTAGATCATTCTTGGGGCAGCAGATTTTGATGAATCTCTTGAGTTTGTAATTTGTGGTCCGCCCACCCTTTATATATTTTGATTTGTTTCTATTGGTAAGTTTTAATTTATTTGATTTCCCTTTGGGTACAACCCTTTATTCATTTCTTGTTTTTTTTTTGGTCTCCTTTCAGTGCTGAGGCTGAAGGTGTGGTCCTGGGGGTCCGAGGTGGTGGTTTCCTCCTGTGCCTCCTGGGTTCCTGTCTCTACTACTGGGTGCATGTGTGTTCGCCATGTGAGACTGGGGTGATCTTTGTTTTTTTTTTGGTTTATTTTGGGATTTCTCTCAGCAATTCTCTGCGTAATTCTACTTCCTCCACCGGTCAGCCTCAGCCTCCTGATAAGTCCCCCACTTTGTTACAGTGTGTGTGGTTGTTTTAGGAGTTTATTTGTAATAAAGTGTATTTTTCTACCTGGAACCACGCTCCTACCTGCTTGTAGTGGACGGACCTGGGCACCTATGGGCTCTACCACCAATTTATAATTCTCTGGGTGAAATTTAGGTGGCGTTGTCTGGCTACTTCTTATTCACAGTCCCCCTCGTATCGCCACATAAGGATGAAGAGTTCACAAGTGCCTTTGAAGGAGTTATATTGAAAACTAAACATCTGTTGTGGGGGATTTGTCTATGACGTCCAGCTGCAACAATGATGATGATACAATCTCTGATATGTTTGACCGTGAAAGTGCAAGACCATCCTTCAGTTCTGTGCTGACAAAAGGTACTTCATAGAAACCTGGCCCATTGTCTAACAGTGTAGGGTAATGGGCAGTATAGTATATATAGGTCAGTCAGTATAAAGGCCACAAATAAATCGAGCAGTCAGTAGGTAATTGTGCCTATGTTATTAAATGACAGTGATTGATGTCAAAAGCTCTAATTTAGTAGCATCTAAAAGCTGTAAATGTATTACCTCCATATAAGATAGGTGCGATGGAATAAGTTATCCAGGTGTCTTGAACAACAAATCACATCCCTTTATAGTAGTATATGTGTTTCTATTGCAGGTAAAATAACATTTAAGTTATTACCCTGTTACTTTTGATGAGAATAACCTCCGGGTCAGCCTCTCAACAAGAAAATGTCATTAGGAAGTTAAAATGAGGGAAATAAGTAAGGGCATTTAAATAAACTGAAGGATGGAGAGAGTTGGAAGATTTGGGGCGTTTAGGGTCAAGGGTGTGGCTTTTGCATGAGGTTTGTTTAACAAGTAAAACCTTCTGACTAAGGGTTGATATCAGGAGCTTTGCTTGTCTAATAAACATGGCCTGGTTGTATTTTTCTGTAGTTTAAGAAAAAAAGAGTGAACAGAAGGTTACCAGTTTATGTTATCCGTGAGGATGCAACCTTTATAGCCAATAGACATATTCCTTGGGGATTGCAGTCTAATGGTGCTACATAAAAGGACAGGTTAAATTGAATCCAAGAATTAAATGCTTAACAGTGTTGTGGTAATATCCATTAGATATCATATTAACTGCAAAAGGGTATATACAATATACTCAAAGAGTATCCTATTTAGAACTCTCTTTGGTGATGAGTATAATTTTAATGGTTTGAGCAGTTCCTTGTACATATCTTCCCAAAGCTGTAATGAAAGTATTTCCTTTAATGTAACTGATAACACAAGATCATTTAGAGCTGCTTGTTGAGCAAACATATATTAATCAGCCAAGCAGGATTTCGTTAAGAGCCGCCGCTCCACTGACCAATATCTTCACCCAAAAACAGGAAAGGGGTATGTTCAAGAATAAATCATTTTGACTGCTGATGTTGAGTTTACTCACTTCAAGACAGCTTTTATGGTGTATCTAACAGAAAGCAATTCATCAATGTATTTCAATCATTCATTTTACGCCTGATGGAACAAGCTGCTATTACTCAACATCATGTATAGTAAAATGTTAGCATAGTAATTTTATAATTTCACAGTTGCATTGGTTGATTATTTGACCTCTTGAGAGCAGCTTAACAACCATACATTACAATGATATATCATCACCTATTATTGTGGCATCAAAATACTGATTTACAAAACCCATTAGCAGCAAGGACAGAAGACTAACTTTGACATTTCTTGCAGTGGTGGTTGTTCATCCATAGCATTACAACATAGCCTATTGACAGCTGAGAGTTACACTGAAGAGTTTGCATTAGCAGAGGATGGTTTTGCACTACTGTGCTCTTAGTAGCCAGGTTTTGGACGCTTGTGCTCACCACTCTGTGCTAATTGAATTAGAGCCGCAAAAGCGACCCACTTCAATGCATCAAATGTCTAGGTCGCTTTCCATCTATTTTTGTTGTCATAATGCTGTTTCATTTTGCAAAGGATGCAATATATGATTAGAGTTGATTAGAATGGTGTTAATAAACAAAAAACAGGAAAGCTGAAAACCACCATCCGAAAGATGCCAAAGTGTCTGTTGAGTTGAACTACAGAGTTAGATGATACCATCTGTTTTACCAGTCCCTCTTCTATTTCTACCACTAGTGACCCTTCTCCCATTAAACATTGATCCATTGGTAATGTATATGGTTATGAAAATTGATTAGTAAAGTTCTCATTTTCTGCATAGATCATCTCCAATACCCAGTCTATGAACTGAAACCCCATAGACTGGGTATTGATCCTAATTTTGTCTCATTATTCAGCATATTTGTATGCCTTCAGAAACAAATGCAATTGTCATATTACAAACAACTATTACATGACTTAAACCAAATATTGTCTCTAATCACTATGTAGGCATGATGATATATATGCCAGTAGTATGCTTAATCAATAGGGTCTACCAAAGATAATCACATGGTTTTAGTATTTATGTTCTATGCACAGTGGCACACAGTGCTCGCTTCCGGTCTGGCAGCCATAAGACAACACAAATAAATTAGGATTGAGATCCGCACCTGTACTATTGCTACGGTTCGCTATGTAGGTCGACTTACAGAGCCCAGACGCTAACCAACCTGACAAGAGCCGATGAAACTTTTACAGCCTTGTAAGCGATCCACTGCTGCAATTGGGGAGCTGTTTTATTGACAGATTAAAATTGCATGGTTCATAGTGAAATACACACGAAAGTCTCCCAATGTTTCAGGGTAGAAACCATGAAAAAAAGAGCTCACACAGCCATAATTAACCAGCATTACTTCACCAGTCTGCAGTCAAAAAGTGGGACATTTACCATGGCTGCAGCTGTGGATGGCTCGCTGGTTAATTATGCTGCACTATTGGTCTCTCCTGAGAGAAACTATTCATAAAATTACACTTTCACACTGTTCCTGCTTTTTTTGGCTTCTGTCTCTCAATTGCCCTGATAAGGCAGCTGAGCAAGCAAATTATTCAAAATGCAACATAAATTTTGAGTAACTGAACTAAAATCAAAACATGTCCAACATGGATTGCATGATTGTTGTAGAGTTTCATATACAGTATTTAATCGCCAACAACCCATCAAAATTTGCACTTTTGATTTTCTCAACAAGTAACAATTAATCATTTGTATGTGTGGAAAATATGCTCATCTGAATTCATGGAAACAAAAATATATGGGTCAAGAGTGTATGCTGGTGGTTAAATTATGAAATTTATTGGTTGAATTCCTGAAACAAATTTTGCTTGGGAAGAACTGCATGCACATATAAATAGTTGACATGAAAGCATGCTGGGAGAGTTACCAGAGCACAAATCAGAATAATAAAGCTGACGTCCTGGTCTTATTTGCTATGGCATGAAAAGCAACCTTTAATGAAAGAAAACATGCTGACATGAAACCATATGGGACAGACACACATGAACTGTCCTTATACACCTCCTCCACACGCACGAATACTCATGAAAAACACATCTCAAGAGCACTAATAGACAGGTTTAGTCAGGCTTCCTAAAGAAAGGATTGTGGTTTTAAGTCCAATCCGACGTAAATGATCTTATCTTGATACACTGGAAATGCTCTGGGACCCATTAAACCTAAACTCAGACTCTATGTTCTAAAGGCTCTATACTTTGGGTAGTTTTGGTAGTTTTGAGTCGCACATTCATTAATTTTGGTCACATTTCTTCCTCCATGTCTTTCTGCTTTTCCTTTTTTGTTCTTTTTTTTGCTAAGCACACATAAATCTTATACTGATACAAACTGAAGAACTTTACCTCATGCACTGTACAAGGGCTGTCATGATAAGCACAGCGTGCTCATTTTTATATCATGACAAACTTGGACAGATCATAACAGAGCTGTTTCCCTCACGTTTGAGTGGTAGTTTACATTTTGAATAAAAAAATTACATCCCATCTGTTTACATATACAAACAGTCCTGCAATAAATCATATTTTCATGAAGGCTTTAATGTTCATTCTTGGTTGTTGCTGTTACTCAACCTGCCCTCATTTATATAAATGGGATGGACAAAATGATAGAAACACCTGTCAGGACAACGTAATACAATTTAACAGCACCACAAACTGCAGCCTCCAAGGTGACCATAAAGTTGAATCTACACCTCTGTAAAACAGTTTCAGCTCAAACTGAACAGTATAACCCTCGTGATCGTAAGGATTGTTGTATTAGATTGCATTTGTTTTAGCCGCATGAACTGTGGCTATCACAAAGCCAGAGCCAGAGCAAGAGGCAAAGTGCAGAATGGGTTTACGTCAGCAATATGTTGCAGTAACAGGTTATACTAATTTGAAAAAAACAAAAACAAAATAACATCCAGTGATCGAATCCTTATGCTTTTCACAGGTTGCTGCAGGTTGTGTGATAGACTGCTGATATCTTATTGGTCGTTCACTAAAAGGTCATTGACCTCTCCACACAAAAACAATGGCTCACACAGGCATAAAGTGTTTCTGCTGCTTATCATGTGTAGAGAGACTTGCAGTCAGTTGATCAAGATCAGGATGACTTCTCATTTATAATCATGATATGAGTTTGATATACAAGCTACTTTCCCCCCATGAGGCAGTGTCACATCTAAAGGTTATGACAGTTACTGGATAAATACATGTTGAAGGCCTGCATTGCACTAGACAGATAATGTCTAAGACAGCTCCAGACATTGCTATTTGTGTCCACTCATGCCTTGCCTCACAAGATGTGAAGGCTTCAATTACAAAATGCTTCCATATTTTTTCTATCTGCAGACCATCTGGTAGTCAAGATTTCTGGAATAAACCTAGATTTGCCCATGAATGTGCTACTAATCTGTGGGATATTCTTGCGAGAACTGATGAGATTTCACTTCCTCAGCTGCCTCCCTTCAGGCAGTTCCCCCTGGTGGAACTGTACCACTTGCAAAAGCAGTGATTAAGGAGGGATTCTTCTCTTAATCTCCATTCAGGGAGGAAGATGAAAGTCTGGGGCTGAAAAACCTGTAATACTCAATTCACTTTTATTAAGGTGCCCATGTGGCCTCTACTTTGTTGGAAAGTCAAAAACATAATTCAGGATATGTGTCACAGAATATAATGATATCAAAAGCTGTGATAAAAGATCTCCAGCAGCTAGACACTTTGGAACAATGGGTCTCTTAAGTGTTTCAATTAAGGTTTCACGAAAATGAGTTGGACACCCCACAAGGAAACGGAAATAAAAATGTTGCAAAAAGAAGCGTTCAGGATCAGACAGCAGCGCAGACACCAAACCCACAGGAAATAAGGAAGAGTTATCATTTTTCAGTTTTCTCCAGAACACCTCTGAACACAGTCTGTTTCATTGCAGGGTAACTTTGTCATTTGATTTGTTGATGTGTCAAAAGCTGATGATTCTGCAGCAACATAAGTTTGCATTGTGCATCTTTAACAAACAAAAACATAGAGAAATATAGATTAAAAAACACACATTAACCTGTTAACCATTTGAAACATGGAGGAGGTCTATGCAGGTACTTATAAAAGCATATCACATGCAGAGAAAAGGCAGTGATGAAACATTCAATGTTCTCGTGAAATTCTTTTAATGCTTGTGCTAAGTGTCAGATTGCTAGAGTCTCAGGATTTTTTTTTTTTTATTGATCTATTAAAACAGTGCTTTTATAGTGCTTGTAGCTGCCTCTGTCTGCATCAAGCACTTGTGCTCAAACTATTAGGCTTTTGAAATGGCTAACACTGAATCTTCCATTTCTGGCCAGAGGCAGCAGGACAAGCTGTAACCATATCATATAAAGTTGTTGCACAGTATGCGTTATCTTTCTCATCCAGCAGACACAGATTCAATCTTGTCCATTCTTTTTTCAGACCAGCGTTCACTCTTCTTTCACCTTTGTTTTGGTCTCCAGCAATTAGAAGTATCTGGCCCTTAAATACTGCACTGTGTTCAGCAGCTAATCGACAACATTGAGTGTTTATTTACTTTTTGTTTGTTTTCATTCACTGAAAACAGCCACCTGCTGCTGGTGGAAACAAGGTGATCCAGAACAATCCAAAACAATAAAGGTGCTGGCTGTAAAACCAAACTCTTTGACAGTGCACATATTATTAATTGTATCTATTCTTAATATTGAAAAAAAAAATTGATTAGTGCAGCATTAAGTTTTATTTTTGTTTTTGTTTTTTTGTCAAATGTCAGATGTTACTAATTAATTATTAATGTTGTCACTTTTCTTTAACATTGAATTGTCGTCTCAGACAAGTTAAGTTCCAAGTTAATGGGGACTGCCTCTTATTTAAAGTTTTTCCTTTTTCAAGACTTATGTGTTAGTGCACAATGACTGTGGCCACTATAGCAATATGTGAGATCACCGTGTGAGATGAATGTAAATGCCAGGATGCAGTGTGTATTTCAACATGTTCCTGTTGGTTTTATCAGATCAGGCGGGAAAAGGCAATCTACACACGCACTGATACAAAGTAGCTCACATGAAGGCACATGGCCCCATCTCGGTCTCACAACAGTACACAGAAAAGGATTAGTTGTTTGCATGGGAAGATGAATCAGATTGGAAGGGAACTGAGCAAACAGGGCCTGCCTGTTGAGGCCCTATCTCCATACCTCTGATACACAACAAATGTTAATATGTCAAGATATTGCCAGGACATAACATGAAATACTAAATACTGCATGTTCTTTATTTCTGGGTTTAATTATGCATGTTATAATGTGGAACCACTTGGTGCTTTGTGCCATCCTTCCTTTTATGGTGGACTCAGTGAACATTCAGTGCCAGTTGGACCTCCATTCTTGATGCTTCTGTCATCAGCGCAGTATCTGAGTTTGGTGCAGTTGTTGATGCTTTTGGGGAATTTGAGCAGTCTTTCTAGGTTGACCTTCAGCTGCCAGTCTTGTGCTGTTCAGACAAGGCCAGCTGACACTCTCAGCTGGGGTTGCAGCTTCACTGCTGTTTTGACAGCAGCTACGATCTGCCTTGCAAGGAGGGGGTGCTTGCTGTGGGTCATGCCTCTGCAGTTGGTGTCTGCTACTGCCTTCAGCAATTGTCATGGTGCCAACCATGGCAAAAAAAAATTACTCTCTGCAAGAAATGTCGGTCTCCATGGGTCCCTTAATCATGCATTAAAGTCCTGTCATTTTTGTCAAATTATTTTTTATTTCTTCGAATAATTTTGAAATAAAGATAAGAATGAAGAATGAAGAAAGAAGAATGTATATCTAACACAGGGTCACATGTTAACGGTGCAAGGAATTTGCTGCTTCAGCCTAGAGGCTAAAGACTATAGGCCTGTAGATTTCCTTGGTCTGCATTTGAAATACAGCAAGCAAATTCAGTATGTGAGACTTTTAAAATGGCTTTAATCAATATTTCAATATAAACAATAGATCAAAAGAGTCTATAGCTTATACTGACAGCTCTGCAGTTACCCTTAATTTTTTATTCATTATTATTATTATTATTATTATCATTTTATTTTATTTATTTATTTTTTTGCCCTGACATCGCACTCCAATGAATCTTGTTTTTTTTTTTAGCTGCAGCTGTTTTCATCAAAACAACTCTGGTAACAACCTGACTGTATGCCACCTGCCCAAGAGAAAAGAGAAGTAAAAAGGTTGTGTTATTATTCTCAGGATTTGGTAGAGACCAAACCAGAGCTAAAAAGAGAATTAATGGCTCACTGTCATTTCCCCTTTTTTTTTTCAACATTCAAACAAATGCAACTTTCTTCCAAATATTCTGAACCAGTTGAATGACAAGTTCATTATCGGTAGAAACAGTAGAAATATATATATAAGAATCATAACCCACTTAACTGTACCTCTGCTTTTTACAATAATACTGTAGTTATAAAGTCCAGTGTACTCCTTCCAAGACACAGTGGAAATTCCTGTGAATTGATACCTAGCATAGAGTGCAGAGCCAATGTATAATGTTTTCTTATTCCTTCCAAGATTCCAAATAGCTTTTATTTATAGATGTTTATTCCTCTGGTCTTTCAAGATAAAAGAACAGGAGGGTTGTGAGATGCTCTAATCAACTCCTTGTCCATTTTTCTCTTGTCAGGCAAAGCATAGACCCATCAGGAGGGAAACAGAGAAGCACAGGAATCTGATAGTACCTTAAGGGCTTTGATGACTGTGAAAAATCCAGCTGTGGTAGACTTTTGACAAGCTTATCAACCTGGTTTTTAAACCCCCACACATCAGGTACATTTTTTGTGGTTGTACAGCTCAGGTAGCAAATGAGAGTTGATTAATTGTGTTGTTCACAGTTACTTTCATACATACTTTCAGACTTATTATTCTTGCATTTCCTTGCACCCTCCTGATGTCTAACCCCTCTATCAACCCCTCTTTTCACCCACCTAGCCTTGGTGAGTTTCAACCGGTATTTGCCTTGTACCCCAGCTTTTATGGTTGCATTTGCTACATTTTAACAGTGTTCTACAACAGACATACTCACACAAACACACTGAAAACAACCTCCTCATGGCCAATAGAAAACCTGATGAGCTGTAGAGGTCAGTCTCCTGCTTCACTTCCACAAACACTCACACGCTCTACCTCGGAGGCGGAATTGGACTGCCTATTCCCATCTTATTTGACCCCATCACTGTAGCTATCACCTACAAGGCAAACACAATAGACCACCATGACATTGACCATCCATTACAAGAACACTTTACTTTCCTTCAGATGCACATTTAGGTCCCTTAAGGAATGAATGCTTTGGTTTAGTAAGAACTTTGTGCTCCCGCCACACTGGACAAATTCCCCTCAAGGCCTTTGTTATAGACTCAGTATTACTGCTACTGCTGCTGCATGCTTTGTGTGGTGCTTTCCACTGCTCATTTCAACATGTCTACATTCCCACATATGTACTCACCATGACATGTGAGTTCCATGACATGTGATGTAGGGCTAGTTAACAGTATAGAGAAAGATGCTCATCCCTCCAGCAAAGAATTCCAACAAGCAGGATAGAGCCTTCTCTGTCAGATCCATTCAAGTCACATGTACAAAGCTAGAAATCAGCTTCATCATGACACTCTTTACAGGGAACAAAGGATGCAACCAGGAAGAAACACATCGCACATTTGAAGATAGGTGATGAAATAAGGTCTTGAATGCGTGTGCTATTGGATATGAGGAGATGAGGAAAGCACTTTGGGTGAGTGTAATGCTAACATTAGCATGCTAACACACTAATGTTTAGCAGGTATAATGATTTCCATAATAAGCATGTTAGCATACTAACAATTGCTGATTAGCTCTAAACACTATGTACAGACAAGCTGATGGGTATGTCATTTTCAGGTATTTGGTCATAATCTGAAACACTGGACAAACAAATTAATGTATTCTGAGGGGGACATGAACACCGGAATCAGATTTCATGGTCCATTTAATATTTTTCAGGACATTTCTCTGCACACAACTTTGTGGTGACGCCAGAGGAAAAGTCAGAGTAACAGCAGTCAACAGTCATTAAGATTCATGTTGGCAACCATGAATATCTTTACACAGTTTGATGGTAATCCATCCAAAGTAACTGACAGAGTGACACTGCCATTCTTAGAGTCAAAGTTATTTAAACATTCACTTTCAAATGAGACCAAATGTGTCTAAAAGGCCAAATGCAATCAACTAATGAAAATCAAAGGCACTCTGTTTTTAATAAAAAGTGTTTAGCTATAGTTTGGCCTTTTTTTGCGATGTCCCTGTTGGTTGCCTGGCACCTTCACAGTGATGATAAGACGTGGAGGTCACTGCAAATAGCTATTGTTTGCTAAAAGTACCTCCAGTAAAAGTTTTAAAACCCACAAACATTTCAAAATGTCTGTTTTTGTGCAGATTAAACAAACAAGATACACCATGTAAGTTAGTAACCTTTACAGGTAGTAGTAGGTATAGTATTTTTGAGTTTGAACAGAACAAGCTAGCTGTTTCCCCCTGCTTCCAGTCTTTATGCTAAGCTAAACTATTAACCTCCTGGCTCCAACTCCAACCCTAACCCTAGCCCTAAAAGATGGACATGGGGGTGGTATCAGCCCTCTCTTCTAACTAACAAAGGAACCTCTAAGCATATTCTATTGTCAGTGACCTGTTTTTACCACATCTACTTATGAAAAAAAGATAATTGTAAGATCACAGATGCTCATTCTTGAACTTTGGAAACTAATAATTTCCAAAGATGTCTTGCTAGCATTCAGAACATTCAGCCTCTTACCGAGGTCTTCATTCTGCCAGTGGAGTTGGCTCAGGTGTCATCACACGAGCCAGATATGGTCATGTAATAAAAAAGTGGTTGTATATAGGGTTGGCTCACGTCATATTCAAGGAAGGTCTTCAAATGCCTTCCTTTATCACTGACCAAATGAATGAAGGGAGTGTGAAATGTCGATATTTTTAAAAGCTGCTAGTCCTTGATGTTTTAGATGACTTTGTATAGATTGTATTGTATAAAATATATTTTTATGTATTAGAAAAATCATCAGATCAAAAACCACAACAGAGCTCACCATGGTGCTCTTTCTGCAACTTTTCACACCGCAAAGCTTAACTAAACAGATTATCTTAAAAATGTCCTACTTGAAACAAGCACCTGTGTGAGATGTTTATTCTGGCTAAGTGTTACATGCTGTTTCCTTCCTGTGTGATTCATCTCGAGTTCCTTATATCTTGTCTTAAAGAACATGAACTTTTTAATTTGACAGTTGTTCAAGTTTATTAATAGCAAAAGGAACATATAATGTAATAGAATGGCTTGAAAGCCATTTCATACCAAACAGTGTTAAGACTTTTATGGCTTTCTAGGCTTGATGGAATTTTTAATTTAATAATTTTTTAATCAAAAACAAAACAAAAAAGGAGTTCTATGAACCATTCTGTACATGTTATATATGTAGCATAAGGGCAGTTTGGTGTTTTTCCTTCTTCTGTGTGAATGCAGATTCTTTATAACACTATGTAGCCTGTATCAACTTTGGTTTAATAAAATCATTACCTGAAGTTCATCACACCATATCTCTAATATTTAAAGGATCCAGTCAGTCCAGTCAGTCTTATCATTTGTCCAACCAAGGACTTGTTACCTGCTATCATAATACAATGTAATTCATGCTATCAATCATTTTTCTAATATTGGATGTTAAAAGCAGAGGATATATCAGGTTTGAATTAAAACTCCCCTCTGGGGATTTCTTCCTCTCTGTAAAGAGGTTCGGTGCTTAGTGGGACTGAGGCCAAAGACGTTTTTTATTATTTTGTCTTGATCCAATTTTCAGTGAAATGATCAAAGTATCCCCTGGGTGATTACCAGTCTGTCTGTTAAAGTACAGTATGTTTCCTCTGACCCTGATAGACCTGTGGTGATGCTCTGCAGATGGTGACAGAGTGAGGAAGTCCATTAACAGCAAGGATAAGATGGAGGAAGTGTTTAAGGCCAAACTCAAAATGTAACACATGGATATTTATTCACAGAATTTTCAGTTTATTAAGTATACCTCTGCAGTCTGATACAGTTGTTGTAACTGGTTATATTTTTGGTGGCTGTAATGAAATAAGCCCATCCCCATATCCATACAAAGATCTACATCTACACTCACGCATCATTGTCTAACAGTTAACTCTTACAGTGAAATGCCAAGGCAGTTACTTTGTTTAATACTGGTGTGGACCAAAAACAGAGCTAAAAGGAGAGGGATCTGCATTCACCTTGTTACTCCATGCCTGCTAGTTGTGCAATTAGCCAACAGTTTGCTAACACATTCACCATAGCAACTTTAGAAAATAATGTGTCAACTCCATGTTTACAGTTTGTTGCAGCCCCTAAGTGGCAATGCATTATTTCAGCTCTAAGTATCACAGAAGTCACCATCCTTTCAATCTAAACAGCTACTTAAGAAAAGTGAAAGATGACCAACCACTAAGTAATAATGCATGGACATATATGGATTAAAAACACTATTTACACTATGGCCTCTCATGCACTACCATTACCTTCAGTTTTGCTGAAGATTACTGCTGATCTGACAGCTGCCCGCTGTACTGTGGGATTCCCAGAACCCTCAAAGATGTTTCTAACAAATCTGGGGGAGGTGGGTTCCACATGATTAAAAAATATATATACAGTATATTTCAGCTCATTTCCCAAGTTGTGCTTTGTTTCTCCTTATCAAAATAAAGATGATACCAGTCTATACATGAACCAATGTAAACATTTTATTATAGCTATGATACTGATTATACTTTTAAATGTTTTTCACATAAAATAATACACAAATGTTTTGCTTGTTTGCTCTGAATTTGAAAAATGGGTTCCATCTGTTTTTCCATTCAGATGGTTAGAGGAGTCTTTTCAGGATTTTGAAAATACCCTCAGAACATAAGTAGGTCTAACAGCCTGCTAGACAGAAATACCTATAATACATACTACAGGTACAAAGGTAAAAGCTTTATGTGGCCATAGTACTGAACAGTCATTGTAGATGTGGTTTACAAATTCAAAAGACTGTAGACTGGTGGTATCGGAATGGCAGTCTATGAGATTCATACTTAGGTTTAGAAACAGGGGTAGACATGTATAGAAATACAAGCGTGCAGTATCTGTTCTGAAAGATGGACAGTTGAAAACATTTCAACATTTAATGCAGTGGATGTGAATTGGTTTCCTCTCTCTCCCAGTTTCCAGCTCTTTTTTCTGGGTCTCTCAGCTCCTCCACGATCCTTCTAACTCTTATAAGCTGGAATCTCTCAGCTGTTTTCTGTATTCACGTTATGTTAACAAGTTCTCTAAGCTTGACAAGGTCTGCCGCCTTTGAACACACACTCCGCTTCAGTAGAGGCACTTCACGTCGCTCTCTTGTCTCCTCTCGTTCTCATTTCATCACAGGCAAGGTGCTGCTCATGCCTATCGCTTCTGCGTCTTAATATGAAGGAGAACAACACACATGCATGCAACATTTAGAGGATCAGTTTCAAGTTTGCTTGTATGTTTGTGGGTGCGTGCATGAGTGTCTTTGTCTTCTTGCTGTTGTCAAAATAATTGGCTTGGTGGAGGAGGGAGGGAGGTATCCTCTGCATATCTACACAACACGTTTTTATTCAACACCTCCAAGGAAGAGACAGTCGAAAGAGCTTACAGATGTTTTGAGAAAAATTAAAGGAAATTAAAACTGGGAAACATCCATAACTGTTGGCACAATGTCAGAAGCACACTGTTGTCAATAATACTCAAAACAATGTTGCTTTAGCATTAAAGTTGTAATCTTAAATAAGATCATGAACTCAAACCGTTTTCGACTCTATCTATGGCCTCAAGCTCTTCAGCAAAAACCATGCAATGTATTTGCACTAAGTAATTTGTTTTCTATCTAGTAGTTTAGTGGTGCTCCTGCTCTGGCTTTAATATTAATAACAGTCTTATTGTATACTGTTCACTCTTTTTCCACTGTGTCAGGGCTGTACTAAGGTACTGATATGCAGACAGAACATATATAATAAAGACGTCACAGGAAATACAATGTTGTTTTTCTTTTTTTTTATTGCCTTCTTGCCTTAATTGATAATCAAAAATGTGTCTACATGGTCATTTTCTGCACTGCAGGGAGAATGAGAAGAGCAGCAGGTGACATGCTGCACACCTCCATCTCCTCAGATAAACAACTTTACTGTCACCTGCTGTTGTGTGGAAAATTAGTTGTTTCCACATTTTTCTGAATTTATCATGTAGTGGGTTTTTTTTTGTTTGTTTGTTTGTTTTGTTTTGTTTTTTAATTAAAGATCAGTCTTTCTATGTTTGTACAGGATGCAGCAATTATTTTTAAGCTTTTATATTTATAATACCTGCTTTAATTTGATATTTGATGGTTCCTCTGGCTGTCACTGTCTATGTCTACTTATAGAAACTTCTAGTTTTCACTCTTATCCCCTCACATTCTGACCCCACAGGATTCATCTTTTATTCCCTCGCTTTCTAACCTGCCCTTTCTCTCTTCTTACATGTTGTCCTTCTTTGTTTTCTCTCATGGGGTTTTCACTTCTCTAACCCAGTTCTCTCTAGTTCTTTTTGTCTTTTACCCACCTCCCTTATCTCTTGTTTCCTCCCAGATAACACCATCTTCTTTATAGCTTTCTCCATATGTCCTGTTTTTTCCCCACCATCTTCCTCATGTGTTCTGGTATGAGCTAGCTGTCATTTGGACAATCCCTGACACCCTCTTAAAATGAAAAGATTGCTGGTGTAAAAGCAACAACAGTGTCAGCTCACATTCCCTTTAAACAAAATGACAGAATAGGGCCTACACTGAACTGGCTTTTCTGAAATAATCATATGTCTTAATTGTAATCTTTCCATCAATGTCACAGTTTGCAGGAGCAATTCACAATTTCCATGTGATTATTTTAGCCTGCAGGTCCAAGAAACACTTAGTCACTCATACAGTGAAAAATATCTTTTTGTTTGTATGTTATAACCAAAAGCATCAATGGAAAAACTTTAAATTAAAGTTGCTTGTTAAAATCATCTTTTTGTCTGCAGTGTCTGACTGTACACACATATCAACTTCTTTTATCTTTTCATTTAAAATATGAAATGTGTTTAAAGAAAAAAAAAAAAGGTTTTTATGTCCAACCAACAGCCTACACCTTAAGAGTTACAAGATAATGTTACTGAAAGATGAATTAAACATAGTCAAATATCTAGTCATATGATTATTTCCACATATTAAAGTCAGGCTCTCAGACTAGCTGACCAGCCCACCAACATTAGCTGCAAGTATAGGGAGTGACTATTATTAACATTTCTTGTTAAAAAGTCAATCAAAGCAGTCACGTCCATGTTCCATTTCTTTATGGTTTTCATGCCAATCCAAGTCCTTTAATACAAAGTATCTGTTATATTTTTGTTTACTTTTTTCCCCTAATATAAACATACACTGCATTGTCATATCCAAATATAATGGATACAGTTGTCAGCAGTTGCTTACATGGTTTTTTTAATTGTAACAAGGCAGAATGTTGGATATCTTATATACTGAGCAGCCTTTCAATGTGCTACTACTTAGCTATATACAAACTGTATGCTTGTATTCTCGGTGTTGTTTTAGATGACTGCAGCAAAGTGACGGATGGCAAATGCCTCAAGCTCACACTGACATTCTTGACAGTCACTCTCATCATCAGAGCACTTAATATTCATTCATCTCACTCCCTCCCAGCTTTCCATATGTCAGACATGTGTGTATGTGCACAAGCATTTTGTGTACAGTTGTTATTTCCTGCCTTGTACCTGCATTCATGTGTGTGTCATCGCCATTGCTAGATGCAGCAACGCTTGTCATCTGTTTAACCCTGCAGCTAACGTGGAAGTCAAAGAGCGCTTGTCAGTGTAAGGCTGCTCACTGCTACTGCTCGCTCTTATGTGTAGAGTTCACAGCACTCTCTTCAACACTGCACTGCTGCTGCACTGTTAGAGAGTGATGCTTAAAATGTTACTGCGGGCTATTCAGCACCAGGAAAGAGGGAAAAAAATGGAGAGACAGATCAGTGTAGCTGTGGATGCTTAATATTTTACTGTGGTTAAATGTTTTTGTTATAGTGTAGCCATGGATGCTGCTTACTGACATGTTGCTGTGATTGGTGTAACTGTAATAAATTGTACTGAACTGACTAAAGCAATTAATCCTTGCCCTACCCAGCTAGGTAAGTGTATATAAGTGTAGTTACTTGAAAAAAAGGGATATGATGATGATGTAATGATGATGTAGATGCAGGCCTAACTTCTACAGGTAAGACACATTAGTTTTCTTTAGTTGCCATTAGTTGCTTGTCTTGCCAATTTTGAAGAAATCTTCCAACAACCCTCAGAATAAATTACTATAAAAGGAAAAGATGTCTCCAGTACCCTCCTTGTTAATGACAGTCTCAAGTCTGTTTACAAAAACAAAATATTGTAATAATTATCTTTTTTGTTTCATTTTTTCAATTTATCTTTTATTGTTTGTTTTTTTTTTAATGTTTTTACAATTCCCTTAATTGGAAAATAGCTATTGTCATGTTGAAACAACTTTATTTATACAGCCCACTTATACTAAGCTATTTTTTAAATAAAGTCTTTAAGAGGCCAGTAAAGTCCCTGAATCTTGAAACTGGATATCATGTCCAGGGTGGAGCCAGCTGGTTTAGGTAGATGGTTTACATATGGAGTAAGTGCTGAGTAAGTGGAGTAAGATTTGACACTAAGTAATCAAATTGGCCTTAGCTTGGTTAGCACAGGGCCTAACCACATTGCAATAATGCATAAACACTTCCCAGTCAGAATAACCAGCATTGTTCCCGTTCTTCCCATTCTGCAGACATTGCATGACTGCAGCTATACCCAAACTTTTCAATGGGGAAAAGAGCCCATATCAATGTCCAGTCAAATAAAAAGTAGAAAACATGCCCAGTCTGGCAATACTGTTGCTGAGCATAAACCACAGTGACAGGCTGGCTAGTTAACAAGCAGCCTGAGCTATCCAGCCTGTAATAAGGTAACTCATGAATGGTTGTAGGTATGAAGCTTGTTTCTCAATGAGACAGGCCCCAGTTTGATAGAGACTTATAAGAAGACACGAATAAGACAGAGGAGTAAAGTGCATTAGAGAAAAAACAAAAATGGATGAGGGAGGACAAAGAAGGACAAATGACCATCACTATTCCTCGATGCTACATGAGGCTCCAGGGGGCACACTGTCCTATACACTGTATGTCTCCCCCCCCCCCCGGCTACTGAATAGCAATGCAACACATTAAACAGTCTCAAGAGGGGATACAGCTAACAAGACTCAGCAGTCACTGGCTGCCTACCAATATAGGCTTATAGCAGAGGACTGGCTCGAAAGAGAGAGATTAAAGTGGTATTCAGCTAACCCTCTCTGGCCTTCTGTTGATTTAAATGGAGGGAGAGATGGGTAAAGGAATTGCAGACAGAATGAGATACAATGAGAGGGGGAATGAGAAATAAATAGATAATCAGGCAGGGAGGAGAAGGGCAGAGATGCAGGATGTAGGCACTGTAGGCACTGCAGAGGTCCTGTGTTTTATTATGTGGCTGCCTTACAGCTGCTAAACACCCAAGATAAGTTCTGTGAAAAGTAAAGACTTTTTTTTTCTTTGCAGCTCAAGGTCACATAAAGGATTTTGCTGGCAATGTACCAATCCCCCACTTCAGTGTTGTTACATGAGACCTGTTGAAATAAATTCATAATTCCAGAAACTATGTCTTTGATTACCAACAATCCAATTACAAATTAGATTCTAGTCACCACATTTTGTTTCCAGGTCTCTGGGAGCGCTACTTCATATGTGTCTTTATGTAGACTTCAAGAAACTGTGTTCAACAAGGCCACTTCTACTACTCATGGAGTCAGGAGTGGGCACAGCAGAAAACAACAACAAAAACAAGGACTCCACACCCACAACAGTAATGCAGTACAGCCTGCATTAAGAAATGCTGAAGCAAAGTTGTATGGAAGATCACTCAAGTATGTGCAACATAGGAAAATGTCACAGATGCTCATCGTATTTCATCTAATTGAAGCTGGTGCATTTCATTAAACGTACTGCTGTTTATTGAAGACATTATATAATTGCTTACAGATGTTATATAATCCCACATTATATAATTTCATATAAGCTTTAACAGTAGTGTTTGAGAACATAAAGATTTTATATGAAGCAACCTAGCGCTATCTTGCAGCAACAGTTGACAGCCAATAATTTGGATCCATCGACGTCAGAGCAGACTACACAATCATGGCTTGTATTCTACTTGTATTAAACAGTATAAGTATGAAATGGGGGCAACAGCAGCCTGAGGGATCTAGTGGTGAGCTTATGACTCAAGCATCACCAGTTGAAACTATCAAATTGCACTTGAGCAAGGCACTAAACTCCCAACTACCACAATACTCACCAGCAAGCGTAGTGAAGTGGAAGTGAAACAGGTTGTTCCTGCGAAAAATCAAAGCGTAAACATCATCACCAGAGCCAGGCTGGTTGAAATATAATGAAAAAATATGTATATGTAAATGTGGGACTAAACTCAAAACACACAGTAACATGGCAAGTATATACAATTAAGGCTTTAATCATAAATTAGCAACAGTGTAAACATCACAACAACTAAAAAACTGAGAATGAACCATGGGTGGATGTGGAACCGAGATGGAAATTACTGCCACCCACAACATTTTGGGGAAAAAACATAAAATAAAACATAAATAGAGGAGGGGGGAAATGTTGTTTCACAGGAATCTTTCAGAGAGAGCTCTGCTGGTGCCATCCTTCTCCTTTCTGCCTGCAGGGATTTATTGCTTCACTTTTCACAAACTACATAAGATGTGGGGAAGAACAAGTATCTGGGTCTTTAAGCTAAAAGACTGCAGTGGGGAACAGGTACATATAAAGTTCATGGCCGGGGTTTAAACTGTGCTTTAAGTAAAAGTAGTGAGTTACTTTATGCCCCTGCTGTACCTGCAGCTGGAAGGGGTTTGGGAGTCTGATGCTTCACCGAGACAAATACTGCAGAGGACTGGTTTTACAGTCAGTGATTCTACAGAGACAGTGGTGATGCATAAAAGATCATGATCACGATCATTTGCATTGCAAAAATGTTCAAGCAATTTAGTCTGGTATTTAATTGCTTTGGGTCTTTCATGGAAGTTGTCAGTCTCTTTATATCCAACAGGTCATTTAAACTTTTTGATATTAATACAGCTTTAATCAAGACCACACTTTACTGGAATTAAATGAAATTATTTCACTTCAGGTGCAGATTTCCCCACATTTTCCTATTGACATTAAATGAACGGTTGATCATTATTGGAAATTGGCTTATTTGCTTACTTGTCAAGAGGAAGCTCGATATTACTCTCATATCCGTCTGTTCGTTATTTACTTGGAGTCAACAGCTTGTTAGCTTACGTTAGCATAAAGATTGGAATTGGGAGAAACAGCTTGAAGGGCTCCATCTGAAGGTAATAAATTTGTTGTTTTTATACTCAATTTTTCATATGGATTCAATTAATGAGAGAATGTGTTAATTAGTGAGCTTTAGAACTGCTGGTGTGACAACATTTTTTAGTAGAGACCTCTGCTTGCAGACACCAAACACCTAATCGCCTAATCTCTTCATTTGTCAAAATACAGAATTGCACATCACGGCAAACATCTGGTAAGGCACGGGGGAGACAGGCCAGCTGACCAAATCGTTATTTCATGGTTGTGATATCGCCAAACAAAATCAACATAAATACAATTTACTGACAACAGCTGTGCTGTATCATTGACTGTATCAATTTTTTAAATGCAGAGTGACAGCCTGTTCAACCTCCATTCAGTGTCGTCCTGCTTTCAGATTGCAGCCCATAAACACAACCTGTTAACCAGTAGTTTTAATATGATATAAATCAGCACAAATCCAGGTTAATGATATCAGCCCTCCTATGTATTTGGCTATATTCACTTTTAAAATTAATGATCAGTGTCTGAGGTGACAGAACGTTTTTCCAAACTTTACTGCCACAGTCCCCAACCCTCACTGAGCTGGCTCACGTTATTGTTTGGGAAAAGCTCTGTTTTCCTCATACACCCTGGAGCACCAAGCCAGAAATAGAATAGAAACTATTGTTGGGATCTCATACCATGTGCTCACAAGAATAGAAGACCTACACAAGGCCAGAAGCCTGAGCACCCCACAGCCTGCACAAGGGTTACAAGGTAACAAAAGGAGCCCGCCAACTTTACCTAGGTGTGAAGTTTGGAGTTTGAATTCAAAGTCTGACTCCTCATTGGACAAACCCTGTGGGAACCCCAGGGGTTCCCTATGACGTCACCCAGGTAATAAAAGCTGGCTCACCCCACTCTGCCCTGCTTTTTACCGTGCGTCAGAGCCACTGCACAGCTGTGACTTGTCGCTGAAAGGAAGCATCACACAAACATTTGGACATTATTCATAGGCCTTAAGTCTTCAACTCGCTGGACCAGCAAATAGATGGTTTACATTCGCCGAATGTACTGGATTCAAAAGAGACAGCATGCAACAGCTGATCCCTCAGTACCTGCAGAAGGAAGAAGGATTTCGTCAGGGGAAACAGACCCCGCTCTTCCCTCCAACTCAAGTCGACTCCGCGGTCTCTTCCGCTGCCCCGAAGAAACCAGCCGCCGTGACTACCTCAGGGGCGAGATAACTGCCCCGCCAGCCTTCAGGACAACGCTGAAGCTGCATCGGCGAATCTCCACACCTCAGCTACAATTAAGAGGCTTGTGTCTGGGCAGAGCATTAGTTATTTAAGGTGCCGTTTATATTAGTGATTCTCTAATATAAATTGAAGCAGGACCGCCACGTCCTATGCTGCTGCTGTGTTTTGTTGACTGTATTACGTTAGATTGTTAGCATCAGTAACAGTATTTCTATACTTAGTGTATTACTGTTGTCTGCTTGTTTGCTGTGTACTGTGTTTCCTTTGTTTGCTCCAAGTAGCAAGTATTTCCATACTTAGTGTTCATTGGCTTTAAGTCGCTGTTGTTTTTTGTTAGCACTGCTACTAGATCTCAGCCATTAGCCCTTGTACTCCCGTGTAATAGCCCCACCACTGTGAGTGAGCCCTGAACTATCCCTCACTGGTTAAAGGACCAGTAACAGGCCCAATGAGTGCCCACTCACCGCCTTGTTACTGAGTGGTGAGAGAATAGCCTGCTTGGCCTCTCTGTGGTGGCAAAACTCCCTTGGTGAGTCTGCACTCCCTCTCCTCTCTTTCATACTAATACCTTACTACACTTACATACATACCATGACACCAACCCCTGTCTTGGTGTGTTTGGAGTATGAATGGGGCGTCAACCCCCAGTCCCTTTGTCTCTCCTCCTCCCCACTCTAATCCTGCCATCTTGAGATCACAGCTATGTGTCTCTGTCCACCATCTTTCCTCCTTTCTGCACTTGCCCCTTTTACGCTCTCATCTACATGCCTTCCACCACGTCTCTACTGGTTTCTCCTGATTATTTAATAGTGTGGTTTGTCTAGTCTAGTTATTATTTGATGTAATGTTAAGCCGTGGTTGATGTTACTGTTGTTAATAAATTCCCCTGTTGGTTTTAAAATGTAGATTCTTGTGATTATTGGTGACTTATGGTAATAAAGGTTAGTTTAGGATGGTCTGTGCTCAAAATTCATCTTCAGTATTATCTTATAAATGTCATTATTTCAGTATTGACACTTATTAATATAGACCTCTCTGTGAGATAACTTGGTGCTTGAGTGGGTCAGTCCCTGTTAACTTGGGGTGGTACCCTCTTCTCTTAATTATTAATTGTTTGTGACCAAAATAACTTCCCTACTGCAAGTAATTCCCAACACTATGGAAACAGATGTCCTCTCACTGCCCCCACAGAAAACACTGTTCTCTGTATTGGATAAAAGCATGCTGCATATCTTTAGTCATGACACCTATGTATAACCCTGCATGTACATCAGCATTACACTTCCCCACTGGGACCCGACCACAGTGAGCATCACAGGTGAAGTGACATTCTAAGTCACCTCAGCAGCTACCTCGATGATGTGACTCTCCTCGGCGCTGACCTGATGCAGGACCTTAAGGCAGCCAAAGACAAGTTCTCCAACCAACTTTCCTGAGTTCTGCCATTTCTGCTATCTGGGAAACATAAGCACTATCATCTTCCTGTTTTGGTTGTGAAGTACCATATTTGTCACTCTCCTTCATATTTTGCTTTCATGCGTTTGTGCAGCAGCTGCAGTTGGATATACAGCCGCGTGTGCACAGTGGCACATTTGTGCCGTCAGTCAAACCTTCAGATGGGAATTGTAGAGAGTGAAGTAGGGCTTTTAGGAAACCAATCTTGACACCAATGGTCTCATTATTCTACTCTTTAACATACACTTATCTGTAATAATAAGTCAAGTAAAAAACAAAAAAACAAAACTTGTCCTTGCTTCCTCCGGCTGCAGTGACAACGGCCATGAGTCTAGACTGAGCAGCTGTCTGAACTGTTGCTACAACAATTACACAGCCTGGTACAGTCAGCACTGAACCAGTGCAGCTGAACATTTCCACCAGTCAACCTCCACAGCTATATATATACAGTATATTATATATTACATCTTTGGGAGACAAACAGAGAGAAAAGATGAAATGACATTACCTTAAAGCTCGGATGCAGGTCAGTTTGGCGCAGTTCATTGTCAGTGATTTAACCCCGACCATCACAACATTCCTGTAGCTGTGTCTTTGTAGTCCAACCAAACTGAACCTGGCTAGTACTGCTAAATCTGAGATCTGAACCTATTATAACACTTACCCAAAGCTACTCGTTTGTTTATGTAATTTCATTTGTTCCTCACTGTGGCTCAACAAGCGAATGCAATGTTACTGCACTCAGTGTGGTATAACAGGGGCCTTGCCAGCTCAAAATTATATAGATACTTGGGAGCATGAACTATGTGCTCGTCTCCATTGAATCTCCTATTTTGGCTCAGAACGGCAGTGCAAAAATATCAAAGGCTGAGTGGTGAAATATCAGTTTCACTTTGGGCTGCCTCATTACTTGAACATGTTCCTATTGTGCTTCTCTTCCCACCCTGTGCTAGACACTACAATACAAGACAGACTAGCAAAGAAATGTAGAGCCTGTAAAGATGTGTAACCTGCTAGCACTGCTTGTGTTGGTCACAGCTTTACCCATAAAAGAAAGGCCTATTCTCTTTCCATCTTCCCAGTAGGCCCTGTGAAAGAGTGGAGGAGATTTTTTTTTTTTAAATTTCTTGAAAATAATCAAACCTGAGACCTAAACTTTTCCCAGCACAGTTCAAACCTTCAGTCAACTTCAATAGAAACTGTTGGATTCAAAGAAACAATTACTTTTACTACAATTACAGCTGTGTCATGTCTTCTGTTGCTCTGGAGTCTTCAGGTGAGCTCTACAGTATTTAGCCTCAAGTCTGAAAATGACAGAAACCCTGCATTGCCAAACTAGGCCTAGTGACATTGTGTTGACCCACTAGAGTCTAGGGTACCTTACAATAATGAAACATTTGCACAAAACATATATTTGTAGGCTAGTAAGGAAATACCATTAACAATGTTGTAAACTGAAAATTGTTATTGTGCTTTAAGATATCTACAGAATCTAAGTACCCATTGTAAACAAAGGAAGATGTATTCTATGACTTAGAAGAATTTTTTAAATTTGTTCTTGAATTAATGGTAAACAATACACAAACCCTCAGTCTAAGGTGCACTTTCCTACTCTAATCTGGCTGAAAGAGATGTAATTAACAGTCTCATTTCAAGGTTTGCACAACAGTCACTGCTGTTTCAAACCTCACACTCCTTATGCATAACCGGCCCATACATATAAAGGACTACTTTGTGCTTAAAAGTACCAGAAATCAGAAAGCTTTTCTATCAAGAAAAACAAAAGCATGATAACACAAAGCTAATAATAGACATGACTGTCTCATTTTGCAGTTCAACGAAACCATACAAATATGGAAAGATATTAAACAAAGCGTGCTCAGTATGCTCAAATATAAATGGCAGCTACAGTAGTTTCCTAGTGCTACAATTTTAATGTGTGAATGCATTAAATGAGAAAGGACTCAACAGTGTTTGAATAGCGTAATTCAAGTGTCTGCATAGTTTATGTGTTCTTGTCTGGCTTTTCGTGGTGAGAGAATAGCTTGCTTGGCCTCTCTGTGGTGACAAAACTCCCTTGGTGGGTCTGCACTCCCTCTTTCTCACTCTCTTTCATACTAATATACATACACTACACTTACATACATACACGCAAACACCAACCCTGTCTTGGTGTTTGAAGGGCGCGGTGGGACGTCAACCCCCCGGTCCCTTTGTCTCTCACTCCTCCCCACTCTAATCCTGCACCATCTTGGAGATCACAGCTATGTGTCTCTGTCCACCATCTTTCCTCCCTGCACGCACACGCACATACACACACACACACACACACACACGCTCTCATCTACACATGCCTTCACACACACACACACACACACCACGTCTCTACTGGTTCTCTGATTATTTAGCATAGTGTGGTTTGTCTAGTCTAGTTTATTGACTGATGTAATGTTCATCGTGGTTGATGTTACTGTTTGTTAATAAATTCCCCTTGTTGGTTTAAAATGTCGTTGCTTGTGATTATTGGTGACTTATGGTAATAAAGGTTGGTTGGGATGGTCTGTGCTCAAAATTCAGCCTTCAGTATTGTCTTATAAATGTCATTATTTTAAGTATTGACACTTATTAATAGACCTCTCTGTGAGACTAACTTGGTGCTTGGTCGTCAGTCCCTGTTAGCAGGGTGGTGCCCCTCTTCTCTTAATTATTAATAATTAACTGACGACCAAATAACTTCCTACTGCAAGTAATTCCCAACACTATGGAAACAGATGCTCCTCTCACTGCCCCCACAGAAAACACTGTTCTCTGTAATGGATAAAAGCATGCTGCATATCTTTTAGTCATGACCACCCTGTGTATAACCCTGCGCTGTACATCAGCATTACACTTCCCCACTGGGACCGTACACAGTGAGCATCCTGAGTGAAGTGACATTCTAAGTCACCCCAGCAGCTACCTCGATGATGTGACTCTCCTCGGCATGACCTGATGCAGGACCTTAAGGCAGCCAAAGACAAGTTCTCAACCAACTTTCCTAAAGTTCTGCCATTTCTGCTATCTGGGGAAAACATAAGCACTATCATCTTCCTGTTTTGGTTGTGAAGTACCATATTTGTCACTCTCCTTCATGTTTGCCCTGTCACGTTTGTGCAGCAGCTGCAGTTGGATATACAGCACGTGTGCACAGTGGCACATTTGTGCCGTCAGTCAAGCCTTCAGATAGAATTGTAGAGTGAAAGTAAGGCTTTTAGGAAACCAATCTTGACACCAATGGTCTCATTATTCTATATTTAACATACACTTACTTCTTAATAATAAGTCAAAGTAAAAAACAAAAAAAACAAAACTTGTCTATTACCACTTCCTCCGGCTGCAGTGACAACGGCCCATGGTCTAGACTGAGCAGCTGTCTCTGAACTGCTTGTTGCTACAACAAGGTTACCACAGCCCTGGTACAGTCCAGCACTGAACCAGTCTGCAGCTGAACATTTTCCACCAGTCAACCTCACAGCTATATATATACAGTATATTATATATATATTACATCTTTAGGAGACAAACAGAAGAGAAAAAGATGGAGAATGACATGCAACAAAGCTCGGATGCAGATCAGATTTGGCGCAGTTCATTGTCAGTGATTTAACCCCAAGGCCATCACAGCATTCCTGTAGCTGTGTCTTTATGATCCAACCAAACTGAACCTGACTAGTACTGCTAAATCTGAGATCTGAACCTGACCTAGCACCCAAAGCTATACGTTTGTTTTATGTAATTCATTTGTTCCTCACTATTGGCTCAGCAAGCGAATGCAATGCATTTGCTGCACTCCAGTGTAGTATAACAGGGCACTTGCCAGCTCAAAATTATAGGTCTTGGGAGCATGAACTATGTGCTCGTCTCCAAGTGAATCTCCTATTTTGGCTCAGGTGCAGCAGTGCAAAAATATCAAAGGGCTGAGTGAGGTGAAATATCCAGTTTTCACTTTGGGCTGCCTCATTTAAACGAACATGTTTCCTATTTGTGCTTCTCTTCCCACCCTGTGCACTGAACACTACAATACAAGACAGACTAGCAAAGACATGTCAAGGCCTGTAAGATATTAACCTGCTGTAGCACTGCTTGTGTTGGTCACAGCTTTGCCATAAAAGAAGAGCCCTATTTCTCTTTCCATCTTCCCATTAGGCCCTGTGAAAGAGTGGAGGGGAGGATTTTTTTTTTTTTAAATTTACTTGAAAATAATCAAACCTGAGACCTAAACTTTTCCCAACACAATGATTCAAACCCAACTTCAGTCAGCTTCAATAGAAACTGTTGGATTCAAAGAGCAATTACTTTTACTACAATTACAGCTGTGTCATGTCTTCTGTTGCTCTGGAGTCTTCAGGTGGTACGAGTAATGGCCTCAAGTCTGAGAAAATGACAGAAACCCTGCATTGCAAACTAGGCCTAGTGACATTGTGTTTGACCCACTAGAGTCTAGGGAGTACCCCTTTAATAATGAAACATTTGCACAAAACATATGTTGTGAGCTGAAGTGAAATACCATTTAACAATATTTAGCAAACTGTGAGAAATTGTTATTGTGCTTTAAGATATCCTACAGAATCTAAGTACCCATTGTAAACAAAGGAAGAATGTATTCTATAAGCTTAGAAGAATTTTTTTTTTAATTTGTTCTTGAATTAATGGTAAAGCAATGAAACCCTCAGTGATCTAAGGGTGCACTTTCCTACTCTAATCTGGCTGAAAAGAGATGTAATTAACAGTCTCATTTCAAGGTTTGCACAACAGTCTTGCTGCTGTTTCAGAAGCACTCACACTCATATGCATAACAAAGCATACATATAAAGGACTGCTGTTAACAGAAATGCCACAAGAAATCAGCTTTTCTATCAAGAAAAACAAAAGCATGATAACACAAAGGCTAATAATGAACATGACTGTCTCATTTTGCAGTTCAACAGAAACCATACAAATATGGAGAAAGATATTAAACAAACGTGCTCAGTATGCTCAAATATAAATGGCAGCTACAGTAGTTTCCCTAGTGCTACAATTTTAATGTGTGAATGCATTAAATGAGGAAAGGACTCCAGCAGTGTTTGGACAGCATATTCTAGTGTCTGCATAGTTTATGTATGTTCTTGTTCTGGCTTTTCACCCCAACACTGTGTAGTATTTGTGCACTGGATTCGAGTATGTTGCAGAATATGTCTTCTTGTTAAAATCTCCACTGCAAAATAGATGCCTCATCTTTTATGACGTCCAACACCTGCAGTTCCTATTGACTGAGGAAAACATCAAGCACTGAATGTGAACATACTGCACCAAAGGTGTGTTATCCTAATTTTATATTAAAATAAACCCTCTCTGCACACAAGTAAATTATTGCTGCCCAAACAACAATATGCTTAGAGAAACTGTTTTTAAAAACAGTCTTAGAATTTAGGTTATCTATAACTAGAGTGTCAAGTTTTCATCCAAATGAAGTGCAAATTTGAACTGAATCACATGCTTCCATCCACTTCAGTTGAGCAAATATTAGGTGTTCATCAAGATAAACACTTGGTAGAACTATTTAACCAGTGAGGCGCCATTAAACCACTGCAGGAGAGGGTGCTGTAAGTTTAAGTTCTGAGCTGCTGTCAGGTTGGATACAATGCAGTGTTTTGCTTAGGGAACCATCTGTAGAGACCAAAATAGCTGGTCAAGTCAAGATGATTGAGGTGAAGTGTAAACTGTGCAAACCTGGTTGGATTCTACTCCTCTTGGCCACTTTTTCTGGGTTTGGGAGGGACAGTACTGGGGCAACTCTTGGGGCCATCTTGGGGGCAGTGTAAGCTAATAAAATCAATTCTTATGGCCCATTCATGACTCCAGGAGCCACATAACACAACTTAAGGTGTCAGTTAAAATTTCACTCTTTTGTCACATTCAACTCCTGTTCCTAAGATGGATTTTTTTTTCTTGTTAGACAATGTTGTAAATTTAAGATATCTAACATTAGGGGGGAAAAACACAGCTCAGGGCTCTCTCACAACCATCTGTGCAAAGCTGCACTTCCTATTATGCGGCAAACTAATAACAAGACTGCTGATGTAAAAAAAAAAAAAAAAGAAAAAAAAAACATTCTTCATGCTGTCCTTGCCTCTGGCAATATGCAAACTCATTCAAACTACCCTAATCATTGCCCCTAACCACCCCACTTACCCCTCCCTTTGTTGCCCAAGGGTTTCACTGACTGTGTCATGTGTGATAAAGCACAATGAAAACATGTACAGATTAATAATCCAAATTTGTAAAGCAGATGCTTCTTAGAGAAAATCCAAGAAAATTGACAGTAGAGGACAACTTGAAAGGTGATCCCTCGAAAGAGAAGAAACCACATAATAAGTGATTAGAACCAAAGATGGATATAAAATGGGTAACTTAACAAAATATCAGGAATTACCAAATGCTTTTAAACTTGTGTTGTGGACTAAGGAAAAAAGAGTGCTCTGACAAAATGTATTCTGAGATCTTTCTCTTTCACTAGTTAACTCTGATCAAAGTGCTTTTGAAAGAATTACTGTAGCATCCAGTCACTGTGAGGCCGGTAGCTCTGACTATTCCCTGTCAAAAATGTACAAAAAGAGGCCCATGCTTATATGGAGTAATTAATAAAATTCCAGTAAAAAGTCAATTCTTTCAGCAACATGATGTTACATACTGACAGCTGATGTCAATTTTGATCTGTGCTTATATGGGTATCTATGCATTTCTGCCTGCCACTTTACACATTTATTTATGGGTATGTGTGTGTGTGTGTTTATTCAGTTGGAACATGTGTGTGTATTAATATGAGTGTGCATTGTGAGAAAGCCATCATCTCTCACAATACAAACCAATTTCACCCAATAAGGCGACGGAGAGTGAGATGAAATGCTCCATTTCAATCCACCTCAAACACACAAACACACTCGCTTTCACTCTCCCTCACATACGCACCTCTCTTTTTCACACACACTCCTCAAGGTCAGAATGGAAAGGGAAGCAATGAGCTGTTTGACTGTGCCATCTGTCTGCCATATACATATACATACATACATACATACACACACACACGTCTCTCTTAATGTTGTACTTTCCATCATTTTCTTGCATCCTTATGTAGCTGCCAATGGACCTTATACTTCACCTTTTCTTTGTTTAGGCTGATTCCTTTTCTTCTTTTGCTTTATCTTTGTGTTAAATTATCAGAAAAAAGCCATCAGGCCTTGCTCTCAGCAGACATTTTGATCTAATGTGGCAGGAAAAGCACAGGTGAAATACCCGAAACTGAAGCAGCTAAATGGAACTCAGCCATCACCCTTTTTATTATTCACCATGACCTTTACTTGTAAGTGAGTGTTGTCGTATAGCTATAGGTTCTGAATTTTACCTCTACCACTGTCAAACACATACCTACATGGTGCTGCAGCTGCTGGAGTAAGGTTGACTTAGGTCCATCTCATTGTCATCAGTTTTTTCTTGTTGGCAAGTTTAATAATTACAATGTGTCTGATTAGCCACATATGAGGTATGGCTATTAAATAACGAGACTAATGCTGTAATACAATCTTATTGAAAATAAACATTTTTCAATCTCTTTCTCCTTCAATATACTTTCAGATTACAAACAGGTTCTAGAAAAATCAAGTAGAAAAGTCCCTAAGAGACCATACAGTTGTGGAAAATGGTTTCATTCTTCACAAGACAACACGCCAGCTCACACACCGCGCCTCAGCAAAGCAGTTCTGGCCCAAAAACAAATCCCAGTGCTTCTGATCACCTCCTGTTCACCCGTTGATCTAGGCACCGTATGACTTTCTTTTTCCTAAGATCAAATCTGAGCTCAAAGGAACACGCCTGGAGTCTGTACAGTTAAGAAAGAGGACAGAGTTTCTGAGACAACTGTCCAAAGAAGACCTACTGCACTGCTTTTTGATCAGTGGAGGACCTGAATGCAGTGTGTGTTGATGCAGAAGGGGAGTATGTTGAAGGAGAAAGACACTGAGAAATATTTATATAAAATTGTATTACAGCATTAGTCTCGTTACTTAATAGCCATACCTCGTACTCTACCCCCTGTGAAGTTTGTGGGTTAATGAATGACAGCAAGAGCAGGGACTGTCTTAAAGGCTAAAGTCAGGGAGAAAAATCAGCAGCCTCACAAAACTGTACAACAACTGAGGAGTCAAGCTTGTCAAGAAACAATATACAGACATGTATGTAATTCTAAAAAAAAAAAAACTGAAAAAAACAAAACACATACTCAGCATAGAGACAGTTTGCTGCTTCTGCCAGTGCCCACAGCCAATAATTGCACACCATTAAATGGTTTGACTTGCTGAGTAAGACTGTGTGTGTGTGTGTGTGTGTTCGCTTCTTATGTGTGTATATATGCTGTATTGCAGGTGTAGCTGTAATAATTGTCATCAGTTTTGGGTGGCCCAGAACATATTACAATGTGTCTGATTAGCCACACCTGGTATGGCTATTAAATAACGAGACTAATGCTGTAATACAATCTTATTGAAAATAAACATTTTCAATCTCACTACTCTAATATACCTCATTATTACAAACAGGTTCTAAAGCCGAGAAAAAGTCGAAGACCACAGTTGTGGAAAATAGTTTCATTCTTCGTCAAGACAACACGCCAGCTCACACTGCGCTCTCAGTAA
This sequence comes from Lates japonicus, assembly GCA_033238685.1. Classification (NCBI taxonomy): domain Eukaryota; kingdom Metazoa; phylum Chordata; class Actinopteri; family Centropomidae; genus Lates; species Lates japonicus. The sequence continues at coordinate 1,656,483 of BRZM01000055.1, read as the reverse complement.
AGCAGTTTCTGGCCCAAAACAAATCTGATGCTTGATCACCCTCCTGTTCACCTGATCGCGCAGTATGGCCCTACAAGATCAAATCAGGCTCAAAGGGTGCAGCTCTGAGTCTGTGTCAGAAGTTAAGAAAAGAGTGACAGAGTTTCTGAGACAACTGTCAAGAGATCTCTGCACCACTTTGGTCAGTGGAGGACCTGAATGCAGCGGTGTGTTGATGCAGAAGGAGTATGTTGAAGGAGAAAGACACTGAGAAATATTTATATAAAATTGTATTACAGCATTAGTCCTGAATTTATGACATATCGTATTCTACCTGTGAAGTTTGTGGGTTAATGGACTGTAAAACGAGGACTGTCTTAAAAGGCTAAAGTCAGGGAGAAAAATCAGCCTCACAAAACTGTACAACAACTGAGAGTCAAGCTTGTCAAGAAACAATATACAGACATGTATGTAGTTCACTTTGAAAAAAAAAACAAAACACATACTCAACTGAGACAGTTTGCACCATGCCAGTGCCCACAGCCAATAATTGCACACCATTAAATGGTTTGACTTGCTGAGTGGGAGACTGTGTGCGTGTGTGTGTGTGTGTGTGTTCGCTTTCTTATGTGTGTATATATGCTGTATTGCAGGTGTAGCTGTAATATTTGTCATCAGTTTTTCTTGTTGGCAGTTTAATAATTACAATGTGTCTGATTAGCACATATGAGGAGCTAGCGGCCTGGCCAAATAACGAGACTAATGTGCCGTAATACAATCTTATTGAAAACTTGTTTTCAATCTCTGCTCGGCGCTAATATACCTCGTGTTACAAACGGGTTCTAGAAAAACTGCGAGAAAAAGTCCGAGACCACAGTTGGCGGAAAAAATGAACCATTCTTAGTCAAGACAACCACGCCAGCTCACCTGCTGCTCTCAGTAAGCCACCTGGCTGAAAGCAAATCGGTGCTTGATCACCGCACTCCTGTTCACTGATCTACAGCACCGTGTGACTTTCACAGATCAAATCTGAGCTCAAGGAACCTGCCTCTGGGTCTGTGTCAGAGTTAAGAAAAATTGACCAGAGTTTCTGAGACAACTGTCAAAAGAAGACCTACTGCACTGCTTTGATCAGTGGAAGACTGGTGGCGGTGTGTGTTGATGCAGAGGGGAGTGATATCGTGAAGGAAAAGACACTGAGAAATATTTATAAAATTGTACTTAATAGCCATACTTAGCGTTCACCCTATTGATTTGTGTGGGTTAATGAATGACTGAACAGGGACTGTCTTAAGGCTAAGTCGGGAGAAAAAATCTGGCTTCTAAAACTGTTGGCACAACTGAGGAGTCAAGCATCGCACTGAACGTAACCTGTTCTAAAAAAAAAAACAGAAAACAAACAAAAACACACTACTCAGCACAGAGACAGTTTAGCACCTGCCAGTGCCCACAACCAATAATTGCTGTTGGTAGTTTGTTTAATTTGAGGTGTGTGTGTGTGTGTGTTCATGTGTGTGTATATATACTGTGTGCAGGTGTAGCTGTAATATGTATGTATGTTCATATCTGAGTGCTTCTTCATCTTAAACACATGAATTTGAGAGCAGTTGTGGATTTGTGTGTTATAGGCATGCATTACAGGAATTATACTGTTTAAACTGTTCTTTGTCCAACCTTCATGAATGTGTACTTACAACAGGATTACAGATGGTGTGGGTGAGATGACAAGAAGATAGAGGGAAAAAGAAGAGTAATGGGAAAATGGACAAAGAGAAGCAGAACAACTAGACAGCTGAAGGATCTATCAAGTGAATATATTTGTGTCCTCCAGCCAAATCGATGCCTGCACAGTTGTGTTGTGGCTCAGCAGCCTCAGCTGAGTTGGTGGGTTGGACACTGTTCATGGATGTAGTCCATAGTTTTTGCTCTTGACGGCTGGCGCCCAGGGCTTTAATTTCATCTTTCTTAGTTTAGTAGATTTTTGTTTGTTTGTTTGTTTTTTATTTTCCTAGAGTTACATTAAAGTTAGTTAGGGTATGATTTAATTATGATTTTCTGATTTCTGTAATCTTGCACCTGGTGTAAAGTATGGTTTAGGGGTGGATTCTGAACCATTCATTATCAAGTTGGTGTGTTTTTCTGTGCTTATATTTAGTTTAACATACACAAAAACAAAACTGTAGGCTGGTTCACTCTGTCATAATACGTTAAAACTACAGTTTGCCCCAACAAGGGTTTGAATTCTTGGAATTGAGTTCCAGGTATTTCTAGTTTACAGTTTTTGTCAACATTAACTCAATTTCCCAGGGAAATACCTGCACATGACTACATTTTAATGAAAAAATGGTACAAAATGTTAAGTACTAAAGTGTCAGGGAGGTAGTGGGGGTGGATGGCTGGATGTAGAATGTACAGGGTTCACACCCTGAGTCCCATTTGTGGCTGGATTTTTTATTTTATTAATTTACAGTGATAGATGTGACTAAATAAAAGTCAAACAACAATGACACAAACACTAGATTACAGGCAAGGAAAAAACAAAGGATGGGGCATAGGTGCATAGGGTGTGGCTATTGGTGTTACATATTTACAAATCCATAAAGACTGGTTGAAGACCTACAAAGTCCAGACAAACCACATATAAATACAGTTTCCATCAACTTGCAATAATATACTACACAACATGGTGAACCAATGGTCAGCAATAACTGGAGTTGTGGTGGTAGTCGACCAGCAAATCCTGCAAGAACGCCAGCTGTTGTGTGCCAGGTCAGGGTCAGATCCTGATGGAGAGACATGTAGGACTATAGAGCCCACTGAGGGAAATGAAGTAACCTTATGTAAGATTTTTTTTAGACTGTCCACCTGTTGTCTCTGCAAGCGTCTTATTCCAACCCACAGTAACATTTTACTGTTGTATGATATCTAGCAGCCAGTCCTGGTGCTTCTATTCTCCCAAATAGTTTTTTTTTTTTTTTTTTTAAGTAATTTATAAAATTAGAATGTACAAATATAGAAATATGTACATCAGACAGAACATGTGGCCACACCAAGAAGAGAGATCAAGCTAAAGCAAAGGAGAGAGACATAGGAGGGTGACAGCTCTTCATCCTCCGCCCTGTTTTAATGCTGTTGAGCCTGTTGTATTGTCCATTATAGATACTAGTACAGTTGTAGGGGATGGACACACACACACACACACACACACACACAGCCAGAGGCCATGTCCTAACTCACACTGTTTTGTGGCCCTATAGAGAATTAATACCCACACAATAAAAAGCTAATCATCTAATAAAAGAACAGACCAACACTTGATTTATTCCTTCAATAAAATCCTGCAACTCAGCCATAAACAACATAAACACAATGTATATAAATGACTTGCTGTGAGCTAGTTGTGCTGGTGATAGACTGTTGCTGTGGGCAGGACAAACATCCATATAAAATTACCATAGAAAAAAAAATACATGAAAAGAAAATATAGACTGCTGCCTCTATTTTACTTTGAGATAACAATGTGATCTTTTTAATATCCTTGTAAAATTAAGCTCATATCCTTTGACAATAACAGGTCAGTGATGAGTTATCTCTTCAATAAAATTCAAAACACTGCTCTTGTCACAACAAAAATGAATCTGTTAAAATGGCTCAATTAATTGAATTTAAGAATGACTCATAATGCCATCATACTTATAATATGCTCAGCTAAAGCCTGTTTTGTTTTGTTTTTTTAATTTGTTTTGTTTTTGGTTTTTTTGTATGGATTTTATTAATTATATCTGAAAATGATGTGTTTTAATGAGCGTGGGTCTACAGTTGATGCCGGGCTCGTTTCACTGAAGCTGGACTGGGAACAGACGAAGGCTCGACTAAAAATGAATCCTCACATTATTCTGGCAGAACTGGTTTCCAGCAGTGATGACTGTGTTATGCTGCCAAAGTGTCCTTGAGTTCTGTGATCACTAGAAATTTAATCCACTGCTGATTAATGGTCGGAAATGATTACTTTTTCAACAAAATCACATTTGCAGATTTTATCAAAGCAACCATAAGGTAACATCAGTGGTTTAATTGCTTTTTGTATCTTGCAAGACATTAATACTGACTTGATATGGTGTGATATGTACTGTTTCAATATATGTATACAGAATATTACTTTTACTTATTTATGTCACAAAGATGTGACATAAATAAGAACAATAATTATTGAGTGTTGTACTAAAATACACTTTAAATAAATCTGAACCTACATTTTAATATATGCAGTGTTTACATACACTAGTGTAACAGTTACACCGTGACTTTCACAGATTGCACCGCCATGTGTTGCTTACATCTATACACTACTTAAAATGAATTCTGGGGGGTTTCAATGATAAGAGCAACATGTAGATAATAAATGACTGAAGGCATCTGAATCTGCCTCTGCCATGGCAAAACGCTGCCTCAGGTTTGTATATATCTCTCAGTGTAGACATGCCAAGGCTCAAAAGAAGCATTAGAATTCACAGATCCAAAAATATGAGCATGACAGTGACGCAGATTAGGTTGTTTACTTAACTTTGAAGCTATTTAAGGGGAAATTAACTTCATCCTGAGTTGAAACAATTCCAGTGAAAGGCTGCCACATCTCTCTGCACCTCAGACAGCAGCATGCTGATTGGTGATGCATCATGCTCTGACAGTGCTAATAGAAACAGCTCATCAACCCAAGATATTAAACAGAGGAGGGCAACTTAAACTCACAAAACTAACACTGCAACACTATAGGAAACTCTATTGTGTCTTTAGTATGTTAGTTAACAGGATATCTGGGTATTAATATATTAACAGATGCTACTTTGCTTGTTTGCTGTTAGTAACTGGTGCACAACTGATGCTAAGATAGTGGCTGTGAAATCAATCTTATATAAAAATGAATTTAATATAAAAATATTTAAAGTGGTAGAATTGCATGTGCTGAGACATCCTGACAACACTTATAGAACCCCTGGTGGTCACTGTAGCTACGTTGTTAAAGCTGCACTAATCTGCATTTTTTCAAAAGCTATAACTGAAATGACTGTGTGAAAGATGTAGCCCAGAGTTAAAAGCACAGCAGTTTTCTTCCCACAGTACAAAGCATATTTAGTTCTTGTCAGCTTCAACCGTCCACATTGAGCTGACAGCTGCTTTCAGTGACAAAGTTCTGATAACCTTCTATAGGCCACCTGCTCAGCACCAAACGGTGGGTAAGTTAGTGACTAGTGACTGCTGGTGCAGATAAAGAGCCAGACACATCTCTCACGAGTTGGTGAAAACTAAAACACAGATAAAAGGAGGGTGAATATTGTACATCCATAAAATGGGCTCCAAATGAATACTAATGTTGCTCTGTGACTACTGGATTTGTAAATTGGCAACTGTGTACTGCCACAATTTAATGGTTTGGTCTAAACTTGCGTCCTAGGTCCAGTAAAGTAAACTTGATCTTATCTAAAAAAAATAAATAGTGAAAAAAAAATAGCCTGTCACAAGTTCCCAAGTTGATTTTGTTCAAATAACTTTGTTGCATCCAGTGAGCAGTCCAAAGTAGGAATATCCAAAGATATTCCCTTTACAATAATATAAAATGTGCAGCAAATTCTCACATTTTAGATGCAGGTAACATAGAAAGTATTTTTTTTTCCTTGAAAAAAAACAAACTGTCAGTTGATCCATTCTTCCATAGATCCATTATCTATACCACTTATTCGTTAAGGGTTGTGGGGGGGCTGGAGCCTATCTCAGCTGTCACTGGGTGACAGGCAGGGTACACCCTGTACGGATCGCCAGTCCATCGTAGGGCCAACATATAGAGACAAACAACCATTCACACTCACATTCACACCTACAGGCAATTTAGAGTCACCAGTTAACCTGCATGTGTTTGGACTGTGGGAGGAAGTTGGAGTACCTGAAGAGAACCGACTCAGGCACAGGGAGAACATGTAAACTCCACACAGAAAAGCCCCGGGCAAACCAGAGCTCGAACCCGGAACCTTCTTGCTGTGAGGTGACAGTTGCTGTGCCGCCCACTGTCAGTTCATGATTATATATATTCATATTTTCTTGCAAATCAACTAATCAATTAATCATTCAGTCAGAGCTAGATTAAATCGACAACAAGCAACATTAATCTGCCACTCAAATATGTTCTTCATACGCTTACGTTTGTTTAATGGTGTAAGTGTACAGTAAGTTTCTCTTGGTAAATGGACTGCACTTATCTAGTGCGGACAACGCTCATCACAATTTGTCTCTCATTCATGGTGAATGATAAAAGGATTACATTTATATAGCTCCAAGCTCCAACATTCACCCATTCACACGTAGATAAACTGCTTCACTAACACACACACCAGTGGTTCATCACTAGGAAACAATTTAGGGTTCTTCCTCTTCTTCTATTCACACACCAATGGCAGCAGATCAGACATGCAAAGCAGTGGCCCGCCTATCCGGAGCATCTTGCCCAAGGACACTTTGACATGTTGATGGGAGGAGCTGAGGATCAAACCACCAACTCTGCGATTAATGAGTGACCTGCTCTACCTCCTGATCCACAGACATCCCACCATATTTCCTGCAGAGTAGACACTGTGAAGCACATTGTCGCACCCACAGAGTTGATACTACACTGTTTCACTTCAAGTCGTGATCTGTATTAACACATCTGACCAGTCACTACAGGTGTCATCACATACACCCCAACAGGTGATCTGCAGAATTAACACTCTAGAGTGATTCCTGTTGTAGCACCATGGTGCTCTGGCTGCCGGCCTGCAAGGATGTGCCCTAAGGACAAATAAATAGCGCTGTTCTGTGCAGTGATTCCAGCCTAGTAACACGTGTCAAAACTGCAGGTCACTTACAGTTTCCTTTGACCAATATATATGTAAAAGATTAACTGAGATATGTTGCAGCCCCTCTGATCAGAAAAAGAAGTATGTGAAGATGGAGGGATAAATGCTGTCTAACTAGAGCTATATCAAGATATTGTTCTGACTTAAGTAATCAGAAGTCAGTCAGGCATAGCCAGAGAAAGAAACTCTCTACGGTCATCTCAAACAAACCTTATGGTAAAGTTTTAGTTTTAACTAAGTGACTTCACATGCAACTCTTCCAGCTGTAATTAGTGTTGGAAACCAAAGGTAAATCCTGCAGGAGCAGGCACAAGAAGAACATGCAAACTCCACACAGAAAATCCCCTTCTTGCTGTGAGGTGACAGTGCACGGCAAAAAAAGTGTCTCTCTTCTAAGTGGTCAGCATAACAGGACACATGTGCTGTGATCTGTTGCTCTGTTGTATCTTGCAACCAGACAGGTGTGTTTCATATAAAGTCATAAATTCTGTGTTATGTTACATTAGTTCTAAAAAGAAGATCTGGTTGGTGTCAGTTGCAAACAGGGATGGAAGATTCAGCAGAGTGATGCAAATAACATTTCAGCTACTCACACACATGGACACACACATGCATTCACACCCACACACAGCTGGTGGCTCTTTGCTGGCGTGCACACATATACACCATTCCTTGAGGGAAACTATGTAAGTAAATTTGCTTCATAAAACAGATGGTTTAGAAGCCTGAGAGTGTTTCTCTCTCACTCTATATATCTGTCTTCCTGCCTCCCTCTCTTACTTTCTTACCCTCTCAATCAATCCCATGCTTTTGTCTTTTCATCACTCTCTCTTTTGCACACTGTTAGTTCTCCTCATTCCCCAAACAGCAGATGATCTGACATTGTTATTGGACTTTTTTTTTTTTCTTTAGAGAGGAGAGAACTAAGTGGAGCTCTGGGATAATTCTTTTCAAAGGCATCATTTCCTCACCTCAGGGAGGAAGAAAAAAACAGAGAGAGGGATGAAGGTAGAGAGTGAGGGATAGAGATCTATCAGATGAGAGTGAAAGAAAGGAAGAAGAGGAAAATGAAAGACTTGATGATGATGCTGAACCAGTTTTTTCTTTAGAGAGAAGCGTGCAGGCCTCTGAGATATTTGTTTTCCAAAGTGTACCTCTGAGCTTTAGGGAAGTACAAAAAGGGATGAGGGGAAGAGCGATGGAGTCGGGGGGGGGTTTACCCGATGCATGCTCCAAACTCATTGCAAAATAGTTCAGGCCCTGTATTTATCCCTCCTAAGAATCGCAGTGGAAGTGGAGTTGGAACTAAAAACTCTCCTCCCACGGAGCAGGCTTGAATCTCTCTCCTTTTAGAAACTGACATAACATTTGTCATTTTTCCTCCATTAGATAGTGGTGGAACTAAGCATCATTGGTGTAATCTATGTTTTGTGTGCTAGGATAAAGTGTCGTGGAGCACTGGACTGGACTGTAAGAGTGACTTAAAGGTATAATACACAGGAAACAATCCCTCGCAATCATCACTTAAGACGTCTGTGGTGGTGTAGGGCGGGGGTGAGCTCGGCTGCAGTCATTTAAAATCACAACACGGCAATGTTTTTCACAGTTGTGCGGAGGCAGGGGTGTGTTTATTTGTGCTTTAGAACATAACCACTCCAAAACGATCAGAAAATAATGTTTCATTTGTCTGATTCACTGCTGTGTTCTCGCTAACATCGCTCCCTCTCTTCATCTCTTCATTCACTCTCTAGCTAGCTCAACCACCGCTGTTCTCTCTTTCTCTTGCTCATTGAGCCGACGAGGAGGGGCCAATTTTGAATGGTGTGTTGTTACAACAGCAACAGATCATTCCTGCATATTATACCTTTAACACCTCCTGTAAATCTTGTTTTTGCTGAACTCCAGGGAGTGAACTTCTCACCCTGCTGCAGTGACATACAAGTGCACTCCAAGATCCCATGACATCACTCTTGTGTGGTGTGTGTGTGTGTGTGTTTTTTTTGTGTGTGTGTGTGCGCCCTACAGGCACAACGGAGCATACCTCTGATCACACCCGACCACACTCAGCAGGGATACAGTTACCAGTTTCAGAGCATGGTGAGAATGATGTTAGGTGCATTTCTGTTTGTTGCACACAACTCATCAACAAATGAGCAACAACAAAAAAGTACAGAATTTTACTCAGCAGCTGCATGACACATCAGAACACAGACCTTTCTTTTACAGTCTAATTTCCCTCTCAGCTACACCTCCTGTTAACTTAAGTGTCCATACAGGTGAGGGAAATTATTTTTTGCTGTAATGTCACTGATTGTTAGGAAATAAACCTACTGGGAAATATGATTGAATGAATAAATAAAGCAGAATGTACTTCAAGGCATGCTGAGTGGATCGGAAGTGATTAAGTCTGTGTATTATCTGAGGAGCTGAACAGCGATCAGTTTGATTTATTACAAATAAAGCTGCATTTATTAGAAAGCTGCATTTTCCCTGTTGCCTTAAAGTTGCCAGGACTGTAGGTTTCACTGAGAGAGCTCTCTTTTTCATGACAAGTCAGTCAAAGAAGTCTTATAATGTGAATTCTGTATGTATTCCCCAGGAATGTGCATGCAACTTCTAACAGGTAGGAAACTTTTGGAGCTCTTATAAATATCATCAAGATATCTGAGTCATTTTCCAAGTTGAGAAAGTTGATAAAATGCTTTTATGTCAGGTTTTGAATTATAAAAGTAGAGCAGAGAATCTTTGGTGAGTTAGGTCTTGATAAATGCAGCTCGTGAGGCTCTGGCAAGCACAGTTTTTCAGAAATCTCATCTCTTTACATTATGAAAAATAGCTACCAATACTGGTAACAACCTGCTCAATAATAAAACAGTTCCTGGAAAGCTAAATACTGTTTGGATTTGTTCCTTAGAAGTTCCATTAATACACTTTATTTGCTTCCACCCAACAGATGGAAATGCTCTTAGTTTACAGTTTATTCTGTGACATTTGAAATTATAATTTACTTCTCAGTTGGATGGAAATTAACTTTTACAGAAATAAAGAGCCACAAAAAATCAAGAAATAGGAAGGAAAAGAGAGAATGGAGACTGAGTAAGGGTGAAGCTAAAACACACGTGCACACACACAGGTAATGTGGCATTTTTACATGCCCATGTTCTCTGAAATGAGGATTTATAAGAGGGCAATATCCTCCTCTTTGCCTCGCCTTGTATTTCATCTTGCTTCATGGGGCTAGATTTATAACTCCAGTACAAACCTGCAATAAAACAAATATTACACCCTGTCTAATGAAGGAGGAGAGAGAGAGTTGTAGCCTGTACCTGTCAGCTCGAGTGAGGCTGATTTACAGTCCTAATACAGCTGTAATGCTGTAAAACCTAGCGTCTGTCTGTGGAAGGTGTCTCTTCGATGGTTTAACTGATGCCATTGCAGACTTCATCCCCAGAGAGAGACAGAGAGATAAAACTTCCAAAACACACCAGGGATTTTGAAGAGATGGTGTGGGAGCTTTGGGAGTATCTGAGTTGTTTATTTTCACTAGTGCTTCACTCACTAGATATCAGCACATAGTCAAGATCTGTTAGGATGACCTCTCTAATTACAGCACTTGTGGGAATTCTGATCTACAGATTACAGTGCAGTGGCATTTTCCTCAAGACTGTCATTTACAAACAAACCAATTTCTCAATGCAGTGAGATCAGATTTCAAAATCCAGTGATTTGTTGTGATGTCAACACACCACTGCTTTTTAACATGGCTTGACAGATGATAGTATCTCAACAACTTTTGGGATGAACTGCCATGAAATTTTGTGCAGAAATTTAAAGTGCCCCAAGGATGAATTTTGATTGATCTTTTTTGTTTGTTTGTTTTTTTAATGAGGTCAATATTTTAAATGTAGACTTTTTAGTTTACATAATCATTAACTAAAGAATTCTACAAACTAGAATACTTAATGACATTGTAGTTGTGATTAGCAAATCCTAGCAACTCAACAGTTCTATATGGTGCTCCTTTCCATCCCCCCAATTAATGCCAGGGCATATATGGGATCCTGCAACTGAAAGGCTGTGACCAGTTCAGACATGTCTGTAATAATGACTGAACAGTGGGTCTGTCTACAGTGACCCATTCCAGCAGCACTGTGAGGCTTTAATAGTGGTGCTGTGTGCTAAATGTTAATGATAAAGGAGAGCATGTAACAACATTTGCTGTGCAAGCATCGATGTTACCTCTTTGCTTACCTAAAGGTGAACTTTTACACATCACAGCCTCTTTAATGGTAGGGGGTACTGGTGTGTAAAAAAGCTATCTGGGATTGCGGAGTTAGAGCGAACGAGGGAGGCCGAGGACTAGTGAGTGTCAGAACCACTGTCCAGGATGAAACAACAAAGGAAGATATCCCCCAAAGATGAACTGCTAAGTGAATTCCTCAGGTATTAGAAACCTGATGATGAGGAGGAGGAAGAGGATGAACCATCATGGTTGGACAAGCCCCTGCGTGGCATGTATCACCAGCAGATAGAAGGAGTGGCTGATTTCAAGAAATCCTGCCAGTGGCTGGGCTGAGAGACAGCACAGAAACACTGATCAAGGCAGTACAAGAACGGGCACAAAGTACAAGATCAATAGAGGATGGGGTCTACCACACCAGACAGGACCTACCTCGCTCCTGAGACAGTTCAGCACATAACAGCAGGGTGGAAGATGCAGGCAGGAACAGCGTACACAGAACGCTCCAACCATGTAGCTGGCATAGTGCAGCTACATTTTTATTTCATTTGTACTTATTTCAACTATGCTGCTAAATTTACAGTTCGTATTGTTGTCTATTGTATATACCTACGTTAACTGCAATCTTTGTGGCATGTTGTTGCATTTAGTTACTTGTTTATTTATTTCATGTTAGCCTTTATTTTATTTTACTTTATGATAGCTTTATTCCTATGCTCTCTTCACACATTACTTTTCCACCTCTGTATTGCAACTGTTGCACAGCAATTTCCCTCGGGATAAATAAAGCTTCTTGAATCTTGAATCTTGAATCTAGTGTACCGGAACATCTGCACTGAGAAGGTCAGTGTGGAGGACACCTCTTGAGGTGGTTAAGAATGACCAAGCTAAGATCCAGACTGACAAAGTGGTGATGGCTAACCAACCATTGTGTTGGCCGACAAACAACAGCGGAAGGCAGTAGTGATATATGTAGAAATCCCAAGTGACAGCAACATCAAGAAGAAAGAACATGAAAAGCTCAAAAAATACCACGGGCTGAAAGAGGAGCTAGAAAAGATGTGGAGAGTAAAGGCAACAGTGGCGCCAGTGATAATCACTGGCAGCCCCAGTCAGGGAGAGTGGCTCCAGCAGATTCTAGATACAATATCTGAGGTTTCTGTCCTAAAGAATGCAGTCCTAGGAACAGCTAAGATACTGCACAGAACATTCAAACTTTATATGTGTGTGTGTGTGTGTGTGTGTAGAAATTAAACCAGCTATTAGAAAAAAGTCGTTGCTAACTTGCATAGTATAATAGGCTGAAAGAAATAATGTGATGATTTGTTCTCCTTTCACAAGTGGCCCTTACATTTTTATCAATGACTTGACAGACGGCATGCTCAAACTGTCAGCAATGGAGAGGACAGAGGGGGCAGATTCTTTTCAAGTCAATGGAATGAAATTGTGTATTCTCCTCAGGAAAGGCGTCATGCTTGATGGCGTCATCAATGGTGTGATCTGAAGTTGAATGAAATGACACACACAAATAACACAAGGACATGGCCACTCACTGTCTGATTTGGGGTTATGTGGCTTATACTGAGACAATACTGATCTGTGGGGATTAGCTTCATGTCATACATCTCAAGGACCAGCTACAAATTGTGTCACCTGACAGCCCTGAGAGCTGGGGATGCAAAATGGCACAAGTAAAAGTTGATAAAAGTGAAACAGTATGACCATGTCATAGTATGATCAGCAGTGTGCAAATTTTCCTGCTTTGACTCACCCTCGGGCAGCCCAGACATGATCATCAGAAATGTGTGCTGCTGCCATAGCATGAACATTAAATGTTAGTGTAACACCCGTCTCATATAAATATGGGAGGGGCCTGGGTTACTCTTATGATATTCCCACTTTTTAATGCTTGTAAATAAAATATGAATTGTTCAAATGAAACACAACACAATGTTACTTGAAATGTAATAACTCTCTTTTACTTCACTTAGGTTCAGTGAGAGAAAAAAATATTAAACAGAAATGGTACCCATTTTAAATAATATTCAGTCACTTATATTTATAATATCACAATTATGAAGCAGGAGAAGAATAAACAATATGGTGGTCCCCCCACACGCACACGCACTCACACACACACACCTGGACCACAACAGTCTCTGAAATTCACCCAAAACCCCTGTTGCAGGCCTGTGTCGTTGCTTGGGTGCGTTGGGGCCGCAAACAAAATGGCCACTTCACTTTTAACAAGCAGAAAATAAAATGCACGTGCAAATTATGTACTCATGGCTCCAGTCAGTTTTGAGTGAGGGGGGGGGGGGGTGTTAAGAAGTTCACCGACAGGGCGCAGCAGCAGCACACAATCCACACAGACCAAACGATCCACAGCTTGCACACACACACACAACAGGAGGAACACAGGTCCTACGTAGACTGCAGGAGCTTCCTTCTCTCTCTCTAATGCTGTCAAATCGTCCGGTTTCTCCTCCTGAATTAAATATACTAATTGAATGCATGTCCACATGCTGTATCAGACCGGTTTAGCATTAGCTCGACTTGGCTACACACATTAATGCATAGCAGAGAGTGAGCTACCATAGTACATCACTAGGCTAAAGCTAACGGCTATTAGCGGTTAGCATTACAGTCTGTTTTTCCCACTTGTACAACTTAGTCACTTTTTTCAACACAGTCACGCTTGTATTTACCTGTCGGTAGGTCAGAAAAATGATTTACATCAGGAAACTGGCCGTTCACCGTGAACATAAGAACTTTGGGCCTCCTGGGCACAACATTGACTTGGTCGTGATAACTCGTGTCTCCCTTCTTCCTGCTCTGCTACACCAGACCACAGCTCCCCGCTATGTCCCACCCCCTTTACCTCAGACTGAAATGGGATTAGCTGGAGCCATAAAACCTGAGCACATGTCAATAACATTTAAGATAGTTGTGACTGACAACTTACAAAACAAGTAACAACACATTGAGCATAAACAACACATAATGGCTCGTATAAGCACTACACTTATCAGCATGAAATCTACCCTTCTTTTATATGACATGAAATGATATAACTTATATTTTTAACACATCTTCCCATGTATTTTTAAACTATACTGTATTTAAACCATATTTATTTATTTTTAAAGCACATTATCACATAATGAACTTGTTTTTATCAGAGACTATTTATATATTGTCATCAAAATAAATGAATGTTTTAGCTAGGACTACATTAGTAACATGTTGCACCACTTTGTGCTACTGCTGGAGTCTTACATCTCTTTATATTGCTGCATAAACTGCAGTTACTGTTATTATAGACCTTACCTGGTATGCCTGCTGGATTAGCTGCATGTCAGATAGGTAGATAGATAAATAGACAGGGCAAGACTGAAAGAAAGAGGGGTTCATATGGGCAAGTGCTCACACTATGTCACTGGGGATTCGAGTGTTTGTGTAACAGAAAAGTGTAGGAGAGCGAAGAGGAAGCTTTTATTGATTTTTATTTAGAAGCAGAGGTTTCTTCACTGTGTTTGGGCTTTGTTTTGATATTATACCTCCCCTGTCTTGGTGAAAACTCTCACAGGGACAGTGGAGGCTGCCGTACACAAAAGCTGCAATGCCAACTGACAGAGATAAGGGTAAACATGCTTTTTTGTTCCTGTATTCAAGTGGATATATATATATATATAAAATTTTATATACATATATGTGAGCAACAAGTCACAAAATCAATAATCTGGAGAAAATGAAATGGAAAAATAGCAATAGAGATGAATTTAAAAATCAGTAAACAGAGTTAGAAGTCCTTGGCTATCTTAAAGGAACCAGGAGTTTTGTATCAGAACAATCTTGTGATTCTGCTGAAAATGAGGCCTCCTCTGTCATGGATCAGTCTGATAAATTACCTTCCTTATCCTTTACCCTTATCAGACCTATGTGGCCTGTTCCTCATCTTTGCCTGGGCCCAGAGGCTCAAGAGTAAGTGTTGCTTGGAGTTGTATTGTGGGTATTATAGGCCATTCATTTCACTGATAAGGGAGGAGAATGTTTGAAATAAAAACAGTAGCTCTGTTGCATTAATTTTAATTTTTTTAACTCTCCAACAATGCTAAATTAATAACTCTACTGCTAAATGGCTAACAGATCCCCAGTTTATTATCTCTGTCTGTTCTCTTGTTATATGTTTGACTTGTTTTAAATTTAGCTAAGTTTCCAGGGACCTTCATAATGATGCTAAAGTAATGGTTCACATCTGATAAAAGCTAAAATCAGCTGCTTCAGCAGAGAGATAACCTCAAACCAAGAGCATATCATTGGCAGAAGCTCACACATCAGCGCTGAATTAGACCCCAGAGAAAGAGGTGAGTATACTTAACATATCCCCATATGCCCTCTGCTACACTGGCACCTCCTGTCACAGAAATATGACACCTGACTCATTTACATGCAGAGCAAGTCATCTTATTCCCCTCCGCTACCTTCAACCACATCCGTCACTCCCTGCCTTTTTACTTCACTTCCATCATTCATTTAACCCCTGTCCATCCATTTAGTTATCTCCTGCGCTCACTCCCTCACTCTGTGTCTCTTTTTTTTTCTTCCATCCATTCATTTTCACCCATCAGGGGGCTAATCATTTATCTCTATTTGAGGTGACAGAAAGTTCAACCCCTGAAACGTAATCTCCCCTCTGCTCATCCCTTTATCTGCATTCTCTCTTACTCAGTCCCTCAACATTTTTCACCTGTCTTTCCATCACCGCTATCACTTAGTCTTTGTTCCCATTTACTCCCTCCCTCCCCCCCAGTCTTTCTCATTGACTCTCACCCTGTCGCTCCCATTGTACCTTAAGCTGTGTTCAGGTAGACAATAGTGTTGCTGCTTCCACAGACAGTTATTTCTGTGACACCACACAACACTCTGGCCAGCTACAGATGTTATATTTTAGCTTTGGGCTGTCCTGCAGTATCATATTGTTATGTCTGGCCTGGTATCCATGTTGTCATTTCATCAGCAGCTGCAATTTCACATTCAAAATTAAAGATGCTTGGATTCCTACATGACTTTGTGTTTTTGTGACAACGTGTTCCCAAAGCGCACAGATGAGGAGTCATGGAATGGATTCTGTAATGCTTCAAGGTACAGGTGTGCTTATCTGAGTGTGGAAGTGCCCATTAAATTTTCATGGTTTGGGCTTGTAATTTCCAACTAAATGAACCGTGTGCTCCTGGCAAATGGAAGTTGGAGTTGTTTTTTAATTATTTTTTTTAAATTTCATATACAAAACAAATATAGTATTTCGATCATATTGATATATTAAATAAACATGTGCTCCTAGGTAATGATTTATACATATTTCAACACGCTGCAGTGTCTGTATTTGTGTGAGGCCACTGTTCAAAATGGATAATGTTTATTAAACAGGATCATTTATGGTCAAAGTCACTCAAACATTCTGAAATGCTTCGAGCTAAAGGTACCTATGTACGTTTTTTTATTTCTAGATTCAAGAGAACGAATAACTGTGTGTGTGTGTGTGTGTGGGAGAGAGAGAGAGAGAGGACCTGACATGTCTGTTGGGTGTGAGCATCCAGGCAGGATATTGGATATGATGATGGTATATTGGTTCCTAATCCTCAGAGGAATTTAATGCATCTGGTGGTGAGTTCGCTTCCCTCCCACCCACAGAAAACTGTGTCATCTGAACTGGATACAGGATTAAATGAATCTTACTAGAGGAAATACTGCAATGCAAATGAAAACTTATGCAAGAGTTTGAAGCAAACCAAAATGTAAAAAATGCATCCACTGAGGACTAAAGCAATTCACATCACAATTATTATTGTTTTTATTCAAAGATTTCATTAATTTACTCATTTAATAAAGATGTGATCAAGAGCTTTTTAATTTGATTTTTTTTTTTCAATTAAGGTGAAGTTTAAATTGTGAATATAATCCTTTAAAATTATCCCCTTAAAATCCCATCCAAAATACCTTCAATTTAATAATTACATATTGGGTTTCACAGTGGAACTCAAAAGCTGTTCTCTATTGACCTCATTAAAACTCCTCTGAAATGGAAATTTCTTCGGGGAATCTGACATAAGCTATCAAAGCCATAAGAAGCGGTCTGAGGGGTGGGAGATGCTATGGAGTCAGTTATGGTGAGAACTGACTGCTATGTAACCACAGAGGAGCTGAGGAAGAAAGAAAACTAAAGCCCCAGTCTGTGATATTACTTGTCTGCTGTCCAATGAAATGACCTGCCAGTATATGAATATATATAACATCAGTCTAATCTGACATGACTGCATTAGCAGCAGCAGCAAATTAATGAGCAATTTACAAAAAAAAATCTGGCATGTTTGATAACGAAGTTTTCTTCTGATTCTGGTAAATTCAAGGGATTTAGGTTTTGCCTTTTAAGAACCCCTTGATAATTAAAAAATTATAAACTATTAATTAAATTAAAATTAATTTAATAATAGTTAATAAAAAAGGGATAATATACCACTTAATGGTACTGTATGGAAGACTTGGAAGACAATTTACGTGTAATTGTTGCTTTTTTATTGCCAATGTATGAAAAACAAATTGTGACATAACATAAAGAACGAGCCATTCCAAGACTTTATCCGTTAACACCCTGTAGACTGATTTCTACGTAAAGAACTCGGGTTGAGTTCTCAGGATGCTTGCTCCAGAGTGCCTTGCCACAATAAAAGTCTCATGTGCCGCTACAGCACTGACAGTATACTTTCATTAGCTTTGGGATGGAGCTCCCTGCCATTAGGGAACGAGCGGTCCCCAGCATAAGACTCCAACGCAACACAAACTCCCTGCAAGAACAAAAAACAGTTAAATTTTATCTCATGAAGCCCATTAAGCCAATCATGAATTGGACTAACGTTGGGGGAAAACTAGGGTCAACATTGGCAGAGCATTTGATTTATGGAGGGACCTTCATTCAGCTTTGGGGATCAAAACCATGAGCTGGTTCTCCTATTGGACAACTCTGTGGATGCTGCCTGCCTACTTAGAGAGTGCATGTTCAAGTCAGAGCACCAGGATGCAGGCTGCAGTTCACTTAATGGCCACAAGGTTTTTGGTTTTCTCCACACAGAACCCTTTAAACTGTACTCATAAGGGTTTTTTGAAGTTTTTTTTTAAGGGGTTTGGATTTTGTCTTTACATATTAATGGGGGAATTAAGGGATTTCTGCTATACTAAACGCCTTAATCTAGTATTAAGAGGTTTGGTATATACTCAGGGTTAAATTAAAGAGTCAATTGTGGTATTTAAGGACTTTGTGTTTCATAGTGGAGAGTAGTGCAAGTTGGCATCATGTTCGGTGTTGAAGTAGTTTTCCTTTAAAAACGTAAACAGTTCCTCTATTAACATGAATTTATAACTCTTTTATTTCCCTTCCTGTTTCGTAATAGTCTCCTATTACAGATTATCACCATTTTAAATCAAGGTTTAATAAAGTAGATCAATAGCTTTTATCCAGAAAATGGATTCAACAAATCCTCTGGATTGGCAGATTTTTATTGTTATTGTTTTATTATTATCTCACCCTATTTCAATGCTGCGAGGAAAAACATCATTTTCAGAGTTGATTTCTGATAGCATGGAAGCTTGTGTTTTGAATAAACATAGCAGTTTTTCAGTGCATCCCATACTTCATTATCCAAACATCAGACATAACCTGTCGACTATGTGCATATAATAAGGGAATTTGATACACTAAGTGTGTTGTTTGGTTCCAGGTTTACAAAATGACTGTTGACTCACTGTGGGTAGGAAGGGGGGTGAAGTGACCCATGCCCTCTTTTTTCTTTTTTCGATACATTGCATTGCCTTTTTATAGTCATATAATTTAAACTGGTTAACTCTTTAGTTGCCTTAGTTGTCGTCTTTTTTTTCCCTTGGCTCAGATAAAAGAGGTTGTATGTTGTTTGAATGGGACATGAAGCCACGCGCAAAGCTGTATGTAATGCAAAAGCAGTATCTTTAATGTTCCATCAAGCATAGCAAACTGCTTCCTTTGCTTCGATTACAGACTGTGTGTCCTTAAAGGTATTAAAGGCTTGAAGTGTATAGTTTTTTGATGATATAACGTGGTATAAGTTGAAGAAAGATGAATATAAAGTAAAACAAGAGATTGTCAGCTTTTCTGTGGAGGTTTTCAGGAGCCTTCATAATACATATAAATAACACATTTTGGACACATTGCCCACTCTTACTTTCTATTTTGATTGATTGTCATTTCTTTTGACTGAAGACTTTTAGTTTTCGCTGTATGTCAAACTGATTGACAAAGCTTTTCATTAAAGGACTGACGACATATGACAGTTTAACAGTTGCATATGCAATTATAACCTATTAAGATGTACAGTATTCCTGCCCAGCTTAAGAACAGTCCATCAGTTACTTTGACATGTATTTTGAGTTACACGAGATCTAATTCACTCAATGAGTGTACTGATTGTTTTGTTTTAGCTACACTAGCAATGTGGGTCTTGATATGTTTGGCCATGGTAATTATTGTCATGCAATAGTTGCTGATGTAACATACCTCTGTGTGAAACCTGTAGTAAGATCATATTTTGGTAAAGAAAATAAAAATAATGAGACAGGCCACAGGTAGTGTGTCCTTCGGTCTTTCAGTGTGTTTCCATCTACCTGCTTTTATGCGCAGGTGGAGAGGTTGCTGCATCAATAAACACAATGCAACAAAGTGCAATGGAAACAAACTAAACTCAAGTGCTTCATAATGAAGGATGTGAGTAACAGTATTTTTCACTGAAGCTTCCAACCCACAGAGAAGATTGTGACAGATGAAAACATTAGATGTGTGTGGAGTGAGGGGGAAACCGTAACGTTCTACAAATTAATACATGAAACAAACACAAATTGTATATTTCCACACAGTTTTTGTACATTTAATGTTTGACTTGAGCTGTTTTAATTGGCATCTTGTCATCTCTTCTTTTGCAGTCATTTCATGGCACCCAACTGGAGAATGTGCGACTCCATCTGTTAATGTCACTCCACATAATTAATATTCACATTATAGTGAATGGAAATGAGCATTCATTTGCAGCCATGGTTTTCTGGATACACATTCATATTAATGCACTTACTGTACTATACATATTAACATTCTTCCTCAAAAAATACATTATGTACAATAACTCAAAATAAAACAACAAAATCTGTGTCCAGTGTCCATATGTGTTTCTGGTACTCTCCATATTCAATGATAAAATTCCATTGGTCTGCTGCTTAAAAAGAGAACAGCATATATGTTTATGTCACACTTGAGACCAGATCAAGTAGCTTTACTAAGGAAATAATTCCCCTTTGTGGTGAAAATTAGAATTCAAATCCAATATGAATTTACACAACATGACAGAAAGGCTCTGCCTGTATATAAACAGTACACACGAAAACTATACAGTATTCATGACCCCACATTGTTGTGTGTAACACTGAAGTTTATGTTGAATTACACAGGTCATTTCTGTCAAACTGTTTGCAGAGCTACCATGTGTGGTTTGTCTGTGGATTTTCTTTGTAAAAAGTTTATGTTTCTGTAGATGCCACTCTTTTCCATGCCTTTTCATTCATGACAGCTGGTGCTAACCAGAGACGTCATAATTACAAATCACAGGATAACATTTGTAAAGACTACAAACAAAAGAAATCAGAGACTATGTGTATAAAATAATAATGGAACAGTGCATGTAATTACATCATGCGTCACCTTATTAAATCCCATTCATTTTGTAATTCAATGTATAATTTAATGTAGATGAATGCATCTCATGCTCCACCCTGTTAATTACTATAATTAACCATATATGCTAAATGAAATGCCCTTTATAAATGCTATTGTAGTAATGTATGTAAATGTGCTTGTTTATATGGATGTATATGGATGTATGCAAATGTGACAGTCACAATGTATCAGTACACACCTGCATTTCAAACCTAACCTTTCACATTTGTGAGAACTGAATGAGTGGCAAGCTCGACTCAAGTTGAAAACAGTTATCAAATTCAAATTGGAAGAGATCATGAATACAAATGATCGGTTGGTGCTGATGTGTGGATAGGTTTTCTTCCAGGACAAACACTCAAATATTATGTTTACCTTCTCTGAAAATGAAGACGCTGAGACACTGCACATCCATCAGTGTAATGAAGACAAAGAGAGATGGGGAGGTAAGCTCAAAATCCATCACATCTGAAGCTGAGTTTATTTTAGGGGAGGTACTTAACCAGTCATTATTCAGAGGATTTACAATTTAACCGTACAAGGCTATCTACAGTATAGCTGGCTAGAAACATAAGCGATTTAGTCGATGGTCACATGCAGCTCTTCCCCATTCCATTAAGCTTTAATGGAAATGTAATGTTTGGTAATTAATGTATCAGTGAAACTGTTGGTGTAATAAATATATGTGTAAAGCACTCTCTGTGTCCTGAGTTTGCAGCAGTTGGGAGAATAATAATAATTAATTTTTGGAATTAATAATAATTCAAATGTGCAATATATGTATTTAGCTCATTTTCTGTCTATATATAAAGTCCTGTGATTATTGCTCTTCTGTTAATATTTTTTATTACATTGTCATGTTTATACTGTTGTGTATATTTTTATAGCCTTATCTTGTTTTTTATCTTGACTATCTTAATAAGCAATACTTATGGTTACATTATGTATGAGTGCTCTGTCTGATATGTTTAAGAGAAGGCAAATGACGTTTTGGTGAAAACATAATTTGCTGATGTAGGAACTATACTTGAAGGGGACAACACTCAACCTGTTGTAAGAGTTCAGTTTTGGACTCAAATTCAAACACAGACCAGGATGGCTTGGCTGGAGTGATCTGAGTATTGCACAGGAGAGGCGGTGGGGATAGTGAAGCAGAGCAGGCAGCAGAGCAGGGCAAAGGAACGAAGCAGGCACAGGAGCTGAGGGCAGGGCATTGCAGACCGTGGAGCAGCGATCCAAGCTGGCAACACGTGACGAGGAGGGACATGGCTGGTGTTCAGGTAAGCAGGTGTAGTGACCCTGAGACAAAGACAACCTAGCAAATAGCAGAGTGCTTGGCCATAGCATCTGTACCGCACTGGTGACTGAGCAATCTGGCTGAGTCTGAATGGATGAGCCAGGGTTTTATACTGCATTGGCTTGTAGAGTTGATGCAGGTGCTCGGGTTGGATGGCAGGAGAAGAAAACCACAGCGCCACGTCCAGGGCACACACACACACACACACACACACGTGCGCGCGCACAGCGAGAGAGAGAAAGAGAGACAGGCTGGGGAAATACATGAAACACTGTGAAGGGGAAACAGGAAAACACAGGGAAGAGGGAGAGGTATGGTCAATATCCTAACACTACCTTTGTTCTCTGTAGGAGACTACATACTTGCAGTGTCTTTGCATAAGTCACTGCAGGCGCACCATCCTATATCACAACATCAACTCATGTTACCCTTTCAGAAAAGCATCATATTTATTATATTCACTCCCCAGACTTTCACATCTGGGCTACCGTACCGGTACCTTCTTCTGGCTGAGTGATGCATTCAGTGTGTATGACAGAAGTTTTCAGGCACAGAAAAGCAAATGACACCAGGCTGGTAGAGCAAAAACACTAATTTAAATGGCAGCCATTGTAGAGGAGCTACCAGGAGATATTTCTCCTCAAAGGAAAATTGTGGTTGATATGAAACAGACCAAATAGACAATGATGATTAGTGATGCATAAAAACTGCTATTTTGGTCTCCACATGTCTTCCTGGACTGCAGCAGCTACACAGCATCAGTGTAGAACATGTTCAAAGTGTGAGACTTAAGCCAGGCATCATCTGTCAATGTAAGAGACACCAGGATATATCCACAGGTGACTGAGCTGTTAATCCATGCTAATTCCTACCAGCCACTCCAAGATAATGCATGCTCACACAAACGCGCGCACACACACACACACACAAACATGCCTACTGAATTGATTCAGGGATCACATACCAGTATCCTTAAGGCATAAAGTTGTCATGTAAGTAAATCCATGCATAAATCCAGAGGAATAAATACGTGCACATAAGTCACAGAAACAGTAAATGTATCGTTTTATGTCCAATTAAGCAGCTCATAAACAGTCTCTGTAAAGTAAGAAGAGACTCCATGCGAGATGAATGCATCGTATTATAGTGGACCTTAACCCTGCTGACACTGTATAGGTCTTTAACACACGTGTACTCAAGGCTACAAACACACACTTACACCGTCAGGCTCAAGTGCACTGCAAACTGATACTACTCACATGGTCTCTCTCTCTCTCATATTCCCCTAACCATCCTCATTCAGAGTGTGTGTGTGTGTGTGTGTGTGTGTGTGTCACTCTCTTGCTCTGTGATCTTTATAACATGTTTATTGATGCCACTGACCCTGACTTGGCAAACAGAGATCACATAGCACATGTGACACATAAGCACACCCCTCCACTCACAGTTGTGTGTAACCAGAGCTCAGTCACCTTTGCTTCAGAGCAGGAATCATACAAAGCCATTGTGTGGTGTAGCATTATATTGTCGTCACACTTGAATTGGTACAATGACAGTTTGGGAAATTGGCTTGGATCCTATTTTAACTGTTTAACTGTTTCACAAACCTTATTGAAATTTTTATTACCCGTGCCGCACTCATCTCACAAAGAAAGTTTGACTGATGTGCTTTTGATTAAGGACAGTGCCAAGAGATGACACTTTTGTGTTGTAGCTGCCAGTAGTTTGTACAGCTTATACACCCACATCTGCACAGGATAAATTTTGCTCAGTATTGGATCTAACCTATTACCCATAATCCCTAAATCAAATCCTGACCTGACCCAAAATAATTAAACACACAGGCTACACAGTCACTTGCATTAAAACTCATCCAGATTGTATTCACAAAGGTCTTGCATGATGACTGGTTTGAGGTTATCTACTGTGAAAATCACCCACTCAGTCAGCTCCCACCTGTTGTTGATGTAATACAAAGTGACACAAAGATGACCAGTTTTGCAGTCGACATATCCAAAATGTCTCCCCATTGCTGTCAGTCAGCTGCTTCCTCTGTTGTGGAGTGATGATGAATTGAGGGGTGAGAGGTTGTCGCAGGTGTTTACAGTAAAATAAATAAATAAATTAATTAATTAAATAAAAATAATAATATTTAGGGTTAATGAAAATTATACAGATATAGATGTTTTTAAAAAAATGTACCCTTATTTATTTATTTTTTCATTTTCATAATTATTGAGGGTTACATGACCCGTTGCAGGACTCTGGTGTTCAACTACAGACACACACCACCACTTCAGAGACACATTTGTTTTATGATTTTATTCACATTCACTTCACTGATTGACAAACCATCCCTTGACTACTGCTTCTGTCTGTATGATGTGTCTGGAGAGTGCTGTGGGTTTCAATTGATGCATGTTAAATGATAATTGATTGACAATAATGTGACCGAATATGCTTACATATTTTCTCTCCAAGATCAATATCAGTGTGTGTCTACAATATTTCCCAGTCTCAGCTCAGTTGACTAATCAACCAGACTGAAACACTTGTGACCATCCATCGATTATCTATGGTGTTTATACTTAAGGGTCACGGAGGGGCTGGAGCCTATTGCAGCTGACATTGGGCGAGAGGCGAGCTACACCCTGGACAGATCGCCAGTCTATCACAGAGACAACATATATAGACAAACAACCATTCACACTCACATTCACACCCACGGGCAATTTACAGTCACACTGGTGAACAATGAAAGTGATTTTTTTAATTTTCATTTTTAAAAACTTTTGTATATATGTAGCCTAAAGAGCTACAATATGACGTCATGAACATGCAAAATAGCATGCCATTACCAACAAACATTTTGCAATTTTGCTTTAGCTGCTTTCCACTGAAAGTATTTGGTAACACTGGTCAGAATGTGATTAACCTAGCATAGCTTAAAGCCTGGAAACAGGGAAACAGCTAGCCTGGCTCTTTCTGAAAGTTTGAAAATATGCCTACTGACGCCTCTGTGACAACAGTGTTGTGTGTGTGTTGTTAAATCCACACATAACAGAATTGTTAAATCAATCAGTTTCTGATTTTAGAGGGAGATGCTTGTTGATGCCATTTCTCGAGGAGCATTGTATATCCATCAATGCAGCACCTCAGTACAGCATCTCCAGCTATAGTGCTGGTTGCTAGATATGGTCATTGAGCACAGGTTTTGATATATCTGCACAGGCACAGTTGTAAATGGTACCGAGCCTGACAACCTCACTGTGACAAGACTCCAGGAAGCAAACTCATGATGCCTGACTGTTGTTTTTCCCCAAAAAAACCTGTTTAAGCACATGGGAAAAAAGTTTTTTTAGGGTATTAAAACAGTGATTTACTTTGTGGATCACATCCAAAACTCTCTCTCCCTTCTTGACAGTTCACCTTCTACAATCCTGACCCTGTTAATGAGAGGTCATTTAATTTTTAATCATAATGCTGATGCTTTACTAGAACCAGAACCTTAAGCTTCAAAGTCTGGCCTTACCTGATGAGAAAGTACACCGATAAATATATCATTTAGTAGCCCAGAGGTAAACACACAGGTAAATATAAATGCAGACACAATTTAATTTAATTATTATTAATTTAATTATAATTATTTATTTGAAATTTCAGTCTCTTCTGTGAGACAGGCTCTTAGTTTAGGTCGTCTTGTTAGCAAGACAGGCAGCTAGTCAAAAAGGAAGGAATCAAGGAAGGAGGGAAAAAGTACTCAGCTCAGAAACAACAGTTTGAAAAAAATATACCATTGTGTGAATTAAACTCACAGGTAAAATGCTGCCAGTGTGTAAAGACCTTAACAATGACAGATCTTGGCATGGGTTAAAACCTTTTGACCTCAAACTTAGTTCTCTAACTCACCACAGACAAGAGTCTCATAGTTGTACCTTATCCTGTCTTTCATAAATGCTAATCTGATTTGTTGATTGCACCCCTTTGTGCACGCACAAGTTTTAGTGCATGTTTGCATGACAGTGTGTGCTGTTTTAATGTGTGTGTGGCTTCATTTTAAATGCCAGAGGTCAACAGAGCCACTCAACCTCATTTTCTACTTAATACTTTATGCAGATAAGTCAACAAGCAAACTGACATTGTAGTTTGCAGTGAAAACCTTTAAATGAAGACAATTTGCATGAAGGTGTGGCTGTTTAAAAATGCATGAGGATTAATAATGTAACACACTAATAAGCAGAGACAATGAGTGCCCTTGTGTAAAGTAACACAAGGACATGGGTAATAAAGAAGTGTATTGTAATCTGCTAATAGTCTTCAGGACCAAGAAATCTTAATGAAATCATACCAGACTTTAGACTCCCACTGAAGTAATCTGAGGTAGACAGACAGGATCAGACAATCTTGATTTTCGTGTTTTTTTTGTTTGTTTGTTTTTTTTTGGGGGGGGGGACTAATCCAGTTTGAAAACATGGCATCAACATATTAGTTTGACATATTGCCACATAAAAAATACCAATAGGTATCTTACAGCAAACATTCTGACTTGTCATAGTAGGAAAAGCACAGATGTTAGTCCCGTCTAGTTAGTCCAGGTACGACACAGAGCTTATATAAAATGGTAAATGGCACATGGGTGGTGTTGACCTTCACATCTTCTTCTTCTTCTGATCTTCTGTTGAAGATCAAGCAAGATGTGACATAGCTTCTCACTGGCCAATTAATACAATGCATCGTTTCCAGAGATGTCGTCATTGTGAGAGCCACTGCACATTGATTGCTTCAAGATATACCATGGCCAGTAGAAAACAGATAAATCAGTAAAGGGTGGGGAGAAGCAAACAGTCAATGACTGAAATGTTTTTGGAAAAGGTCAAGACGTACTGTACATGTTGTATGACAGTAGACAGTATATCTAGGCTACCTCTATCCTAGTGTTACCTAAATGTTACCTTTTTATTTAATGTGAATGAATCACATGGCTGCTATACAGTTAGTTAGTTAGTAAGTTAATTAGTTAGTTAGTTGATGTTGATGCACTGTAATGTCACAGTGACAATGTTAAAAAAGAATATTGCACTAATTTGCAAATTCAAATGTTATAATAAAGTAACAATAATAATAATAATGTTTTAATACATACTACAATGACATAACAATGTATACATGTCTATATATCCTATCTCTCTCTCTCTCTCTCTCTCTCTATATATATATATATATATATATATATTAAAAGGGTTACTTAATGATGCATGATATGGATATTTTCATATCTGGGAAAAAATCTGTATTCGGTGGGTTAATGTTGCTTTTCCACCTTTAAATATAAATGGTGTCCTCTACTGAAGAAAAATGCTTTTCTTTATTTTTTCCCTAAAAGGGGACAGCTCTACTATAAACTGTGCTCTATGAAAAGAATTTTAAATCAAATATACTTTTTGTTAAAAAAATTGATTATAATAGAATAAAATAGAATTTGTTGCATCTCAGCAATACAGATTTTAGACTACTGTTATATCCCATAAATTCTCTGAAAAGTTGAAACCCTGCATTGTAAAATGAAAAGGCTTTAACTTTTGGAAAAACAAATATCATTCAAAACAACAAAGAACGTATAGGTCCAATACTGATATATGAGGAAGTGGTGTGTGTGGCTAGGGAGGTTTTGTGAAAACTGATTAGTCCTTAGAGACATTCAGTCACACTGGTACCATTTTGAGAATTTTGAGAACTGATATCACAGTGGCTATGGTCATTGAAGACTATAGTTGTAGACTTCCAAGCTGTTGTCTAGATCTAGTCTTATAATGTCATACAGGCAAGGAAATTAAAAAGTGTCCAGACCCATGTAGAGCCAAGAACACGGCCTTACTAATCTACTACTAGTGTGTTAAAAAATCACAAACTTTTGGGGGTACAGTTGTTTTTAAAATATAGTCATTGTTACCTTTTGCCAAAATAGTTAGATGCACAGACAAGGACACCAGTAGAGATAAGGTAAGTGGTTTTAATGAAAAATAAGATATGGAATTTATTGTGGGGAATGGGTGAGTGGGGGATGGCAAGGAGATGGCGGCCTGGTGAGTGGGGGCTGGGGAATGGGGAGTCGCAGGTGAGGGTTATGGAGACTGGCAGGCAGTGGTAGGGCAATGGAGTGGCACAGTGGGGGCGATGGAGACCTAGAGGCTTGGAGCAGGTGAGTAGTGAGGCAGAGTCATGATGGCAGCAGAAACAGACAGCTGCAGTGGTCTGGATGAATGCTGCAGCACAGGGAAAAACACGAGGAATAACAAAACTAGAAAATCTGAGTGGCCAAAGTATGATAACAGAGGACATGGAACAATCTGGTTGAAGAGCCTGGCTTGAT
Source organism: Lates japonicus (assembly GCA_033238685.1). Taxonomy (NCBI): domain Eukaryota; kingdom Metazoa; phylum Chordata; class Actinopteri; family Centropomidae; genus Lates; species Lates japonicus. The sequence goes on along the minus strand of BRZM01000055.1, from coordinate 1,627,920 downwards.
GACTAATGGGAAGCAGGTGAGCCACAGGAAACACTGGAAAATCTAGAGGTGACAGGGGAGCTGTGACACTCATGGGAATCATGGAATTTATGGGGAAATTATAAAAATATGGGACCTTCAACTACCTTGATCAAATCAGTGATAAAAATTTAGGGAAGTGAACAGTCTTATGATAATGCTACAACACACACACACACACACACACACACACACACACTAATCAGTAATCCCCTCCTCTCCCAGAGTGATCATCTCCCGAACACGCAGATTACAGTAGGTCCAATTGTCCTCTCTGCTTAATGATGAATGGTGAATTAAACAGTTGGTTACATGGTTAGGGAATAAACCAACAATAATAAAACACCTCACTTCCAAGAGCCAGAAAGTTGATAATTCATCGAAGGCTAAGTGTTGGGTATTGTTTGGCACTTTGTGACTTCTGAAACTTAAATTATGTGAGAATTTTTGAGAAAGTTACAATAATACTCAAGTAGTATCTAAAAGAATGCAAGGCACATGAAAAAAAAACATAATTAGATGCTTTCAAAGGTTTGGCACTAATGGTCACTGAGATAAAACTCAAAGGTTAAAGCCAATTAAAAAAATAAATAAAGAGAAAATAAAGAGAGAAAAGTTGTCATTCTCATAACAAAGTTACCTGTGCCTAAATGTCTGTCAAGTAACATGACAGAAATGGTATAAATTTTAATATATGGAAAGTCAAGAGGACAGGGTGGACTATGGACTGTACTGTCTATCTCTGTTGTCGTGAGTTGGGGAAACATAGACTCATAGAAAATGACTTACTGGGGCAAGCTGTGTGAGCCTCCTACAGCTTTCCAAATGAACATAGATTTTCCAGCAGTCAATTCAAAATCTTATTTCTGACTGACAGAAAGTAAAATGCAGAAAGAAACTGCCTGGAAAGGCTGTTATGGCTACCCAATTGGCATCTATGTACGAGTCAACTTGCTGGATTTTTCTTTCAACTGCCATTGTAATTTTGGATTATGGTATGTGAGGAAAAATGTAAAACAACACATGTTCTAAAACAATAAGTAAAATAGATACAGAAATGTCTTTTTTGGGCAACAATAAATGTAACAATCGCACTACATTCTGGAAATATTACCTTAGAATGAGAATAATCATATTGCTGTGAGAGAGGCCATGTTCTTAAAGTTGTGGCCTTCATTAAGACAGACTCTATGCACTTAAGATAGGTCAGTGCATTCATCCTCTATTCTGCAACAACATCTATCCATTTAATGCCTAGCAGAGAATAGGTGCAAAGTTCCGACTTGCTAGCTTCTTCCATTCCTTCTTGACAAAACCAACCACCTCTTGGATCACAACATCCAAAAAGTCAGACATAACTATATGTGGAATTCTCTTGACACAGCCTTCTCAGACTCCCAACTTCCCAGGTAATCTGCCATTCTTATGATACTGTTTAAACAGGATTAAAATGTGTCAGTGATTAGGGTGAATTCAGGTTGGACATTGGGTCAATTGGGACAGCATGAGTAAACAGCATTGTGCTTCATGGAGGCAAGAGGTAAGATTAATGACTTATGCTTCACCATGATTTCAACATAAGAGTATAAAATTTGTCTAAACTGACTAAAAATCTGACTAAATCTGACTAAAATATTGTAGATGTAAATGATATACAAACATGAGTGATGTAATATTACACCAAAATAGGCTTTCTACTTCGGTAAGTGCAGGGCAAAGTGATGATGTGCTTTGACCTTCTGCTGTGAACTTAAGTATGGCTCCTATTGATTCTGAGCATTGCAGGTTCTATTCTTAGCATGGTAATCATGGTAATGGTAACATTAAAGTTTGGATAAATTAAAGGGCAAATCTGATTAACTGAAAATGGCATTAGGGCGGTACAGTGCTTAGCAGTGTCACCTCACACCAAGAAGGTTCCGGCTTCAAGCCCAGTTCGCCCGGGGCTTTTCTGTGTGGAGTTTGTATGTTCTCCCTGATCTCTCTGGGTACTCCGGCTTCCTCCCTCAGTCCAAAGACATGCAGGTTAGGTTAATTGGTGACTCTAAATTGCCCGTAGCTGTGAATGTGAGTGTGAATGGTTGTTTGTCTATATATGTTCTACTTGACAAGTCTGTGTTTCTCGTCATAAACCTTTGTTTAATCATACTATATGAGTCTTACATTTAGCTTATATATGTGTTGAATCTGATTTATCTATAGTTGCAGGGGCAAAACAACTTGTCAACAGACCTCCCAAGAGCCCAGACTCCATTCAGTGCTTGTTGAGAGAGAGACTGTCTTTGAGTCTGGTGATCTGTGCTTTGATGGTCCTGGAGGCAGCCAGAGGGCAACAGGTCAAACAGGTGGTGTCCGGGATGTGAGGAGTCCTATAGAATGTTTTTGGCTCTGCAGAGGCAGTGGGAGCTGGAGATGTCTGCTGTGGACAGGCTGATGATTTTCTGTGCTGTGTTGACGACCCTCTGAAGAGCTCTCCTTTCTGCTGCTGAGCAATCGGTGTATCACACTGAGATGCAGGACACCATGACACTCTTGATGGAGGAGCAGGAGAAGGCCACCAGCAGCCTTTCTTCCTGACTGTTTTTCCTGAGCACTCAGGGACTGCAGTCACTGCTGTGCCTTCTTAACAACCACAGTGGTGTTGGCAGAAGTCTGCAGAGATGTAGGTTCCCAGGAATTTGAAGAAGAGAAGCCTTTCCACACAGTCCCTTTTGATAGAGTGGGGATGGGTCTGCACTGTGCCTCCTGAAGTGAATGATGAGTTCCTTTGTCTTTGTGATGCTCATTGCCAGGTTGTTTACCGGACACCACCCTGTTACTTTGTGGACTTCACCTCTGTAGGCCGACTCATCTTCTCCTAAGATAAGTCCTCCATCATCAAACTCACAGATGACAGTGATATCATCCATGAACTTGATGATGGTGATGTTGAGTTGATTTGGAGTGCAGTCATAGGTGTGTAAAGCATAGAGTAATTGACTCAGCACACAGCCTTGTGGAGAGCCAGTGCTGAGCATGAGGGTGGAGGAGAGGTGGGGGCAAAGTTTAACAGTTTGTGGGCAGTTAGAGAGGAAGTCCTTTCTCCACGTGCAGGTGGGAAGGAAGAGGCCTAGGTCAGACAGTTTGCTGACTGGTAAGTCTGAAGGATTGTGTTAAATGCTGAACTATTAGTCAATGAAAAGCATACTTACATAGCTCCCCCAGTGCTCTAAATGACTCAGCATGGTGTGAAGAGCTATGGTGATGGTGTCTCCCAAACTGCTGTCAAAGAAAAATATAGCAAAATATCATTGTAAATCATTTAAGACAAACTACAGGACCAAATATTTGTTTTCATAACTGCAAAGTAAGTTGTAGTTGTATCTGTGTTTACTGTGTGGATCACAGTCCTTCAAACTGGGAAACTCCCACACAGTTTCTTGCTGGGAGAACAAGTTAGTCTCCGTTATGACGCTGTGGCTGCAGTGTGGTTGAAATGCATTGCTTTCAAAAGTTATTACAGAAGCTGATTTGAATGGAGGTGACTGACTCCAGGCCTTTACTTATAACAATTATACATTTATTTTTCACCCCATCTTCTTCCCAGGCTGTGTCCATAGCTGTTCTTTTCACAGCTACATGAGCTTGTATTGCTGTCACAGTCACAATGTTCTTTTGATGCCTTGTCCTGCAAATATCATGTCATGTAAAACTTTCCCTTGCTACCTTTTTCCATCTAAAGTCTCTTATTTGTCGATCATTCCTTGAACATCAAATTCTGAGGCAATCATATGTAAATCAATGACCATCTAGAGACTGGATGTGGATGATACACATCACAGAGAGTGTGTGCGTGCATGTGTGGCATTAAAATGTACAGCATATGCTGCAGACTGAAACACTAATTGGCATGACTATACTGTTAAACCTCATGTTAGAAGAGCTCCATGGAGTTTTCTTGTAAACAAACATGGCTTTGTTTTTTAAGTATAATGTTCTTTATTTGCATCAGCCTTTATTCAGACAGTGCTTTTCATTTGACAGACACGACCAAACATTTTCTTCTTGCCAACACATCAGTCAGCTTGACATGCAGGTCTGCTTTGCAATTGATGACATGTTTCCAGGCAAAGATAAAAATATTCTTTTTTTTGCTCCAAATTCACAAGACTAATCATCAAAACAGAAATGATTCATTGTTGGTCAGAACATTTCGTAAATGTACTCTGTTTGTCAAGGCCTGACTTTAAAATTCTGATTATGTCTTTAAGGGAGAGGGCTGAAGGAGAGGGTACTGTGTGAGGTGTATTTGAGTCAAAAAACCTGCTCCTGCCCAGAATCATAAAGCATAGATTGATGTCTTCAGTGTGACACACTTCCCAAGAATATCATTATCTTTAATGTGTCCATTGTGAATAAACATTCATTAATCCACTTTGAATTGTTGAAAATAATTCTGAACTCGAGAATGTGAGAATTATCATATTTCTAAGTTAAGTTTTCTTCAGTAACAGAGTAATGATAGTTCTGTACACCAGTACCTGTAGCTGATATTAAAGATGACCATTTGATATGCTTTTACGGGGTGTTTCTCACCTGATGGCTTTAATTTCCCTTTAGTCAGATTGTTTCCCAAGTAGATCTATGTCTTAGTCTTATCAGATTTACAAAAAACAGTTTTAGACCATCTTGTGATGGGATCACACCAGCCGCGACACATTCTGACCCACGAAGATTCACTAATTATTATTACATTATTACATGAGTACTCAGTGGTCATGGGTTCAACCACACCATCTTCGCACTTAGACCTCTTTGATCTCAACTACACATCTGCACAGTTGTGATGCTATAACATGAAGCTATGAAGCTATGAAGCTATAACAAAGGCTTTTCTAGTCACACACAGCATGTGTACCGATTCCTGTCATGAGTAAGAGGACTGCATTAGTCAGTGTTTGTCTGGAACACCTACACTATCTGTAACATAATGAGGGCCAATGAATGTTTTACTGCAAGCCAATGTATACAGCAGTCTAATGGTAATATATAATACATGAAGAACCCTGACACTTATAGAACCCAGATATGTATAATTTACTTCAGAAACCCTTTGCTTTTCACTCTCACACACACACATTACAAAGGCACCCAGGGCAGATGTGAGGAAGGTTATACAGTATGGACCACATCATGACATGCAAACACACTTAAAATGCAGAGTGTATAAACCAGACATGTGAACAGTGAACACACACACACACACACACACACACAGATACACAAATTTAAAAGCATTTCTGATAAATAGGCTGCTCTAAATGACAGGCAGCATTATTCATTGTTTGACAAATTGACGCCTTCACCCCCATATTGATGCAATATCAAGATTAACATGCATGAATGCACACACACACACACACTCAGTCACTGCTTAAGAGTTGGGTCTAAAGGTGCTTTTATACCGTAAATTCATTGGACAGACAGTACAGAGGGAGAAGAGGTGAGGGTCACTTAGCATTTATCAATCACTTCTATCAACTGACAGCTAGAAAACATGGAGAGGAATAGTAGAATGGCACAAAGGAATTAAAGGGATGAATGGATGAAGACTGATCTGAAAGCTGATAGTGGAAGCATACATGAAAGTTTATCTTGGTTAATATCAAATACACTCTTACATACCTACATGGAGCCTTAGCCTTCTTCAGAAATGTTATTAAATGTTAAATGTTTTTCAGACATGTTCCCCAGTATGTGATGAGAATATACACAAGAAAATTAAGATCTTAGGTTAGCTGATGCTCTATGCTAACATTGACACAATAATGGGTGGGGAAGAAAATATGGTGACTGTATGACTAGCTAGCTAGCTAACACAAAACACAAAAGGGATCGCTACATAGGAAGTGCTGGGAATGTTAGGGGGAGTGATTGGCATGACAATGATGAGCAGCAACTATACCCCTTATATTGTGTTCGGGTCAAAATTGACCCGTTTTCAAGTTTAGGTATGTAAAAAGTACCATTTGCTTTTTTGTACTGGAATGAGGCTTCATCTAATCCTCAGACACAACTATTTTAACGCAACAAAATTAATTTTCACCATTTTAGTAAATTCTAAAGGTCTCAAAAAAAAAAAAAAAAGTGACATTTGTGGTGTTACGGGTGTGACCCGGCAGAGAATACTGGCTGTTGAATGCAATAAAAGCTGTGGGTTGCTCTGTGGATCAAATATGGCTCAGTGTGCCCCACAACACACAAACACACACACACACACACACACACACACACACAGGCCCCCTTCACCACACCTCCCCCACGTGAACTCAAACTTTCTCGCAGCATATTGATACATTTTGAATAAAAAATAAACATTGGCATATATAAACAGGGTTTGGGTGAGATATTATCAGTTGCATTCTGTTGGAGCATCAGTCAACATGAGCAAGAGGTATACTGTTTATGAGGCGCTGGATCATATCTTTGGTCATGACAGTGATCCTGAAGACAGAGAGGAAAGCGAAGCTGAGGAGGATGTGTCTGAGGATGAGGATGAGGTTCAGTATGACCCTGAACAAGACCACACATCTGATGAGGAGGACCCAGATGTCACAGATGCTGAAAGAGAGGTCTTCAAGTCAAGAAAAGGTGACGTTTCATGGTCATCAAGCCCTCTTGACACCCAATGCAGGGAACCAAGGGAGAACATCCTCAAAATGACTCCAGGGCCTACTAGATACGCTGTGTCGCATGCCCAAGACATCAAGTCAACGTTTGAGCTGTTCTTTCCACAACCTCTTCAGAAGATCCTGCTTGAGATGACCAACATGGAAGGGAGAAGAGTGTTTGGTGATAGCTGGATGGAGATTGACAAAACGCAGCTGGATGCCTACATGGGACTGTTGCTTCTTGCTGGGGTGTACAGATCCTGTAATGAAGCTACTGCCAGCTTATGGGATGGTGAGTCAGGCCGCTCTATTTTTCGTGCCACAATGTCACTTCAAACCTTTCACGTGTTGTCAAGAGTGCTCCGCTTTGACAATAGGGAGACAAGAGTTGCTCGTCGTGTGAATGACAAACTTGCTCCCATCAGGGATGTTTGGGACAAATGGGTGGAGGAATTGCCATTTATGTACAATCCAGGGCCAGAGGTGACAGTGGATGAACGGCTAGTCCCTTTCAGAGGCCGCTGTCCCTTCAGGCAGTATATGCCAAGCAAGCCTGGAAAATATGGCATCAAAATCTGGGCAGCATGTGATGCGAAAAACAGCTATGCATGGAACATGCAAATATACACAGGGAAATCTGCCAGCGGAGTGCCAGAAAAGAATCAGGGCAAGCGGGTGGTCCTGGATATGACAAAGGGTCTTCAGGGGCACAACATAACTTGTGATAATTTCTTCACATCATATGACCTTGGGCAAGAACTGCTGAAGAAGAAGCTGACCATGGTGGGAACGGTCAGGAAAAACAAACTTGAGCTTCCCCTTGCTCTTCTTGGAACAAAGGACAGGGCTCCTCTCTCCTCAAAGTTTGCATTCTCAGAGAGAACCACAGTTGTGTCGTACTGTCCCAAAAAAAGCAAAAATGTCCTTGTGATGAGCCTCTGTCAGTTTGGTGAGAGAGCTTCAGGCTACACCCACACCAGCATCCTGCACAAGGAACCAGGCAGGGGATTCCAGGGGGGGCAAGAGAAAGAGGTGCCAGTCCTGCCCCTCCAACAAGGACAGGAAAACCAGCACCACTTGCCACACATGCAAGAAATGCATTTGCAAGGAGCACACTATAACCATCACATACTGTGATTCATGCATGTAAACAACACACACACACACACACACACACACACACTGACACCATATTGTTTTTCAATGTTCAGTTTATGGTTCACACAGACACACACACACACACACCTGCCCTATACACACACATGTTGTTTTTCCATGTTCAGTTTATGGTTTAATTTTCAGTTTGCACTTGCAATTCTGATTAAAATAAAGTTGGTTTTATGAAAAGGAATAGACTTTTTGTCTTTATCCTACCATAAATCTATACGGGTCGGTTTTGACCCGTAACACCACAGATGTCACTATTGTTAATCATTTTAAATTTTAAAAAAATCAAATAATTTTTTTTGGGTAGGTGTACTCTAATATTAGTTTATAAGACATGGATAATATAATTACTCATTTTATCACTATAGGAAATATAATTAGTGAATTTAAACAGTTTTTGTAATCGAAAACGAGTGGTATATTGTAAGATAAAAGGTCTGTGGAGCCAAAAAAAAAAAAAAAATTAAAACAGTGTTTCCATGGATATGAATACATACTAAGTTAGCTATGAGGTGAAAAACAATATTGGATGATAACTAGTGTTTTTAAGTATTTTCAGGCTGAGTTAAATCACGGGTCAAATTTGACCCGCTAACACTAAAGATGTGGGCAGCTTTCTAACACATTACAAGGGATACAGCTGCTCTGCCATCTGTATCATTTTGAAATCATTTGATTACATGTTTAAAAATGGTGGATGATCTAAATGGATACTTTCTTGCCCGAAAAAAATATCAGAATCTATGAAAAGGTTAAATTAGCTTAGTTTACATAGTTTACATAGATTACATAAAGCCTAAAATTATCTTGACAGACATTAATGGTTCCCAGAAGGTGAATCCTACTGACTTTGGTGCCTTCCACTAAGTTTTCTGTCTAGCACCACCATGAAGTTAACGTTTGTGGTTTTAAGTGAAGTGTGTCTATTGGATGAATTCCCATGAAATCTGGCACACACATTTTAAGTGAATTGCAATAGCTTTGGTGTTACTCTAACTTCTCAGCTATCGCCATCATCTGGTCTGAATTTCCTTCCCAAGGCAGCACATTTACACTTCTCACTGCTTTTTAGAGGAAACTTAAGTATTCTTTGTGTGTATGTGTGACATTAACTGTATTTTACCTTTTACCTTTGGATAACCAGCTGCTTAATTAGATGAAGCCTTGGTGATCCCTATAGGGTAATTAAGAAAGATCACCTAGATGACAAAGGTGGGATTCAAACCCACAAGTGCAGAGTGCAATGGATTAGCAGTCTATGAGCCAGCCGTCTCATTAGTAGAGCCAGCTCTGCAGTTTTACCTTTTCAAGTCACACGCTGAGTCTGATGTAGAAACTCCATTCACATGGGTTTAAAAACCTCCTTTAAATTCTGATTTACAGGGATAGGTTTATAGCATGTGGTATCAAACTATCAGATTGATTTATGGGTATGGAAATGTACCTCTCCATGTATGGAAACTGAAAGGTTAGCACTCATTTTAACTGCAGTAACATGACTTATCATTACGCATACAGTATTCTGAAACTGTCACCAATGTTACTATGTAAGAATCAAGAGATTTATTCAACATTTTACAGCGCTTGTCCCATCCTGATGCACGTAGTCCTGCAGTTCTGCTGTACATTAGTAAGATGACATAGAGACTACATTCTATATTAGATACATACATTAAGACACTGTTTGTACTGCAGAGACTATGTTTCAGTATATAATTATTAACCAATAGTAACCACAAGTAATGGGTTGCACAGTAAAAATACTCATATAAATGATCATAATTACATCCTTTGGTGCCTTTCTAAGAGGGTACATCCATTTGAGTGTTTATGCTGCATAATATTTACAATGTAAGTAGACTATTAAAACCTTGTATGTCAGCAGTGAGCGTTTAAGGCCACATGAACATTTTCAACCTGTCTGTATCAGAAGATACTGTAGGTGGCACTTGAGGCAAACGGGCATCTATAAAGTTCCAGAGAGTGGCCTTTTAGAGAGTGTTGACCCTGCCTCTTTCACAGACTTCACACAAGAGCACTACTATGATGCAACATAAGTCATAGAACACATGAATGCTGATTAAATATTTATTGGAAAACCAAAAGAGAGCAAGATTATTGCAAAACAACAGTCTTGTCTGAGGTAGAGGTTGACATTTTAAATACAATTCAATAAAGGGTTATAAAAAATCTATTTTGTTTTTTTCAAACACCTTGATGTTCTGGTATGTGCCTCTTCTTTTTCTGCTACAGACAAAGCATTTTACTTCATGCTGTCACTCACAGGCCCACTGCTAACCACAGAGCACCAAACAATAAGGAATGCAAAGAGTCTGGATGGGGCCTTGTTGCATGTCACCAACCTCTCACCAACAAAGCAGCAGCTAAAAACACACAAATAGAATTAATTTGTTTAAAAAATGAAAATTAATTCTATTAATCTTATATTAGATTGGACTTCATCAGCTACACATAAACAGATAAACAGATGGGGTAGTTATAGTAAATCTGTAACTGTGATATATCCTAAGTAAACAAAAATATAATAAAAATGTGCATGATATATCTTACTCCTCCTCACCATAATCCTCCTCTCATGTCCAAAAAACTATTAAAAACACATCAGTGAGCCACACTAATGCACTAGATCATTACCATCAATACACACTCAGTCCCACTTGTTGACTCAGTCCCACATACACCATCCTGCTGCTGTTGATACTCACCAGAGCACCACATGTGTATTAATCCACAGCTGAAAATAGTCTCCAACAAATGCACAATTTCCTCCTGTTTGACTAATGTTTGCTGAAAGCTACAGCTGTTTCAGGAAATTACTGAAAAAAAATCATCCATTTTTAGATTGGTAGATATATATCTTCAGTAGGAATAAATGGGGTTGTGTCTGAGAGCCACAGATAAGCCTGAGAAAAGAAAAATAAATAAATAAAAATATATATGTATATATATATACACACACGTATATATATATATATATATATATATATATATATATATATATATATATAATTTAGGTAATAAAAATGTAGAGTAACACCAGCCTGGGTGAGTTGGCATCTTTAGGAAACAAGTCAAAAATAGTGTAACAAGATACGTATTTCCTGACTTGAACCTTTAGTAAAGGTGAAGTGGTGGAGTATTTAAACACCTCTCTGACTCCACCTGTCTGCTGGGCTGCCAGGTTAGCTGAGGCAGGACTGATCAGCGAGGAGCATCACAGTCTTGTCTTATGTTTAACCAAACACAAAAGAACAAAGGTTTCAACTTAATGATATGTGTGTCACATCTCCTGATAACAAGCGATCAAGCAATCATTGATCACGTCATGCTTCAAAGAAAGTGGTTCCTCCATGTATCTTACTTATACATGTGATTGATAGACTACCATATGTTTCTGTGGGCCTGTCTCTTGAAATTATGTATGTTTTTATATCTCTAATTTATGTCAACTGCTCCTCCTCTGTATATCCCAGGGGGGTTGATTGCTCTCCTTGTTGAATCTTTAGCATGCTGCTTTGATTCCCATACTATATGCAGAACCTGTGCTGTCAAAAACTACTGTTTAAGTATTTGTACAATCATTTGAAATTCATGACAAAAGCCTTCCTTGGATGCTTTCTATGTAGACTGGTGTTGTCCAGTAACCTTAAGCTGTCCTTTTGATCATGTTTCATGTGGTAGCGTGCACAGTAATAATAGGATCCTGCTTTGGTTGAGAGGGGGAGAAAACAATGAATTTTTCCACTTTACATGGGCTTCCTATCAAACTTTCTGGCAACAAGTAATTTCACCCAAGCCATGTAAGCACTTTTGTTGCATTTGAGGGCCCCTGACCACTCACTGTTCCTCTGCTTATATGCTTTTGACTACATGTTACGGGGATTAAGATGCAAATTGTTGCCCTAATCTTTCAGAGTGAAATAAGCTTTCTTGGTGTGGAGCTAAGTAAGCATATACTGTATTCTGCTGAAGCACGGGTACTGTCATCAGTATGCAAAGCTCAGCTTTGCTGGCATTTCCAAACACATAATGACATTCATATGTAATGTATGTGAATGCTATAATGTTTATCGTAAACTTTCATAATGGGTGTTTTCACATCTAATGTACAGTAGTCAATGAGAGTACAGTAAACCATATACACACAGGGCTTAATCTGCTGCTGCTGTTTAATCTGCATGGACGTTGACTAAATCATGACTGATGTCTTTATTGCTCTTTTTTTCCCCCTACATACACAATCTGAGATTCATTTTCCATACAGTTTGAGTGAAAGCTGCATAGCCAGTGTCTTCATAAGTCTTGGGTTTTCTGTGCCAAGTCAGCTCCACAGAAGAGGAGATGAATGTAAATCCATGCCTATAGATTATCTATTCTCCTTGCACAAAAACTGCCTGCCACAATCCCCCATTCACCCTCTTTATATTCCTTCCCTTCATATGGATTTCAGCAGTCAAATCGTATTATGTAGAGACACCCCGGTGGCTTGCTGGGCAAGGATTTGTACTCTAGTACTTGCAGTTTCGTAGGTTAAAACCTGAACACTTCAGTCGCATGTGTGTTCTCTCCCATTCTTTCTCCTCTAATACAAGCTGAAATAGTTTTTAAAAAATGTATTATTTTACATAGTAAATTTAAATCCAGTCCTTTAGAATATTTATTCTCAAATCTCCTTATGACAATACTCTTTCTGCCAAAACAAGTGTTACAGTTGGAAAAGTTGTGCAGTTACATTGTGGAGACGTGGGTTCAAATATGAGTTAAGATGTGAAGTCCCTACTTACTGTGAGGTCACCCAAATATGAGGGAAGTGGTAAAGGACCTAAAGCACATTTAAGGTAGTGTTAGCTAACAACTATCCACAACATAACATAGCATAACATAACATAACATAACATAAGCATAGAAATTTATCTACACAAGGGAGGTATTCAGTGATTGAGCAGATCAGGGATCACATAAACATTACAGCACCTTGTATTTATAGAAGTGGTTGAAACGTTTCTCCTCATTACTTTAATGAGAAAGAGAACAGTGGATCATTTAAGTATAATTTCACTCCAACTTTAATTGTCACTATCATAAGGACAAAGGAGAGAGACTATGGATGTGTTGAGAAAATCATACAGTGCTATGGGAGAAGTAAACATATAAACCGATGGAGAGACCGATGCATTTACAGGTTTTCAGCATTGGGTTAGAATGTGTCTGTCTTCACTCTCACTCATCTTTTCTGACATTGGATAGTTGTCCAATCTGTCCAAGATGCATGACATGATACAGTAAATTGGGCCTAAAAATATACCACAGTGGGTTGCCCACAGAAAATCCTGATGGGGTCCCCAAAGGGCAAATCTACTGTGGGCCCCCATGGGCTAACCCACAGAGGGCTGCCATGGGATTAGTGTGGATTTGCCAATGCCCACACAGACCACAGTAAACCCACACTAACCCACACTGGGCCCACACAGGCATGTTTGCCAAGCAAATACAGTCCAGAGCTTAATTAGCTTAGCTTGGCTCTGCCCACACGTCTTGCTCTTGTTTGCTTTCCATTCATTCTCTCTACAGTACTGCTCACTCAATAATATGTTGGTCTTGTTTCTTTAAATCCATACACTAACAGAACACTACAGTCTTGCGATCAGACAGATTAAACATTAATTTACTTGTTTGAGATGTTAAAGACTTTTGACTGTTTCCCCCTGCCTCCACTTTTTATGCTAAGCTAATCTTATCATCTCCTGGTTCTGGCTCCATACTTATACAGGTGTGCAGTATCAATCCTCTCATCTAAATTTCAGCAAAAGAGCAAATAAGTGTATGTCATAAAATAACAAACTGTTCCTCTTGCTAATTCAGACTAATGTCAGCATATTCCCCTCCATCATGATAGTATTCATAAAAAGCTTTTTCTTCATGTCACAGGATTGAAGAGCATTGCACTAGGACATGTTGAGTGCTGACTTGTAGCCTTGGCTGTGAGAGAGAAGACAGATACTTTTATCAGTAGCTGTTTGATTGTTCATTTTTGCGCCTCACTGTAAACCACATGAAAGACTACATGGTTATGTGATCTAACCAGAGATCCCATCATAAGAGGCTTCACACAAATTTACCCTACAATAACCGTCCTGTCTATCAGATGATAGGAGATTATACATTCTTCTCAGGGGGAAACTGTCACACCATCCTTTCACTCCAGCCAAATAGTATAGTCAAATCCATTATCCTCTGGGAGCCTGGCAGAGGAGGGGGGGCAACACTTCGAGACGACAAGGCACATATTTTCTTTTCAATCTCCTGTCTTCACCAAGAGCATTTCTGTCGCTCATTTCCATCATAATCTGCTCATGTCTATGTTTTTTTGTCACGACGATGACTGATGCTACACACAGGATGGAAACATGAATCTCATTCTGTTTATTTATTTTATTGCTGATGCCTTTCCCTGAGCCACATGTGTTGACAAGTATTCCTAAAGGCTGATATTCAGAACTCAAATATATAATGTGGACATACTCAGAAATTTTGCATTTAGCCTCATCCCTGGACTAAGAATTTGTTAGTCACCTCTCAAATGGGTGCGAATGTATGTATACAATGTACAGTATATAGTTTGTGTATCATAATAGGTGCTATAATATACAACCAAATTTAATATGATACCATGGTCGAAGAGTGTGTGTGTTAAGTAAGAAATGGATGAGTGGAACATAAAACTTAAAAGAGGATCCTGCTTATACCCTGGCCACTTGCCAACAAAATGACACAAGTAATCTAATGTAAAATATCAGTCATGCACATACGGGACACATATGGACACAGATGCAGATGTGCTTCTATTTATACCACAATTGTGATATACATATGCATACTTTATTTTCTTGCACAGAAAGCATCTATAATTTGTATTTTTATAATAACAATTTATCAAATGGCAGTGTTTTATGTGAAGGGGGTTTTTCATAGTGACCTACAGAAAATTATCACCTAAATCTGCACCTCCCGTTGGCCTTATAGCAAGTTTAGTTTTAGCTGTCCAGCTCACAACTTCACTGTTCTGTTTCACTCTCACCGCTCTCATCACATCATCAGCCACAGCAGGCAGCTGTTTTCAACAAGGATGCTCCAAAAGCCCATTGTACACTACTTGCTAAGCACCAGACAATGGACAGACACAGTTAGACTAAGTGATGAACACAGTGCAGCACACATTCCCCCAGGAGTTGAAAATGAATATTGGGCTTGAAACATGACTCTAGATGATTGATAATGTTGCTCTGTAAATAAGCAACCCTTCCCTAACAGGTTTGATATATCAGCAAGTTGTGAACACAATGACAACAATGACATTGTTGTGCTCACAATTTGTTTCTGTTGCTCCCAAAGTGACTAAAAAAAGTGTTTGCAGACTTTGCTATGTTCGGAGGTGGAAGTGAACACCATCTAATATGTATTTCTGTGAATCTGACTTTGGTCTGTAGTTGCCTTTATGCTAATGTGAAGGCATTCAGTTAAAACTTGGGGCATCATGGAAGTGTTACCTGGTCAGACCCACCTGTCATTGTGGGGAAGTTATTCTGGTGCTCATTCAAACGTGATACAGGCATCTAAAACTGCCTGCACATTTATGCCATCAAGTAGATGAGGCTATAGATCCTAGTGCCACTTTGAAAGTAAAATGGAGGGGAGAAAAAAAAGAAGGATTTTTATACTTTAGTAAAGAAAGATGGAAAACGTTAATGAGGCAGAGAAAGGAGAGACGTGTATATGTGCTGAGAAAACAAACTGTACCTCCAACAGAGGTACAGAAGTATCAGTCATTTCTCAGTTGATACCATATGCTTCTAGGAGTACTTTTATGGAAGCATGTATAGTGTGTGCACTGCAGTCATACGTGTCAGTGTACTCACGTCTGTGTTTCGCTGTTGTGTGTATGTGTATGTGGACCTCTCTACATCTGCCTTTGTGTGCGTGCAAGTGTGCATGATCCATGTTAGCTGTCTTCCCTGGCTATAATGGGCCAAGCTGGCAACCTGCTGGCAACCTGACGTTTGACAGAAAACAATGCATATTCATCTCTCTGTCTCTCTCTCTCTCTCTCTCTCTCTGTCTCACACACACACACAAACTGAGTGGCTCCCTGTGGTTCTGCTGCCACTGAGCCGTATGGACGATTAGTCAAGGCCACAGCCCTCACCTTTTAAAGTGTTCTTTCTTTTTCTTTGCCCTCTTTTCAAAGTTTCTCTCTTTTTTTATTGCTTTCTCTTTTTAAATGTACCTTCTTTTGCTTAAGAATTTGTTTTATCAGTCTATTTCCTCTCCCTTTTCCACTTATTCTCTGTTCATTTCTTCTCTTCAAACAAGGCTAATTTAAATGTTTCAACGCACGTAAAATATTTGTTCATATCTAATGTCCTCTGTAACTATGAATTTCCTTTTATAGAGGGCATAAAAAACTGAAAATGTTTCTCGTGCAGAGTTAAAGAGTCATGAGATGGCAGATTTGGAAATTACAGACATGCTTCAGTAATGATTACTTTAGCTCCCCTCTGTAAAACTCATTTGGACTCCTGTCTGAACAGAGCTTTCCTGCTGTCGTCCTGCTCTTGTTTGCTTTCCATTCATTTCATCCATCTTCACATCTTTGCCTCTCTTTGCATCATACACCTTCACATTGAAATGATTTGACAACTGCTTTGCTACCTTAAAACTATAAACTCAATACTACCAGGGGCTGTGAGAATAACCGGGCCCGCTTCCAATCGTTTTTATGCAAATCATGATGTATCACATCTCCATAAAGTTTCCTCAGTACTGCAAGAAAAGTTTTAGTAGCTTGCTTGAGGTGCAAACAAAGTTGCTGCTAAAGAAATTATTAGCTTTAGAGACACATTTGACACGATCACTCAAACAAATTATTCATTTTCATTGCACCTGAACTCATAAGTGGGTTTGAACAACCTGAAATATATCTGTAAGTTATCTGTCTGGCTCTTTGGTGGTGATGCAATAATGTCTTTACTTTCAGGATTTGAAGTGACATTAATCACTGAAAACTTTAAGGCCAGCCATGACAGAATAATATTTGCTGCAGGTTTTCCCATTTGTCACACCTTTTGTGTTTCTGTGATTGTGTTTGCATAGTTCTGACCATTGTTCCTACTGGCTATAACTACATTGTGGGGTAGCACTCTATTTTAACCCCCTCTTTGGCTTTTATAAACACTATACATACATGTAATAGATGGTTGATGACACACTATAATATAGAAGGTAAAGTTTTACCACACCATACTTGCCAAGTTAATTTCTGAGAAGTTGGAACATTGCGACGAAGTTTGAGGGGGCATGAAATACAAGTAGTGAGACAATCAAACAGATTGTCAAACCAATAGTTTAACCAGATTAACTAAAGCACTTTAAGTGGAAGCAAAACTGAAAGCCAACAAAAATCCCTTGGAGATTTGTAGAAATGTGTGCATGCAATGTCGAGTACAGAAGATTTAACTTGAACCAGGACATTAGAAAACCAACGGCAGCCTGTGTACGTAACTTCCTAATATTTTTCTAGAAAGCTTTCATTGAAGGAGCTGTGTAATTTGGTACTGATTATACAAAAAGTATACATTTCTTTGAAAACAAAGTACAATTTAAACTCCATTTAATGTTGATATATTTCTTAATCATTGGAAACTCTTCTCTCCATATACACCAATCAGCCATAAGCACACACCCCTCCAATGGTAACAACACTCCCCAATGTCAGGGGCCTCCCCCAGCAGAATAATGCTCCCACCACACCCAGGTCAGCCCAGGTCAACAGCTTTGGCTCTTTGTCGTATTCCTGGAGACATTTTTCAGCAGTTTGTCTGGTGTGGTGGGAACATCATCCTGTTGGGGGAGGGCCCTGACATTTGAGAGTGTTGTTGCCATTGGAGGGGTGTGTGTTTGGTTTGTGACAATATTTAGGTGGGTGGTACATGACAAAGCAACGTCCAAATGAATGTCAGGACTAAAGGTTCCTCAGCAGAACATTGTGTTATAACGAGATGATCAATGATATTCACTTCATCCACCAGTGGTCATAATGTTATGGCTAATCGGTGTATACTCTATGCTAACTTACACCATTACACCATTGAACTGAAATTTATTCTCTGTAAGTGAACCAACTAATTATCTTTCTACAATGCTTGCACTGTAATTAGTGCCAAATTAAAACTGCATACCGTAGTCATTCAAAGAAAAAGGAATCAGAAATGATGAGGGAACTTTTTTAAATTATAGACCATTAGAATTGAAAGTCTTAATGTATTTGTTTTATTAGATAAAAATGGAAGCAGAAGGCTGCACAGTGGTGCAGTGGTTAGCACTGTTACCTCACAGCAAGAAGGTGCTGAGTTCGAACCCCGGCTCAATACTGTGTGGAGTTTGCATGTTCTCCCTGTGGGTTTCCTGTGGGTACTCTGGCTTCCTCCCACAGTCCAACGACATGCAGGTAGTAAATTGCCCATAGGTGTGACTGTGAGCATGTTAGCCCTGAATTAGACTGGTGATCTGTCCACAGTGTACCCCGCCTCTATCCAGTGTCAGCTAGGATTGGCTCCAGCCACAATACAACATTTAAAGGGGATAAGCAGTATATGGATGGATGGAAATTTAAGTAACCTGTGGCTTTGTTTAAAATCTACTGATCATCATTTCTTGCCCCAGCTAATGCCATGTTCCTTTATGGCAAGTACAGTGTTATTATTGCTGATAGTAAGAGTGGCCAAAATCATGAATATCAGACCCAAGTATTTCCTGTTTTAATTTGTTATCTCTATGCTCCTGTGATTGTTTGTCCATGTGTTGCTGTGTCCCACTGTCCTACTTCTCCCACTGTATTTAGTCCGTGTTCCCTTCACTGAGTGTTAGTTCATCTTCGTTTTCTCTGACAAGCACACCAGCCATTTCACAGTGTTGTTTTTCTTTTGCTCTTTTGAGTTTCTTTGCTTTTTGACCTCACCTCAACCAAGTCCTTTCAGTACCGTTTGTCTTTTTGCCTGACTGCCTGTGTATCGAACCTTTTGCCTTCAGTACTGACCTTGATTTTTGTTTGTTTGTTTTTGTCTTGAGTCATGCATTTAAGGTTTAACAATGCCTAACACTCTGAATTATCTTTTAGATTTGATGTAGGTTATAATAGGTTTATTATGCATCTTCACATTTTCTTTTTCTTATCAGATTTTGTCCAAATTTTGTTCAAGCTTTCCAGCTATAATGTGATTAGCTAATGTGATTGGCACATTTACTTTTGCACTCTGTACACTTTCTCTAGCACTGGACTGCAGGCCTGATTACTACAAACACTGCTTCTCCTGTAGTATCTTGGTTTCACTTTCTTTGACAACTTCATTTTTTTAGATCATTTTATTTATTATATGTTTATCTGTACCTGAGTCTTTGATCTGTTGGAGGTTTTGATCTTGATTTCCCTGTCGGAATCATTAAAGTTTCATCTTCACCTTTTCTAACGTCACAGCCGGCTTTGTGTTTTTTGCTCTTATGAACTCGAGTGGAGGTTTGACTGACATGGTGACAACTGCAGGTGACAGAAGACTTACTTCAGTGCGAGCTGTTTCTTTAACTTTTCTCCTCTGCTGCAGTGTTGTAACCTGGCTGACCCTGCACAAGGCAAATGGTGAATTTCCACTTTGGACAGACACTTAAATGTGTCACAACACACTGTATCGGAAACTGAACTACTCTCCCCTTTCACATAAAAAATATATCTCTCTAAAACACAATTGGCACTCTTTTCCTCTCCGGCCTTCACTGTCTTTTCTCTCCCGGTTTAATTCTCTTCCAGTCCCTAAGATTTTTATCATCTCTTCCTATAACCGTCCTTCCTTTTATTTCCCTCCTCCACTGCTGTTCTCTGTTCTCTTTCTCTTCCTGTCACTTGTCAAAACCTCTTTTTTCTTCTCAGTTGCTTCTGCACTTTTTCTCTCCTTGCTTCTCCACTCCCTTGGCCTCATTACAAACTTTTCTTTATGATTTCATTTTGTTTCTTACCCCTCGCACAGCCTTAATTTAAATTTCAGCTAATGGCCATTAGATATTTATAGTAACTTAATGGCAAACCACATCTCTGATATATAGCCATGCTCTTTCTCTGTGTCCATATGTATACATTACCCTCTTCTCTTTAACCTTGTTCCATTCTGTCTTTTCCTCTGAAACATGTCCTGGCACATTAGAGTAAAGCTTTATTTCAACAACAGTTGTGACAGTGAGTCATCTGGAAGTTTTCAAAGCCTCCAGCTGCTCCACTTTTACTTCCTGCAAGTTTTGCTCCTGAGTGACACTGACCAAACTGCTGGGGTTGTATGCATGTTCCCTCAAAACACTCGTGTCCAAACTAGAGTTTCCGAGGAATCCTGAGAAAGCAACACAGGAAGAGTACAATAAGATTAGATTTCTTTATAAGCTGAGGGAAACAGAAAGCCACAGAAAGATGGAATGTTCAAGCTGTTGGTTGAGTTTGTTAATATGACCTTCAATTGCTCTTAAATTTTAATTGGTCATTTGTTCAAACACTTTAAACACCAATATTCACTTGGTCACTGACCACTGGTGGACCAAGGACCACTTGTGGATAATAATGTGTATGGTGAAGGAAAGCCCCATTATGACTGCATAGCAAGTCAAAATGTTCTCTTGGATGTCAGTGTACATGTTTCCTTATCAAAGATCGAAGGAAAACTTCATGACCAAGACCTCACAGGATTCACCACAAGCTGCATATACCTAGTAAACATCAAAAACAGAAAGGCTAGAGTGCCGTACACAAAAACTTACAAATCAGAAGAGTTCTGGAACAATGAAACAAAAATCAACCTCCATCAAAATGATGGGAAGGGAAAAGTGTGGAGGAAAAGCAGCTTTCTGTGTGCTCAGACTCAGCCAAATCCATCAGAACTCATTGGACAAGGTCACTCAGCAGGACAACACTCCTAAACAAACCAACAAAAGCTTTTTAGGGTGAAGAGGTGGTCTATACCTGACTAGCTGAGTCACTCTCAATCCAAAATGAGCTGCACCTATTTGCTGGAGATCAGACTATTGGCTGAGAGACCCCACAATGAGCAAGAGCTGAAGGAGGCTGACCGACTCAATGTATATTTGTGTTACTTTTGAACCCCTAAACTCTGGACACAGGTATCCATTATTTTATTTCAAACTGAATGTGCTGAAGCACAGAGCCTGAAGAGCAAAAATGTGTAACTGTCCAAACAGTTATGGACCACACTTTATGAATGATTATTGTAAAGGTAATTTGTTATGCTTTTGGAGGGCACTGGTGAATCATCTCTTCCTTATTCATAGAGGCACCAGTTAAGAAAATGTTCTTATTGATCATTTTGCAAAGACCTTTATCTGGTTTTGTCTGAAAAAATTGTTATTTAAAGAGTAATGCTGGTGCTGTTCAATATTTTCATAATTAATAAATAAAAGTCA
This sequence comes from Lates japonicus, assembly GCA_033238685.1. Lineage (NCBI taxonomy): Eukaryota > Metazoa > Chordata > Actinopteri > Centropomidae > Lates > Lates japonicus. The sequence goes on along the minus strand of BRZM01000055.1, from coordinate 1,606,555 downwards.
ACAAATATGTGTGGAAAGCCTGATATATCTTATTTCTCTGTGTCATAGAGCTCCATTATTATCCAGTAATAATTAAAAACACAGCATTGGTGAGCCACACCATCACACTGAGTGACAAGGACTTTCACTGAAATGAAAGTGGACACTGTAATTTATTTTGACACAGTTCCGCATTGTGCTACTGTAAATTCTCTCAAGAGCATCAAATCTGTATTAATCCACAGCTGTAAATAGTCCCCAATAAACTTATTGCTCCCTGTTTTTTGCGTTAGGTATACTAAAACCTACAGTGCCCAGTTTTTTTTTGTTTTTGTTTTTTTGTTTTGTTTTTTTTAATGCCATTATCTTGACAACAAAGAAATCTCAAAAAGCGTTATCTCAATAAAACCAGCTTTGTGATCTTGAGATAATGAGATAATCAATCTGCTATAATGAGAAAACAAAAGGTCAGCTTTTCTTATTATTACTTACAATGTGTGTGCCATACCAACAGGCGTATGAATCCTTCCCAACAGTCATGGCAGTCATCCTGAAGGCTGAAATCAGGTACAGTAAAATGACCCAGACCCTCATTTTCAAGTTCTCCTTAATTATCCTGTGCTCTCAAGAATTATCATGAGAAAACAAACTTTGTTGTCTTAAGAAAATGAAATAATGAACTTGTGATCTCAAGATAACAGCACTGAAAAAAAAAAAAAAAAAATCAAGTACAGCCATTCTCAGTTTCTATAGTTTTGAGAAATCACCAAGCATTTTTTTTTTTAAATGGAGCTACGTATTGTTGATTTTGAACTTTTCATTGGATTTTTTGCCAGTAAGTAAACTAAAATTAAAAGAATACTAATGGCCATATTCTGTAAGAATCAATAAAGCTTAATCTTGAATATAACATAAAAATTTGCTGGTTGATGTGAATTGAGTTAGAACTAGAAAGCTGCTTATATTCCATTTGTATTTTTTCTCTATCGTGAAAAAATAGGGAGGCATTGGATTTCAACCCATTTCCTGGGGTCAAAATGAACTTTTAGAACAGTTAAAGCTACAAAAGAAGAGTATGATGGCCACTTTATATAGCACCATTAGTACAGTTGTCCCCTCTACAGGTTAGGGTTGCAACTAATGATTATTTTTATTAGTATTTTATGTGCAGATTTTTTTGTTCACAGGCACAAAGGCCTGTCAATGGCCAAGTTCACAGAGACTGTGGAATTGTTCAAATGTCTGTTTTATCTATATCTATCTATCTATCTATTCCTTTTTTTCAGCTATCCGTCTTTTTTTAATTAATGAATAAGCCAGTCAATTCAGAGCTGTCAGAGTATGTGTTTGCTCTCATCAAGTTTCCTCTCCTGTGCTCCAGTTTCCCTGTGTGGCCTTACAGTAGGGACAACCAGCCCCATCAATATTTAAAATGCATTCTAATTAAGCCCTGGCTGCACCCTTGGCGCCTGAGATGAGCAAAGGGGTGAAATTAAAGGCGCCCCTCACCCTCCAGTGCCTCCACGTCCCCACTGACTTTCATCAACCTGAAAACAACAACAGCAACAAATTGCTGCTCACTCGTCACGTCTGCTGCTGTGGTGGGGGGTGGGGAGTGGGGGTCTGAGCGTGGGGGGCGGAGGGTGTGGACACTGCACTGTGAAACATGTTTCATCTAATGGAGGGTTAAATATTTATGGCCTCCTTTAGATCCTCCTGTACAATGTGGGAGTGCCGACGGATGACTGATGTATGTAGGTTAAGTTAGTCTGAGACAAAGAGGGAGAGATTTGATGCATGTGTATGTGTTTGTGTATTGTGTGTGCGTGTGTATGAGGGTCTATGTTCCTGTGAGATCATGTTTCAGCGCTGACGACGAGGAAAATGTTTCGCCCCCATTTGATTGAAGTGACCTAAAGAGACAGACTAATAGAATGCAGACAGTCACAACTGTGTGTGTGTGTGTGTGTGCATCTGTGCATGTGGCAAAGAGGAGAAGTGCAGATTCTTTTGTCTGCAGTTTCATTATGAAACTGTATGAACGTGTGTTTTCAGTCGGTTGTCAAACACACAATTGCAAAGTTTCTCTGATCGCTGCCTACCTCCTTCTGACCAGTGTCATTTTATCAGTTTTCTTGAGTACCGAAACAATGATGGATTATCAATAAAAAAAGCTGTCAACACTTCACTTAGAAATGCATTGTTTTTAACTGGATGCTTAGACATGTATTAATATACTTTAATAGACCAGCTTAGAAATCAATTTGTTTTCAAAACTGAGACCCTTAAGAAAAACACCACTTTTTAGCAGTTGTCGCTAGGTTGGTTTTGAACTCTAAGATCACTTAGATTATTCCTTTGAATGTTCACACACATACACACACACACACTAGTTATTGGGGTAAACCATGTTACAGGGTTAATATGTTGGCCTCTTACTTCCTTATTCTATTTTTATCCAGTTAAAGCATATTAGCGTTTTAGTGATTCTTTCTTCCTTTACTGAAGGTCATAGTCGCATAGCAACAAACCATGGTGAAAGGCTCTGCACAATTTCACAGGTGTGATGCTGGGAATTACACAGGTCACCCGACTCTGTTCTGATGAAATGTTAAAGGCCCAAAAATTCATTAGGGAGAGTCAGAGGCACAAACCTCAGAAGAGGACTAATCAGCTAAATAAGTGAAAGCACTGGTGTGGGTGGTTACCATGGATTTGCATAGTTCTTTTAAGCTAAACAAACTTTCATATACAACTACACTGCTTTCTGTTACACTGTAGTAAATATTACTATTGGTTGCAGAGTTGCCAGAAGGTGGTTGGGGTGGAGGCAGAGACTAGGTTCATATCCAGACTTTGTCTGGTGGTTGGGTTTAGCAACAGAAGTACTTTGTTGCGATTACATCATTAGCTGTGAGTGTCCAAAATGTAACCATAAAAGCTTTTGCCACCACGAGTGGATACAGGATGCAAGATCAGATATTTTGGCAGAAAAATATTGTCTGTGAATGTTTTACTGGTAAGTTTCAATATCAATTTGTAATCTGACAAATATGTAATGACCAATACTTCTATTACTCCTGATTTAAAAGTGTGCAACCTGGTCGCAATGACATTTCCTACAAAAGCTCTGACATACCTGACTTGGGGCTTAATACAGACATGTTCGAAAAACCAAACAAACATGGCTGCCACATGTAAGCCCAAGTTATTTGATCAGTGTAATTCAAACCCAAATTGAATAGGCATAGTGGTGTATTGAGAGAGCAGTCTTTTATGCCCACACAACCAACTTGTAATCTTTGCACCTGGGTTCTGAGTTATCTAATGATGAGCACTCTAAGTCATTAACATTCAATTCTATATGACATATGACCTTCACTCAAAGTTCTGATATTTGCTTGGACATAATTTGAAGTGTGTAGAATCGTATATGGACATACTATACTTGACTGAAGGGGTTTAGAATATATAAAGTTTAGGTCTTTTGTTTTAATATGTTTTTCGCTCCCTGACAATGGAATACAGCAAACCACAGGCCCAGGTCAATCATTTGGCCGCTAGCTATTGCAGATATATTGACAACAGTGTGGGTAACGATGTTGGATGATAAGTAACAAGAACTTGCAGTATGAATGAAAGAGGTCTTAATTAACTTATCTCAGGAAAAATTTTGCTACTGAATGATTTAGCTGTCTCCAGTCACCAACCACATTCACCTCTATGGAAGTGGCCAGCAGTCACTAGTCTTGTTCTGAGCTGTCAGGCATTATTTTCCATTAGGGAATGGGATGACTTGTTTCCCTCATACTTTTCAAAGTCCTTTTTTGTCCGCTATCATCACAGGGAATTTTTATTCACAGTTAATATTGTCCTAATGATGATTTGATGTTTATGTTCTTATTGACAGCCAGTCTTACAAAAATCCGCTCTTTTGTAGGAACAAACCAAATGAGTTTAGCACTGTTTGAATGTATTGTCACTTTCATGTTCTTTGTAAGAAATTCCAGATATCATTTCCTTTTCTTTACTTAGATTACCAATTTCTACTCTCCTGTCTTTGTTTTCCTAACTTTCCTTTACTTTTCATTTCCTGTACCTCTTCATTGCTCTGGTAGTGGCACGGCCTAAATCTCTGTCTGATAAAAGGATTTATGTCAAATGTTGTTTATCTGCTTGTTTGCTTCTTCTCATAGTTTTGATCCCATCTCTCCCATTATATAGGGTGTGTGCCTGTATGCATAAATGTATGTGTGTGCTCCACGTGAGTGTGATTTCGACCGCACTGTGCTAAGTTAAAAAGACTCATCTTCAAAGCTTTGTCAGTTAACAAGATGTATGGGAGCTCACACTGAGGGAAGTATCTTGAAAGACAGTTTTTTCCACCTCATTACACACACATATTTACTCTATACCCAACCCCCCCAAACACACACACACAAATTCACATGTGCAGAGATCATGAAAGACATCTTCCCACACAGATGCCTACACACACACACACACACACACACATACATACATAGAGATACTAATAAGGGTCTGATTGTAGTGCTGATGCTTTATAGAGGGGTGAGCCCCACATTTTGAACCCATAGAGGACTCGATCCATCAACCGATGCAGTGACAGGTTCATAACACATGCAGAGATGAAGGAACGTGAGGGTGTGTGTGTCTGTGCTTTGTAGTTAGGTGTCCTGCATCACTTAACCACTGTGAATCATATGTGAGGGTGGCCCACCCTGGGGATGTGTGTGTGTGTGTGTGTGTGTGTGTGTGAGGGAAGTGTATATACGTAGATGCAAACAGGCTCAAAGACATATTTGCATCTTCACTCATGTTTACTGTAGTTTTTATATACATTTTTTCCAACAAGATTCTCAATTAATCTTTTATTAGATTATTCATAGTTATTGCCATCCATATCCATATACTTATAAGTGAGGGATGCAAAAAAAAAAATGTGTGTTCTGACTGACATGGCCTCTTATCTCCATTGTAGAACTGCACATGAGTGTCAAGGGAGAATATGAGTTTGCTTTTCTCAAATCACTGCACAACACAGCAGATAACACACACACGGAAGATGACATCAGGAAATCAATGTGCAGCCGAGTCCGACTGCTCTTTGCAACAAACAACTAATTGATTCATCTCTTCATGATAAGTCCCCCGCCTGTGAGAGAACCAAACAGGAATGCTTCAGTGGTTTGATCGTCGGCTCTCTCAATAATTGACTTGCAGACTTCAGAAATGGGTCAATTTCTTCAAAAGGTTGTGCCTATCCTAGCCTTTGAGTTTTTGATGTTAAGACACACTTCTTATTTAAGCTTTACAGTGCAACAGGTACAAGAAAAGAATAACAAGCCATTGTACAGCTTCTCACTGCTACAGTGCTTCATTTTTCATTGCTTATAATTTCTCTTTGAAGGCAAGCTCTGGGGTCTCCCCCACACAAAGGCTGGTATAGCTACACACCCGTCCACCCCACCCTGGCCTTGATACCCTTTACTTCATATATACAGGGCACACTATTCTCTTGTTTGTAGCGTTGAATGCTGCTAGTGGGCATCAAAGTACAGAGGTCATTCATCGGACAGAATTTCAGTGGACAAGTAAGACCACCACATTACGTATTTTCACGTGCTCAGCCCCAGTATAAATGCTACCATTAATTTTCAACAACAATAAATATTTAGCATTGCATTAATCCAGATAATTACATCAAACTGACGGAAAAGAATAGATGTATTTCTACCTCAAACGTGTAGCGAGTGTTGACTCCAAATATATAGGTCTGTTTTCTAGTCAGCCACACATGGATGCTCCTGATTAAATACTACCTGAGTCAAACTTTTCTCACGGGTGGGGGGCTGTGTGGGTGTGACATATTTGTGAGGTTGTAGTGACAGAAATTTCTCAAAATCTCAACTCCAAATTAACTGATGCAATTTTGTATTCACCACGTGTCCATCACTATTATTGCAAACTCATTACTTTTTCTATTTAAATCATTCTATGATTCACATAAAAACGCTTTGATGAAAAACAGTTTCACTGCCATATTTACACAGTCAGAAATCTCAGTAAAAGTTATGAACTGAAATTATCAACTGTCTAGGGCAAAGTTGTCTAACATTTTGCACATCAACAGGCAGCAGGTTTTCAGACATATATCTGAGATGGCTTTTCCATAGCACTGATCCCACTGGAATGAAGAACTTCCAGCGCTAATACTTAAATGCGAACAGGCAGTCACGCATTGGCAAGTTCATTAGGTAGTAGTTTTTGTTGTTCAATTGCTAATGCCCACATTCTGCTCCTCAAGGCTCCTCTTGTGATTGAAATTCTGATGCAGACTTTCTGGTTCAGCTTTCTCCACTCATTTCCCCATCTCCACTCCAACTGTCATATGTAATAACCAACATAAAATTCAAGTTTGAGTAGGTGAATGGCACTTTGCTTAGAAGAAACAAAGCATCTTGACAGATTTATGTTTAAGAGCGGACCGAGAGAATAGCACAGTTTGTACTAGCCCACGCCATTAATAGTCAATTATAGATTTTATATAGACAGCACCACTTTGATGCCAACAGACAGGTGATGCCAATACAGCAGCAAAAAAGAGACTAGGACCGAAATCATTATAATGTTTTTGTCATTTACCTAAAATTAATGGAACATATGCCTCCTGATATTTTTCCTTGCATCCAAATGTCCATGAAATACGCTTTCACACAGAAGATTAACCTTAACCATCTGATTGACACATTTGTATAGAAAATGCACATCCTCTTAGAGCCATGTTTCAATCAAACCAGAAGTCGTGTATGTAGTATGCGCGACTTTTTTTTTTTTTTTTTTAAACTTCTAGTGTCAGTTGTTTGTACACCCATTGTTACAGTGCAATGCAGGACAGAACATGATGCAGAAGGATCTCTATGGTGCAAATTCACTCAACAATAAGATCCTGAGTGGAAAAATTTTCTTGGCTTTCTCAAAACACAATGAAGAATTGCTGAATTACATACATATACACATACACAATACCCTAAGAAACATCCAACATATACAACATACATGTTCAGCAAGCAGATAGTAATTAATATCAGAAGGTGTAATTATAAAATAACACTCCATTCTGTTTTCAGGGCTCAGTATAAGAAATAAAAGACTAATTAAATATTTTCCTCGCTGGTTCTTGGGGACCTGAATTGCAGTCAGATGGGAGCAGCTCTCAAACTCTGAGTATGGTGGGTGTGAGCATCTGTAATTATGTGTTTAGCATACAGCACTGTCAAATGTATTCCAAAGTTGTTTTTTGACTTGTTAACTCACCTCTGTAATTTTAACAATTTTGGTGAGCTTATTTGCTCTTGCACTCAAGTTGAGCACCAAGTTAAGTGTTAAATGATAAGATACTTTCAACCAGGTCTAAGTATGCAGTGCTCAAATATATGTTGGCTCACACCAAAGCTCCTCAGTATCCTAATTAAAACAATCGTTAGTTAGCTTTCTTAAAAAATGTTTCATGCTCGACGGATGATTGTGCCCAAGTACTTAAAAATAAATAAATAAAATGTAAAGGAACACAGACACATAGAAGAAAAACAAGTGATGCTCAGGTGTAGCTCACAGCTAGTTGCCTGACTTCTATTTGCAAGACCATCCAAAAGCATGATGCAAAACTCAAAATGTACTCAAAGAAATGGACAAAATGACAGTGTCCATGAAATTTTGTTTGTTACATTTGCACTATTATCAGTAATATTTTTGACCAAAATGTCATTACACAGACATAGATGGCTCCCAGGTGATGTATGCTAATAATTTCACACTCCAAACCAATGTGTTTGGGGCTGCCTCGATAGGCCGAATGGTTAGCGCTGTACTACTAAGGGCTCACGTGTCTGAGAGTAGCTGGTCCTCGGATCGACTGTCTGGCTGGACCTCTTACCGCGTGTCATTCCACCTCTCCCTGTTTCCTGTCTCCTCCTTACCGTCCTGTCAAAATAAAGGTGAAAAGTCTCAAAAAAATAGCTTAAAAAAAAACAAAAACAATGTAAGGCTTAACAAAAAATCAATAAATAAATGAATAAAAATAACACAACAGTTTCATCCATCTTTCATAATTTATGACAACTTCTGTTTTGAAATTATCTTCTAACAAACTACATTGAGTTGGAGGAATTAGTTTCACAATTAGAGGCTTTAAATTATGACTATCTTAAGAATTGTTCGAATAAACAGTTTTTAAGTTGATGACCTATTAAAGTTGTTGTTCCAATCCACTTTTCCACAACCACAATATTATGAATACACATTTTAAAAATTTAATGTTGTTCCAATTACTGCATATCTTGGGAAATAACAACATAGAGAATGATAGAATATACATGTAGTATCTACCCAGAAAACAACTCTCTTTAATTATAAATAAATAATAATCAAATGTCCAGACTAATCCTTCACCATTACTTTGAGCTCCTCTCTCAGACAAGATGAAATCCTGATTTATTTTCTGGCTCAAACCTGAAGCAATGACTGCAGAGTAGGGATACTGGAAGTTTCTATTCTTCCCCACTAATTAAATACTCCACTGTTTCATGTACCTAAGTTGATATAATTACCAACATTATTGTTTCAACACAACTTATTCCATATAATGTTTGCAACTTAGTTGTCATTCTTAAATCTAGCAATGAATTGTGATGTCGTTAAACCATGCATTTTGATGAAAATAATGTCATAAAATTAATTTAATAAAGTGGGTTGTAACAGGTCCCTGAATTACTTTTTAGAGTATGATTTTATGATCCCTGATCTTCCTCTTTAAAACTGTCACTGTGGTTACTATTTCATAATCATATTTAAAAAACAAATAATATTTACATTCTCGCATATCTTGGGCTACTTTATATAACAACTAATTGGTGTAGCCGAGCATCGTCACCCCCCGGGCCTGGCGTGGCGGTGAACCTGGCAGGCGTGGTGAGCGTTCACATGGGAGCTTGTTACCGAGTGTCTGTTGACGTGTTTGCTTGAGGCGCACGCTGCTCTTCAGTACACAGTGTGGGCAGGACTGCTGGTGCTGTGGGGTTGGGTTGGGTCATGGAAGCCCGCTTTTGGTGTGGTGCTCATGCGCAAGTCAGTGTTGTCCACTATCTTCTCCTAATTTGTTGCTCTGCTCCTGCTGATTGTTTAGCCTCTATGCTGCAGTGTTGTTCGTGCAGTCGTGAGACGGCCCCAGTGACGCCAGCCGTGAGGCCTACTCAATTATTTCCCTCCACCACCTCTCCCTGGATGCCGCGCTTGCTGTTCTGGCTTATTTCTCCTTATTTGCACACAGCTCAGTTTGGCCATTCGCTGTTTTGTTCGGAATGAAGCTGGCTGATTTAGCCCTGATTTTTATTAGTTTAGTTGTTTTGTTTTTTTTTTTTGCCTTTTGTTTTTTTTTTGCTTAATACTGTTTTGGTGATTTTAATTCAACTTTGCTTCTTTTTGTTTCTTATTATTACATTATTTTTGCTTTGTGTGCATGTGTGTGTGTGTGTGTGTGTGAAAGTCAGCTTGTGGCCACCACTGAGCCTGCTGTAATTCTCTATGACCAGGTGCTGTGGGGCCCGGGCGCAGCCACCCAATCCCTGGTAGGTTTCTTTTAACCAGTGTGTGAGTGCAAGCGGTGCTAATGGTGTTTTAAGTTTAGTTTCCTCCTCCCTTGATTTTGGTTCTGGATCGTTGTGGTCAGCCCCAGCCCTGTCCAGTCACCCGCTTGGGCCAAGTGTATTTCTGGATGTACAGCTTTGATGCTTTATCAATTTTATACATTATATATATGTTATTGTTATTTGTTAAATAACCAATTTTATATTTTCTTCTAATCTGTCTCCTGCCCTGTGGTGTGGCAAAATCTGCTCTTTATTAAGTTATTTAAATATATATCCCAGGTTGCGTTGTCGGGCAACACATCCCCTTTTTCCACCCTCCACTTGCCACATTAGCATGCTAACATGAATATTCTAAACATTACTTGAAAAATACAGCAGCATGCCAGCAAAAACCTGGATTCTGGTCTTTTACAATAACAGAATATCGTATCACTTTTTTATGTCCCAGGAACATGGACATTCTTCTATTCATACCCAATCTGCCGTGTATGTTGAAAATCTGCAGACAGTCATATGGTAAATATCAAACGCCAAACTGTGATAGAAAGCCTAACTAGAAGAGGTGGAGCAGATATATCTTTACCTACAACAAAGGTGGCAGTGAAAATTGAGCAGTTCAGCCCAGGCTGCTTTGAAGGTTAACATGTTAATTGTACACAGCAACATCGCTACAAAGTTTATGGGTAACAAGGGTAAAACCAATTGGCTCTGGAGATGAATAACAAGCTAAATAAATGTAAAATGAATCACACAGCAGCAAAGACAAAAGCAAGGACTGTAAGGATTACAACTTTATCCCCTTCACATGCAATGGCTGAGCCCAAAGTCAAAACTTTACCTTATGGTTCCACTGAGACAGCTGTGTTTAGAACACTTCTCACTGAAAAGCCACAACACTACTGGATTCCCCCTGCAGTGTCCATTTTGGGTAATTGTCTAATTAACAGCCTATAATGTCATATCCCATTTCCTCTCTCTCTTTTTCTCTCTCTACCCCACACACACACACACACACACACACACACATCAACAACACAACACATTAGGTGCTATTATGCATTTGTGTGAGGTAAAAACCCACTCTGTCAAGCTAATTGAAACACCTGGACTTGTAATAAAAGGGGAAAAGCATCAAATGGTGTTCAAGCAGAAATTAATTATTGTTATTGCTCCAAGAGAGAGATAGAGAGAGAGAGAGAGACAGAGAGAGAAGTTCCATTAAAACTTCAGAGGTACCTGTGCACTTGGGTAATGGCAGCAGACAGAGCTGTCCAGCATCTTCCATTGCAGCCATTGTTGAACCAATACAGCAAAGAACTTTGGTGGATATTGAAGGGGAACAGTTCTGGTGAGATACACTGAGATGTGCTTGAGTGACAGGTCAGAGTCTCACCAGTATATGACACAAATCTACGAGAAATCTCCAGGCACTGGGTTTCCACATTCATAACAAAGTGACAGCAAACAGACACATACTGAGAGACAGACAGGATCACAACCAAAATAGCTGTTTCATGGGGTACAGAGAATAGTCTGGGCTGATAACAATAAACTTTTGCACATTCACATTTCATCAGTTTTTCACTTAGTGTATGAAACAGTGTGATACTTGAGTAAAAAGCAATGTGCTGAAATTCTGACATTCTCAGTGAATGCAATGTCATTTAACTCCTGTGGGACACATCTGCAATGAGATAACTGGTGGAAAAACACAGAAACTGAAAGTTATGTGTGGTCATGCTGCACAGACAGTTTTAAAGAATTCAGTTTATTTGATATCATATTTCTACAAATTCTTAACCTGAGCTCATGGGATTCCATACAAATACCAAACCACTCTCAGAAAAACACTTTTTGGGTGAAATGAAATGACATGAGAAAAGAAAAATAAAATTGGTTTAATTTCATGAGACCAGGCTGAAATTCTACATATGATAGATATGTGGTAAAATTAACATCAATATTAAAATGTATACTGTTGTGATGTTAGGCTGTTGTCCTCAGAGAAATTTTCATTCATTCATTATCTATAATGCTTTTTCATTTAGGGTCACTGGGGGGCTGGAGCCTTTCCCATCTGACAGTGGGCGAGAGGTGGGGCACAGCCTGGACAGATCGCCAGTCTGAGGAATCTATTGACAATGTATATATACCAAAGTTATTGAAATTCAAAATGACAGAAACTCAGTCAGTGGAAATGGGTGTTGTCTATTAGGATAGATATGGGTGGAACCAAGCAATCCAGGGCAAAAGACAGGCATGCTTAATATAAAGTGCTTAATGGGTTTAGTCTAATTAGTTTTTCCTTAGGTTCCTCTGTAGGGAAACATCATGGTTCTGGTTATAATGACTGCTTTGTTAAGGGCAGGGGAGCTTTGATGTAATGTTTAGATGAATAAACAGCTTGTGCCTACCCAAATTCTCAATGATTGACCAACAAAGAACAACCACTGACTCAGAGCCTTTGAAAATTGGTGCATCAAGTACCTGTACTTATTTGGAGACTGAGTATGAACAAAGCAGTCATGTTTCATATTACAATTCAAGTCAAGTGAAAGACTTACTAAGGCATTAAATTGTTCTAATTTTTAAGTTTTTAAGACACTTTCTAGCACTCTGGTGCTTCTCCATTAATCTTCTTTTCAATACATTTGATCAGTGACCTAAACATGCAGCCTGTTTAGATTTCAATCACAAAAGCTACAAAAAAGCAAAAAAATAAAAATAAAAATCTCAGCAAACCTTCACCTAGTGCTGCCCTCCTTGAGTACTTTAAAAACACATTGAGGAACTCGAAAAATTAAACAGTTGATTTGAGGACAGATTCATGGCGACACACTGCTCTGATACAACTGATACAACTCCAGTACCATCCAAGCCATTGTAACAACCTGTATGGCCCTGCCTGACGATGCTAAGCTGTGCTGTGGGTTAAAAGGTCATTGTGTAGTTACGGGCCAGATTCTACTGGGCTAGCAAATAGGTTTTCAACAACCTCTGGGGTCCCAAAGTCACAGGTTTACTGCAAAAGTTGTTAAAGGGGTTTGAAAGGTCTATAAATCCAGCGACAAAGGCACTAAGTTGGCAACACTGCCTGTAAACACCCTCTAGATGACGTAACGCTGTTGCAGTCCAACCAAAAATGAGATATGTGGTCAAAAGACCACAGCAGTAGTGATATCATAAGTAATACTGTGCATTAGATGCTTGGCTTCTTCTACTGACATGTTCTCTCACAATCAAGTTATTTAGAGAATTGGGAATTTTCCAACCCTTTCAGCCTGCTTTTAATACTTATTAATTGTAGTCTTGGAGATCCTTTGTACCACCACCCCCCCCCCCACCCCCACCCCCACCCCCGACTGTGGACTTTTTCCCATTGCAGTCTCTCATCTCCATGACAGAGGGAGAGATAAACATGTTCCCTCACACAAAGAAGATCAGGACAGTGCTCAAAATTCTCAAAATTGTAAAGAAAAAGATATCTGCAATCAACATTATAATTAGATCTTAACAAATAGTTCCTTGCAGTACCAGCACCATGTTCACAAGCATTTTTATAGTGAGTAGATATTTCCAGTGGGAACCCTGAAATATAAAAAGGGTTGGCTTTCTTTCTTTCTTTCCTACCCTCTTTTCTGCCTCCCTCGGTTTCTGTCCCCCCTCATAGAAGCAGACACACACAGTCATTCATGCACAGTGTTATTCCGTCTTCCCGCAGGCTAGGAACTTCCCTCCTCACTATTAAAGAGACACAAAGGTACTGAGATAAGGGGGAGCTTAGGGGTTAGGGGAATACCCGTGTGTGCTTGTGTGTGTCAGTGTGTGTGGCAGGCTATAGCCCATTACACTGAAGATAAAAAAAAAGTGCATATGTGTAGGAAAGAGAGAGTGGGTGGGAGAGATGGAGGAATGTCAGCTCCCCTGGTTGCATCATTCCCCAGACCCAGCCCATGCTCTCATCAGAAGCCTGGAACTTCATGAAGTTCAAGATCCACTGGGGCTTATGAATCATAAAGATGATGGTCACATGATGTGATTCACATAGAAAAGACTATAGGGTAAGAAGGTATTGTTCAGTCTGCTAATGCTCACATGCAGCTCTCAAAACTCAAGACTTTTGTGAGCAAAATTTGTTTTTGTGTTGTTGCAGCTTTTAATATCTTCCAATCTTCTAATAATAAATAGTTTAATAACTAATATACAATCCACTTTATTGGATGAAATGGAACCACTATTTTAGTGCATTTTTAAAAAATGACTATATCGTAATTGTGCGTGTAAGTGTGGGTAAATCTTACTAGACTGAGCATTTATGGAGGGGCAATTTCAAGATTTATCTGTGTTCTTTAGCTTCTGTCTGTACCACTTTCTGTGGATGTTAAGTGATATGGTACAAAAATGTAAAATACAAGATTGTATTCATTAAAAAAAGAATTTGAAAATTCCAGTTTATTTAATCCCTCATCTCTTGTGTGCTCCTGTTTAATGCTGTAGCACAAATGTTTTAGGATGATTGCACTGTGAGCTTAAGTCCTCATGTCGAGGTAAGCTTTCAGATACATTAGTGTACATGATGGTGCATTGATTTCCAATTGTCATGAGGGAGAGCACTTACTCATCTGGGCTTCCTTTGATAAACTTTGGTTGACTCAGCTTGTACACTGTCCAGTGGCCTAACAGATAAGTAATCAGTGTGAGTCAGGCGTTGTGGGTGCAAGTCCCATCATGGGAAAGTGAGAGCAGAGTGGCACAGTGAAAGTGTGCCAGGCTTATAACTCAGTGGATGATGGACTGGAACCATCATCAGCTATGTGTTAACTTTTCAAACAACAGGGCTAGATGCTGACTAGCATAATTTGCTGAAATTTCTAGGTGTGGTTCTTGTTTGGGTGAAAATAGTCAGCCTACAAAGACATAAAATGAAAGTATGACTTTTTATCTTTTTTAGAGTTTGCCATCCATTCTGAAAATTTAAGCACTGCTTCTGTAAATTTAGTTCATAGTTCATCCTTCTGATGCTGCAGCTAAAACAAAATGTTTTATTTATTTATTTATTTTTATCTAGCTAGCTAATTTACATGATTACTTATCCATACTTTGTTAAGGAAAAACCACTGTTGAATGCCCCCCTCATATTTTCACCTTTCATTTCCATCTCTACCACTACCGAGTTATGCAGCTTCTCTTCGTTTAGCTTTCCACTTTCCATTTATTTAACTTATTAATGGCGTATTTACTTCTTCACAGTGATTAAAAATACTTTGTATTTTATATTTTCTAGTTTTTATTTTATTATTCTATCACAGAAAAAAATAAATGTTATTCCCTGTAAGCCAGGAAGTATAGCTGTAACTTGTGAACAGGAGTGGGAGAAGGTATAGAGGAAGAAAAGATAAGAAACGTCAGGGACAAAGACAGAAAATCAAATGTTACAATGGACCACAGATTTAAACAGGAAAACAGTCTCTATTTATACCACCAGTAAACATGGAACAGCATAAGCATTGATTCAGAGTTGTTTTTTTTTTTTTTCTGCTTTGTGGGGTTAGCATACAGTGGATTTATCAGACAGTAACACCAAAACAATACTGCAGCTTTAAACTTGTGATTGATTTGATTTTACTTTGAATGTATTTTAGTTGGTTTTGGTTCTGATACTCTCTGGCAAACATCCTGAGATTTGATTAAGGGTGTGTGGACTGGAGATTGTTACTTTACAACAGCCAGTGAGAAATCAGCTCATCATCTGCAGGATCTTTCTATTTATTTATGTCTCTTTTTCCTTCCTCAACTCTCCTTCATTCCACTACCTGAATGAGATCTCTATCACACATGTCTTCTCAAGGCCCCTCAAAATGCAATTTGGCTGAGAATAGCACTAACAATAATATGTCAGTGCTGATGAATACAGGAATACCAAGAAATTTAATAATCCTGTAAACACAGACCAGAAAGAACAAATAGAAACAGTGAACAGAGCAAACTAGTTTCTTCTGAAAACAGGAACTTGTGTGGATGTCACCATGGCAACCACTGCTGATTTGAATTGCAGAGAACAGAGGAAGCTGGGTGGCAAGATTCCCCTGATAGATACTTTTCAAGGATTTGCACTGACATCAGAGTTATTTGTTCTTATGTTCTACTGCACATTAAAGTCCTCACCACAGGATAATGCATAGACACTTTCATGTATTACTGCCCTCATTTAGGGCTGTGACACTTGAGTCTAGTCTCAGACTTAAGTCCAATCTTGATGCTTTCATTTTTTTTCCCTCTTGGAGTTGTTTTGGACTCTGAGGCCGTTTTGACTTGCACTTGTCTCAATCTCTGTCCCTTGTCTCAGTTATTAAGTTTTTGTAGCTGTATGATATAACTATATGATGACAGATATCATACAGTAACTGATGGTGAAACGGCAAACAAAAAACAATAAAAAAAGAAATCCTCTAGCTGTATTCCAAGATAGACTTGAAGGCACAAAATAGTACCTTTGAGTTTTCCACTTTAGAGCTGGTAAAATATCCAAAAGTACTTAATCTTCAAGGTACAGTTGCTTGTGATTCCCAGGCTGGCTAATTAAAGTTAATCAGTTAATTAAATCCCTGCAGCCATCTGAAGGCAGGAGGATAGATATGTGATAAATCCACAGCCTCCAAGTTAAAGTGCTGAACAGCTAAGAGCCTTTTTGCACAACCATCTATTGTGTTTATCATGATTCATATGCAAATGACACCAGACTACACAAACCTCAGAAAACATCACAGTGGTCACTTATAACTCTGTTCTGTCAGTGTATGGTGACATGAAGACACACTGGACTAGTTTCCAGATATCTCTTTCTCTAGCCTAGCTGCTTAACTGTCCAATGAACCTCCTTGATGCTGCCAGCTTCCCGTCCATCAGCAGGTGGAAGGTGATAGCTCGAAACTTGAGACAGATAACAATGTGCAGCACCACTGTTCAACCCATGAGCAGTATGGTTAATGTTTGCCAGGTATGTCACTCAGATGAGGATAGGCACCAATATCAATTAGCTAACATGTCATTAAAACATTTACCAGTGACTGCAGCCAATAAGCCAACTTAGTCTTGCTTTGAAAGCCAACCTGTTTTTGTTATGGCATTGTTCCTGTATAGCCTTTGAGGTCTTTATTTTCAACATCACCTTGTGGCACTTCCTCAAACACCACTATACTCCATAAACTTCTAAAAGGCAGGGCAGTTGCACTGAATCTCATAATATCATATGGTAGTTCTGTTTTGTTCATGCCTTGTATTTGTAAAGTAAAAGTAAAAACAAAAAAGAAAAAAAAGATGAATGTAAAAGATAAAGAAAAATACAACTACTAACACAATCACAAACTTTTGTGAGATGCGACCTGGGGTGTGTAGCTTTTTGCCCCTTTGAACCCAGCCAGTTTTATTCTTAATGAAAGGCTGATTCAATTATATTCATCCTTGTGCACTGGAGTGAACAAATAATACAATTTAGTTGAATAAAGGCCACTGGTTGAGTGTTACAAGCATCAGCAGTCACCAGTAAAAAGCCTGACTCACAATTGTTTACTTATTATGAATCTAATAGTTTGTACTCAATGCACAGACTTCAAATCTGACTCTCTCATTTGAATGTCATTCTTGTTTATTTATCCATAAACCACTTGGGCTGACAGTCTCATTTCCCCTCTGCTAACTGGTTCTAACTGTTTTAATGTAATAGACTATACTGACACGATGCTCTTCATCACAGTGTGTATACACAGTCTCTAAATCCTAGCCATGTGTGCTAATATTTGGCAGAACTCAAACACACACACGCACACGGAGCAAGACACAGTTTTGTGCAGAGCCACGCTCCAGGAACAATCTGCTCTAATGATTTCTGATGGGATTGGATTTCTCTTCATGGCCACTGGGCTGTGTGTCCAATTCTGCCTGCCGCTGATTTGGTTTCCAATGAAGACCCAGTAACGATGTAGAGGTTGTGAAGCATTGTGGGTGGCAAATTCTTAATGCTGACCCTCCAAACCAATCCCTTTCCTCATCCTTTATTCCCTTCCCCATTGTGCTCTTCCTTCACTGTCATGTCCATCTCCCCCTTTCCCATCATCTATCACCATATAATTTACTTTCTCCTGTTCTCCTGTCTTTTCTTATATCTGTTTATTTATTTTATTATTTATCATTTTATTTGATTCTTGACAAGCATGATTTCTGTGCTATCGTTTTTACTCTCTTTCCCTGCCTTGCAAGCCTTCCACCTTCCAACAAAGTCCATTAAATTGTTGCCCCTATTTTTTTCTTTCTTTTGTTTAACCTTCCTTTACTTTCTTTCACAATTTTACATTTCCTTTTTTTATTTTTAGATCAGAGCCTTCCTTTTGTAGTGTGGTGTTGTTGGGTTTAATTACAAAAATCTTATGTGGATTAGTTTGAGACTTTTGAAGGGACAAAGGTTCCCTGTGCTTCTTTAAGTGAGGTTAATATGTTTTTATTCATGTAAATATAATGTGATATAGAATTGGTATACTTTCCAATATAAGGTACAGTTTGTGTGTGTTTTAAGAATTAGAATTTATTTTATGAGAGGTATGTCTTGCACCTTTGCTAGGCTTACTTCCTTTAGCTTTACAGATTTCGTCTTAAATCTCAAGTCTATGATGTTTTAGTTGCCTAGACCTAAAGAATGCAGGATTCTGAATGCCAACCGTGGTCTCTGGAGTCCTGTGCTTCGTCTAACCCAACCACTGTCTGCAACGCTGGTATAGTAGATACATGCAGCACTTCATTCACCAAAAAAATGCACTGAATATAATCTATTCTACAACCACATCTGACACCACAACATCCATGGGAAAACAATTCAGTAATGAATAAACATAATGTCTGCAAGACAGGGTTGCTTTATACATAAATCTGCTAATTAGTGGAGAAGTTTTTGGAGGCATGTGTGCAGCAGGGCTGCTGTAGAGCTTGCACACTAGCTACAACCACTAACCATCGTAATTACCATGGAGTATTTAGTGACTCTCTTTGTGGTAACACACAGGCACAGATTTATGTTAGAAAGACCCAGTGAATACTGGTATATGTATTTATGCATGACAAATGTTTGTTGTAAGATTTTTCAGAAAGAGTGTATTTTGTTTGTTTCAAATTTATACAGTATTATATTTTTCCTTTTGTAATAGTAGTGTGCTTATTATGCTCTATTCTTTGTCTTTGTTTTTATGAAAGAGAGAGCCTGTGGATATTTAGTTTCTTTTTTATTGCAGGGAGGTTATGCTTGTGACATAATGTGATGCCTTACAATAAAGTGGTGAAAGATAATAACATAGGTCGTCTGCGCAACAAATTATTATAACACATAGCTACGTTTTACTGATAGGTGACCTCTTGTGGTTGTGGTAATAATGGCAAGGGCAGGAGGAATTCAGGTGACATAAAGAGCCATAAAGTCCATGTTAGGGGGAGGCTGAGGTGGTTGGATGGGTCAACAAAACATAGGACTTGCACACAGGAGACCTCTGTTCAGTTCCTGTGTGAAATCAGTGGTTCCACAATCATGACCACATTTTTTAATTTTTTTATGACTATGACAATGAACCAACAAACAATTGACCAAACAACAACACAACCACCACATAAGATTAATTGTGTGTTTTTTGTTGTGACCATGGTGATGATCTGTTTTATCAGAGGTTAGGGACAAACCACCTATATGGTCGTTCAGGTTGGAGGACTTGTCCACACAACACAGCAACACAACACAGACTTAGACCCACTAACCTTTGTCACAATCATAGAAGTCATGCAGAGGTAATGTCTACCATCAAAGTGAATTACTTCTTCTAAAGCATATTCTCACATGTTTTATTTGCCCTTTTATTACTGGGTTATTTAGTATTGTTGTTGTGGTGTGCCATGACCACAAGGCACGCCTGGAAATGAGGGCCTCTATATGACCGCTTAAAGTGGCTTAAGAACATCAGGAGGATAAATTGTTTAATAAGGGCAAAGGAAACAGACTACAATTGTTCTTTCAAATCGAGTTTGGTAGGAAATTGTGTTTTGGTGCTTGGATACGCAGTGTACACTTTATTAAATTTAAATAAGCCCAGTGATGCCTTCTTGGCTGACATGGATGGATGTGATAAAAATTAAGCTTTAAAGAGAATAAAGCCAGTAACAGTTGAGATTTCAAAATCAGAGACAGTTTTACAGGGAATCAAAAGCAAAGCCACAAAAAGCCATATTTTACAGCCACAATTTATTAAAACAAATTCATGCACGGAAATCACAGTTTCAAAGATTTGGATAGAGAGTGAATTTGCCACAGATAAAGGTCTTGACTGTTTTTATTATATCACCAATTTGGCTTCAGTACGCTTCAAATGAAATGCAGATTCTCTAATGGTGTCTACAATCCAAATAATAGACCTTTTTCAAAGCAGACATTTTGGCATGTCATAACAGGAAAAACTCAGCTGCTACATTTTATTTAACTTGTGTATTTCCTGCTATGACAAGTCCAAATGTATGCTGTGAAACAGATCAGTTGGAAGTGCCTGCATCTGGCAATTTCTGTAATTTTCTAAAACAGACAATCCAACAACCACACCCATTTCAAAATCAGTCCACAAACATCCAAATACTTTCAAATGTTAACAGAAATCTGGACTTTTAATCAACAGGCTGTGGTTGACCTTTTGATAAAAATTGGTTGCCTTCACTATACTGTATGTATGTGGGCCTCCAAGGTTATATATATTTATATTGAGTAATTAATTACTGATTCAAACCCGGGACCTCCCTGCTATTGGGGGGCAGTGCTAAATGCTAAGCCATCATGCTGCCTTTTCAATATCATTAATACTAAGAGGATGGGATGGACAGTAAACATATTTTCTTGATTTTTTTATTTATTTATTTATTTATTTTGAGATGGTTTGGAAAACACTGGTATGAACTTCTGAGGGAATAAAATCACTCTAAAAAAAATTTGCTTTTTAATTATTGATACAAACTACTGCATGCATTAAATTTTTAATGTCCTCACCAAAGTCAATCATGTTACCAACTAAACTTGAGTGCATTTCTAACATCCCTCCTGTCAATTTTCATTTTTAACAAAAATATCAAAAAGCCTGCAATATCTATCTGCTGCTTTTACAAGTATTTCCCAAGGGTAATGATGAGCTAAGTTGTATTTTTTGTCTAAAATATTAACTTTTAAAAACGTAATACCAAAATTATATACAATATGGAATTCAGTCTGAAAAACGCATACTACCAAGCCTGGAACATGCATGAAAATGTGTTTGATGCAAACTACATAACTTCATACTGTAGAATCACGTTTTTAATATTATTTCTAAAGTAATATAGGCTTCCTTATCATGAGTGTACATTCCAAAGTTAAGCCCAAGAATAATTCTGGAGCCATCAGGAGCTCTGGAGGCTGGAGCTTTCAAATCAGATTTATGACCTTAAAAACAGCATCTTAGCTACTGTAAATCCCAGAAACATGTACTCAAATGATCTTGAATTATGGATGGCCATATATCATGTAGTGCCCCTCTGATGCTGAGGCGTAGTCAGTGAATGTGGGATGGTTTTGTTGCAGCGGGAGAAAAGGAGGGAAGGTTGAAAGAGGCCAATCTCTCCTTGTTTTGCTGCCTTTTCTTCTCCCCACACATCTTGTTTGAAATGAGAGACAAACTTGAAAGAAACAGTCATAAACCCATCAAGGAAGTGTGGACCATTTTTTGCTCCAATTTGTTATCCAGCTTCATTTGGTGGAAGAGTGTATGGATGATGCCTCCTCAATGAATCCTAACAGCATTAGGAAGACTTTGCTGGGAGTGCAGTAAAACGCCTCCAGTGCAGAAGACAGTGTGTAAAAACAAAACACTGAACCAGACAAAATTCAGAGAAAAGCTTGCAGAGAGTGTGTGTACAGATAACAGTAAGAGGAGGCTGGAGTGGTGGAGAGAGTCTACAACAGGAATATAGAGAGTGTGAGAAGTCAGCTGATACTAAGGAGTCAAGGTCTTGTCAGCATAAAGGAACTCCTTGCACTGCAACCTTGGAGCACCTGATGTCAGAATCTGCCTTGTTGACGCAGTCCATTTTGTAATCTGTCAGCTACAGGGTATAATGTTATATATTCTATTTTAGACAAAGGGGCATTATTATAAGTGCTGAAAACTGTTTGATTGTGATTCGTCAATAACAAGATTAAGTTGTAAGTTAACCCTTTATCGGGCAAGTGAATATATATGGTAACTTCCACGGACATCCAAATGGCGTTGCTATGTGGCCCAGTAAGGTCGGAGAATCAATATCTATCTATCTATCTATCTATCTATCTATATATATATATATATATATATATATATATATATATATATGTGTGTGTGTGTGTGTGTGTTATTTATGTTCAATGAAACATGTTAAAAATAAATGTTCCTTTAACTTTATATAGGCGGTGGGCCGAGGCCACATATCAGCTTTAGTTTTTGAAAATACTGATCCCCAGAGAGGGAGGACCTGGATCTTTCAGGCTTTAAAGCTTTTTTTTTTTCCTTAATCAGATTTTGTTTGTTGGCACTTGTAACTCTTGCACATTTTTCCATGATCATAGTTTAAAGTTTGGTAAATTTGCAAGCAAACGCCATAGCCTACTGTGTGACACACAAAGCTACAAATCGCGTGACGTTATTCAGCGAATCAGACGTAGATATGTGAAGAACAGCTGTTGATCGCAAGTTTCAGCTGGTGGACACCGGGTGGACACAGCGAAAAACACCACAAAATATTATGAGCTAAAGAAGCAGTTTCTACGTGTGTAGGTAAGTATTAATGTTGTTGGAAAATGCTAGCTATGCTATTTATTTGATATATAACATTTGTCGACGTTTATTGAGTGTAAAGGTAGCTGTTAGCCTAATTTTAAGTCTTGTTAACGACATCCGACCCGGTGTCCCAGCTCTCATCTCATTGGCACAAAAACGCACCCCATAACCCGTAATCTCTTTTTTATGACAGATAATACTACACAAATACACACATCGTAACGCGTTTATGATAATCCACTGCTCCACTGATTAATTTCTCAACGGCTTCGTTGAAAACAGCTGCACACAGCCGAGAGGAGGGTTAGACCAGATTTGCATAGTTCACATTTAAGTGCACGTGAAGCTCAAGAGACTTGAATCTATATTTCAATATCGCTGACTATTCTTCTCGTATTAATATTACATTATTCACTTCATGTGGTGAGAAATAACCTAAATTGTTTATAAAGGGACAATTAATGAACATATAGCCAAAGCTAATTTCCATATTCAGTCTCTTGGCAAGTCAAAGCCATCCACATAACACAATGACTAGCATGACAACAGCAAACCTTGGTCTTTAGATTACATCTCTGCACTGCCTCTTCTGCCACAGTACTCTCTCTGGTACCAAGGTCTTTCCACAGAAACACAGAATTAATACATTTCTTCCATCCTGTGTCTGTAAAAGGGGTTACAGGACTGTCTTTCT
Organism: Lates japonicus; assembly: GCA_033238685.1. Classification (NCBI taxonomy): domain Eukaryota; kingdom Metazoa; phylum Chordata; class Actinopteri; family Centropomidae; genus Lates; species Lates japonicus. The sequence goes on along the minus strand of BRZM01000055.1, from coordinate 1,583,354 downwards.
CAAAAACATGCATACAGCACTCCATATCTGTGTTTGCTAGCAAACATAATTTAAGCAAGAGGGGTGCAGTGTGTGTGTGGCTCATTGTTGTGACATTATGCTAATCATTTTATCAGAAGATTGACAGGTGAAAAAAACTAATCACTGGAACTCAAATGTGGGAAATCAGTAATATTTATCAAGTGCAGTGTCCACAATGACATTCTGAGAACATGGTTAATGTTACAGAAGAATTATGTTTTTAAAAGAAGGGATGACAGTAAGAACTACATCTAAAGCAGACATTTTCTCCCTTTTATCAAACTTAATAACGGACTTTGGAGACCGTTAACTTTTGATTCATTTCACATCTCTTTAAAAGTGATTGCTATGCAGGTCTGTTGTTATTTTAACAATGTGTGTAAGCCTGTAGTGCGATCTTTAACTGGTTAATGTACTCAGCGAAATATTAGCTCCAATAGCGCTAGCTTACAGCCGCGGCGGCAGAGTTAAAACCTGGCACATTTCAAGGCATGTCATTGGACAATAACTACAACTATGTCATGCATGTAGGACCCTGAGCATAGCTGCCTGCTCGGTTTGCCGGAACCGGTAACTCCGACAAAGTTACCGATAGTCAAAAAATGTGCAAGAGGTAAGAGTGCCAACAATTTTTGTTTCATTTGTTGAAAAATGAAGATGTTATTAACAAAAAATGAGGTCCTCCCTTGGCGGGGATCGTTTAAATACACAAAATCTCCCCTTGGCTCACCGCCTAATATGTGTTTTTCTATTTTTTAAAAATATCCTTTTGAATTTTTTTTTGCCCTAGGCGGGCAAGGAACTATATATGGTAACATCATTGATCTTGATTTTCTACATGAAAATTGAATATTTTCAAAAATGTCACAAAAGTAAAAAAGTCTTCTTGTGCCCTGCTATGACAATCTAGGGTTGAAATTTTGGATTTCCAAGTATTTCAATGAGTGCCCGATAAAGGGTTAAGAGTGTAAATGGTGTGAACTGCAATGGCATTATCACAGTTTGGTATGTATTTACTGTGTTATTACAGACAGACATCAAATAAATGCAAAATGCATTTGCGATTGTGCCATCAGCCATCCATCCGTCATCTATTCCGCTTATCCTTAAGGGTCGCAGGGGGGCTGGAAGCAATCCCAGCTGACATTGGGTAAGAGGCTGACATATAGAGATAAACAAGCTAACATGAAATTATTCTCCCTTGAAGTAAAGACTCTCAAACATTGGAATGTGGTATAGTATGGTAATACGTAATCTAAAATACAAGAATAGAAAATAATGTGTACTGATCCACCCTAATTATAACATTATGCATACAGGAAGGAATGTTATAATGCACCTTGAGCACATTGTACTTGAGTCCTGTGTTCTCTGCAACTCTGTATGGTGGCATATCTGCAACATTTAAGACTACTATGAAGTTAGTCATCTTTCAGGTCAGGTCAGTTTGCCATTGCAAATGTGTTAGCATGTTTGATGTAGCTATTTCCAGGAACATCACATTACCTGATATGGGTTTTAACCACATGACCACAAAACTTCAAGATGCAGTTGCATTTCTGATTTTATCATCCACATTAGCCAGGTCAAAGACTGCAGTTTTTCAAGCGAGGATGGTTTGATTTAAATATGTATACCGTTACACTCCCATTGTGGTTCATATTTATATAGAGTTTTGTGTGGGATTGAAATTGAGAGTGATCCCAGTTTTGCACCTGGTGGAACCTTGAGACCAGAACTCACCCAAGGACTCACAGCTACATTCTCGCTTTGTCTCATTCACTAATCTAATGCACCATATTAGCAACACTCTTTCCCTCTGTCCACTGGATGTTGCTTCTATGCATGTCATGCACTGAAGCAGATGATTTGCACAGGCATAAAGAGAAAGAAATGCATTTCTTAACAGACTACTCTCAGTTTATGGTAGCATTGGACTCATATAACAAGGACAAGATTCACTATCAGATGAAAAGTTAAAAAAAAGAAAAAAAGAGACCAGTTCGATGCAGCAGAGCCAGTGATAATCTTTTTTTTTTTTTTTTCATATTCTATACATTCATCTTTGTTGTCAAAACCTGGCACCTACATTGATACAATGAGGATCAGGCTACAGAAGTATGGTAAGCTCTCTACTTAATCACTCAACTCCCCACGTTTCTTTCATTTTGAAACTTGTAGTCTTTAGCCCAAGAAAAGTCATTATACAATTGTTGTTTTTTTTTTTTTTTTTACCATATGAAGCAGTACTCCTTAACACCTGTGATCATCATCTTGGGTGTGTAAAATTTGTGGAATTCCTCTTTTAATACACTTTATTTGGAAATTACAAAATCTAAACCCTTGTTAAATCCAATCTGAATGTGACAGGTCCTAACAAAGTATCTGGTTTTGGGTCAGGTAAAACAGGTGTCTTGATTTTGCTGTGAAAGCTGAGTTATCTTAACCTTTATGCTTTTTTTGGCACGACACACTTTAGCCAATTTAGCTGAAGTAGTATAACCAATAAAATTCTGGACAGAGATGACTGGACATCCTTCCCTCTTGGGGTAATGAAATGAAATATAAGTGTGTTTGACTCATGCCAGAGGTCCCAGGGGAACAGAGATGCTGAGCTCAGATGTACTGGTTCCAGACATTAGTTGGGACATTACTGTCTGGAGTTGGCACTATCAACACATACTAGGTTATCTTACTATTTCAATTAGGCTTTTTATATTTTCCCCTTTTTATTACTCTATTGTGAGTTTCTACTGTCTATGTGACTCTCTCATTGCTGCATCGTCTCCATTTTCTCACTCTGTCAAAGCGCAAAGCTTCACAAATTTCGTGCTGATCTTTAAATGTCATCTCTAAACCTGTAATTATGTCTTAAAGACTGAGCATTGGGTAACCCATCTCCTCCACCCTCGCTATCCTTATCTTTCAGGCTGTCCTGGTACATTTATCACAGCGGTTTTACCATCTACTTCCTGTCTCTTCAACACCAGCAGTGTCTAGACTTTCTTTCCTCATTGTTTTATCCTCACAAGCCTCAAGTCTTTGAAGATGCCACATTTTAACAAAGTCTAATCTCTAAAGCTCTCCCTGCAAATCAGCTTCATAGAGAACATGTTTATTCACCTTAACTTGATCCCCCTGTGTTGGGGGGAAAAAAAAGTTCTGCAATGACAGAATTGACAGTTACAACCAAGAAACCATCTGAGAGATTGCAAAGAATACACCCAAGGATAAATAGCACAAGTACAAATACAATAGCACACACACTCCAGCTGACGTCTCCCAGCTCGAATGGACTGTTCTACAGTAACAGTGGCAAAAATCACACATTTTTTTTAGAGACACTGTCCAATTAAAACTGATGCTTGAAGAGGGAATACAACCAACTTAACAGAAGCAACCTTTATAAGGGCCTTTCTGAATATTACTTCCGTTGCAGAGTTAAACTTTTATATGATCTGCTGAGAAATGCTGGCAAAGCATTTTACCACTTTTGGCAGAATGTACTGATGCAGGTACAGAAGCTGTGAATGCATAAACAGGGGGAGAGGTGCATCCATATATAAAAACAAACCAACCATATCTGGGATAATACAGTTTGAATTAGCTGACTCAAGGAATGGATACCATTATAATGTACTCTATGCACTGAACTTGGCAAATGGGCATGTCCTATTACTGTATATTGTGAGGACACTTGGACAGAAGTACATGTACATATACTGTATAGGAGACATTTTTCCAAAGGGCCAAAACTGATCTTCTGTTACAAAACCACAACTTTCAGTTTATAAAAGTAGATTGTCTGTACCAGTGGCATATTATAACCCATAGTTATAGCTTATTGTTGGGCAACCTCTAACAGCCATAGAATTATGGTGGGAGCAAAGGAGGACGTCAGGTGATGTAGTGTAAAGTGACAAAGTCTGCATTAGGAGTAGGTTGGGGTGGATGGGTCAATATATCATAGGACTTTCACACAGGAGACAGCCATTTTTTGCTCTGTGAAACTGATAAACACACTGACACACAGAGTGCAACAACTCTCGAAGTCAGTCTTACATAACTCTAAGCATCTACGCATTTCCAGAGGCTATGTTAGGGATCTAACATCTGCATCTTCTTAACGAGCTGTCAAACCACCTGTGCTAGTATTTAAGGACTGAATAAGACAAGACAATCATTTGCACCACCTCAGAGGTTCCTACTTCGTGCCACAGCTTCTCCAAGTTGGAGGGTGGCCTTCAAGTACATTTATAGCCTTGTTTTTACCACCCATGCCATGATCTTCAGCCCATCCTCAGTGATTTTTTATTTTTATTTTTATTTATTTATTTATTTTTAATGTATCCATAATCTTTCTCTAGCTCTGACCAAATGTTTCAGTTGCCTAACCTATTTTAAAAATGAAAAATAATCATTTGGTTGTGGTTATAAAGTTTGATTTGAGGGTGCTGTAAATGAAGTCATCAACAAAACGTAATGTTAGAATCTACAGTAAGACAGCGCACCTTGACAGACTTACTTAAATTGATGGCTCAGTACAATATTGCAGAAGGATGTTAGTATGTCACTCACAGTAAAATTCCTCGAAAGTGAAGGGAAGTTAAAAAAAAAAAAAGATTAGATACAGTAAGGTTTTGGAGGGGGAAAAATGAAGGCAAGAAATAGTTGTCACAGGGGAGAAATGAGTGGTGTGCCACTTAAATGACAGGATGTGGAGACACCCACTCAATGCTGGGACCTGTTGACAACACACTGGGGATCAAGGAAGCAGTATGAGAGACAGTATAAGGAAGATTTTGACAGGAGGGACTGAGAGGAGGAAAGAAGTGACTGCACAGTTGTGAATCCTCCTACTCAACGGTGGGACCCAACTGAATACATCAAATGGAAAGAAGGAAGATTTGGGAGTGAAGGAACAGATTGACGTTTTGTTTTCCTTTGTAGTAATCACAGGGATAGTGTTTCTCATTACTTCAAAGGGACAGGTTAAACATTTAGTTATTAATATAATGTATCACCATCCAAAAATATCTATCTTAACAAATCAGCTGGTATGACATCACTGTGTCTAGAAGTGAAATGGGCTGTCAGTGGGATAAAAAAATCAGATGAAAATGTTCAAGGACTGTCTCTGCTTGAACATTTTATCAAAGCACAATTGTGTTTTATTCTTGACAGTGGTGAAATGCTTGGCAATAACTAACAACAGCAAATAACTGACATAAAGGGCCACTCTGGTGATTTAATCTTTTACTGCCATAAAGTAGGAGAACTTGTGAGTGAAAGTTGAACTCAATGCAAATTTTCTCTGCTCCCTCAAGCAAGTCCATTGATCAAGGCAGGTGCATTGAAATTCATTGATTTCACCACAAATGTTTTTGATTGCTGTTGTGACTGAGCCTTTACCCTGCACAGTGTTAGATTACTGCAGGCAGAAAAATTGCTTCCACCTAATCGACTTGAAAACAAAGAGCCTGAACCTGCATGTAGGATGTTTGATGTGAAGATGTTCTTCCTTGTCAAGCATGTCCTTTTTCCTTGCCCGGGGGGACCAGGCTTGACTTACACTGTTAAACTGTTAACTGTTAAATTTACTTAAAGATTTAATTGCAATACACTTAAACAATCTAAGTTAGATGCCATTACTATACAATCCTGAGTAAATTCTACTAATCTATAGACAAATGTATGAATAATTTTAAGTCAAATGACCTTAAATTTCTAATCTCTCTTTTTCAAATCCACTGAGTTATGAGAGGCCCTCGCAGTTGCAGAGTACTGGACCATCAGCTTTTAAAACTATACCATGGACTATCTGGGAAAATAAATGAACAGTACAAGTGAGTTTGAATTAAATCAGCTTGGACTTAAGGGCACTGAACTTAAAGATATTAACTGTAATAACTATGCAAAACAATTGACCTTGTAAACTATTTTAAGTTAAATCAACTTGGAATTTAGTGCATTTAACTTAAGGGTGTTACGTGCAATTGTACAAAGCAGTTGACCTTGCAAAAAAAATTAGTTGAATCAACTTGGCATTTAGTGTATTGAACTAAAAAATTAAAACTCCAGTAGCCTCAAGCTTTTAAGTTAGATGTAGAAGTTTTCATCTTACATTACTTACATTTTTTAAGGCAACTGGTTTCCTCAAATTTTTTAAGTAAATTCAACTTATCCGGGCTTAGAGTGTACCCATACTGAGGACTGTACTCTGTATCACCCAAGCAAAGTCATCCTATGACAGTACTGGTTGTGATAGTTAACTGTCTGGCTGGTAGGTCCCCTCTGACTTTGGATAGCCTGCCCGTGTCTTGATGTAGGTTGGCTGTTCAAGTTGTATTTTCTTGGACAAAGCATAAAAGGCAGCTCAAACAAATCCACCAATTCATGGCATAACTCAACATTTCCTTTGGTGCTCTCCTGATGTCTCCCAGGTGTGTATCAGCAGCTAATATTAAGTCAGACCTGCTTGTGTGACGACAGTATTAACCCTCAAAGCACTACCTACACAAACCCTAATCTTCCAAATTAAGACTGATTATAAGACAGGTTTTTTTTTTTTTTTTTTTTTTTTTTTTGACTGAGGAAAAAAAAATCATCAGTTAAATTTATAAATGCAACACTTCTCTGTCACAATTAGTACCAGTGATAAATCACTTTTTCTTATAGGAAACATATCTGAATATCTGCTCATTTGTATAAATTAAAAGGAAAATTACTAGTATGTTAAGCATTAACACTAATGATGTGCCTCTTGCTCACATTTCTCATAATTTCCAACAAGTATCTGGAGCACTCTAGTCTTCTTTTATGGCAGAATGATAAGTCACACTGGAGAGGCAGGAGACGACAGAAAGCAGCTCGCAGGCACTTCAGTATTTAACGCTGATGCTTGATTTGACATTTCAGTTACTGTGATACATCAGAGGAGAAAGAGCGATGGGAGAGCGGGGGAATCAGTGAGTTGGCTTTCTCTCTGCCTCTCCATCATTGTCAGTGGTTTTCTGAAGCATCATATTTTAATATAGCAAATAATTAAATTGTGAAACTTGTGAAACAGCCTGAGAGAGACACTTTTTACAGGCTTGGTGCATTGTCGCTGCAGTTTCCCCATCCTTAAAAGAAGTGTTTGAATGATTCACAGTCTGTTCAGACTGAACAATTGTGCAGATAATTACCTACAGGCTAGTTGATGTACAGATAAAACTCAGACCTTCTACGAGTCTGTAGTCCCTGAACATGTACAGAATGTGAGGGTGTGTGCCTCTGTACGTGACTCAGTAATGTGTGTCTGCAAATGGTTGAACATGTGAGAGTTTAGGAGCATGTGTAGGTTGATTCTGTATATCTGTGTGTGTGTGTGTGTGTGTGTGTGTGTGTGCATGCGTGCGTGCATGTGTTCTAATCCCTCTATTTTTCTCAGAGGCTGGACAAGCAAGTCAAGCTAATGCCATGAGGCGACCTTTCATTCATCTGGCTTTGCTGTTGTGTGTGTGTGTGTGTGTATGTGTGTGGTCTGTGCTTCTGAACAGAAAATTCATACTGCTGCCTTGTGCTACGTATACATAAGGGGTAGATAAAAACAATTTTGAAGTCAAAAACACACAGTGAAAGTAAACAGGAAATATAGATAAACTGATCTACTTTCGTAACACTAAAGCAACACATTTTCTATTAGAGTGCATTTCTCACCACAGCATAACAAGTCAACAAAATTCTCAAATCTATGGCTGGCTTATTTACAATACAAAATGTAGTCACCTCCTCTAGTGGAATGGTGATTTGTTTGTCACATTAGCAGGAGAAACATTCTTCTCCTCAATGCATTCTAATTCTGAGACTAAAAATAAAATTTTAAAAGTGTTGCTGATGCTATTACTTCAATAGCTTCTCATCTTCTTTCCTCTGGCAAACTGGCTGGTGTAATGGAGACTGCCAATAGTATGCCTCCTGCTGGGAAAATGTTTGTATCGACTCCTGGTACAAACACGGTGGTGGAAGATGGTTACATGACAGAATCAAACTTTTATGGATTTGTAGAAAATACTTTTACTTTGGAGGATTTTGTGTGCTAGCAATTAGACGAAAGTAACACGGTACAAAGGATGATGTTCATTGGACTGGAAATGTGGTCACGTGAAGGTTCAAACCAGTGTGCCTGGAGGTCTGGTAGGCATGGTGCACATGGCTAAATTCAGCCCAATTTCTCTTTCCTGATGTTATAGGCATATATAAAAAACACACACAAAGATTTATTTATTTTTCAAACCGGTTCTTCATGGTGACATTTGACTAAAGAAAATAAAACATTTAAATATGTAGTGATGTTAAAGAGATTTAGGCATAAGATTCCAAATGTTAATGGTGGCAGTTTCAAAATTCTGGATTACGACAAAGTTGTTTAACTTTTCAATTGAAGAGAAATCTGCCAGCCTGGATGTAATCTAAATCCCTATCCCATAATTGTTTATTTTATCATTATTAATTATAAACGCAATTGTCGTGAAAATACTGTTGAGATGAGTTGGGATGCAGCAGTAAATGCAATATTATATGGATATGGGTTCGCTCAGGTCTTCTAGAGCTGAAAAGTAAAATGAAAGTTGAAGAGTTAACCCCGATAACCAGTTTTAATGTTTTGCTTTATTTTGACAAACTGTATTATCCAAATGGTCATTCATTCGATCTTGCAGCTAGTATTACCAGTGTTCTGATTAACAGTATCCATGAAGATGGGGCACATGGTGACGGGATTTAAAAGCACTTACTGACATACCTCAAGTTTGCTCTCATTGCTCACGACACCCATATTTACTTTCCTTTTACTTCACTGTATCACATACTTGTGTGCACATGACCAGATATTGAGTAACAGAATGCATGTGTCGGTCTCTAACTGATAATCATGTCAAAATGAACAAAGCTAGTATTCAGGGACAACTCTAACCCAGACTCACCAGTTGTATTTAAATTTGATCACGTTTGTAGCAACATGGATATTTAATGTCACTTCCAGCAGATATTTCATTTTCTGCGATAGAACCCGAATTAGAAAGCAAATGTGCCAGACTTCTAATAACCCACTCCAAAGGTACTTGGTGAGCATGCACTTAGACCAACAATGAGTGTCATGCACTACTGTGCTGCAAGCCTGCAATTAGCATTTTATGTGTGGAGGCAGGCCAACGTGGGAAACTCATCAGAATCTCAGTGAAAATTGCTCGCTTACTGCAGACACCGTATGCTTCCCAGGTTGGATTTCTAGATAACTCCAACAAATCTGACATAGTTCCTATGATAACTGTCTTATTTCCATTGACATGAATTCAACAAATCCCAGACTGAGTCCCTTAGAGCCTTTTGCTGCAAGGCACTCAACAGCAGATCCTACTTGATTCCCCAGTGGAGCCATATGGATACTCACGATTTATTTCTCTTCATTTTGTAAGCTAGAGAGATGATAGCTCTCCTTTGCAGCAGACTGCGATTTTGAACAGAAATGCTGGCTGATCCCTGGCGTTCTGCATCTTCAACATTCCTGTGTGGCTCCCCTTCAGTTGTACTCCCATTTTGACTGGAAGGCATCATATTCTGCCGTTGTTCACCATTGTTATTCTGGTGGCTTGCCTGGTGTAAGGCTGGCATTCTCAAATCCATTGTTACAGCTGGAATGAAGTGTTAAATTTATGATAACTGGGGTTGGTATTGGCTAATTTCCTCTTACCTTGCAATGGTCTTGCTAGTTAAATGTGTGCATTTTTGAAATGTTTTTGTGCTTATGTTTCTACATTTTTTGATCAAGATGGTGTCATTGTCGGTTGATTCGGCTACAGTGGTCTGTTCGATGTATTTGGAAGGCCAGTTTCTGTTTACCTTTCCAGTCTTTTATGCTAAGCTAGGCTAAACACATCCTGACTCCCCAATGCTACACATACATAAATATGACCTATTCTTTTACGTGATACTTTCTATCTGAAACAATAGAACAATTATAGTAATGGACCAGTTCCTTAATTTTTTCCATATATTTAAGATGAAAATAAGCTAATTCAACCAGCTCAGATTCTTTTCAAAATGATATAAATCTTCCTATCTTCTTCACTTGCTTCTCCTGTCTTCTTCTAATGTTTTATTTTACTCCTCTTGTTTATGTAAAAGGATTACCACGACAAAGTTATAACTTTCAGGGTCAGGTTAAATCATCACCAAATACTGGATGTAATCATAAAATCCTATCCATAATTGTTTATTTTATCAATTATATTAATTGTAAACATAATTGTCTGGTAAAAATGTAATTAAGGAGATGAGGGGTTGGGATGCGGCAGTAAATGCAATATTATATCTGGGGCCATGGAGTTCAACTCAGGTCTTCTGGAAGTGAAAATAAAATGAAAGTTGAAGGTTAACCCCGATATGTCAGTTTTTAATGTTTTGCTTTGTTGGCTCATAAACTGTATTATCAAAATAATTCTGAACAGTCACTGCGGCTGGTATTACCAGTGTTCACGATTAACAATTATCAGTGAAGATAGGAGGGCACAGCATGGTGAGCAGGATTTAAAGCACTTATGACATACCTCAAAGTTTAACTCTCTGTTGCTCTGCAATACACCACATATTTACTTTCCTTTTACCTTTCCCTTATCACATACTTGTGCTGTGGCTCCAGATGTTACAAGGTGGAAGTAACTTGGAATGCATGTGTATGCGGTCTCTAATAGTAGCAATCATGTCAAAAATAACAAAGTGATATTCAGGTTTTAACTCCTTGGTCACTGCAGTTGTATTTAAATTTGACGATCCGTTTGTATGTTGTATGAATATTTAATGTCACTTCAGCTTGAGTAGCACTATTTTCACCTGGGGAAAATGAACCCGAATTAGAAAGCAAATGTGCCAGACTTCTAATAACCCACTCCAAGGTATGGTATGCTTGCTTAGACCAACAATGGTGTCCTTGCACGCATGCTGTACTTGTTGTGGCCTGCAATTAGCATTTTATATGTTAATGGAAACCAAAGGCCAACAGCCGGAAACTCATGTCAGAATCCTCAGTGAAAATTTGCTCGCTTCTGCAGACTGTGCACTTCCAGGTTAGTTTCCTGATAACTCAACAAACGTTTATAAATCCATGTTTTATTTCCATTGTGCAGTTCAACAAATCCCAGACTGAGTCCTTGGGGCCCTGTAATATGTGGATCCTACTTGATTCCCAGGTGGAGCCATATAGATCTCACGATTTGTTCTGTCTTCATTTGTGAAAGCTGAGAGAGACTGAATAATCTCCTTTACCCCGCAGAGAGCTGCGATTTTGGTGAAATGCACAGCTGATCCTGAGCGTTCATCTTAGCATTTCCTGTGACTCCCTTCCAGTTGTACTCCCATTTGAAGGCATCATATTCTGCGTTGTTCACCCATTCATTATTCACTGGTGAAAAACACCTCCTAGTGTAAAACCTGTTCGATCCATTGTTACAGCTGGAATGAAGTATTAGTTTATGATAACTGAGATTGGTGACCCAAGCTAATTCCTCTTACCTTGCAATGGTCTTGCTAGTTAATGTATGTGCACACACACATTTGAAATGTTTTGTGCTTATGTTTTCTTTTGATCAAGATGGTATCATTGTATCAATTGGTCAACTACAGTGGTGTTGTTCGATGTATTTGGAAGAGCCAGTTACCTGTTCCCCTACTTCCAGTCTTTATGCTAAAACTAGGTAAACCATCCTGACTCCCAATGCCACTTGCATAAATATGACCTATTCTTTTAAAATGATACTTTCTATCACAAACAATGAACATTATAGTAATGGAACCAGTTCCTTAATTTTCCATATATTTAAGATGAAAATAAGCTAATTCAACCAGCTCAGATTCTTTACTTTAAAGGCAGTAGAGGTGTAATCTGTTTACCTGCTCTCTCTTATTTCCCTAACCAACCTATCCCTTTAACCTTGCTTCATGTTTGTAGCTGTTTCAGCAAATGAGTCTCTCCTCCTGTCCATTCCGGATGTCTGCTGTATGCCTTGCCTCCAGAGTTCCATTTTTTATTGACATGTACCACAGATCCACGCTGGGGTTAGATTTTGTGAGATTGGGAGAAAGTGTAAATAATGAACAATATAATGAGCAGCACCATGTGCTTCTATATACACTTAATGTACTTCTAATCATGTACAGAAAGGGGTAAAAAAAAAAAAGTGTGTGTGTGTGTGAATGTATTTTGTTTCAGAATAAGATTTGGATGTATGGTTTGTAATTTAATACTTGTGTCCATGTGCATGATTGATGAGTTGCTATGATTAAAGCAGACATGGTTGATTTTCTTCACATGGTGGACAGTTGGATGTCTGCTATGCATTTATTTACTTTTGAAATTATTTACTTTGAGGAAATTCTTAAAGAGAGCAATTTTCCATCTTCGTCCTCAGAGAGATGGAAAATTGCTCTCTTTAAGAATGTCAGAGATTTCACATGGTGCCTCAAGAGGGAGGATTAAAGCAAAGTCCCAAACAGGCCTTCATTTATATCCATACATAGATTAAAGTCTGTGATATACCTATATTACATTAGCAGCCTGTGATAACAAATTATACCAAAGGTACAAACAATCTCAATTTCTGTCAGTATGTATGACAGTATTCCCACCATTAGTCATTCCACCCACAAGGTTAAAGAGGTTTTTTTTCTACCTAAATGCCTCCTAAATCTTCTGATGAAATGGAGTCTTTCAAAAACTTTGACTTCTTGGGAAAGTGTGTCTTGAATGGTGACCTCATGCTGCGCCATTTAAAAACCCCAAACCGATAAAACCATCACACAACAATCCTGCCTTTCCAACCCTGTTCTCCAATAAAACTGCTTTTCTCTGCTTGACTGATGCCCCACTAGTTTGCACTCTGTGCCACATTCTGACGCAACATCTTGTTTCAACAAAAAACCATATTCAGAAAGTAAAAATGCCTTTTATTTTTTGTTATCACATTCCACAGTAGTATCACATTCTTTGTCATTGCAAAATAATCAGATTTAGATTCAGACTTTTTTTCATAGCATGACCTGTCCTGACAAACATGGAACTAATATCATGGTGGTCCTGTCCCTGTTTTTGTTAGCATACACTTTCATGGCTATAACATGTAACTGAGTCAGCTACATCAATGAGGCTGTAAAAGGGAGCTCCATTCATTTGGGGCCCTGAAAGACATTGTCAAGTTACTGTTAAAATTATATCCTCTGCCAGTTTTTGTACTTTGTTTGCATGCTTGTAGTTACTCTACAAGGTATTGTTGCTCAGCAGGTGCATTCGTCACTGTGCCTCCACAGTCCTTACTTTTCCAGTCAAGCAATGAAGCCACGTCATAACGCAGGAATAGTGTGACGACCTGCACTGTCTCCAGATCTCAACCAACAAAACCATATTTCCATATGCAAACCCTTGGCATCAGTTAAAAGTCTCAATCAGTATGAGCCATTTTTGGACCTTTTTTATAAGAATAATTTTTAACTCATAGTGATGAACCTACAGAGTTCCCCTCAGCCTTACAAAACTTTACAGAGCTATACAGCAAGTTCTGAGTGTTGTGATTCACTCTCACTGCTCTCAAAGCGTTGTTTCCACCTGCAGCGAACAACTGCTTTCAGTAAAAAAAGCTCTAAAAATCCACTGTGCACTACCAGCTCAGCAGACAGACACAGTTCAAGACTAGCTGATGAACGCAGTGGAACATTTAACAGATAAAGAGGCAATATTTGTTTAAGGATGGCTGGAGACCAAAACAGAGCTAAAAGAGAGTGAAGTTTGGACTTAAATTTACCAGATGGAGACAAATGCCACTCTGAATTGCCCTGTAGCTGCTGGATATCGAGTGTTTGCTATTAAGTTTGCTAATCAACTTAAAGATGATGATATGTCAAAGTTGTGTTCACAACGTGTTAAAGTTCATTGACCATAAAATCAGTTATAAAAGGTTTTAGTCTGGAAGAGAATATAAAAAATAAGAATGCATAAGGAATTATTTTCATGGGAAGTCAAGAAATGTAGTTGAAAAAACTTGTTTATCATCTTCTCATTCCATAAATTAATCCTGTGATCCTCTGTTCGGCTTCAGTGCAGTGCTTCCTAACCACTGCAACAGAGAACCTACTATGGAGCCAGAAACACTAATGGGATTCTCCATCAAGCTATTGAGTCAGCATGGACTAGAAGCCCTAAAAAATGTCTCCAGCACTTTGTTGAATCCTTGCCACTGAGAATCCTGACTGTTCTGGTGCCTAATAAAGTTAAATAAAAGCATTAAAAAAAGCATAAAAGTCATTGTAGTCATTATTTTGATTTCAGAGCAGCTGGACCTTTATGATGCCACGGTTTAGTTCTCCACAGATTCTTAAAGCTTTGGTTCACACACATACTCCTGTTACAGTGTGCCAGTCAGAATCCTGTAATCCAGTATGCCAAGTATCTTTGTGTACTGTATGTCTCTGCGCCTGTGTTTTCTCAAAGCATGGTGGATGTTTTTCCTTGGCTGCAGATAGACACAGGCTTGGTAAAGCATGCCAGTCAAACACCTGTAATCTACTCCTGAACGTAAAGCGTGTAAAATATGCACACCCACCTTGCCTCACTGCTATTCCAAAGCCAAATTTAATCATACCTGTGTGTGCCTCTGCCGTTTTCATCAACCATTTTCATCATTTCTTCCTTAACACAATAAAATGGAAATGTAATCAAACACATAAGCTGAAATCCAATTTAAATTCTCTGCAGAGCACATATTTTCATATTCTTTTTCCCTTGCCATATTCTGATTGTATACTTACTTGCAAAGCGCTTCTCAAGCCATTCTCCTGTCATTACCTGTTAAAGTAGTATCACCAGGGTGTTGTGGAGGCCTCCTTTCATTTTAACTTGTCATCAGTTATTGAATCACACCCCTGGGCTGATGCAAATTCAGTGCTCACTCCGCACCTTTCTTGTCACATCACTGTAGTGAGAACATTTTCCTTTTTAAAACAGAAAGGTTAACAATGTCGGGCCCACAGATTTTTAAGGGCAATCAGGCACAGCAGGGCCAAGTGACACTGATTAGGAAAAAAACAGTGGTAATCTCTTTATACAATTTTTTGGTTGTTACAGAAAGAAAAAAAAAATCTGATCAAATCACTAACTGATTAAAATTACCACCAGACTGAGTGCAAATAAAAACAGGGATGAAGCCCCTGTTTTTATTTGCACTCATATTCTCATCAGGGGCTTCATATTGGCCTAGATCCTTAAATTAAAGATAAAGACCTAAGAAAGACCACAGAAAATAAAGCCTATCAATCTGTGTAATCCCACTTACTGATCTGAAACCTGGAGAATGTTCCTCATGATACCCAGCTTCTGGAACCAGAAGCACTGTTGATGTAACAAATATACCAAACTGTTTAGAATTCTTGGTATTTTCAAAGTTTTGTCATTGAATATCACATGAATGAATGAATGATGAACACTAGTTTTTAATGACTAAGGGTTTTTTTTTTTTTAACTAATCTACACTTCGGCATTACTCTTGAACTTGCTGGGCCTGATTCTGACCCTTTAAGTCATTGACTATCACTCAGCTGTGCGCTTCTCGCAGGTGATCATACCTGCACAACAAAGTTGCAGAGTGCAAAGGCTTCAGGGTGCAGAGTGGGAATGACAGAGGCACCATCTTCCCTATTACAAGTGTACCATTAAAATTATTTTAAGACTGGAATATTGAGGTTAAATAATTGTTGCATAATGTTGATTTATATAGTCGACTTATGTATGGTGATTCCCAGAGTTTTCACTGAATCATATTTCTGGTAACAAACTCAAACTCAAACATTTGGCAAACCCATCAGCTAATCTTCATCATCAAAGCCCTGTTCTTTATGAAAACATCAAGTACATCCATCACAGCATGCCTCTCACATTTAGCATGTCAGCAGTCAGGCTCTGGGGATGGCAATGTCAGTCATCCAGCTGATCTTGTCCACCACTGTGGTTAAGACAGAAGTGTTGTGACACATATTGTATGAATTTAAATTGAACTTGGGAGTTTTGTGCATTAATGGTCCCTAGAGGATGAATGGTAATGACTTCATGATTCCCTGACATTTAATCTAGTGCATCAGTTGGTAAAATGTTCAGATATCCAGGGACATGTACTTACTGGATGACACAAAATTTACTCCAGACATGATTGACCAGACAATAAATCCAAGTAGCTGTGGTGATACTCTGACTTTTCCTGTAGTACAACTACTGTTTAAATGTGTGTGTGTGTGTGTTTGTGTGTGTGTGTTCACAGCAACACAATTTAGTGACATATCAACCATAGACCCAGGTATCAGAAGACAAGTGATTGACGTGACCAACCGTCCTCCTCTACACGTTTGGACACAGGTCAGTTGATGATTTGGTCTTGTCCATTTCTTCACTAAAGACAATGGGGGATGTCTTCCACTTGTTTCTACACATCTGAATTTATTTTCTCCAATGCAGTGAGATGTACGAGCCATCAGAAACTGTTACGCTACAGACAGCCATGTGACATTTAGGCTACCAAATGCTTGTTCTGTAACACAAGAGCTGGTAGTCAAACTATTCAAAGTGAATATCTGCTCTGTTTAATATGCTATGGCCCTTTTCAAAACATCCAGGACAGTGGAGTGCTTCCAGTGTCATTGATGGACTGAGAACCTACATCTCCTATGTTCGTATCTCTCAATCTTCTGTATTTATATGCAGTTCACATGCATACTCTGCACATGTGCCGCAAACAAATGCATGAACTGTGCATGACCTAATACTTTATAACCTCAGAGTTTTGCAAACCTGCTGCTTTTGGCCATTATCCTTTCATAATATTCTCTGTTCATCATTTATTTTCTATGCTTTATTGAATCAGAGCTGCTTTAGATGTAGGACTTAAATGTAGATACAATGATGCAATCGAAATGCTAAACATCTCCACCCGGCCCTACAGCTCTTTGTGATTGGTGATTCATCAGCAGCTCATCTCACCCTAATGAACCCAGACACTGATTACAAGCCCCCCCTTCAAACAGAAAACACCGGCCCTTCCAACTCAATTTCCTCACTCATGTTGTCAAGTTGCAACTACAAAGCGGCTCGCGCTCCATGTTGTTAATATTTGATGTGACGCACTATGTCTTACAAATAAAACAGACACCGTCATTGTTTCTGCTGATGTAGAGACTCTGCGGTTGTTTAGATTAAGAGAGAAGTTTAAGGGGCTTATTAAGGAGGTGGCAGTTGCAGTTAAGTAAGACATTTGGGGATGATATAAATTTGATTCACACATATTATGAACTGTTAAAAGGAGAGGATGGAGAGAAGAGCAGTGCTTGATTAAGAAGGGTGTCAGTGCACTTAAATACAGTTATAGCACTGGGATTTTTAGCGATAATGTAAATTTGATTTTAATACAGCAGGGCTGGATAAGGGATTGACAGGAGGGAGAGGGAGCAGACGGGAGAGACTGATCGAGTAATTAACAACGTGACAGATATACTTGACTCAGAAATATAGGTTTTAAGTACTTTATTGAGGTATTCAGGACATTGTTGGATGGTGATGAGCGAGGCAGAGCCAGGCATAGAGAGGTGAGGGAGTCCACTGTACTTAACTGAGACATTTAGGGCAATTTGATTTTCACAGCTCTAATTAAACAAATTTTATTCCAAATTTCTAGACAGACTGAGAGGCATAAAACAGCTTTCAAACTCAGATGATAGTGAAGACGTTCCCCCAGTGGAAAATTTACCATACTGCAAAGGCTTAACTAAACTAAAGATGAAGATGAAATACAGAAGCGTTTATGGCAAATTAGATGCAGTAATATACAGTTAGATGCAATAAATAGGAAGTACAGAGAGCTGAGTGAGTCATTTAAGTGTCAAAATTAGGCATGTTTGCAGCCCAAGGGATAAGTGCTAACTTCAGCCTATTTGATTAAGCCTTGATTAAGTGATCACCTGAAGGAAAATCTCCTCCTTCTCCTCACTGAGACTGTAATTTTACAAGAGCAAAAGTGGTGGAGGTTTACTGACTGTAACCTTCACAGTGACATTAAATCTTGTCATGTGTGCTGTCTCTGACCAATAAGAGGTCAGTAGGTAGGGTTAAGACTAGGGACCTCATATCCTACACTGCTAGCCAGCTAAACTACCCAGTTGCATCCATGTGAAATGGTTGACATGGTGACAGAAAAATGACATGTGTGGATGTGATCAGTGCAACTGCACAAGTTGTTGTAGGTCCACAAACATAAATAATAACTCTACATTTTTAAACCCCCCAGAGCCTAGACCTGGTGGTGGTGATGACAAGTAAAGTCAAGTCAAGTCAATTATATTTATGGCATCAAACCACAAAGGTTATCTCAAGGCACTTTTCATATACAGCAGGTCGAGACTGTAGTCTTGTGTTTTTAAATTTACAAGGTGAGACCCAACAATTCCCATCCTGAGCAAGCACTAGGTGGCAGTGACAAGGAAAAACTTCCTTTTATGAGGCAGAAACGTCGGGCAGAATCAGACTCAGAGTGGGCGGCCATCTTCCTCAACCAGTTGGGTTTAGAGGGAGAGAGAAAAGGGGAGGGAGAGAGAGGAGGAGAGGAACAGAGCCTGAGGTTGGGACGTCTTCATGAGGGGGAACTTCTGATCAGGGGGTAGATAGAACATGGCCAGGGATCCGCAGCTGTAAACTATAGCTTACAGGTGATTGGCTCTAGTTGGGTGTGTCAGGTTGTGACTGGATGAAAACAGAATTAGTAGGTGGGGCTTAGAGATAGCGGGAAACTGCTTGTGATTCAGATGGTATGTGCAGATAGACAGTCTTCCTGACTGAACTTTCAGTAAGCTTCATTACAACTTAAAATTGCATCAGCTGGGCGTATACATCATTCACTGCTGATTGGTCCGGGCAGAAGAACCAGTGGTGTAGTGGTGTC
Source organism: Lates japonicus (assembly GCA_033238685.1). Classification (NCBI taxonomy): domain Eukaryota; kingdom Metazoa; phylum Chordata; class Actinopteri; family Centropomidae; genus Lates; species Lates japonicus. The sequence goes on along the minus strand of BRZM01000055.1, from coordinate 1,564,329 downwards.
TTTGTAGGGCTACTGTATCTTTTCCCTGAGTTTGTCCTTCAAACAGCACTTCTCCTCATAGCTGGTACAGTTTTACATAAGTGTTTTTGTTGCCCGAAAGCGCTGCCTTAAAGTCAAAGAAAATAAGTCTCAGTCAGCAGTAAACACCACAAATTCTGATTGTCTGCTTGCACTCTTACTTTCTTATATGCATGGTTATATTTCTGTGACTACTTGTAGGTAGGTAAATGCTAAATTCACCTGCCTATAGGTGTGTAGGTGACATATACCCGTGCATACACACCATTACGCCTCTGAAAATAGCCCTACGAGAATAGAAGAACTTGGCTAACAAACAGTGTCAGACAGACATAATGAACTGAGATTAAATGGAAATTCAGTCTAAGAGCACAGCTAATTAATATTTCAATAAGCAATTAACCTGCTAACTATTCTGTAGCTTAATCAATCTGTCTGTAAAATGTTAGTATATCCTTCCTCTTGTGTTAGCTTTCTGTTACTATCTCTTATGTTAGTGGGTCAGTTTTGACCTGTGTCTTAAATCAGCCATGAAATACCCTAAAATCATCCAATTTGTTTCTTACCTCTCTGTTACCTTGTTATGTTCCTTACCCATGAAAAGATTGGTTTTAATATTTTTGATGTGGCCCCCTGGGCCTTTCATTTGACAGCATACCCCAAGAGAATTATATTAATAAATAAAAGTTTGTTACCTGACTATTACTGTGGGGTATTAGAACACATCTCTTAATATTTGTTTAATTATTATTGTTTTTTCTAATATTATGAATTAAAGTAACATTTATGGTGTTTTTTTCATAAATAGAACTTTAACACAAATACAAAATGATGATTTGCAAGGTCAAACAACCACTCAAGCAAATCAAACCAATAGAAATCAAGTACTAGTTCCAAAAAAAGTCTCTGTGCGCAAGAACATGCATGCGTATCTGTGTGTGTTTAGATGCATGAGTGGCAAAACGTGACACTAGTGTGATCTTTGCAGAGATATTTTTTTGCAGTAGAAGCATGATGTGTTTGTCTTTCTGTCCTTGTTGCTAGGACAGACCTGGCACCTCCTTTCTTTTAGAATCAGGTGGCCTCACTGGGGTTGTGGCTGTGCTGGTTGATGTTGAGGCAGGGCTGGCTATGGAGGATGCTGGCGCTGATGCTCTTTGTAATGTTGATGGCGTGAATGGAGTGCTAGGTGGACTCTGCAGCTGTCTGACCAAGGCTGCAGCGGCTGGATCTCGGGGCATCCGTTCCCTTCATTCAGTGTGTGCCTTGACAAGGGAACTTCCTAGCTCCTCGAGAAACATTCTCTGCTTGTTTTTTTTGTTTTTTGGTTGAGTTCCACCCTTGGTGGATGTGGGTCCACAACACAAATGCATTGCATGAGTCCCACAGACTATCAGTGGCCTCATTGCTGGATCTGTACACTCCAGCAAGAAGAAGAACGCCGATATAAGCATCCAGGTATTCCTCATCAATGTCATTCCACTTGTTGCCATGGACTTTTTTTCCTTCAAGGTTTGTCATAGCAGTGATGACTTTTTTTAGTGACAATGGCATAAACAGATCAAAACATGTCTTGATGTCACTTACTCTTGTCACAGCTAATCTTGTGATCCCAGAGGTCATTTTGATGACATTTGCAGCACTTGCCCTGCCATGTACATCAGGAGGTACTGAGGTCCAACAGATGTTACCACTTTTGGATTTGAATGTTTCAGCAGGAGCGGGAGCAGCTTCAGCACCAGTGACCTCTTCATCAGACTCATCAGATGTGTCCGTGTCCTCTGGATGATACTCGACATTGTCTTCCTCCGATGAAACCTGCTCATCCATGTCGCTTTGCTGCTCTGTGTCCTCTGCCTCATTTTCAGTAAAAATATTATCCAGAGCTTGACTAACTGTAAATCTTCTTCGCATTTTCACCTGCTGCAAACTGGAGATGTGTGATCTGCAAGTCGCCAACTCTAAACTGAATTGGTCTTATGCACATCTGGACATGTCAACTTTTGTTTGTTTTGAGAAGAGAGAAGCCCCTAACTAAAGCTCACAGGGTTGGGAGAGAAGCTGACCGTGAGTGAATTTTTGGCTAATAGTGTTAGTGAGCTGACAGTGTATTTATGATTTTAGTTTTGGCACAATTGTTTTATAATCTTATTTTATACTTGGGTCGAAACCCAAACAACACAAAGGTCATAATTTTCATTATAGCATTTTATAATTTAGTGAAACAACATTTTTTTGTTTAATTTTGTTTAAATAAAGGTCCTTGACAAAATCAAAAAGCCTTGATGCAATAAATAAATTTATGTGGTACTTTTATGCATTTAAAACCTAAAAACAGGTCAGTGCTGACCCTAACACGAGGAAGGATAAATATAAAAATCGTTTTCATAATTTCCCAACGCCAAAGTTGTCTATCATTATAAAAATGTCTTGTTTTGTCTGACCAACAGCAGTCCAAAACCCAAAGATTATCAGTTTACTATTGTATTGTATACTGTAAACCGAGGAAAAGCTTTGAATCCTCACATTTGAAGATGGATTATAAAAATGACTGTAAAATGCATGACAATTTGCTGCCATCATGTAACATTGTCCATTTAAATGGCATTCTGTCATTGTTTTTATTTTAGCTTAGATAAAGTGTAAGAGATGTACACCTTTGAAAAAAATAAAATAAAATCACTAATAGAATGGCATTTCTACAAATTGAAATAAGTCTCAAAAGTATACTGGCAGATTTATTTATTTTTTTACACTAAAATGAGACAAGCAAAGTGTAAATGTGTAAACTGCAGTCTATATGATGCCTCCAGGCCTTCATTTTAGTGATCCACTGAGAATCACCAGAGCCAGATATTTTCAAATCCTTCACGTAGGGGCTTTAAACATCACTTAAAGTAATCAATAGCTGATCACAGTTTCACCTAACTTAACTGGGCACTGAATTGCTGTTGATCTGAACTTATTCAGGACTCAGGACTTTTTCTTTCTTTCTTTCTCTTATTTGTGCAGCTCTGATCAGTCTGTTCAGAGAGAATCTGTAACCCCGTCACACATCGGCACCAGATAATCTTTTCAGACCATCAACCCCCGACTGAGCCTCAGATCAGGATATCCCTTCCAAATGTCAGGATATAAAATGGCCTGATAATCTTATAGTGTGTCCCCAGCCTGAGAAAAATAGATGAGATGGCCTGTGGGTCAGATAGATGATCCTTTTACAGAAAAAAAATTGGAAGAACTCCAACTGTTTCAAGGATGCTGGTGCCTCTGCTGAAATATGTGGATGTATTTAAGATGTAGAGTATGAGAAGAGATAGCTTTCTCTCAGAGAAATTAAAAAAGACAAAGAAGCCCAAAACAGCACAGATTCACATGGAAGTATAGCTCCATCTCAAACATACTGATGGTTAAACACTGATCTGTGTGAACTTGCTGAGATTTAATTTGATGTTTAGGCTTAAAGCTAGCTATGTTTTTTTCAACAGTTACCACTGTAGCAATAAGTGACAAATAGCAGGGTTGTTGTGAATGCTAAAACATAGTGTAACAGTAACACAAGTAGGGAAAAGTCAGAGAGTAGGAGAAAGTCAGAAGCCTGAGTCAATTATTTATCTAAATTGTATGTATCTAAACTTTTGCCACAATAGGCCAAATGGTCATACCAGACCAAGTGGACTATGGCATCAAAACCCCCGAGTGTATTTAATTCAGTAAGGGTGTGATTTATTGCTTGTGAATTAAACATTTAATCTGTAAGAGGAAAAATATGTCATTTCCTCTTTTAATAGCTAAATAGTCTCACTTTAAGTAGCATTCTACAATTAAGCTTTGATCAAAAAGTACACAAAATCAAGCTAACATCAAACAGAAGACATGACCAAATCATGTATTTCTGCAATACCGCAACCAAAGAGAGTATTAGAGGATATTATGTGCACAAAATAACGTGACTCCTTGGAGGCTCCTGTTCAAAAGAACATCTTTTTCAGGGTTTTTAACTATGAGACTATCTGGAGAGCACGGATCGAAAGCAGCGCTTATCAGACACTTGCTGGGCTGGGACCCAACAAGTGGGCTGTGGGAAGATTAAACCGAATCCCTAAATCATTTTACAGAAACAGTTGACGGGCTTTAACCAGAAAACGTCTCATTTAGTTTGAAGCTACAGGCTGTGTGGTGCTGCCAAAACATTTGATGCCCCTGCAGTGGAAGATAAACTGTAGAAAACACTGTAAGCTAGTAGGTCAGTAGCCTCCCAAAATGGGTCATTTTAACAGCCTTAATATTAGGCCATCACTTTGTCTGCTCGGAAAAAATTTAAAAATCTGAAACTTTGGAAGAAGTAATCTGATATGCATCTGACTCATGGAATTTAAATTTGTACTGATGTATTCAAGAAGTCTGGCCTGTCAGAGTGTAGCATGCTAACCACAAAGAGATCACCTCCTCTTTCAGGCTGAAAAGCAGTAAATTACTGTATGCACTATGTAGTAGAAAATCTCAATCACACACAAGTCTTTGATGTGGCCTAATCTGACTTCTTTTTGAAATACTCAACTTCTGAAATCTATGTAATAGAGACGAAACTGACCTTTCCTTTCTACTGTGATTATTGAGCGCCCACACAATAGCCTGCTCCCCCCACTATTGCCATTCCACATCACTTTGCTGTATCCTCCAGGGCAACTGAGCTAACAACCACAATACATGACTTGCTTTTACTGCAGCAAAATTGTTTTGTTATGACTTTTCCCTGAGTGAGATTCTACTCACCATAAAGTATATCTGCACCATCTGCACATCTGCACCACTGCTGCGTTATACACTGAATACACTGACTCATAACATTTGAGTCACTGCTATTTGTTCTATCTGATTTCGTGCACAAGAAAGTAAAAATCTTTTCCTCATTTCACTATTTATGAATGATGAATAATGAATGCAGATTGTTATCATTCATTTTAACTGTGGGTACCTATTTTCTAATCACTGAATTCTTATTTCTGTCTCACTTGGGTAACATCTGTTTTTATAGGCTTGTATGAACATTGTCTGTTCAAGCACCTCTATTGGCAAGATCATACTGTTTGTCACTTTCTTTCCAAAGTCAGGCAACCAAAACTACTTGGTTAATGGAAGAGGAAGATGGTGGCCATGGTTTACAGAAATCTGGGAACACTGTTGGTATGAGAAGGTTTGAAAACTTCAACCTCTGCCATCTAATTTGCACTCTCAATACAACTAGCCATTTACCCTGACTACTACAGTGTTACTTTACTTCTGCCTTTGCTTCTGAGAGACGACAGATCATTATTCACATGCCCAAACAAGGTCACTTGTCAGGAAACTTAACCACAGGTTATTAAAAGCAATATTAGCAAATGAAAGATGTCTGGCCAATGCACTATTTTGGCATTTATGTACAAGTAAATATTTTGCCAAAGCTATTGCACTGCGCTGGTTCACATCTCGGTCCCTATGGAAATTAAATGTGTGAATTTCTGTAGGCTACAACATAAACTGTGGAAGGGTGTCAGCAAAGGTGCCAAACACTGCAGTGAATGCACAGATAGAAAATGAATTTATCACTTAAAACATACAATGGAACAATCAATTCCATATGGAATAAAACATGAGAAATGTGCTGTAGTTTATGGGTGAATTTGAAGTGATGAGTAAGACAAAGGTTGGTCACACTAGAAGTGAACAGTAAACTTTTTTTTTTCTTTGTTGTCATTTACTCCCCCTTCTGCATTGTTTGTAGGACTGTACATAATTTCATTCAAGAGTTACTGATGGAGTAGTAGCACTTGCTAAGGCATCAATAAGTTCACACCAGTGACTGTATATAAAGATGAAGAATGTGACAACTCCTAAAAAATGAAATTAAAATAACCTGTTGATGGGATGTGGGCCAAAAAAAACAAAGTGCAGGTCAAATAGATTATTTTCCTAAAAATGGTTTCTGTCAATTTAGTTAGTTCTTCTCACACTAATGTATGTTCAAGTATAAATTTTTCTAAGGCTTGACGTCATGATTGACTGCTGTAACTGACTCAATATCGCAGCTCTACCTTCCAAACACTACTGCACCGACTACTGCACTGACTCCAAATGATGTCACCAGCTCAAAATGGCAGTATTTGTGTCTGTTCAGTATTCGTCCATCTTTGTATACAGTCATTGGTTCACAGACTTTATGAACAAAACATGCACCAATATCAATATCCACTGGGCCCTAAAGCAAAGGGAAGGTTTTTGAAGATCATAATTGCATGTTATAGTGACCTCAATTTCATCCTAAACAGTCATAGCAAATGTGAGTAAAATATAGATACTTATATGTTTTATACACCCCAAAGAACACTGATGTGTACAATATGTGTACAGGACATTGAAAACATGTTCATTCTGTTTACTCAGTTGATCCCATTAAGTTAGGAAAAGTCATTAAATATGAAGCAAAAAATAATAATAATCATGTAAAGAGACCTTAAACACTGAATGGGGTCAAATTGACCCCATAGATAACTGGAGGGTTAACAATTAAATTGTTGAAAATATTTTTGTAATTGAAGGAAATGAATATTTCGACCACCATATGCTGCAGCAGCAGTGAGCTGACTTGCCAGTGTAGACTACAGAGAATTGGCTCTTGGCCTACAAGCCACGCTTATTGGCTCACAGCTTTACTGCACAATGGCTCCTTTCTTTTCCCTCACCCTTATATGATTATCGGCATGTACTGGGTAAAGATAATGATATGTACATCTATTCAACCTGGGTGACTTGCCTCGCAGCAGACAATCCCCCTCTCTCCTCGCTCTAACTCTCTCCTCTTCCTTTTTATCCCTCTCTCTCCCTCAGCAGACATAGGGCATTTGTTATTTGTCCCCTAACCTACTATGTTTTCTCTCACAACGATTTATAAATAGGGTTCTGCTTAGCATATCAAAAGACACAGAGGAAGGGAGAGAGAGGGAGAGAGAAGTAGAGAGAAGAGAAAGAGAGAGAGAGAGGGGAAGAGACAAAAGATGTCAGAAAGACAGAGAGGAAGAAGAGAAAACAGAGTGAGTTTATGAACTCCACTCAAAGGTGTCTGTGGCAGTGTCGCTCACCCTGTGTGTGTTAATATAATAGATAGATGTGGTGCTTGCTTGTGGTTGGCAGTCTTAACCCAATATATTAGAATTTGTGAGTTCATTTACATATTGACAATATTTCTACAATATCATCGTAACACCAATAACATCTCACATAAACATGACTATATAACAGTTCATCCCTGGCTTTGGAAACAGCAGTTGACAAACTTGAGGTTACCTCCATGACATCTTAAAAAACTCCATCAGCTAATGAAGACATTAGTTCAAAGTGTTTCAAACGGTTTTCTATGTCAAGAATCAGTGGCAGGCCGTGCGTTTCACACCTAGGCCTTCACTGATGTCCTACCTGAATTAACCCACCTCTTTATCCAGCAGAGGCATTAATATTAACTAATAAAATGACAAAGACGTAAACAATAAAAGAGAGGTAAAATGCATTTTACACACTGAAGCCGCTGATTATTTATAGACCAATAAAAAAAATGCTCCTCCTTCAAGCCATTGTGGGTTGAAAAAAACAGTTAGCTATAGATGCAGTTTGCTGGCCCTGACCAGTACGCTCTCTGACCATCCAATCAAATACCATGAAAATGTTGACATTATCGTAGGCCTGCTAGATGGCCCCTGGTCTCGCCAACTCGAAATCTGATTGGTTAAAGGATCCACGAGGCAACAGTTTCATTGCCATTTATTTTAAATAACAGGAGCCTGCACTGTTGATTCTGAAGGGCTCAAGGCAGATTTCTGTTAACATGGCAACACAGGGCTGAAATCTGTAACATAAACAGACTGTATTGGAAGCAGCGCAACCAAGAGGAAGGCTAAAGAGAATAAACTACTGGGAACAGTTATACATACATGCATACATACATGCAATACATATAGTATTCATAGAAAAAAAACATATGTAAAAATATAATTCAGTGATTGTGACAGTGCTTAGGCCAGCAGAGAAGGCCTTGCTGGTCCTGACAGCCCACCACTGTCAAGAATGAACTATGAAACAAAACTCTTAGGACTTATATGTGAAAACGTTTCCATTATTAGGTTTAATGTGTAAAATGTAAGACAACACATGAGAAAACATCAGTTTTGTATGTATATATTTGTGGGAATGTGCATTAAAGTGATTTAGAGCAGCTAACAAGTTTGACTCTCCCAGCCGTCTTGCTTCTTAGCATTTCTGAAATCTCTTTAAGATATTGGTTATAGATCCCATTTGTTTGTATACCTCAGCTGCACCTACATTCTTTTGATGAGCTGATGCATTTAAACACTGAATCGTCTTTATAATGATCCACACAAGGTTTTATCCTAGTTGGAATCCATAATGTTCCTGGGCTTTTCACTACATTGCATCCTGTCCTTGGATCTGCTACCTCACTGGCTTACTTGTTTTGCCAAATCATTTACAGGAAAACAAAGACATACAGGAGTTCTGTTTACTGGTCAATGCACAGATACAACATATTGAAGAGATGGTCATTAAGTATAACATTAGCTATTTTTTCCCTGACAAGCTGAAACAATACGAGTGTAGGGGTCACAGAGGAGTTTATTTTACAGTCTAACAGATATTTTGTTTATTACTAGGATTTCCAAGTCTCTGAGTAGGCTAAATGAGAACAGCAGGGTTGCCCTCATTAAGTGGGATAATACAGGACGAGGTGTCCTAATACCCAAAAATAATGGACACCTCGTCCTGTATTGTCCCAGTTATACCACAAGAAAAAAAAAGAGAAGCTGTGTTCAAATCATCATCCTCATCTTTTTGAACAGTGTGTTTAGGCTACAGTCAGTTTAACCCAGAGAAGGTTTACAGTAGATTCACCCGAGAGAGTTAAAGGAACAGTCCAACGTTTTGCTTTCTTGATGAGAGTTAGACAAGAGGATTGAGTGGACTTCAGGCTTCAGACAGAGCCAGGCTACAGTATCTGTTTCCTCCTGTTTCCATGCTTTATGTTAAGTTAAGCTAACCAGCGATTGGCTGTAGCTTCATATTTGACAGACAGATACTGTATGAGAGTGGTATTCACTGTCTCATATAACTCTCAGCAAGGAAGAAAATAAGTACATTTCCAAATGTCATATTACTCCTTTAACCAGTAAGGCATTTTAAACCTCAAATATTGTTGCTATGGTTACCTGTAGTATGGTTTCATGCATTTTCATGTAATGTACCTTGAGCACTGATTTATACACTTGTCAGCCAATCAGAAACAAGTACTTTGGTTGGCCATTGTATAACTGAAAGTATTGGCATAGTTGCATGTGATGACCCACTATCAGAGCACAGTGCAAACGTGAACAAAGCCTCTGTGTCTTCATGTGGAAACTGGGGCGTGGACTGAGTCTTGGCTGAGCGGCAGGCCGAGCCCATCGGGACAGCGAGGTGCATCTGAGCCCAATTAACCTCTGTCTATATCTTTGTGTGTCTCAGTGGACGCGGGAGATGACAGGTTCACATGGTGAGTACAGCACTCTGAGAACACACCACACAATACAGGGTACATCTAGGAAAGGGAGGGAAAAGGGACTTTTTTTTTGTCTTTTCAGCATTGGTTGTGTGTAATTCCAGTTTAGCACAGTTCTAGCTGCTCATCTCCTGTCGCCCCTCTCTCTCTCTTTCTCTAGGACACTACACACTCTGTGTATGCCTCTCTGTGACTCTGCGTTTGCATATTTCTCATGCTCTGTACACCTCAGCTGTTTGTAATAAATAGAGGAGCAGCTCATGCTGCTAAATAAATAATGAGCTATCAAACATTGCCGATTTATGTAAACCTAGTCGGCATTGTAAGCATTTATTTTCCTTTCATCGCTGGCTGAGAAAGTAATGGGCTGCACGCTAGGCTCAGAACAGGGTGTCACTATCGGGGTTAAAGCTGTCCTGCAGTGCTGATAACGTGCAATAATTCTGCCTTGTTCTAAAACTGATACTCAAATTATTTTCAGCTGATAATAATAAGTCAGACTGATGTGGGAGCATTTCAAACTCATTAACAGCTCCTTCTAAAGGCTGATCTTATTTTTAGGGTTTGGGTGACATAGCCTGACCTCTACATGCAGCAAATAGACAGGTGATACATTTCTAAATTTAGTCACCTGATACCTGAGTACAATAGACAATATAATAGCCAAATCAAATGTTACCAAAATATCTCCTTAGTTTCTGCCGTACTTCTGGTCCTATTTTTAACCCTAAACTTGACCTCAGTCAGGATGCAGGCCAAAGTGGCTTTAGTTCAAACTTATTTTTGATGAGAGTGAAAAGAAGACAAAGTCACATTGCCCTGACATTTTCAAATCTGATTTGTATCAGTGAGACCTAAGTTTTATGAATCATCTGAATTTCCCAAATGATCCACATAGACACAGGTGGTCTAGACCAGTGGTTCAAACATGACCCCTTAAGGAGAGCATTATCTTTCTTCATTGTATGTTGTATATGAGTTGTGAGCTGTTGAACCAAAGAGTTATTCTGGATAACGTTAGAATAATAAGATTAAAGTGGTTAAACTATCCAGAAAAAAGGAGAAAAGGATATCAAATTAACAGTTATATAACAGTTAAAAAACACTTTATTTTATGGTTCCCATAATTTCTTAATAACTTCATGGGGAGAGTAATGTAATTTATTGTTAATTTTAGGGAAACAGAAACAAAGTTTTGAGACATTACACACAGTAAGTGGCCACTTTTCCCTAAAGAATAAGGAAATAAAATAATAGTTACACAGTTGAGAACAGTCAGAGAACAGTAAAATCTAATTGACTAAAAAAAACTCTACTTTTTTCTTCACAACTAAAGAGAAAGGGTAAGCTGACCTGACGTGCACTGACTAAAAGATGGTTATTTTAGCAAGAAGGTTACGCTGCCAGTTAAAGTGACACCATTTCAACTGGGTCCTCATTTTCTCTGTAATTATTCCCACAATGCAAAGCAATATCCAGGAAACATGCAGTTCCTTTCTAGGTAATTATTGAAACCTGTAAAATAAAGCAACATCTCCTCCTGTTAATCATCTCACAATCTCACATCATTTTTTTGTGTGACCTCTTTGTGTCCTGACCCCTGACTGGCAGCAGTGATGCAGGTGTTCAGTGGAGGGAAGTAGTGGCGTTACAACAGAGTGATGGGTTTTTTGTCAAGGTGTTGCATCAAGACCCCATTCTTGTAGCTGTTGCGTCAAACCACAAGAGGTCTGATCACGGCTTGAGCTGCTTGCATCAGGGGTGTCTGATTGTTAACACATGTAATATAATGGGGCTGGCTGACAGAAGGCTGATCTGTGATTTCTGTCCATTTGTGTTAGGGTTAGGGTTAGTTTTACTTGCATAGGCATGCTGGGATGTGACATCTCAGTTACTGTTCTTGTGCACATGTAGGTCAGTTCAGAATCTTGGCCCGATTAAGGTATCAAATACTGGCCGAAGAACACACTGCGAATGACAATCAATGAGAAGTGAGCAGTGAAGCTTCAGTGTGAGTGTTTCCTGTGATTAGTGCTGACCTAGACTCTGAGTAACTTCAGCAGAGCTCCTCAGCCCTCATGACTCAGAACCCTGCTACTTGTCTTTTCAACTTTCCAAATAGGGACTGATTTACATTTCCTGGGGCGTCTGGTGAATCACGTTTACAAGATGGACAGAAGACCAGCAGCACTAAGTGGTTATAACGTGTCAGTAAACAAAGTACCACTGACACTGATTTATCCAAATGAACCCAAAATATGACTCGCTTCTTCTCTTTCTTTGATCATATTGATGGTGGACTACATGCACCACCCTCCTCTGACTCTTTCTATTATTCATAGATTTTTTCATAGATATTTTTTTTTTACACACCTTTGTGAAGGCTGATATCTTCATGTATGAATTTCAGCGTTCTTGAAGATTAAGGCAGGTGATATTCTGTATTCTGCCATCATTCCTCTGCGCCACTGTTCAAGTCCAAGAACTACTCAAAACACATCAGTGATCCACACTGTTGTCCTGGGTGACACACTCCTTCATTAGCATGAACACAGACACTGTAGTTTATTTTGACATCTCATCAGATCAGTGATGTGTTTTCACACCATAGCACTAAAGATATATTAATCCACGACAAAAAATAGTCCCCAACAAATACACAATTTACTCTTGTTGTTCTTGAAATGTTTTCTAAAAACCTAAACAGCCTGCTGTTCCAGGAAATTACAATGAAACAAGCAATGAAAACCTCACATTTATTATTCATTTTTGAATATTTATGTTGTCGGAAGGAATGAATGCTGAGACTGGCTGCCACAGACAGGATAGAGAAGACCAACAGTACTGAGACTTGAACTTTGTAGGTTTTGCCCATTACTTGAAATTTGTTGTTAAGTAAATACAGAACAACACCAGTCTTATCTGTTAAGTTACTATTCCTCATGCCATAGTAGTTCATTTTATCAACAGTATGTGATTAACAATGGTGTTTAACTGTTTTGGGTGGGGGCAGCACTTGTTATCACTGGTGGAGTAAAGTAACTAAGATGACCCCCACCTTTACCAGCTGCAACATTGAAGTGATGTACATATTTATGCATGCACATGCACACACACACACACACACATATATATATATATATACATATAATATTACATATAATATTATACATTATTTTTTCAAAATGAATATTACTATTGATACTGCTAATACGAGTAAGAGAGTAATAGACTGCAGGACTTTTTCTTGTAACAGCGTATTTCTACACTGCACTGCTTCTTCTACCCCTGCTAGAAGTCAAATTCTCACCTCTTTTACCAAATTGGGGAATACGGTCTGCTTCCATTTGAATTACACCTCTGTCACAAGTGTGAAATTTACAGCTACAGGCAGTAAAAACTTGGTGATGTTAATCCTGCATCATGCTCAGCCCATTTTTACTGCTTACATTAGACCTTCATAAACTGCACACCAGGTCTCAGGATGACAGACTGCAGGCCTGTTTTCACTGGCTGCTCGTGTGACCTGTCTTGTATTGAGACTAAATTTACAGCAGGCTAACAGACTGTCGACAATGCCTTAAACCAAGAGTGTCCCTCATTTTTCCATTACTGTATTACTGTCTTAGACTTCAGAAGATTATAGGGTTTTGCGTTTTGGTCCTTACAACTTAAGTTAGTGAGTTAATTATATTTGAAAACACTGACAGGGTTAACACTGATCACAGGAAAAGCAGCATTTAACATAAAAGAGCTTTTTCTGCATCTAAATTGTGCATTAGAAATAAAAAACAAAACTGACATTGCTTTTTTTCAATGTCAGATTTGCATCAATATTAGTTTCACATCAGTGCTGCTGCTGGCAAACACCTGCAGCAGGACAACAGGTGTCTGTGAGACAAACAGGCCAAAGCCATTGATAAGTGACTGTGATAATGTGCCAGGCTGCTAGAAAACCTGCATTAATATGAGGAAACATAGTGAACAGGCCTCACCTGGGAAGCATTACCTGCCTGTCTCATGAATGGAGTGCAGTTAGTTTTCTCTCCAGATGAGGGCGACACAACAGCCCCTAAATTCTCAGCACAGGAAACATTCCCAGCGCTCACTGTGGCTGTAAGGGACAAAGCAAGAGAGAAACGAGGGGTGCAACACATGAATGCCTTTCAACACATATTAAAATTCTTTATTTTAATCCAACAAATAGGATTAGAGCACATGAGATTCAATGTTTTTCCAGTGTTTGGACACAGGAAGCAGTGTCTCAGCCACATGGCCAGACTACCAACGACAGCTGAGACGGAAGCAGAGGCTTTGCCAACTGTCTGGCTCATTCTCTAGTAGGCCTGCTTCCCTCAGGCCACTCACAGCCAGTGTAGGAACATGTCCAAGACTGTCAAATATCAGCACACTCATACACACACACTCTTGCAGCCCCACATATTAATCTACAGACACACACACACTCAGGAGACCTGAAGAGGTATACTTGATTTCCTCCTTTCATGCAGGTGGTATGATGATTTTTATAAGAACTCAGCCACACCCCAGTTTGAAAACATTATTGTGACAATAAATGGAGTGACTTGATTTTTTAAATAAATACTAAAGAATAAACTGCATTAGAAGGCTGTTGAATTGAGCTGAATTGGAAATAATTAGGACTGAATGTTCCATCAAAACATGATAACTTACAGTCTGAAGGGTCCTTAATTACCAGCTGGCTTTGTGGAGTGAATGACATTTTATCAAAAAAGAGACGGTGGCTGTAAAAGCATCAGAAATGCATTTATAATTCACTATTCAGACATTACACTTCCCTTAATGTGTAGATTCTGTTGTAGCGGCTTATCATCTCTAACAATATGTCTGTCAAACAGGAAATGGAAACAGTTTCAGTCAAAGATGATACATTACATAATACCATTCTCTTTACAAGAAACACCTTTTTAATGCGAAGGTTACAAAAAAATGACATTGTTTTGAAGAGTGAAAGTGGTCGACTCACACGTCATGTCATTTGGAGTCAGCAGGAGAAGATGAATGAGGAAAAATAGCAGATTCAGTGTCTTTGAATATTAATGATGAATATATACCATGTGGAAAACGGTTACTTACACTAAGAGTTGCTATAATAACATGTCATTAGAACAGTATGTTAATGATGTGCTAAATATCATGTAGCTGCATGTTAGAAGCAGAAAGACACTAAAATGTCAGTCTTCTTGTTGCAAAATAATAAATATATGCTGCCATTAAAACCAAATTATGACAGAAATCAATACTTTTATTATGAAATTCTGACATTATATGAAGGATCATCTCACCTAATCACAGATAATCTTTTTTCCCCAGCTGACTGAAACTTTTATGACCTCGCGTGATAACAGATAACAGATCCCTACTGCGATCCTCACTGACATTAAACAAAACACACCCTCCGCTTTGGGGCATGGTGAAATCCATACTTCCCCATCTTCCCTTTCTCCTGCCTGGTTTTATTTGTGCGTCACTTGGCTCCGCCACCTGTTGCAAGAGGAAACCAGAGGTGAGGCTTCCGGTGAGGCCGAACACTGTCAGGTTTCAGGTCCGACTCCCTTTTCTCCCATGGGTGTCAGCTGTATGGACAAGAGCGCGGGCACTGCGCCACGCTGCCGCTACACTCAGCCCGGGACTCATCTCACATGAATAAATAAACAGATAGATAGATAGAAAAAAATCTATATCATAGCAGTCACTTTGAGGAGGAATCTTTCAACATTTTAGAGATAACTAATATTAGAAGCAGAGGTGTAGTCATACCTTGAGGCGCATCTCCTCTCTCCTCTCTCTCCTCTCCTCTCCTCTCCTCTCTCTTCTCTCTCTTCTCCTCTCCTCTCCTCTCCTCTCCTCTCCTCTCTCTTCTCCTCTCCTCTCCGCTGCGATCCGTTCTCTCCTGCAGAAATGCTCAAAAACAGAGAAAAAAATGTGAACCGCATCAGCCCCTGATTGACTGATTTCCCACCTCCTCCATTTTTTTTCCCTCTTGCAGCGGCGTCTGACTGCTGCACTCTTGAATAATAACCCCCTCTCCTCCTCCTCCTCCTCCTCCCCCTCCTCCTCTCTCTCTCTCTCTCTCTCTCTCTCTCTCTTACCTCTCCCTCCTATTTAAAATGCCGCTCACAGGCGCGCTCCCGTGCCCGGTTTTAAACACACACACTCCCTCTCTCTCTCTCTCTCTCCCTCTCTCTCTCTCTCCAATCGGACCTCGGGGACGCGCTCGGACCGTGTCGCGCAAGTCAAGCCCAATGCGACGGTTTGGCAGATAAAGCGTTTTCTTTTCTTTTCTTTTCTTTTCTTTCTTTTCTTTTTTTTTTTTGAGTCACCCCCAAACTCACACTCTCCCCTCCTCGCCTTTCATCAGCTTTGATCTTTATCCCCTTGGAAGTTACAGAGAAGTGGGAAAATAAAACAGGTGAGAGCCTTCATGTACTTTTGTTTTTTTTATTATTTTTATAAGCGCGTAATAATCTGTCAGAAATACAGCCATTAAAGTGTGCGACTAAAACACCAGATCTGTTTCAAGGTCTGAAGTGTTGTTTTTTATTTTTTCATTTTCGTGTATGTGAGTGAGACCCCCCCTCCTCTCTCTCTCTCTCTCTCTCTCTCGCTCTCTCTCTCCCACCTCCCTCCCTCTCCCTACATCTCTGCATTCTCCTCTTTTAGTCGTGTGGGAAGCTCAGTGAATGCGGCTGCAGAAGGAGCCAGCATACTTATGCGCCTGACACGGATACTGTTCTGTCTTACAGGAGGGGGAAACACAAGCTTGCTCTCCTCTCTCACAACTCCCCTTCCATCTCCCCTCCGACTGGATATTTTTTTGGGGCTTTAAAATCTCCCCCCGCATTTCCTCCCCAAGTTTATTTTTGATTACATTTTCTCCGGACCGATGGGAGCGGGAGAAAGCTCGGAGTTTCCAGCTCCTCACTTGCACCGCAGCGGACTAAAGGCTGAATAACTGCATTATTCATTTTTACGCACCGGTTTCTGTTGTCCCGACTTGTCTCTCTTGTTTCTCTCTGTGCTTTTTTGTTTTTGTTTTTTTCCTTCGGGAAAGGAGCTTTGATATCGCCACAGCCTTTCTTTTTACATCCGACCTTTTTTGTAGAAAATCGCTCCCATTGGATGGAGACTGAAATAAGCTTCTCTTCTGCCGCTGCCTGCGAAGAAACTGACCTGTAAAGACAAAATAACTGTGTTGCACGGGATCAGAGCAAAAGACTGGATTTATTCTGCCTCGATGGAAAATAATATACTGATACACACAACCTGATGGGCGCGTTTTGGCCGCTTTTGCCCTCTGAAGCATTATCCCGGTGCGCAACTTCGCTCGAAACAAACCAGTATTTATTCATTGGATCGCTGGGGGTTGTTGAGCCGAGCTGAAGCCAGACGCACAGGGTTGGTCATCCTCGCTCCCCCATTTTCTCCTCTCCTCCGCTCCTCTTGTTCCTCCAGTTTCCCCATTAAAAAAACTCCAAGAATGACGGACTTATTTCACCGCATCACCAACCGCCTTGCGCCTTTTTTCACGCCTTGGAGTCGCCGAACGCGCCGTCAAGATCTCTAAAAGCTGTCTGCCTCTCCCTTTCTCTCTTTCTCTTTCTTCTTTCCCTATCTCCCTCTATCTCTCTGTCCCCTCCTCTGTCTTTTCACCGAGTCCCCCTCTGTCTCTCCCACAACCAAATGAATGCTCTCCCATGGAGGTAGTACAACCACCTTGGGGACCGAACGACCAGAGGGGTGATTTTTCCAAGCAAGAGGAGCCTGTCAGCAAGAGACGCATCGGGTGAAATCGGAGCCTCACCCCCCCACCACCACCACCACCTTCCCCCTCTCTCTCCATCTCCACCGCATCCCCCCTTTCCAGTTTGCTTGGCTCGGGTTGATACACAGTAGCCTACATGGGGATATAGGGGCTGGAGAAACCTTGTTGCGCCCCTATAACTGTCTGCGTTCCACTTCGGTTTGGGAGGACCGTTTGCGCACGTCTCCATCCATGTCTCACCAATGCTGCCCCGTGTGTCCAGAGGGAGCCGCATTCATTACCACCTCAGCTTTGGGTAAGTCTAATTTATTTAGATTTTACGCGCGTCCCTGTTACCTGATTACCAGATTTTTTTTTCTTTCCTTCTTTTCTTAATTTCTAGATTTGATGATTTATGTCTTTTTATATTTGGTGTCAAATGTGGGGGGAAAATGGTTCTCTGTGATAAATGGGTGCCGCGCAAACCCTCTCAATATGTCAGGAATGGGCACAGTCCCAATTCCTCCTCTCCCCCCATGGTCTCACACTTGCTTTCCTAAATAACCTGAATGCGCTGCTTAGAGATCGTGCTGCCTCTGGCTTCAAATGAGACCCCCATGATAAAGAAAGCTGCAACCGTTTGACTTTGATTGTGTTGAATATGCTGAGAGGGGATGAATATAGTCATGCTGCTGTCTGAGACATCCTCCAAGATGATGTTTCATGCTTTGGATGTCAGAATAAGATGCAGAGATGCAGCAGTTCGTGGCTTTGAGTAATTTCTAGAGCATATGGTACTTTCCTGCAGTACTGAATAATCTGCATCAAACATTTGTCTTGTCTGGTGATTAGGGTGAATCATTGTTATAAAAGCCAAACCCACTCACTCCAATGATTCTCATAAAAACTGCAATAATTACAAATGTGTATCCTTAACATCTGCGTATGGTGTTTTATCCCGTAAAAGATATTAAAACTACACTTAGTGTATTCTTTAAATAAATAAAAAATGCTAAAATGGATTCAATATTGGAATTGCAGTATAATCAATATCAAATATGCATTTTGATGGTTTGCTTTGTGTGTGTGTGTGCGTGTGTGTGTGGGCTTGTTTGCACATATGTATGCCTGCGCGTGTGAATGCTTGTGCATGCACCTGTCTTTTTTTCTCTCCAAAGGTTACTAAATGGTTTACTGGGGGAGGATTTCTAACCGGCGAGATGCTGCTCGTACTCCTGCTGGCAGCCTTTTCTTCCTCCATCTCCGGCTCCCTCTCCTCCTCCCTCTCCTCCCCCTCCATGTCAGACGGACTCCCGATGGCAGACCCGTCCGCCTCGGACTTGATGGCAGAGACCTGCAGCGCCTGCTCCTGCATGTCGGTGGAAAACGTGCTGTATGTCAACTGTGAGAAGATCACCGTCTACAGACCCACGCAGCTCATCCCGCCGGCCTCGTCCCTGTACCACCTTAACTTCCAGAACAACTTCTTAATCATACTCTACCCAAACTCATTCCTGAACTTCACCCATGCTGTGTCACTGCAGCTGGGAAACAATAAACTGCAGAACATCGAAGGTGGAGCATTCATGGGGATGAGCGCATTGAAACAGCTGCACCTGAACAATAATGAGTTAAAGGTGCTGCGAGCAGACACTTTCCAAGGGATAGAAAACTTGGAATACCTTCAGGCTGACTACAACTTAATAAAATATATTGAAAAGGGAGCATTTAACAAACTGCATAAGCTAAAAGTGCTGATCCTGAATGATAATCTCATACAAGCACTTCCTGACAACATTTTTCGCTTTGCCTCACTCACACACCTGGATATAAGGGGTAACAGGATCCAGAAGCTACCTTATTTGGGGGTTCTGGAGCATATAGGGCGCATTGTAGAGCTGCAGCTGGATGACAACCCCTGGAATTGTACCTGTGATTTAGCACCTCTCAAGGCATGGCTTGAAAACATGCCCTACAACATTTTTATCGGTGAGGCCATATGTGAAACACCAAGTGACTTGTACGGGAGGCTCCTGAAAGAAACCAACAAACAGGAGCTTTGTCCCATGGGAACAGGAAGTGACTTTGATGTTAGGATGCCGCCCGCTCCGCCAGAAAATGGGCAGTCGCCCTCCAAAATGTCCCCAACCACCATGGCTCCCATAGCCACAAAATCGCCAAAAACCACTGACTCATCTAAGATTTACGGTAATGGTATTGTGGCTGGTTTGCCCCCTTTTGGAAGAAACAGTCAGATTGTTTCCTTTCAGACACGGACCCCTCCACTGTTGTGTCCACAGCCATGCAGCTGTAAAGCTCACCCCTCCGACTTTGGCATTAGCGTCAGCTGTCAGGAGAGGAATATTAAAAATCTAGCTGATCTCATTCCCAAACCCCCAAATGCCAAGAAACTACACCTGAGTGGGAATTACATCCGTGATATAAGCCCAACTGATTTCCAAGGGTTCGAGGGCTTAGATTTGTTACATCTTGGCAGCAATCAAATTGTCACAGTCCAGAAAGGTGTGTTTGCGAACCTCACCAACCTGAGGAGACTGTATTTGAATGGAAACCAGCTTGAACAGTTACACCCAGAAATGTTTTTGGGCCTCACAAACCTACAATACCTATATTTGGAATACAATGCCATAAAAGAAATCTTAGCGGGTACTTTTGATTCCATGCCGAACCTACAACTCCTGTATCTCAACAACAATGTTCTGCGGAGTCTCCCCGCCTACGTGTTTGCGGGTGTCTCTTTAGCCAGACTGAATCTGAAAAACAACCACTTCATGACCCTGCCAGTGAGCGGCGTCTTGGACCAGCTGCGGTCATTGACCCAGATAGACCTGGAAGGGAACCCATGGGAGTGTTCCTGTGATCTGGTCGCCCTCAAACTCTGGCTCGAGAAGCTAAGTGATGGAGTGGCTGCCAAAGAGGTGAAATGTGCCTCCCCTGTGCAGTTCTCCAACATTGAGCTGCGCCTCTTGAAAAATGAGATCCTGTGTCCTAAGCTTATTGCGAGGCCGCCTTTTATTCTCACTAGCGCCACCCCTGTTTTGACCTCAGTGTCGCCTGCAGGAGTTGGCAAAGCACCACCGGGAGGGCCCGTGCCTCTCTCAATTATGATCCTCAGCATCCTTGTAGTACTTATCCTTACTGTGTTTGTGGCCTTCTGCCTTTTAGTCTTTGTCCTGAGGCGGAATAAAAAACCAGTGGGCAGACAGGAGGGGCTAGGGAACCAGGAGTGCGGCTCCATGTCATTGCAGCTCCGCCGACACAGCCATAAATCCGGCAAGAAAGGCTCCATCCCAGGAGATGACCTGGGAGGCGAGACATTCATCCCCCAGACCATCGAGCACATTGGCAAGAGCCACACCTGCGGGATCGGACGCTCCTCAGACATGGATGCGGGGTTCAAGTTTGCAGATTCACAGAGGCAGAAGATCATCTTTCGGAATGACAAAGATAAAGACGCGCTTTCCACCCTGGAGCGCAACAAACGCCTCAGCACCATCGATGAACTCGAGGAGTTCCTCCCCAACCGAGAGCCCACCATGTTCATTCAGAACTTCCTGGACAGCAAAAGAGATTTCAACAGTATAGGGATGGGCGGGTACGAAATCCGCTACCCAGAGAAAACGCTGGATAAAAAGATGAAGAAGTCGTCGCTGATAGGCGGGAACCACAGTAAGATCGTGGTGGAGCAGAGAAAAAGTGAGTATTACGAGCTGAAAGCCAAGCTCCAAGGAACGCCTGATTACCTGCAGGTGCTCGAGGAGCAGACTGCACTGAGTAAAATGTAGGGATTGTTGTGTTTGGTTTAGTGCATTGATTACACACACATACACAAGGAAGTCAGACACACATAGAGGCAGACAGACAGCCAAACACACCTGCCTTTCTCTGGTTCTTTCTCCCCTCTAGCCACACACATGCACATACACACATATTTCCCCTCAGATCCCTTGCTTTCTGTCTTCATCTCTCTCTCTTTCTGCACACACACACACTCCTACACACACACACACAGCAAAAAAGTGCCTTCTGGAAATCCTTAATGACCAATGCAGAGATGGACAAAATGGCTCCACACTACAAAGCTATTACTAGAATCAGCGTGGATGTATTCCACAGTAAAAGACCTTTTGGATTATCCATGCCACTACATGTATGAATCCCACATACATACCACAGGACACCCTAAAAAGCAACCAGACAGTCATAATATTTTTTGCTGCTATTGAAATGGGTACTTACCTTCTTATTTTTTGTTGTTCTTGTTGTTCTTTTTCTCCTCCTTTTGTTTTTCCAACCAAATCAAAGGGTCTTGAAAACAGTGCTTGAGAATATACCTCGCCGTCTTCAGCCCTCGTTTAAAAAAAGAGAAAAACGAAAAAAAGGAGGCAGCATTGGTTGTTGTTCTGTTACTCTGGAAAGTATCCAAAATCACTACTTCTGGGATGAGATTAACAGAATCAGTGACTCAACGGATGATACTTTGCTTCTTTTTAAAAAAAAAAAATTGTGGGGATATCTGTTTGTTCTTGGGGATGCTCTCTGGAGTCTGCTGCAGACTCTCTGCCATCTTGTCTGGATTACACACCAGTAGCAGTACACCTGCTCTTTGCCGGGAGGCTAAACGGCTCCTGTTTTCCATTCATGGGAATTGGAGGCACTGCAAAACTCTTTTGGGGAATGATTTCATGACTTGTTTTCTTTGTGTAAAGAGCCATGTTAAATATAGTGTCTTCTGAATGGAGTTGTGTTTCTCTTCAAAATTGCTACTTACAGTTAACTGTATGTTTTGGGTGAAATCTAACGGCACATACACTGTCAGAGGACGTTGTTTCTGAAAAATGAAAAACCCAAGGATAAAAAATTACAAAGCTGCTTGCCATGTAAGCGTAACCTGGAATTTATTTTGTAAGTCTTACATTATTTGTATCTGTGGGACTGGTTTGTAAATTACAAGGAAAGACAGATATCTACACATTCACACACAAACACACACATGCATACTGTATGATGGAGCATCATCATCAAGAGACTACAAGCCAGAATTGTCAAACAAACCGCTAATATAATTCAATCGGTGATCCACCTCCCCTTGTCAGCACTCAATTCGTAGTAAAAGAATTTAACAACATAGTTAATTTATTTTTCTATGCAGGATTATTTAAAGAGTTATTGGTATTATTTAAAAAGAATAATACACAAAGAGCGGAAAGGACTTGATAGAACGATGCATCAGAGCTAATTCAGGCCACCAGAAGTGACTGTTGAGTCAATTCAAGGGTTTTTGTTTCTCTCAGTTTACTGAAGAACTCGACCCACTGGACGAGGGTTGTGAAATGTGATCTGTGATGTTTCCTTTTTATTGTGTCGCACGACAAACCGAGGCCTGATAGAGTCTGTGAAGTTTCAAGCAGTTTCCTTATTCTTATATCTCCCACAGTATCTTGTAAAAGGTTTCTTATTAACATTATGCAACCAAAATAAATGTGCATTAAACTTGATATGGTTCTGGAATTGCTGGGATGGGAATGGAGACATTCAGTGGACAGGGACGGCTACAAATTGAGGCTCTAAATTGTTAGATTTGGAAAGAATCATATCATAAAACACCATGTGCAATATTAGTAAAAATGCTCAGTCATGATGGCTTCAAATAATTTTGTTTAATTTATTTAGTTTGAGGTTATATTGTCAAGACAGGTTCTACTTCAAAATTCTTTTATCAACTTAACTCTATCCGGTCCTTATTTTTAAAAAAAAGTATTGTTAAGTTAAAATTATGAGTGTTTATTGACATTACAAATGAATAGAATGTATCTTGGAAAGTATAATAAATACAATTTTCTATCGGTCATAAATCTCCTGTATATTGGTTAATTTTCTCTTGTATAATCATGTTGAAATCAAGGTATTAAAATCAGCACCTATTTGCACTGTGTCCCCCTATTTCTTTTAGTTTCCACCCTCTTAGTTTTACTAGGCTGCTTTTAGGAGAAAAAAAAATATTCCAATGAAACTGCCAACTCTCTTTTAATTCCCACTTTGAGTTTTTTACATAACAAGTTGGATTGTCTGACAGCTCAGTGTTGGACAGACTACAGCTCAAGTGACAGAATGCGCTACTTGTTTTGTTCATGTACAAACACTGGCTGCCCTTCAAGCATTATATATGTTTACTTAGTCTGTTTAGTTCGAGGAAACTGGCTGTGGAAGCCAGGAAAGTGCTGCTTGTTACACTTAAGGCCATGAAACCATTTGTGCTTTTTCCACACTGTTAAAAACCACATTTTAAGTAATGGTGTTCACTGAGCCAGCACTTTGCTTTTGAGTTTAAGTCTTAATTTACACAAGTTTTAATGCCAAACTAAACATCTGAAGCTTGAAAACATGATTTAAATAGGGTTTGTGCTGTTTGTGGGTCACATCTCCTTGGGATGCTCTAAAACTGTCAGAAAGTTTAAATTATGTAATGTCACCAAAATTTTCCTGTGTCAACATAGCCTCATTTCACATTCCTTAGTATGTTTTCACCTCCGTTTCTGTAAATCCACATCCACATCCAAACATCCCTAGTTTTCTCTTTCTTTTCAACTTTTTGAAGCTTTTTTTATCTTGACCTTATTGTCTAGCAGGTATCATGGTTCCAGCTGTTTTTAGTCACCTATCAAACATTCATGTCTGTTCCATTTTAGGGTTAAAAATTCAGATTCTCCTTTCCCGTGTTAATCCAACCTATGGGGCTTTTGGGAAACCAAGTAGCTGAAAGTATGACTCATCCAGACGCCAGAGAATTGTCCTCATTAATTATTAATACCCTTGGCAGTTATGAACTAAAAAAGGGATATGAGTGTGTGTGTGTGTGTGTGTGAGAGAGGGGGGTGGGGGGTGGGGGGGTGTATGAATCTGATATGTCCACCCCCTCCGAACTCTCCCTTTCTCTTCCCCATTTCTCCTCCCTCCTCTGTCATATTTTCAGTCATGCCACTCCGTAACAGAGCAGAAACGTCATTTGGATACTTAGAAAAGACTCGAATTGGCTGCTAAAGTGCCTTTTCAGTCCAACATTTTACTGCAGTGACTTGGCTCCCGAGCAGGGTTCTGTTCCTGGAAGCTCCAGGGGTCCTTGAGGGGCTACCATGGCATCCCTAGAAAACTGAGAAATAGTTGATTTTCAGTGTAGTTTAACTCACTGGACATTAGTACAATGAAAAATGCACAAAGAGCCTGATGGTTGTGGGTTTTTTTTGTTTTTTTTTCTCTCCTCTCCGCTGTTATCATCCCACCTACTGTAGAGACAGTTATGCAATTCTGTGCTGAATCCTAACTGTAAAAATCATCTGTTCTGTGCCTCAAAGTATTTTCTTGTCTGATGGGGCTGCCTGGTGAAATGGATTTCTGTTCTTTTGGGCGGAATTTAAGGGAGAACAGTTAACAAAGACCTGCTGGTAAAGGAGGGTAGCATGCTTCAGGTATGGAACTGACCACAAGGGGCGCTGTGAGCTAAGAACACAAGCACAGAGTGTGAAATGGTGTGACTGGTCTGCAGGAGGATTCCTCTTGTTTCCAAGCAGCTTTTGGATAAAAAGAAAGAAAGAAAGAAGATAAATATATATTACATTCTTCCCTTTCTGAGAAATTAAAGGCAAAGGACATATCAAAGGCTACATTACCGGCTTTTGATGATAATGATGATGATAATGATGATGATTGTTATTATTTCCAGGAATGAGTCATAAGATTAAATGCAAGCACTGGATCAATGTCTACTGGGAAAACAACAGAAGTAGCAAGTATTCACAGCCTGATCAAAAGAAATGAAATACATATGGTCAAACAATAATGAACAAATCTTCATCCTGTCAAACTGCAGCTTTTTCATTTGGTTCAGTAAATTTGTTTGAAAATGTTTTTTATACATATCCCATGTGGATGTCTTGTGTGTCAAACTGTAAACAAAATTTAAGTCAAAATGAAAATGTTGTACTCTTCAAATCAGTGTAATTCATTTTTTGAAATTGGACAATGATTTATCCTAAGAAGGATTTACAGTTACTTTGAAAATTGTTTTACAGAGGTTTCATTTCTGTGAAAAATGAACAGGTCATTTTTTGGAAACACATCATTCTGTTGGGAGAACGTGTTATCTGTGACTACAGTATGCAGCCTCATTTACCTCTGTCTTTTCATCTCTGCCTCTACATCGCCTTCATTTTATTTTCCTGCTCATCATTTGTTCTCATGGGGAGTTTCCTCCTCTTCATCTTTAGCTTTCTTCCTCTCTTGTTTAATCTCAGGTCCCTTCGCCATGAGTTTTTCTCATTAAAAACAACAGGAATAATGTATTCACGGGGTATCTCTTTAGCAGAAGTGATAAACCTCAAAAACGAATAATTCATATACTGGATTTCTAACCATTGTAGAAAGTGGCAGTGTTATTTTATGTACTGTAAAACAAATGTGTACTGTCTTATTTGTATCCACACTGCTCCATGTATCTTGTGGCAGGTGAAAAGAGAAATTGAGCTAAATTCGTGTATACAGTGAAGCAGTCAGTGCTTTGTAATTGATAATTCTGTACAAAAGAACATGACCAGTTTTTGAAACACTGTCCATTTTTACAGATGTCATATCATTTAATTTTGTCACTTGTCCCATACACTCAGTGAGCACTTTATTAGGTTCATCATGCTAATACTTATGGGGCCTCCCCTTGGTCTCAGAACAGCCTTAATTCTGTTGACATTATTGCGTCACTTCTTCATATTCATCAGCTGCATATTAATGCTGCCAGTGTCCCGCTCTACCACATCCCGGAGGTATTAGACTGGATTCAGATCTGGTGACTGCTGAGGCCATTGAAGTACAGTGAACTGTCATGTTCATGAAACCAGTTTGAGGCGGCTTTTGCTTTGTGGCATGGTGCATTATCATACTAGAAGTAGCCATTAGAAGATGGAGGACTGATTGGTATGAAGGGGCCCAACGTGTGCCAAGTTCCTCACACCATTACACCACCAGCAGCAGCCTTGACTGTTCACACAAGGTAGGCTTGGTCTATGGATCCATGCTGTAGACAGCTGGTTAACAGGAGTGGAACCTGACATGCTCCTCAAGGGTCAACCTGTTGTGTATTCTGAGATGCTTCTCTGTCCGTCACAGTTGTAAAGAGTGGTTATTTGAGTTACAGTAGCTTTCTGTCAGCTCCAACCAGTCTGGCCATTTTCCTTTGACATTGCTCATCAAAAAAACATTTATGTCCGCAGAACTGCTGCTCATTGAAAATTTGTTTTGTTTTTTACACCATTCTGTGTAAATTCTAGAGACTGTTGAGTGTGAAAATCCCAGGAGAAACCTAGGAGTTTCAGCCAGCCTGATACTAACAATCATGCCACAGTTAAAGCCAGTGAGATCACTTTTTTCCCATTCTAATGTTCCATGTGAACATTAACTGAAGCTCCTGACCTGTTTCTGCACGATTTCCTGCATTGCATCACTGCCATGTGATTGGCTGATTGGATAATTGCATGAATAAGCTGGTGTGCAAGTGTTCCTAATAAAGTGCTGGGTGGGTGTACATATTAAGCAGTTCTTCATCTGTTGATAAAACTTTGTTACCTAAAACTGAAGAGAATCATTTGAAAGTCTGCTGATGTCACAGTGATGTCACCAGGGTTATCTCAGATTTGGCATGAGACTTCGGTTACGTACTTGGGGCATGGGTTTAGACAGACATGGACATTTACCATGCAAAACAAAAGATACTACAGAATTGCATTGTGGGAAATGTAAGAGCTTGTATTTTTGGAGCTTAACCTATATCTGAGAAAAGTTTATTATACTCTCTGCTGCTTCAGTATTGATCATCAAATCGGTCTCTTTTGACTCCAACTTAATGAAAGTGCAATGCTAAATTGTGCAGCTTTGTTTTAAAGCCCTGTACTGCATTACTTTGTAACATTTGTGTAACTTGTAACTTGATATAGAGTGTGATGGATTGCACAACTCAAGCAAGCTTCAACACTGCAAAGAAATGTTTTAACATAAATGAATTAAAACCAATGAAAGAATGAAGCAGTATTAAAAATACAATTTTAATTAAAATTTCTAAAACACAGTAGCATGGTTTGCAAATATGTCAATATCATATGCTATTAATAATAAGTAAGTCATCTGTAGCAAATACAAAACAACTGTTAAATAAACGGACTGAACAAGGTTTTGCAGCAAAACATGCATTTGTAATAATGGTCCCAGTGGTGGATCCAGCAAGGTTGAAGAGGTTAAAAGAACAGTTTAATCATATTGTCACTGTCATGCATTATCAGATCATCATGCTTAAATGCTAAAATCTCATATGGTTAGGTATGTTTCATGACAAACCATTACCTCTGATATTTTCCTCACAATTCTTGTATATGCTTTAATTACACTGTTTGTTTTTTTCTCTCTCTGACAACTGATTAAGCTGTTGGGGCACATTTGTTGCTGTGGTGGCCCATGTCTGCTGAATGCCAACAATGTGCTCAGGAATGGCACCGGGGCATTTTTGGCATCCGCCGAGGTCAGGCGGCCATTTAAGGACGGATGAAAGGGGATGGCATCTCCCTGGTTACCGCAAATTACTCATTGCATCCCCAATGAGTGGAAAACAATGCCTTGCCTCCCAACCAGCTGCCTTATTAAATGTGGACAAATCCACCAGTGCTGCTCTGTTGTAGGTACTTGGCTGCCATTTTCACACATTTAGTGACAATCATCAAAGCTGACCACAGGAAATCCATTGTTACCTGTCTGTGGAGGCCATCACAGCCACAGAGAGTCAACTTTTCAAGAGTTTAAAAATATGTTTGATTTGGATGATGTAATGTGTGCTTTCCTGTTATTATAAAGAAGGATTTGGTTGTGTTTCATCAGCCCCTGCGGTCATGAAACTTAAGCAACACTGTGTAAACTTTCAACACTGGCACAACATCTTTTCAGAAGACATTAGCAAAGGGTGATGTGTTAAATCTTTTATTTTCCATTTTTTCCTGGCTTTAATTTAATGCAGCCACACATTAAAGGACATCAGTGGGATTTCACAGCCCCTCCAGGGCCTTTTTGGCCTCCATGTCCACACCATTAAATTAATTCCATTTCTCATTCAAATTCTGTCCTTTGAATAGAACTTTTTAGGACTAGCTTGGTCTGAAAAGGATAATGAGTTCGTGACCACAATGAGATATCTACCTTCTAAAAAACTGGCACCTGTGCTCACAACATAATTGAGTGCAGTAAAGTAAAACTCTATTAAATGGGCCTAACACATGCTGTTATAGGTGTAGTTTGCCTTGAACTGTAAACACAGTGAAGCACTTTTATTCTGAAAATCCTGTCTTGTATTATCCATTGTCATCAAAGCAATGTTACATGCAATATACACATTTTTGTTCTTGTAAAACATAAAGTTTGCTCAGTGAATCCAACTTTAATCCAGGGGTGTATGTAATGTGTTATTGTAAATGTAGGCCAAATCAGTGTGGCTCATACATGGGCATTGGTGATCATTGTCACTGGAGGATTGTATGGAAATTGAAACACCCTGTCTCCAGTGCTTAAAGCGTTCACTGTCAAAATGTCCAATCTGTCAACCTATAGCATGTCAGCTTTAACTGTAAAGCCACTACACACCCATGGTCCACCTACATATTACATACATTACATACATACTCTTATTTTGCCCTATTAGACCTCTCACCCAGATTTTGTGGCTGTATACAAATCTCTGTTGATTGGCCTCTCCCTTCCTCCTTACTGTTGGTGCATTGAGTTTTGTGACATCACAAAACACCACCTGACACTCAGAAGAACAGGAAAACTGCCACTTATTCTGACACCAAAATTTAATGGGTTATTCTTTCATGCCTTATCCATTCACCAAGTTTGGTGCAAATTGGTTAAGTGCTTTTTGCCTAATCCTGCTGACAAATAAACAAATAAACAGACCTGGGTGAAAACATAAACTCTTTGGTTAAGGTAACAAAGAGCGTATAGCTCCTGTTACGTCAACTGAATGGATTGTATTATTGTTGATTTTATTGATTTTATTTGGATGACACATTTGCAACCATTTTCCCATTTTTTCACCGAGTGGGAGATATTGTCACTGTCAGAAATTCTAGATATCTCCTACTGAGAATCACAAGTTTGATGATGATGTGAATGGTTTTTCCCACCTGGCTTCTCGTAATAACAGTTTTACAACGTAAAAGCAGTATAAATATAATAATTTCTGAATGGAGTGTCATGAAGGGTGTGTTACTACAGATAGACAGTTGTCCCAGTTCCATTCCATACTATATATTAATCCTAAGGTGATTTTGAGTATGTCTTTAAAATGGGCATGTGACATAATTAGGTCCACCCAAGAAGGACAGTTTCTATACACTATTAGAGGGACTGGCGGGACTGTTAGTAGCTTCAAGGAACAAAAACAAATTGTAATTGGTGGTGAAATGACACCAGATTAAAAAATAAAAAATGTATGTTTCATTGGAAGTGACATTCTAAAGTCACAAGACCTTTTTTGGTGATGATAGGTTCCTTGCAGACATTTTTACATGTCATAGCAGGAAAGTCACGTGTCACAAGTTTTGTTAATGATGGCAGTGGGCTTACATTCACAGTACCAGGACTGTGAAACTAGCTCACCTAAATGGAAAGAAGTTGGTCTTAATATAATCAATCACACCTGTGCTGTTTCTGTTATGATGAGCCAAAATGTCTGCTGTGAAAAGGGTTCATTCCATACTTTATGCTACTCGTATACAGTACTCTAATTTTTCTTTTTTAATTCATTCATTCAAATTCATCCATGTCCTTTAATGTTTGGATATGATAAGGTTTAAATGATAAGATCAAAGTGTAACTTTGGAAAGTCACTGCCAGTTAAACTTCACAGATTGTAAACTGTTTTTCCAACAATTTTTATGGTTATTTTCTGTTTTCTGAGGTGTTCCTGAAGTGGTTTCACTACCATCTACAAGTTATCTTCATCTTTGAGCTCCTCAATTTCCTTTGTGCATTGCATCACGGGACTACAATGTGCCTCAGCAGTACACTCACTTTTTAATATGCATTCTTAGTTTGTTGAAAATGCTTTATTTTAGTCAGTTTAACAGTTTGAACAGACTACATGCTAAAACCTGCTTAGAATCACTGTGTCATATCAAATAATGACAGCTTCAGCCTGAGTATATATTGTGTCATTTCCTAATATACAAAATGATGAATGACTACAAATGTATGTAGTGATGAATTAGCATTTTATTTTCCAAGTTTGTTTGGAAACAGAAAGAAGGAAATTTTCTAGATATTCAAGGCCAACCTTTTTTCTCCCTACATGTACAATTAATGTTTGCATCGTCCTACACATTGCCCTTTATGCCAGGCAGAGGTGGAAAATGTTGTGAATAACAATTTGACATGGGGGTTTTGCGTTTTAGAGAAGATAATGGTCGTGTGATGAAACATTCCACCATTAATAAGTATTTTATTTCATGAGGTGGTATGTATAGTATTTAACAACTGCTGCCTGCCTGCAGTGGACTAAAAGTTACAGGTCTCACTAGACTGAAATACTCATGAAAAGTACCATTAACTCAGAACTGTACTTGGGTAAAGTATCTAACTAACTGCACTTATGTACTTTACATAGCTACTTTACTATAGTCATTTGGAATCATCACATTTAATCTGGCAAAGCCTTAAGAGTCATTAAAAGCCTTATAATTTGACAGATGAGCCTTGAAAATCATTGTTAAACCAATTCATGTTAGCTCGGGAGCAGCTGCATGTGTAACGTATCTGAGCACAGGCCATGATTAATGTGCTGCTGTTTCCTTTGGGTGCAAACCTACACCTGTTTCTATTTTATTACATTGATCTATGAGAGATCAATGAAGGCGGGGGAACAATTGCAGACAAGTAGAGGAGACATACTTAGACCTTTGGGATTGCCCCTAGAGGTTACATGCTTGTTCGTGTGTATGTGTGAATGTGTGTGAATATGTTCTCCTCTGCTGGAGAGTCCCAGGGGAGGACATCAGAGGCCTTCCATTAGCTCTTTTTCCATGCTAATCAATAGCTTATATTTTATCATGAATCCTGAAGCCCTTTGAACACACAACTGGGAAATATTTCTTTAAAATAATATATCAAGTAAAAATAAAAATGGTCATACAAATGCTGCACAGTAGATGTCCTTTTTGCTGCTTACTAATGCAGCACACAAAAATCAACCCTGTAGCCTGGTCATAGCCTGGAGTTTTCATTTGTTCTTACCCACTCAATGCTTCATGGCTTTTTTCTAGAAAAAATCATCCTCTTTCTCTAGAAATAAACAATACCCATCATATCCTGCAAGAAACTGTACTACAGAACTTTATGATTGAGAGGGGATCTCTAATGACAAGCAATTCTTGGGACACCACCTTAAACCACCCGCAATCATCCTTCTTCTTTCACCCTGCCTGCCAATCCATCTTGTTTGCCTTTCTTCCCATCCATTCGTCTCATTTCCCTGTCTTTTCTCTTTGCTGTGCCTGAGCTGAATTATGATCTGTAGTCTTCTCTGATACATTGTGATTGATTGGGCTTTCCAGCTAACTAATGAATTGGTCCCTCAAGGACATGTAGCAGGCCAGCTTTGGTAATAATGTGGACTCTGCTGAAGGCAGCTCAAAGACTCCTGACACCACAGATTTAGCGCTTACAGTGTTTATTTGGATTTAGCTTTAGCAGGGGCTTTGTTGGGGTTTAATGTTTAAATAGCTACCAATTGCATTTCTAATAGCTTTATGCATATTGTGTCTTAGTGACAGGCTGTGGGGAAATGATGGCGTTTGATTATGGCAAATAACTTAGTAATACACAGGTAATAGCACACCACTTTTAAGTGGAACATATTTGGGAGACAGTTACTTAAAACAAGGATTTTGTTTTGCTTCTTAAAATGGTAAAATGGTTATACTGTGACTTAAAGCTGCACCAATCAATATTTTTAATCAAAGGACTTTTAGAATCTCTGAGCTCGTTGTTTTGGCTGTAAGGCCTGAAACTTGACTGTGCCAACTCATTCATTGCTATTTGCAGCAGGCAGCGGTTATCAACAGTCTCCGATAAATTCACTGCACGCTATCCATGACATGCGATTACAGGTCTTTGGGTTTAGTTATTTTTAACCTAAGCTACTTAGAAATCGTGAAAGCCAAACCTAGATAAGAGGTTCAAAAGGATTTTATAAAATGCTATCAAACCTCAACCCTAATACTGGTGTCAGCCACAAATGATTTGGCCCATAAGTACATAATCAATGGCATTTGTATTATACAGTGGTTCCTCTATGAATACTAGACGAAGCATATTATGATGCTTAGGAAGTTTGGTCCATTGGTTCCCATACAATGACTTCTTAGCAAATTCTGTCATTTAAAGTCGTTATATATTAAAGTGATACAAATCATTTATGTAAGGATACAATAACACTTGTACAGGCTACTGAGTATTGGTGACACATCTGTGCTGTTTGTTATTGAGCAGATGGCGGCAAGTCAAGATGAAGATCAATGTCAACATGCATCTTGTTTAATGTCAGAGGTCAGTCTGTCACTATCAGTGTGTCTCATAATTCCAATGATGACAGATAGTGAAGGGGCATATTTGTCTTTGAAAGTCTGCGGCAACTTCAATATTTGTTTCTGCCCTCTGTCTATTCCATCATTGTTTGGTTTTCATATTCAGAATGTCACATTAATGGTGACAAGGGTGATGGTATTGATTTGTGCAGTGAAACTGTGGCAAACAAACCTCATATGGAACTGGTAAAACAGCACAACCACAATTTAACCATCTGCTCTCTTTTTTCTTATAAATATTTAATGTGTATTTGTTTTCTGGCACAACAGATTGTTCTGCAAGAATATGAAGAACATTTGACCCTCAGCACCTGTGGTATAGTAGAGAAAGCAGGATTCACAGATTATCCAAAGATACAAAAAGGTTGGCGTTATTACACCGTTTTAAGTTTATATATAAAAACTACTGCTCAGGGTTTATTTTGATTTTTGAAATACCTTCAGTATTCACTGGCATAATATTGTCTTGTACAAAGACAGAGCCTCATAATTGGGCAATGACACAGGACACAGTTAAAAGACCTAGTAAGTTGATGTTTTATGGGGCATATTCCCAAACAATTTAGCAGTTCATCAAATTGCTACAAATCATGCACACAGTGAAACTGGGAGGTTTAAAGCCCTTGAGAGTCATGTGGGTCCCTTGGGCAACTGCTGGATTACTGATGTGGGTCCCACATCAGTAATCCAGCCTCAGAGATACCTCTGTCAAAACCGCATTTTAATTCAAAATAAAATAGGCTTTTGAGGGAAAAAACAGCTTCATTCTTCTTTTCTTTATTTCTGTTCTCTAGATTAATTAATTGCTACAAAGTTAGCATGGAATTGTCTCTCTCTCAACATAGTCCAGACTGTTACAGTTTTGTTGAGTTTATCCATACAGGTCATAGCATTACAGTATAAACAAATTAATAGCCTTAGAATTTGTTGTTGTGGCAGTCTGAGCAAGCAAATCAAAGTTTGGTTGTTTCCCATTCTCAACAACCTAAGAAAACTGGACTTTGAGAAAAGGCTTTGTTGCTGCACTTTGTCAATCTTTCACTCTCGGCTGTTGTAAGGCTGAGATTCAAACCTGAAAGATTTCATAGATTAATTGAAATACCACTCTGTATTTGACACTTTCACAATTCATGTAAGATTCCTTTTGTAACAGACGTTTCATAGATGTACCTATATATACAGTGGTATGAAAAAGTTTGGGCACCCCTGAGCATTTTCAAGATTTTCTTTATAAAATCACTGCTGTCTGATCAGCAATCAGTTAAATATACTAGCAGACAAACACAGGATATATGAGAAGGAAATGAAGCTATAAGATTTACAGAAAGTGTGCACACCTTTAAACAAAAGTAGGTAGTGAAGCAAATTTAAACCCTTGTTGTTTTATTGATTAACACTTTTATACTAATTATTGGAACACAATTTGTTTGCAAGCTCATTGACCCTGATCATATATGGTGAAGCCAATCATGAGAAAGGGTATTTATGTGCTAATTGAAGTTGTTCTCCCTTGCATCTTCTGAAGAGTGCCAACATGGGAGCCTAAACAACTGCTTCAAATGGACCGGAGCAAAGAGATTGTTCTAACATCATGGTTTAGGGAAGATTCAAAGTCGCCCAGAGATTTGGCCATGGGTCACTGTGAGAAACAAGTGGAGGTTCGGGTGAATTTATGCAGCTCGTAGTTCTGGAGGGTAGCCAAGAAAACTTGATAAGCACAGGCGTGGGTTGACGGTGGTAACAAAACAAACCTAAACCCACAGACCACCCAAAGACCTACAACATGATCTTATGATGGTGTCACTGTGCATCGCTCAACTATTCAGCGTGACTTTGCTGGCAAGGTGATGCAAGGAGAGTAATGCGAAGAAGCCCTTTCAAGAGCGCGCAAAACAGAGGCGCCTGAAAGAAGCACATTTGACAACCAGGCTTCATTTTGTAATTGGCAAAGCGAATCGATGAAACTAAAACTGGAGTTAATTGACATAAATACAAGTGGTATGAAGGAGTGATGAAGAATACAGCATTCCAAGATAAACACTCATACCCACAGTAAAATTTGGTGGTGTTCCATCGTTGGGGTCAGCCAGTTATACTGGCAATCTTGTTAAAGTTGAAGGTCGTGATGATTCCAGTCAGTATCAGCAGATTTCGCGGTCAATGTTCCGGCAATCAGTGACAGTTGGTTGGCGCCGGGCTGATACTCAACAAGACAACGCACCCCAAACACTGCTCACCCCACTACAATGGGCGCAGAGAACAAGTACAACGTTCTGAAATACGTCCCAGTCCCCAGGACCTGGAATATTGAAAATCTGTAGTGGATTTAAAGCCGGCTGTCCAGTATCGGAAACCATCAAACCTGACTGAATCCGAGTAAGCTTGTAAAGAAGAATGGTCAAATACTCTCAACCAGAATCCAGACCTCATTGAAGCTATAGGTGCTGCTGAGGCTGTTATTTCGCAAAAGGAGTGACATACTGAATATTGATGTAATTTTTCTGTTAGTGCCTAAAATTTATGCACCTGCCTACTTTTGTTTAAAAGAATTATTGCACACTTTCTGTAAATCTATAAACTTCATTTCACTTCTCATATATCACTGTGTTTGTCTGCTATATGATATTTAACTGAAATTGCTGATCCGAACAACCAGTGATTTATAAAGGAAAATCTTGAAAATTATTAGGTGCCCAAACTTTTTCATACCACTGTATATATATATACACACACACACACACACTCACTCATATATACATATATTTTGAATGTGTGATACCTGTATATTTGGCTTTGTCAATCAGTTAAATGTCAGTCACACAGCAACAGTTTTTGGACTGGAGCTATAGGGGTTCAAAGTGTTATATATCTGTACATTTGTAATGATGGCATGTTTTGCTGAGTGACATGCTCTGGTCAAGTCAGTCTGACTTTAAAGTCTTCATCAGGACATCTCAGCAGAGAGTGAACCTGTAAACATTCTGTTACAGATCAGACTGTAGCGCTGCAGGCCTCTCTTGTTTATTCAGCTACATCTTCAGGATGATGTGGAGTGTGGCTTTCATAACAAACAGTTTGCCTTCTCAGTCACAAGATGTGTTTCGCATTGTGGTTCACTGTGCAACGTGTCTCAGAAAACAGAGCTGTCATCAGTCGAACCAGTTCTACAGTATATATGTAGATACATTATGTACAGTTTGCCTTAAAGTGCAGCTATTTGTTCAGACATTAAGGGTGAATGGAAAACATTCTGGTCAGGTAATGTTTCCTGTTGTATGTGTGTATGTGTGCGCGAATGTGAGTGGATGCCTTTGCACATTACATCTGTATCTCATTTGCCAGTATCAGTACTGGCCTTTTCTGCATCCAACCCCAAGAAAAAACATGAAATGAGACCAATGTGTGTTTGTGTGAATGAGTGAGAGCACAGTGTTTCCTTACCTGCAGTGCTTTCATGCTCTCATATTACCAGTTCTGTATCTTGTATCTCTCTTTCTCTCTCCCCAACACCTCTTCTCTCTCCCTCTCTCTTGCTTGCCAAGCCAGTCGGTGTTGACGATGCACGAGCTGTTGAGAGAGAACGAGCGTGTGTGTTTGTGTGTGTGTGTGCTGTTGACAGAGCTGAGAGATTTAATTGACACCCACAGAGAGAATTATACAAGCTTCCAAATGCTCTCTATCTCTCCCTCTCTCTCTGTATGTGCTTCATGTTTTTCTGCATCTATGTGTGTGTACGCACATGCCCGCTGATGAAAGTTGGGAGCATGTGAACAGGGTCTCTAGTGTGCATGGAGTGTTTTTCTCTGTATTTTACAGAGGCAATTCGCAATAATGTTTCTCTTCATTTCTGTCCTCCAGAGCTCCCATTTTTCTGTCTTTTTTCACACTTTCTCTCCATCTTTCATTCCTCATTGTCTTTCTTTCATTCGATTAGTTGTAGCTTGTCCTCTGATGTGCTGTAAAATGAAGATCTTTAATCTATTGTTTTTTTTGTTTTTTTTTTAACAACATACTGCAATACGAACACAGGGAATTACAACATATCCTGCAACCTGTTATCCTCCAGCTATCTGCCTCTGTGATTTGATATATATCTGCATTCAAAAGAGTGTATTTCTATTCATGTGAGGATCTTCCATTGGTTGTGGTTATTGTCTAACCTTATACCAGTGATGGAAGAATTAGGGTCCTTCTTCTAAGTATGAGAAGCAAAAACACAGCATGAAAACACTTGAATGCAAGTAAAATTCCAACAATCAAATATTTACTTAGTGACAAGTGACAATGGAATTTTTTTTTTCTTTTCACTTATCATTATGAAATAAATGTTGATTGGAAAATGTGATGACAATAAGGGTGATAATGACATTGTGGTATTTTAGCTTGGTTCCCTGTGAGCCTCACTTTTACTATGCTATTCTGTCTGCCACCTGGCATGAATTTTCACATTAAAATTAAGGCTCAATTTACAGTACAAAAGAAATATGCCTGCCATTGTGGAGCCAAAACAGAAAGAGGACAGTGCTTTGTTTTCCTGGTAGCTGTTGGTAGCTTTCCCCAGGTAGAGGAAATGGTGGTTGGTGGAACAACTGAAATAACTGTGGCAACTCTACTTAGGAGGAGCCCCATTGGAGGAGGCAAAGAGAGAGGGCGTAGAGGGAGAATGATAGAAACTGTAGTAACACAAGAGGGAACCTCTTAACTGGCATTCACTTGATGGAGACAGCCATGGTCGGACTGGGACAGAAAATCAGCCCTGAACTTATCCTCCAGAACTGACTTAATGGATTTTTTAACAGTCCACCGACACACCAGGATTTGTCCAGGAGTCCCCATGGCCAGTCCAACTATGGAGAGTGTTCTGAGACTTCAGAGGGTTCAAAACCAACAGTCTGTTGGCATTATTTCTACTAGACAAGTAAGTAACAAAACCTACCTACTTATTAATACAACCAGGTGTTTAACCCTGCCTTTATCAATGCATGGAGATGGGGTTTCTAGGTCAAATTGGGATTGTTATGGTTGCTATGTAATATGAAACATGATGCACACAGTGACAAACCCACAGTTCTGCTCAGGATCTATGGAGTATTTTAACGTCTTCCAGCTCATCATTTCGGTTTTGATGCAACTGCCACTTATTACTCTTATAGCATTGTTCAGTTGCAGCAGGCAGTGGTCAGTGACAGAGCTCTGATAAACCCACTGTGCACTACCTACTCAGCACCAAACAGAAGACAGACACAGTTAGAGACTAGCTGTTGAACAAAGTGGCAGTTAAAGGAATATATATATATTTTCTCAGTAGTACACTCATTAGTGTAAATAAATAAAGTCAGTATGTGTTTGTTTGCAAATATGCAACTCTTGTAAAAAGAAAAAAAAAAGAAAAACTTACACACTAGGATGCACAATGTGTCCTGTAGTTTGATGTCTTTGCAGTCAGCTTGGTAAAATCACGGATATGTTGTTAACTGCAGAAAAGATCTTTGGCATATATTCATGCTGCAAGCCAAGTTCTGGTTGTGCTGCAGTTTGGGTTTGGATAACAACCCTGGGGTTTTTGTATGACTATAGGCACCTACCAGTGCTGTTAAGTTATACATATAAAATTACTCATGTGAAACAGACTCTTACAAAGTGTTTCCTTTACATTATATACTGTTGTGTACTTCACGTACTGTTAGATAGGCTGATCTATATAAGTGCATTATGTTCTACAGAAGGGTCATAAAACTTGGATCAGCAATGTAATTAATTATAGCTGTCTGATAGGGCTGAGCGATAAAACGATATCGCAATATAACTTTTCCTCAATAGACATTTAAGACATTGTCAAAACACAGGTGGAATGAGCTCTATCAATGTTGTTATCGACAGACAGTACGAAAAGCCAATGATAATGAAAATAGTGTTGCGCTGAACCAATCGTAGCTGGAACGGAGTTCGAAGCACGTCAGGTTAGGTTGATGCACACAGCACAGAGCGCAGGAGTAAACACACATGCTAATGTTCTGGATACTGCAGCCGTGCAAACCTGTACGCCAGGAGTAGGAGCGAAATAAAAGAGAAAATGATGACTGGAAATGTTAACAAAAACTCGAGCGACTGAAGAAGACGCCCTAACGGACACAGCCCTGAATGACGGAGGACTGACAGGTACAGAGAGCCGATAGAGACAAACACAGCTGATAGAAACTCTGTGGGATTTGTGCCAATAGAAAATACAAAATACAAATACAAATCTGGCTTAACATTAGCTAGTTCATTCTACCATTTGCTCTCTTTGTCTCTTCTTTCTCTCTCTCCTTTTTGGCTCAACCAAGTATTTTGCAAACTTATAAAAACAGTTATGCAATAACTGTCCCACGGTGGGCTGCCGCCATTAAAATGTAAGTACTGGAGACACTGCAGACATAAAGTTTCCAGTTGGAAGATGTGTCTCTCCTTATTTTGCTTTTTTCTTGTGCATACAGCTTTTTTACATACATCTTTATCTATACACGGAAAGTAAGCACATGAACATTTGCTTATAAACACACACATGCACATATAGTGGCATGGTTTCTTCCAAGACTCTAATCTATCCATGCACATGAATCTACTCACACACAAGCATGTAGATCATAGACAGACACACAGATTATGTAGTAAAACATAACATGTGTTTAATCCCTCTCTTTATCTATTCCTCTGCTGCCCTATTACTTTTTACAGCCCAGGAAAGGCAGTTTCATGCATGATAAATTTCACATCATAGTCTGTATGTTTTTTTCATTCTTGAATATGCAGATGATCTGACAAAATCAATGAGGGTATGACATTAGGTAATCCTGTGGATGTGCATTCCCATACAACGACTGTGTCCCTATCCCCAGAGTATTATGTATGTGTGTGTGTTCTGAATATGTGTATTTGTCAGTCTTTTGTCAGGTGTTGTGTGCTTGTGTGTGTGTGCGAGTACATGTGAGTGTATGATGCCATACCAGAGTTAAAAACAAACAAACAAACAAAAAAGATACATAAAAGGCTTAAATGATAGGCTCAATGTGACTAATGTGATTGAAACTCATAATAAAAGGATTTCAAAGAAATTAATCAGTTTGTGTACGGATATGAACATGAATCACATCAATAGAGGAATAGTGTGTGCATGAGTGAGAGGAGAGATAAAGAAAGTAAATATG
Organism: Lates japonicus; assembly: GCA_033238685.1. NCBI lineage: Eukaryota > Metazoa > Chordata > Actinopteri > Centropomidae > Lates > Lates japonicus. The sequence goes on along the minus strand of BRZM01000055.1, from coordinate 1,524,063 downwards.
GAAGCACTGGTTGCAGTACAGATATATATCACAAAATAATGTTGAGCATTCAGGAGCGTGGTACAGTATGGACAGCAATCTAAATGACAAATTTCCATATAAATGAATGTTCTGCACTCAGCCTGAAAGTCAAATCATAGTCATCCATAGTGATGCATGTTAGTCCATAAACATCCTCCGCTCAATGGAAATGACAATAACCTCTCTCAGTGGTGTAGTGGTATTTGTGGAGGCAGTTTCCTGTGACCTCAGCATCCTATACATTACAATATTAACTAGGGTCAAAAGTTAGTGGGCTCTTTAAATGTAGAAAAAGAGCTCTGCCTCATATTTTTGTTTAAGTGTGCAGTTATTAGAGTTCAAACACAGATGAGAAGGAATAAAAGCAGATATTAAACAGAAACAGTGTGATGAAGTAGCTTCAGTAATACAAGAAAAAAATATTATGTTTGAAGAAACAGAGGCTGCAAAAATTGTTGCAAATCTACTGTGTTATTTGTGTCTGAAGCAGCTGTAGCTTTAGAGCAGTCAGCTCAGTCAACAAATGTTGGCTTTTGCATTGTTACTTAGTTAGTTCTAGCCAGCAGGCAAAATCAGCAATGCAAACAACATTGACTGCTAGCCTTAATAAATGTTAGCTCTGGGAATTTAGGAGTATGTGGCAATTGAACTGACAATCACAGTTAAAGACCATTCATTTCACTTAAGCCAAGTTAAGGCCAGTTAATTTAAAGTGGCATGAAAACATAATAACTACCACCATGTGATAAATGAAAAAATAAGGCAACTGTACAATATTCTCTTAAGCTTCAATAAGAGGGTAAATATGATATTGTTAAAACTAAAAGTTTCTTTGGCAGGAAGTTTAAATCAAAGACCTGTCTTAGTTTTATTCTTAGTCATATTTGCTGTATGGCTGTAATGTCACAACAGTAATGTCCATCTGGTCTGTTGGTCAGTCCAGACTGAAATAGCTCAGCAACTATTGGACAGATTGCTATGGCATTTGGTACAGGTATTCATTATCATTATCATTATTATAAGTCAACTTCTATGGTTCAAAGAAAAATCTTCACAACTCATACATGTCATGAAACTTGATAAACATGCTCCAGAGGATAAATTCGAATGACATTGGAAATCATCTGAGTTTTCCTCCACACTACGAGCATGTCAAAGTTTTTTGTATAAGCGTCTACTTGGTAGACTGGCACAGAATTCTCATAGTTCCAAGAAGATGTATCCTACTACCTTTGGCAATTCCTTTACTTTTCCTCCCATAGTGAAAATATTTCCACAACTATTAGATGGATTACTATGAAATCTGTTACAGACGTTCATGGCCCCAAGAGGATGAGTCATATAACTTTGGACTGACAACTCTGGATTTACTCAAGTCCAGTATTTTGCTTCATGACCACATACCTGCAAAAATGATTCTCCCATCAGTCTCAGTTGTGTTTTGGGGCTAGTAGTAAGTAGTGTTAGCATGCTAATGGTAATCTAAGGTGTCTAAGGTCAACATGGTTAACATTACCTGCTAAATATTAGCTTATTAGCATTGTTATTGTATTTTAGCATGTAGTTCAAAGCACCACTGTACCTAAATACAGCCTCACAGACATAAAAACTTGTCTTGTTAATGTCTGTCTCACACACAGTACATTTCTTTTGTTTTTGTCTCCACCTCTCTCTCTCTCTCCTCCTTTATTCTTATTCTTAGAAGAATTTTCACTTTCATCTTTCATTATTGTATTAAACTGAGCCATAAAGTATGTTTTTCAGTAACTCTCTTTTTAAGGATAAAATGTATGTTCTTTTTGCTGTTTGTAATAGAACTGTTGACTGGTTCACTGGAAAGCATTTTTTTTCTTCTTTTCCTTTCCGGTCCTCAATGAAAGTGCAGCAGTGACCACAGTTTGTGGTTCATGTACCTTGGACTAATGGAGCCAAGAACAGGCAAGATTATCATCATTTGGCTGCTCCAAAAACTCTCTAACATTTAACATGTTTAAGCTGGGGTAGAGTAGGCTTCACTGTCCATGGTCATAGCAACATCTTTCAATAGGAATAAGTGAAATTTGTCAAAAAAAAAAAAAAAAAAAAAAAAAAAAAATCTTTCTAGGAGGTTTCTACGCCGCATTACCGCAGAGAGCAGGATAATGAACTTGTAATCAGCAGCTCTTAGGTGTGAATGTAGTTGATGAGAGGGCTGTTGCTGTTCATCAAGTCCATAGCTGGATCTTAACTAATTTCTTCCGAAGCAAGAAAATGCCCATTTACAATCACAGTCAATGGAATAAACAGTTGTCTGCAGTATGTCAGTTAAAGTGTGTTACCTTCTATATCAGACAACAAGACAAGATTTTTTTTTTTTTTTTTTGCCATAAACAAAAATGGAAAATCAAAAGCCACAAATTGAGTATCAAGATATAAACCAGTGATGTCAGGAGATGACATTTTTTGAGTTGTATTTTTTCACAGCCTTTGGAGAAGCTCCAGGCTTTGTCTTTTTTACATAGTTACTGCAGGAAACTTGCTAAGAGTTCCACATTATAACTCATCTCAAACTGTATTATATGTAAATTCTATGTAGTTGAAAAGCCCCTTATATAGAATATAGAATATTATGTGCTCTCAAATCTAGCCTGGACGGTTCAAGATCGTCATAATAATGCATCAATTTCTTTTAAAAGTGCAGGACCTTTTTTCTATTTTCTATAATGAAGCTTTGTCAACCATCAGTGTACATGGATTTGTCATGTATATATGATGGTTCTTTACGCACACATGTAAAGTCACATACATACATATAGTGTGCAACATAACAGATTATCATTATCACACAGAACCACCCAACATGGAATTTAAATTATAAAATAGACAATAAATGAATTTAATGAATAAACACAGCCCACATAATGCTATCAGTCTGATTACAAATCACATTTAACTGAATGTTACTCCTGTTCCAAGCTAATCTTTATTTTCTGCTCGATGCAGCTCTTTCATCTGCCTCTCACTGGCACTTGAAGAGGCCTTTGGCTTTAGCACCTCGCTGCAGTGCTGCATCTAAAATTATAACTCTCAAAGTGGGCCAAAGAGATTTAGATTTCACTGCACTGATGTGTAGGTGCCCTGATGCTGAGTTGGAGAGCTCCTCATGTTGTGCTTCACATATTGTCAGATTGCTTAATTTAAATCTTTAACATCTGCAGTGTCACTGAATAAATGGTTGGCAGTTTCCTCTTCAGTACTGCTGTTATAGTCTTCAATGTTCTTAGCAAGTTGGTAACAGAAAACAGTGTTATTCTTGTTTGACTGTATCAGAGTTGACATGTTTTCACATCAGTGCTGCATTCAAGTTTCACTCTGTCAGTCACCAGGCACCAAAAGGATAAAATGGAAGTCAGTTGTTGCCTTAGAAACCTGTTTTTCTAGGCATCTGTTTACTTTGTGATTTGACACTGTAAAATTTCTTTTTAACATCAACTCATGAGTATGTAGATAACATGTAACATAAAGGGTACTGTGGCCTGCATACTAACACAACTGCTGGTATTACACATCAACTTTATAAAGTGTCAAATACACCGGAACAGAGAGTCCTATTAAGAGTCATAATTGTTATTTTCAAGTGAGCTCCTGCCAACACATTGAATAAGTATAATTATGGCCACTTTTCTATAAAGCTAAAAAGGCAGTGGTGGGTCTCCACTATTATTAAGGGGTGCTCCAGGAAGTCCCATGAATTAGGGGGAGCTGACAGACATATTTTGAAAAGAATTGTTAAAATTGGTGGAGCAGAGACAGATATCCTGACATTTAGTTCAAGCTCCAAACACACTCATCCTACACTTGCCTGCCTGGTAAATCTCCCTGTCTTTCAAAAATCTTGCACCAAGTTTAGAGGCTTTCTGTTGTTGCAATTTGATGTCTCTAAGTCTAAGATGATGGCATCGACAGGGTTATTTTCTCAAACTTGACAGAGTTCCATCAGGGCCACACAGACTGTTTTCACGGGCTGAGTGGTCCTACGTCAAGCCTGGATTACCAGCTGTCCTGGGACCAGGGGGTTAAAATGGGCTGGAGTCCACTGGAGCTTAGCTCTGCTTCCTCACTCATATCCAGGTTAGCCAACTCTTACATTTCAGCTAAATCCAAACATGGTTTTCTCTGTAGAATCAAAATGTTTGTCAAATTGTTTTCTTTCATGTCAGTGAACTAGTACAGGGAGTTTTCAGTTTCTATAAAATGTGTTTGTTTTAATACATGGAAAAATATTTCATTATTTGTTCAAAGCTAAAAGGAGAGAAAAAAAAATCTAACACTGGTAGCATATTTGGGATGATGTATATTGGGCATCATCATTTGGCTTTGAGACTTAGAGGTGCTTATTGATAAACTTTTCTTACCTCAAATGCAGCTCCCAGTCCATTTTCAGGGTCATATCACCTTATTTACTTGAAAGATTTTGACTCCCCCCTAGCAGTATCTGGCCATGTAGATAGTTTTGATTCAGTTCATCAAGGTTTTGAAATATCTTTAATCTTTTCCACCCAAATGGTCCATCATCTGTTATAAAAATGCAACCCAAACGCCATGTGTAGTATCAAGTATGCCTGAGTAGTAATGGTTTGAATTTAAGTGTCTGAACGTAAGGTGCAGTCACCCTTACATGAGAGAATTTTTCACTGATGCCACAAACATGTTTGGTATCATGAAACTAGACTTGATGAATCTCGCCTCTCTAGCCAAAGAAATCACTATATGAGCAACACAACTGCTAAAACCCAGAGGAAAAGCAGATATCAGTCATCATGTTTTACAGCTATACAGACAAGAATCTAAATTTCAATTGTGCTTTTCCTTTAAAAACCAATGTTTATATCGTCAAAAGTGCTCAGACCTCATTATAGCTCACAGCAAGGCATTTCTAAGGAGTGGATGCGTAACCCAGACGCCTGTGCTGCTTATTTACCTCACGCCACGAGGAACAACATGTGGCTGAGAAGTGATTTTGGTCAAGTTCACTGTTTCTGTCGCAGGTAAAAGTTAAATGTCTGATTAGTGTATTGTGTCAAGGAACCATTAGTAATGGACGTCAAAATATTTTACATATTTTACAAATTGATTACCTGTCAGGGGGTGGAATAGCTGTTTGGCTTTCCAAATGGCTAAAATGGAAAGGCTGGTTAGTACTACTATGACTATGGAGTTGCAGGTCAGAATTGAATTACATCAGTATCAACTGACTCATGTCTAAGTAATAGATATTTTCCATCCACTAAGCCATCAGCTGTAAGAACCTGACGAGTATCTAGTCTTTCCAGGTTTGAAAATGTCCAGATCTTCACAACTCCAAAGAGCCAAAACTGGACATTGTGTTCAAATTCAGGTAAGAAAACAACTAGCCTCTTTTTGCTTTTATACATATTCCATGTATCTGTGAAGATATCCTCTTGGACCATACAATATTTTGATCTGACAAGGACATATTCAGAGTTGAATTCTTGTTTTTTTCTGTTCATACCATTTTTATATACATGTTTGTACCATACATGATATACTGGTGCCTCTGTGGGCTTTTTATCAGCCTCCAGAAGAGATTATAAAAGGATAAAATATATCTGTGCTCCAGTTGCTGCTGTAGGTGTTGACCTTATTTGTTGGTATAAAAACACAGCATTACATTTTTCTCAGATAATAAACATTTCCCCACCTACTGTTCCCCAAAACATGTTGTTTCTGTCATGAACATCAGGAACATAATTCAAAAACAGAAAGAAAAAAAAAAGACAGAGACTGCAATGGTATGAATAAATAAAAGACTGATTTCTGTGTATTACTGGAGCAAACAGTTCATTCTCTCTGAGTGATATGGTAGTGTCATATTTGCACAGTAAACACAAAAGGCAAAAGAGGACATGCTTTCTACAATGCTCAGACATACAGTCTGTAAGGCTGGAGACCTGCTAATTATTGTTCTGACCTTCAGCAGATCTTTATTTTCTGAAAATGAAGAGACTTTTTCAAATCCACTCTGAATAGACATGTTAAATGTGTCTGATTTAACAGTCCTGGTTTGTGATCTCAAGCTCAATTTTGAGAGTGTGTACAGACAGTGTATTTTCTACTGTTTATCTTGCACAGCAGTGATAACTTTCAAAGAGTTGTAAAATACCTATACTGTATTGTTAATGCCTTTAATGTCTGAACAACAACTTGAGCATGGCATTTGAACACAAAGCAAACGTTTTGCCCTATTGGCAAATACCAATATGCAATTGTGCCCACCTGAGTGTTTCTACAGTCAATGTTAATCCAAGCCAATTGTACAAATATCAACTGCTGCTAGCAAGGTATGTCCCTGATGTGTGCATCCATCTGTGTGGCAGCTCAAACTATGTCTGATCTCAGAATTCACCAGGACATCTGGTTCTTCTGTATATTTTTACTACAGTTCTCTCAATTTTCCTCAGTCTCTGTATGATTATAAATTAGCATCATAAAGCCTCTGGATAAGAAAACATTTCTTGCTCAAGTTAAAACATTCTCAATCCGTGCTGATGCCTCTTCACCTCAGTTTGTGCCTCTCTGGACAAACTTGAATCTATTTGCATCCACTTGCATCTATCTATTGACTTCATATGCAGTTTCATCGCCTCTAAAATTAGCTTTGTGCTCCGTCAAAACACAAAGTTATCATGCAGAAAAGCCTGAGGGAGTCAGGGTGGGCGGCTAGCCATACCGAGCACAGGGATTTAACTCTGGAGACCAGGGGCTCATTTCACTAAACTTGCAACATGTGATTTTCAAAAAAAAAGTTTCTCATTTTAAATTTGGCACATCTCAGTAATAAAAACGAATGCCAAACTCATGACTTAAACATAAGCCCTGTCAGAGTTGTGTATGCAATCTCTAAGTAACAATCATGGGATGCTGCCACTATTTGCAATGTACATGTGACACTCATAAATCACTTTCAGGCCCCTGATTGGCATCCTCTGCAAGGTTTTATACCACTAGAACATTTGATTAAATTACAGGAAAGACTGTGATTTTGCTATATATATTAAAAAAAGAAAAAGAAAAAAAGAAAAGAAGCAGATGCAGTGAGGAGGATACTATAATGACAAAACAAATGCTCACAGGCAGATGAGTTGATAACCAAACAAATGGGTGAAAGGTAGATAGGCAAGCAAACAGGAACAAGCAACAGGCATCATCACACAGGGAACACAAAGGAACATACCAAGAGCTAAATCAGATACACTGGGAAAATGCCAAGGAGCAGCTTTTCATGGAAGTACATAGAATAAAACTGATATATGGACAAAGGAAGGCCACTAGCAAAGTCCAGGTTGATTATGGAATGAGGTGCACGTGAGGAGAAACTGTGACACTGCAGGGCTGATGACGAGTGAAAACTGGTGTAAGGTATGGGCAGGGCAGACAGGGGAATGGGAAGGACTGGGGTGAACTGAGTTGGGAAGAGCATGACGATCCCATTCTGTGCCATGCTGTAACTCACCACACTTGGCCATTATTTAACCAAGACCCCCATCTCCAGCTTTTAGTTGTTTTTAGCAACTCAAACCATGTGCTCTGAGTAGCTTAAAGATAACTTAAATAAAAATGCATGTATGAATGTTTTGTTTGTCAAGTTCAGTCGGAGGCCGTTATGTTGATGAATTCACCATTTATAGTAAATAGTTGTACATTTAGCCCAGAAAAGGCAAAGGATCAGCAAAACCAAAAGCTTAGCACAAACAGTGGTGGAGGAGGGAGCTGTGACGGTACTGGCATGAACATATCAGCAGACTACACTGTTTATCTGCATGAATATGACTATGTGATTGGATGTTACTAATCAGTTGGTGGCCAAGCAGCTAATGGATGAGTCAGTGATGATGAAGCATGAATGAAACAATGGCAATGGTTTTGGCAACTATTTTCTTTTATGGCAAGTAGCTAAAGCCTGGTGCAATGGAGCTAGATGTCAGTGGATGACATATCTATGACAGCATGACATATTTACAAAATTAAAGTCAAAAACATTAGTCTAATTTAAGTTAATCATTAGTAGCTATTGTCATTTTTTAAGCTGCTATCACAACATCAATATGGATCTAACCGTGCCTCTAATTTAAAAAACCTTTTATTGAGGGTGTTGTATAGACTGTGGAACTGAAGTGTCATGAATGAATAGGATCCAGACATAGGGATAAACTCAAAATAAAGCTTTAACAGTGAAATTAAACCATGTAGAAAAGGTCTTAAATGTCACCAAATCCAGTAAAGAAATTATCAAGTCCAACACTGGATGCCACTCAGCTGTTACAACATAACTTCACCTTAACTAACATTACTGACACTAACTAGAATATTTTGCATAGGGAGTGAACAGTTTGCAGACACACGCAATATCAATACTCTCTGGTTAGAGTGATAATTTGAAATTAAAACAATTTGGCAGTACATCACCTGTAACTGTATTTCCTAATTCAAATGTGATGTATATGAACTATTTTTAGGACACAAGGTGTAAATAATTGTTGAAATTAAGGATTTGTATACAACTTTTCTGACTGGTTGATTAGTCATTTTGGGGCTCTGTCTGGTGGTGTTACAGATATCGGTGAAAATATTTTGAGTTAAAATGTTAACATAATGATATCAGTGATGACCAAACATACAAAAAACACGAGCCAGGAATATTATGTTTCTGAAAATCTCCTCCAGCATGACCTGAGGCTAAGATGAGTGGCACAACAGTATCATCCTCTCCCTCGTCTGTGACAAGGAATCGGCACAGGAGTGGAAAAATAAATGCCAGTCACGCTCTCTGACCCGGCCCAGCCTCTCAAAGCAGTTGAGAAATCAAGTAGTCTGTTGTTTTAGAGACATGACAGTGCCACCAAAACACCTGAGCTCAGCAAATGGGTTCACAGCCCCTTCCTTGACCTCTCTTGTCCTTCCTTCCCTCCTCCTGCTCATCTCTCCATCATCTCCCCTATTGACCTCCACTTGCCGCAGCCTCTATTTAACTGTCCTCCTCTTCCACGCCTGCCTCCTCTTCCCCTCCACCTTCATCTATCTGCACCGTCTCCTTCTCTTCATCCCTTTATCTCACCTCCTCGCTCCCTTCATCTCTCCTTTTCATCTTCCTTTTTTTTACGCTGTTCTCGCCTCCTCTTCCTCAGCCTACCAACCTTTCCTTTTAGAGATACTTTCATTATTCTCTCTCAGTCTGTCCGTTATACCACCCCCATATAGCCACACGCACACACACACATACTCTCTCTCTCTCTCTCTCACACACACACACACACACAGTCCTCTTATTTCCCGTCAGCCCGAGCCCCATTTGACCTTAGTAAATGCAGCCATAGAACGCCTATTGATTTATGCATACAGATGTAGTGTGTGTGTGTTGCCTTGTTCACCCTTCTCAATGTCACATGCTCGTTAGCTTCCCAAGTCACTTTCAGAGTGTGTGTATTAGTCAGGAAAAGCAAGACTGAGTGTTACGTGCATGCTGCTTGTCTGTGTGTGCATGTGTGCATATATGTGTGAGTGTGTGTGTTTACTTGCCAAGCCTGTGTGATTGAGATGGAGAGGGTGTTGCAGGGTTGCTCGTCTGCATGCATAATCCGCACCCCAATATAGTTTGAAAGACAGCTCCTCTGCCCAACCAGGGCACAGGGATAAGGACAGGGCAGCCCTGTGATTGGTAGATGAAGGAGATGGATTAACCCACAGGGCCTGGTGCTCTCTCTGACTCTCTCGTTCCCATGTTGAATAATGTAGCTGTTTGTTTGATGAAGAACAAGTAAAAGGGATGAGACAGAGGGAGAGATGTTGAGATAAAAGAATGGAGCAATCTGCAAAATGAGAGCAAATCATAGGATATTGGGGAGATGAACAGGAAATCCAATCTGTGTACAGGAAAAGCAGATGGGGAACCAAAATAAAATGAAAGGAGGAGGATGTTTCACCTCAATCTGCCCCTCTGCTGTACAGTTTTTGTACAGATTGCCTTGAAAGTTTGTGAAAGTCATGGTGTCCTGATGATGAATCCTCAGCTATACTTCATGTTTAGTGCTTATTAGCATGCTAACACACAAAAATTAAGATGTGATGGTGAGCACGGTCAGTGGTTAGTATATCTGCTTAACATCAGTATGTTAGCATGTTGCTAGATGACTGTGGTTTCTTACTGGGAATTCACATTAAAAGTGAGATGTGATCAGCATTCTATCCTCAGAACCAGCTGTCCTGTGACAAACTGACATCAACTGAGAGCAAATAACTCATTTCAACTATTGGAACTACAGGACAGACAAAATCTGTCCAAAATGCACTCTACGTTGTTCTTCATTGTAAGTAGTATTTAAAAAATGCTCATCTATCTACACACAGAAGTGAAATGGTGGTTACTGTTATGTTGTATTTGTTGTACTTAAGGTGGGATGACACATCTGTTTGACCAATCATGGGCGACAGTCCTATGAGAACCCACTCCCTTCAAACCATGAGCACCTAGGATTTGACTCAGAGCCAGCTCTTGGAGAGTGCTAAAATGTGATCCTGGAACTTGTCTCCAAAGCAGGCAGTGGACAATGGAAACAAAAGCACATCCCAGGACAAGGTAAGTTAGGGTAGTGTAAAAGAGCTAAAACTGTGTTCAGTAGGCCTGACTGACAGTGGGAATTTAGTGAAAAGAAATTACTGTCATATAGACACAGCAGCAAGAAACCAGTAGTCTTTTCAGTATTGATTCAGCTAACTGATTCCATTTCTGTCCATAGAATCTATACATTATACAGTATATTCATATTATTGTGTCCACCCCATATTGACATCTCAATAGTGACACTGATTGGTCCAAGGAGGTTGTTACAAATAGGAGTGATGTAAGGTGATGCTGTGATTGGCCCAGGGAGGTCGTATTTTTGTTCTATTTTGTCAGAGACAACAAAATGTTACTTTTCACCGTTTGTCAATGGAGTGCATTGGGGTGTATTGTGAGACTCAGCTGGTCTCAGTGCTGCTTGTCACTCATTTTGATGAGCTGTCTAAAGCAGAGTCAAGCCCAAAGCGGAGGTAACCCCCATCTGTAAAGTCTCTGTGTGCTGTGAAGGAACAGACGGTCAATCTGATATGACAAAAATCATTTCAGATATTTTTGAACAGGATGTGTCCACTGAGTTCATGTGTAGTTGTTTCTTACTTTTTCTCTTTGTTGTTGCTCCCTGCCATGTGGCTGCTAGCCACAACCTGCTAACTGCTAGCTAACTGCAAATGGTTAATGCCCTAAAGCCAAAAAGCTGATTTTTGGCGAAAACACAGATTAAGGCCAAACAGTCACACACATTAAAAGTGAAACTGTAATCTGCTTATTTCATTATTTAATTGTGATAGCTTTGTCCATCACAATGTTTATCAATGTTTGGCAACCAAAATAAGTGAATACCATGTTTCTTTTGCGCCCAGTCCACACCTGTAAAAACTCGTAGCAGAATTGTTGAGGATTTTGGACCTAAAAGGTTATGGAATCTCTGCTTCATATGGGAGTCTGTTAGTAGCTTTAGCCAAATCTGGCTTTGTAGGAAATGTGCATGGACCATCATCAGCTCAGCCAGCTCGGGACAAACACTGGAGATAGCGTCTGTAAACCAGCCAAGCCACAGTGAGGACAGGCTAAATGGGTCATGGACCAAACGCTGGTGGATCCCCATGAGACAAGAGCAGAGGTGTGTTTTGATGGGTCTGGGTCCCATGGTGAGACTGCCTAAATTTACTCAGATTTGGTCTAGGAATGAAAATGCTGCATGCCTGAAATCCTCAAGAGTGTAAGCCCAAAGTGGGAAGGGCAGTGTGCATGTTCATGTTTAATGTAATTTGCATAGCTTGCTTATCAACTGTTGATAGAAATGTTGACCATATTGGTGACTGGATGAGTGCCTTTCTGGTTCAGGGACACTCTCTGTAACCAATCTGCCTTTCTAAGCTGTAGTAAGCCCCGCTAAGCCAGTTTGAAAGTTGCTGCCGGTCTGCTGTATGCCTAGAGCATCGATTGACACGTGTGTGTGTGTGTGTGTGTGTGTGTGTGTGTATGTGTGTGCACGCCTGTGCCTGTGTGCCATAATGCCCAGAGGAGGTTGTTGGGCTGTAGATAGGCCACATACAATGTTCCCATTTGAGATAGAGAGAGACAGGGAGGGGGGGGGGGGGTGAAGGGAAACAGACAGAACTGGAGAGAGGAAGTGAGTATTTTTGGGTCATGTGGGTTGCCCTATTTAGCGGTTTTTGCCGACATTTCAAAGGCACAGTGCACACACACACACACACACACACACATAAATATACACACACTCTGGCACCCAGTCATACACCAACAATCCATTTTGCTGAGTAACATCAAAAAGGTCTGTTTGCTTGAGCAGCTTTTCAATATTACTTCTCATCAATAAATCACGCTGTTTTGTTTCTGCAGTTTCCTAGATTATTCTGCAGGAGCAGCACAGGAAGGTGATACTGTGTGTATCTACCAATATGTCTATCGAGTGTACTTCAGGTGTTTTCTCTATAACTGCCTAATAGTGCTGAATCAATGCTCTGTCCACACACTCTGTGCACACACATGACATCAGCATCCTCAGGAAATCATATAAACTCCAAAAGGAAATCTCTTCAGAAATGCAGATAGACTGACTTTTTCATGCATTGTTTAAGCTGGAGTGATTCAGAGCTGAGTTGGCTAAAACTATCAAATGCTAGGCTGTAATTTTGTGTGTGTGTGTGTGTGTATGAGAGAGTGAAGAAAGTGAAGTGAAGTACCTTTGGTCCTGAATGTACACCTCTTGTCAGCTCTAAAGGACGTGCTATATAGGATCCATTTCTAGTAGTAAGTGTCCAGCTTCAGCAGAACACTGCGTGCAGTCTGAATCTCAATGCAAAAATTAGCATATCCCATTCTTTGCTTGTCTCTTTGTAAGTCAAAGATCTCTCCTGTGTTGCCACCTCAACAACAAGGGACAGTGATTGTTGCACATTACTGTGACAAGGTTGGAAAACACTAAATTTAAGCGACTGTAAAAACAAATGCATCACACACACTCTTGTATTCATTTAATAGAGCCAACCAAATAACATCACTTTGACAGTATTATGTTGGGCTGGGGATCACTTGAAAAAAATGTTACTAATGGTGCCAATATGACACATACTTTATACATATGTTGATATTCATGCTAAAACAACACTTTAAAAAAAATCTACCATGCATTGTAAAAATACATATTTTACCAAAAATATACAGTTATACCTCAGATATAGTCCACTGTATAAGTATTACTAGTATTATTAGAGTGCCTATCAGTGTTAGAAAGAGGTATCTTGTATAGCAGTATTCTAGGTATTACTGTGGGATCACTCTTTCACACACTTGGTAATGGACGTAATGAACTGTTAGAGTAGTACAGGCACAACACACAGCAGTCTTAACTGTTTCTGTCTGTCTGGTTGATCAGGGAAATACCTGCACTCAATTGTAGACCTGCAAATGTGTTATCCTTGGCAAGTATCCTGGGGTTTGTTTTCATTGAACCAAACAGGTTAGGTGTGAAAGCAGGGTTGAAGAGGCTCTCCACTAATTAGGACAATTTTAACCTATTTTGTCAGTTTGTTGAGCAATTTGCTTATCTTCTAATGCTTATGGATGCCCCGCAGATTCTACCCTCTCCCTCCCTCCTCCAGCTAATGATGTTCCAAAAGTAGATAGGAGACCAAATTACCAAGAAGGGGACCTCAAAGACAACAGGGTACTTCATTAGCCTTAATGCAGGTTCAGGACAGAGTCAAAAATCCTTTACTGAACCAGAACACATGGGTGAGTGTGAGTGTAACAGAAAGTGTTGGTTTTACAAAGGTACATTATGCATGTATCAGCATTTGCTAGGCAGAACATTGATATCTGACAGCCCTGCCACAATCTAGATTACAACATTTTGAAACTGAACATCTCACGGAGAAGAGATTAAATTAACTCTTTTCCCAACATAGAAAGTGAGTCAGTCTGTTGCAGGGTTACAGCCAGGATTATTTCCTTCGCCTCAATCAGCCACCGTAAGCACGCATGGTTATATTTTTACACCAGCTTTTCTCAGTTTTGAGGTGTCAGGGCCAAAGATTCTGCAGATTTTGACTCCACACAAACACTGTAGCAGCTCATTTCACTATTTGGCTCCTCCACTTTTGTTGAGGTTATGTTAATCAGTGGAACCAGCTGCTATAGTGCTTGGCCTGGAATGAAAACCAGCAGACTGTCAGGCCCTCCATGTGATGTGTTTGAAAAGCACTGATGTGCAGTATTCAGAAAGCTGACACCAGGACGCTGGGATGCTTTTGAGTAAGAGGAGAGGGACCATTAGTTAGTGTGGAAGAAGACAACAGCAGAATAATTGCATCCCACCACCATTCCCCTACCTTTGATGGTTCTGCATAATGTAGTCCCCAAGGAGTATTGGACAGTTGCAAATAAATGTCAGCCATCTGTGTGAGTGCAGAGCTTCCTGTGTGGTGCCATTCAGTCACACCTGCCTTGACCTGAACATGGATTTAGCCTGGATGTGGAAGTGGCTTTGGATCTTCAATCTTGGCTGGATCAGGACAGTGTGTTGAATGAGGAGGTGAGGGTGAAGACATTTACCATCAATTACAGATGGTGTGGTGGCAGTATAGCAATATGTTATCCATTACTACAACTCCACAGTGAATTAACATTGTGTCCTATACATGCTGATTCCACCCATCATGATGATATAATGTTTCACCACATTTACACTTTTAAGGTGAAGAGCATCTGTCTCTACCATCATAATGTAGTTTAAACCACAGTAACTAGCTGATTATAAATGAGCATCACTATACCACCTGTTACAAACGCCACGGCAAAACACTGAGCAGTGCATCATGGGGTCCGACATCTGTTGCAGATGCAGATCAGATACCCTCTGCGCAATATGCCTTCAACCTGCTTATGAGAGCACAGCTGAGAAGAGGCACTAAAGCATCAGGTGAAAGTCTGAACTATTCTGCTGTTCCATGGGGCTGTTTTAGCTGCTTAGGTACAGATGGTACAGCATGGTTGTTGAAATATAAAAAAGAAAAAAAAATGTATTAGACCACCAGATTGTCCTGGTGGTCTAAGGTTAGGGCATTGACAATGAGCCAAAACAGTGATTTTGAGTCCTGCTGGATGTCTTGTCTCAGATTCTGTCCCCAGTCTCTTTCCTCCCTCACTTCCTGTCATCTTTCTACTCTCAACATTATCAGGTTTTCTTTTGTCATGGAGATCACGGTGGGACATCATCCAGTCTAAGTTCATCTTGTTTTCATATGCAACAATACTGTCATTCCACCATAAACGAAACAGGTGACTGTTAACTGTGTGTGAATGACCTTTAAATTACATCTGTAGTCTTGCTGTAACACACAGAATATGCTAACTCTAGGTCCGCAAATGAACAATGATGAAAATACTGGCACATGGTTGAACTTCTGCCACAGATCTAAAATGTACTTCTCTAGAATTGTGTATACCAAAAAAAATCTTCAATGTTTTCTTGTAATCTTGTCAGAAAATTGTGAGAGAGGAACAAGCTTATCTGTCTTCCATTTGTTGTACCTTGGGATTAAGCAATCAACCACCCACTTGTGTAAAGTGGTCATGGTTTTCTCTGAGGATATGAAAGGGTCGTGCAGACTAAAAATGCAAATACATGCAGATAAATTGTAGCAACTTCTTGGGACTGCTCAGGCTTGGTTATCTGCATGGGTCAGGCACAGTTAATGGCCATTTTCTGAACATTGAGGTTGTCTCAAAGGTGTCACTGGAAGGTTTAAGAGATTTAGGGCTTATTTTATATAACCTTTTATTGATTTGTAAGTTATATGTGCTGCATATAAGTTTCTCCTGTTTTGTATTGTCTGACTTTGCTCCTAACATCTTTTGCTGTCATGTTTTCATGTGTACGTTCTTTTCGGTTTCAGTCTGCACACTGGCTGGCAACCAGAATTTCCCTCTGTTGGTCAGTAAGATAATGTGAATACTAAAGTAGAAAATCCTGCTGCCTAAAAATACACCCATCACAATAACATCATCTGCTAACACAACCACTACAGCACACACATACTGACAAATGCTGAGGAAAAGCTCTGCACATCCCCTGCCGCATGTTGTGCACAAACAAGTCATGTCAGTTTTCCGGTCACAGGCTTTCTCCATTGCCAAACATTTGAATGGATGTTGATCCATAAATATTTAATTGGCCCCACGTCCCCCCTGAGAGGAAACTCCAAACTCTCAATTTCTGACTAACAAGTTTGGGGGAAGAAGAGGAGTAAGCTCAGTATGGAGGAAGAGAGAGGAAAAAAGAAATGGCAAGAGATGTTTGTGTGCGTGCGACACCACAAAAAGTGGAGTGTGTGCTCTTCCGAATGAGTGGATTCATCAAAGCGCAGCGTGACAGTGATGTGCCATTGACGTTCGCTGCAGGAAGGGAGAGAGTGCGGAGGGAGTGAGAGGGAAAGAAGGGTGAGGGAGGAAAGGGGGTGAGGGAAGGAGGAGGAGAGAGGATGAGATACCACAGAGTGACATGTGTAGAACATTATGAGATCGACTTTTAAAGGACAGTTACGGAGTAAATGAGTAAGTGGAACGGCTGGGAGGAGTGTGTGATGTTCACTGTGATGGATGGATGAGGAAGGTGATGAAAGACATGGGGGTGGAAGGTGGATGAGAAAGACAAAATTTGCTGTGTGTGACTCATGTCGTTTATACATCTCTTTGGATATATGTGATTCAATATAATTTTAAAAGGAGAGAGAAAAGAGAATATATGATTGAAAAAATATATTTTGTCCCTGGCCTGATTACCACAGAAGCAGCAAACTTAGTGTGTGTGACTCAACTTGATGACTGATTGACTGACTGACTGACTGATGTTCTCTGCTTTAGCTGTGGGCTGGCCTGTCCAGGGGGCACTGACATTTTCCAACGAACTCATCATTCACAGTCCTATAAATACAGCTTCAACGGAGTCATATGCTACGTACATATAGGCTCAGACAGACATGACGGAATGAGTGCAGCAAAAGTCCATCCATTACCTTTACCAGCTTAGCCTTTGGCTTATCTCAGCTAACCTTGGGCAGGGGTTGGATTTGGCAGACTATCATAGGATTAACATACTGTATATACAGACAGAGTTAATTAACATAACCTACATATCTTTGCATTGAAGATGGAAAACAAAGAACCCAGAAGAAATTACTTAAGCACATAGAATATATGCAAATTCAAGACCCCAGTACCGACATGTTGTCTCTGGGTTTAAACCTTCTTGTTTTGAAGTGATAGGACTAACCACTGAATCAGCTCTGACAAACTGTCCAAACAAAGCTACTTATAGGTCATATCAGTGGCTTCCAAAATGACCCATTCGAGTGTTTTCTGATGTGAACATTGTTGCAGCCTTCCAAGAGTTTTTTTCTGACCAGCCACAAATAGTGTGGTTAGGGATGTCCTGATGACACATTGGAATAACTGCTTTAGCCTATTAAATGTGACAAGCTTTATTTTTCAGGAGCTATTTGATCCAGAAAATGAATGTCCTAAACTAATCATCTTAAATCATTTATATGGTTCAAATGAATGTTTTACTGGGTGAATGCTACCACTGAAATGAATGTGAAGAGATTCATTGAAGACATATCACTCTGTTGGAGTTGGAAAAATATTTAGGAAAAAAAAAACATTAAATCCACTTGCATATGTACAGAGGTGTTACAAAGAGGAAGTTCTTCCCTCACAAACAGTATTTAGCAAAGTTATTGGAGTATAGACAACACAGAGCGCACAAACTGGACAACATGAAGTTACCCACAGAATGAATGTTACTAACGACTTGCTACATGACCTGCTGTTTGCGGAGTTTACGATTTTAAGAGGCAAGGTAAATCTTTGTATTTTACTAATCCTGTTGTCAGAATTCAAAGTCAGCACTCCTGCTCCTAAACAACTTTTACATTTACGCACTCCTTGATATTCACTTGTACATGCAGGGCAGTACTAACACTGTAGAGCCTGCCTGTGGTAAATTCTGACAGACTGAAACGGACACAGTAGAGTACAATAAAGAAAGGATTAGCGTTTGATCATCACAGACACAGACTTTGTACACCCACCCCTCTAGTCTAACAATACACAGACAAACAAATGTCATTATCGGCATGAGAACAAATGTTCCATTGTCATGGTAATGTAAACACAGGTCATTTCAAACGGCCACTGCTCTTATTTTAAGACCAGTGCTGTCATTTACTTAAAGAGAGGGTGTGGATTGAAAAGAGTGAAATACAAGGTCAGGCAGGTGTGACCAAGGCAGAGGAAGAACTGGAGAAATATGAAGTGGAAAAAAAAGCAGATAAGGACTGAGGGATACAGGGAGAAAGTAGCAGAATTAGGGAGGGGGGAAGGAAATGAAGACATGAAAGAGCAGAGGAGCGGGGCGGGGAAGAAAACTGAGTAAGACAGAGATTAACTGTGCTCTGACCTCTAGCAACAGCATCACTGAGCTGCTGTCTGTCTGATTACAGCTGTTGCATACTGACTGTAGCACCAAGGACGCTGCAGTGGTAGGCAGGACTTATAGTATTAATTAATCTGTGACCTTCATTGACCTTTATCACAGAATGGCAAGAATTGTAACAATGTTAATAGAATAAAATGTGTTCCAGCATTAGTCTGCAACCCCACTGCTCTCCTCCACCCCTCCTGTCCTCTAGAAGTATCTCAGGTAGCCAGCTGAGTCGGGCTGATTGCAGCTGAGTGTTGATGTATGTAACTACAGTATATTCTGCCACCGAATGTG
The DNA here is from genome assembly GCA_033238685.1 of Lates japonicus. NCBI lineage: Eukaryota > Metazoa > Chordata > Actinopteri > Centropomidae > Lates > Lates japonicus. The sequence continues at coordinate 1,505,122 of BRZM01000055.1, read as the reverse complement.
AGCCACTTCTGACCCATATATGGCTGTCAATTTTGCATAGTTTGTTGCAGTATAATATTAGGCTGAGAGTCAAATCCAGCCAGGAGAACTCAGAGCAGCTTTGGACCGGTGTCTGTATCCCGAACTGGGTCAGTGTACTGGGGACCAATTCTGGCCAGGGCCAGCCAGACTGGCTTCTCCCTTACCGGACTGAGAAGGTGATAGGTATTTGGCTTGTTGGTATAATATATGGGTAACTGAACAGGCCTACTGGGTCTCAGGGGCTCATAGACCAGAGTCTCTGTATTAAGGGAGTGTTAACATGTTGTTCAAAAGTCAAACAAGAATAAAGAAATGCAATAGGACCACAAGGACACACAAAAAAGATGCAAAACAAGAAGAAAGTTACACAAAATTATCACAAAACAAGGTGCAAAATGACTATAAAGAGATGCAAAACTACTACCAAGAAATACAAAAAGACACGACTACCACTGAAAAGGACATAGTAAAAAGAGATCCAAAAAATACCACAAAGGACTGAAAGACTCAAAATGACTACAGACACAAAACAAGACACTAAATGTCTACAAAGAGATGCAAAACAACCACAAAGAGAGAGAAACCCACTGCAAAGGACTGTTTGATAAACTATTGTAGATGGCGAGCTAACTGCTAACATGATCCAAACTATAGGAAGTCAGATTTTTAACAGACACAGTTTGAGAAATATTTTTTCTCGCTGTGAGTTTTCATATTGTCAAGATTAAATCTTTTCTACACAGTCATTCATTTAAGATTGATGATGTGACTAAGTTTGTAAAAGCGCCGGAAACAAAGTTACCCTTGTTGAAAGCTTTTCTCGGGCCATGATTAAAATGAATGCTGCGTCTGCAGTGACTGGCTGCTTAACATGTCTCTGTTGTGAATTCATGGTGAGAGCTAGAATATGAAGTGCCAGAGGTGCAGAGAGAAGAATCCGATAAATAAGAGATATGTACCGACAGAGGAGACAGGAGGAAGAGAGCAGAAGGCAGAGAATGAGGAAATTAGTTTGAAGTGTAAGTAAGCAAGCACTTTTGACAGATCACTGTAGTCTAAACATCTTCACTGGAGCAGATCATTCCTCCTCCTCCTGCTTTCTCTTTGCAAGACGTCATGTCAGCTCCTTTTCTTCACTGTCTCTTAATTCTTAGACAGACTGTATGACAGCCTCTTCCTCTCATATCACATAGTATCAACAGAGATAGTTCTTCTACAACAATCCTCTAAATGTCATTCTGTTTGTACACAAAAAGCTAACCAAAGCCTACGCTCTTCTGATGTGTTATTTTGTGCATATGTAAAATGTTGAGTTATATTTCTCCACAGTTACAGCTATAAAAAATCTGGGTGCTGCTAGAAGCTTGGTGATGTAGTGACTACTTGCAGGGCTAGTTGATTAACTTCTATAGTTGGCAAGCTAACCAACAGCATGCTAGCAAGCCAGCAACTTGGTAGTGCAAGTCAGTCACATAGCCTTTCCAGCTAGCTGTCTTACTGTCTGTAGCCAAGCTATGTAGGTCGTTCACTAACCAGAAAGTTAGTTGCATACATTGTCATGTGTCTCATGAGTATCTGCAAACCATTTCTCCTTTATGGGGCAGTTTATGCACGATGTAACACAGCTAAGGGGCTATGATAGTTTCCTCTCCTTTGGACTCTCTGGCTCAAAGGTCTCTCAAAAATCAGCACCATTAACATGGTTTGCAGTTGGTCAACAGCACATGTCAGCATGTCAAAATTTAAAGCTTATTTGAATTAGCTTCCAAAAATCTTGCAGAACACCTTCCCAGAAGGGCATGGTTTTGGAATGGGATGTTTAACAATCATATCGGAGTAATTTTGTTTGTTGATTATTGTCAATAGTACATACTTGCTGCAAAGCAAGTAGTTTTAGTCTGCATTTTTTGTGTACATGTGGCTTTTAAGTGAAAACAACGATTAGTTGCCACCTGTCTGTCTGTTACAATGTAAGCCGAGGTTGTTTCCTCCCTCCCTGTCTTATCTGGTTTTGGAACAGGCCTCTCGGGATGGAGATTAAGAGGGACAGAAATAAAGAGGTGCCACCAACTAAAATCCATGTTGAGGTCTCCTCTACAGTAGGCTTTCATGGAATGTACTGTTCCTTCACTGCACTTGAGATAGGATTTTATTTTGTGTAATATATTTTTGATATATTTTTATCCAACAAATAACAGCCACCTTGTGTAAAAATGTAGAGATCTATTGTGTTCTTGGGGTGCACACAGGTATATATGGAGTTTGCTCAGACGTTTGCTTAAAAGTTTCGAGTCGTTCTCCTCCAAGTGAATGTGCAGTGTGCTTTGTTGGGAATAAGAATATATCCTGCATATGCCCAAAACACAATGATTTCTTGGTCACATAGGCAGATATTTACATTTGCATGAGACAAAACGAGGGCTAACTTGACTAAAGATTACGTGACAACCATATAGTACAATATGTAACAAAGTTAAAACAAAGTTCTGCACATCAACTAGAAAACAGTAAATAGATGTGACAGAAATAAAACATCATTTGTACAGATGAAGGTCAAGTTTTCATGAGAAAATGCAGCTGTATGCACCCACACAAAGCAACAACCACAAGGTCACCTTCTCAAGAAAATATTCTTCTCACGAATCAGGTTGAGGGAAGAGCAGAAAGTCTATTGTCTCCACTCTTAAGTAAGTGATAGGTCACTAACAACACCTGCACTTTCCTGTGTGATTAGCTGTCCAAACTCATATATTGTCACAGAAGTGTTGTGTAGGCAGTAATAGGCCTACAGATAGTAACAAATAAGAAGTGAGTGCATGGCTGCCAGGTCAGGCAACATTTTCTAGTTTAAGAACTAAAAAAAAAAAAAAACAGCTGCTCAAACATCTGAAAATCTGATTTCAGACCACAGAAAACCAACTACTGTAGTGAGCCTCACATTTGTAGACATCATTACCTTGTACTGAACCAATTTGCACCAAAGTTGGTGGAGGGATGTGGTTTTGGCATGAGAAACCCCCATTAAAGTTTGGTGTAGATCTGTGTTGTTGTTTTTTTTTTTTCCCCCTTTCCTTAACATTGTCAGATAGGGCAGATGCACAAAACAGACTTGTAGGAACAGGTGCAATGCTGCAAATGACTTGGTGGATGGATTGCTAATTTTCCAGTTTTATGACAGGTGTAACAGGCTTTGATTGCATTTGTGTAGTCATCTGCAGCTGCAAATCATATTTCTTTTGCATTTACATGATGTCTTCAAAGTGCCAGAGTGGCATGGTATAGCTGACTGATGACACTGCGATGCCGTGACCACAAACCTGGAGAGAGTTTGGGTAAGATCCCACATGGGAAACTAATGTGTCTCTAGACTCTTCAAAACAAAACAAAACAAACTTTGGAGTATTCTCCATAGAACATAAAAGGCACAATTAAACACATTACATCAGTGACTACAACAGCAAACGTTATGGACACCATGGACCCTGATGGGCAGTCTTCATCCCCCGAACTCCTCAACCGATATTGCCAAGCTTGATCACCATTCTCCCAACGTCAGTGACATTTCTCCTTTAGTAGATGCTAGACCCTTAGTGCCAAAAATTCACTCATGGAAATTTCACTGTATCAACAGAAAATCACACTTCACAATCACAAAAAAAATGCAATATAAAGCTGTAAGCAGCCTGTGTGGTGTGTTGTGATACAGCCACAGAAGTTCTTTGGGTGAGTTCAAACCAAAAGAAAGAAGCCGTGAGTGGGAGGGATTACACATATATTTACCCAGAGCACCAAAACACAGGCGAAGATGTGTCCATGCAACTTGAAAATGTCTCTACTTGAGCAAAAAATGAATATATGTCCTCAGGCATTATGAAGCTGCTGGACAGGAGTTCTTGGTAAGTTCTGATATCACATGGCCCATTCATCCATTTCTACAGCTGCTCATTGGCTGTTTGAGGTGAAAATTTGCCTCACTTTATTTCTGAACACACCCACACGCACACCCACATTGACATGTGACCGATTTCATTGTTCAGGCATGAGGGGAATTTTAATTTACAATGAAAATAGTTGTGCAGACTTTGCAAGGAGCCATCACTGGTTTGCAGGTTTTAGTCTTCAACACTGCCCTTTACCAGTGGGTGTAGAGATGGCATGACAGTTTACCATATTTTAAAATGAAATCCTATGCTGTACTGCACTGTTTTGTTCTGTTGACAAGTTGGACTCAAGTGCCTCTCAAAGATTATTGCAAAGCCACGCTGTTTCAAATTGCATTGCCAAGTGGTCGGAGATTATTAACAAAGCTGTGCTGCTTTTTGCAGTTGAGTGTGGCGCAGCAGTAACAGCTGGCTCGCAGCCACAGTGTATGAATATATTAATGATGATGCATGGAAAGCTCTGATTTTTCCCATTTTCTCACTTGAATGGAAAGTTTACATAGCCTTCAATGTGCTGAGTAAGTTCTGTAATCCTCAGACTCATTACAAACCCACTTAAAATTTTAAAGGGTAGGGAAACAATCAATTGGCAAAACAAGAGCTTAGTTTTCATCTTGTTGAAAAGCTCACATTTTGGAAGTTCCATGGCGGCAAGTGAAAAGCAGCATTATTGAAACAAAATGCATTCTTCCTGCCTAGCAACGAGAGTGAGTGACTGATTAAGTGACCTGTCGTTGAGTTAAGTCCAAGAAATCCTGCTGCTATGAGTGACATGTTGACGGCTGAGTAAATGAAATCCAGCGTTTTATTGCCAGCGAGTCACTCAGGCGGTGCCTGGCCTTTTGGTCTGGGATTTGCATTGAGAGTGTAGAATATCATAGAGACACACATGGGCATAGACACACTTCATCTGAATCAAATGGACAAGCAGTCAACACAACACGTTAACAGTCACTCATAGGGATGAGCCCCTCTCGTGCTCTATCGTGCAACACACACACACACACACACACACACACACGCGTATGTCAGTAATATTTCTCCTTGCTCTAGAAAGCAGCGCCGTGTGGCCTGGTTATGTTATTACCTTAGCAACAAGCTGCCTTATATCCTCGCTGAGCAAGGCTGTGTGTGTTGATGTGTGTGTGGGTGAGCTAGACAAAAGCAGAGAAAGAGAGAGAAAGCCATGAATTGCATTTTTTTATGCAGCAGATCCCAGTTATGTGTATGTATGCTTGATTTAATGTGTGTTTTTGCCTATGCATAAGTGCATGTGTGTGTATTGATTATAGACATGTATAAACCTGGATTTGGGTTCTCTGCGGCAGCACACAGACCTATTGTGACCTGTATATGCTTTAATATTCACACAACAAATATTGGATTACATTTACAGAGGCCTGTTATTGTACCAGCAGCTCAATAGCCCTGCTGCTCGGGGCTTACTGTAATTGTTGCAGTTATGGTTAATTAGCTTACAAACACTGAGGATTCAATCTCAAATCAATATGAGGAGAAAAAGGAGTGTACATGCTGCTGACCCACAGGTGCCTTTAAATAAAAAGAGAACACTTAAGGAAATGAGGATCTAATATCAAAGCTGTCATGAGTAGCATTTTAGCATCAATAATTCAGTACCACCCTTATTTTAAGACTGCTATAATAGCATAATTACTGTAACAAGCATGATCACCATTGGAAAGACAGGCAGCTTCTACAGTCTGAGTAAATTTTACATTGTTTGCTAGCAAGGTGGATTTGGCAAGAAATCTAATTGTTTTGATACAAAAAAAAAAAAAGGAAATGAATACAATTCTTCCGGCTGAAATGGAGCATTTGGACTTTCTGGCAGAGACAGATGGTTTGAGTAAAAGGCTGATAGAAGAATTACTCCTCAATGTTTTATCCTATTTAAGCAAAATATGCCTGGCTCAGGGATGGTAGACAGGAAACAAGGTGTGCTGAAAATGTTTTCTGAATCTTAATGAGCACTAACAGTAACTGTGGCATGCGATTCAGGGTACCAATTTTCTTGAATATGGTATCATTTTCTTGACAGTAATTATAGGAGTCATTGTAAACTGCACACACTAATACTTGGAAGTATCTAAATGAAACACTGTATTTTAGCCTGTCCCCACCTCCTACACATGTTTGACAATCAACCAAATGAACCTGTGCTGGAGAAGCTCCCTCTGTTATCTTGATGAAACTGTGGAGAGAAAAAAGAAAAAGAAAAACACTCTCCATCAGTTAGGGGTGTACATAATTTGTGCCCCTTTAAATAAGACTACCACAAAGTCTGAAGTAAAGGGCGGTGGGATCAGCTCTGCAGTGGGTACATTTCCAAACCAAGATGGGCCATAGGCTACAGAGCTAAAGTCCTAATATTACTTCCTGTCTGGCTGCTCCACTAGCTTCTGTAAGTCATTGTAATCACTCACTGAGCATTTCTTTCATCAACCCTGAAAAGGTTTCTGAGGTTTACAAGAAAGAGTATCTACTAAAACACTAGGGAAAAAAACTAACAAAGTTTAGATCACAACTTTGCCTTTGTTTTAGTTTGAGTTTTTTTTTCTTTTCTAATGTCATCTCTCCAGACGTTTATTTGCAATCTTTGTTATCTAAACTAGGGAAGGAGTCTACAGCTATGCTAGTGGTGTCACTTAACACTAAACATAAAGTGTGGGGGGGGGGGCACTATTACATTGCTGTGCAAAGGTGCCTGTCAGTTACATTTCAACAGTGACTATAGAGTGCAAAAGAGAACAAAGAGGAGAGAGAGATGTTGGAGTAATAGTTTTACATCTGAATCAATAACTTGAAAATAAGATGAAACATTCTGTTACCAAAGATAGACACACTCTTAACAGATCTCTGCAAAAGTTTTATTTTTCTAAGGTCAAATATAATGTTGGTAGCACTAGAAAAGGTGAGATACATTAACAGTGTATCAGCAATGTATCAACATTACAAACAAAGGTGGAAAAAAAAAAACATATTGAGGTTACTGGGCTGAAATAATGAACCATGTATCTCACAGTTTTGTTATAAAAATAGTTCTTGATCCTTCTAATAGAATTTCAAATTTTTTGAGACAGATAGATTTATTATAGTCTATGGCAAAGAACAATATATTGTAAATATACTATATATAAAGATTGCTGAGTGTCCAACTGAAAATCCATGTGAGCCGCTCCCATTGAAGCTGTTAAAGGCGGCAGGGAAATGAACCATCTCCTGAGCGCAATGCAGCTGCTGGGTTATCCTCATATTATTTGGCGCCTATTAAGCTTCCGCTCTCTCGCACCCATTGCTCCACCTCCTTCTTCTTATCCCTCACTCTCGCCTCATCCATGCCTCCCATCTCCCATCCATCCACTTAAGGTATTTCAATAGGTAATCTCACCATTCCCCATCTCATCCTATCTTTACCTTCACATCCCCATTCCCATCCACTCTTAAAATTGTCACTATTCCTCTTGTTATATTTAATTCATTCTCTTTTATTCTCTATTCCTCTATCCATTGCAAGCAGAGAACAGCATTGCAGTGTGGAATGGAGTTCTCCTATGATTTCCCTGAAAAGTGAAAAAGTGTAGACATAGTATATGGGCCAGAATATGAACAGAATAGTTTGTTGTCTGAGTTTTGATGGAAAAGAAATGAGTGAATTATTGTAGAAAAGCTAAATTTCAAAGACAGTGGATATATAAAGATATTTTATTGAGATGCAGCATTGTCCTTGGCAGTGAATATACTCTAGTTTCCAAAACAGTGAAATGTGCCTTTTCAAAAGGGTGTCAAACATCTGAACACATCTGAAAACATGTTTAGAATAGAACATGGCGTTTTTTCCATACCTAAATGTACTATGTGAGCCTAGAGCCAGCCAATTAAAACCTCAGTTCCTGACTCAGCTGAAACATTCCTTGGCACTTCTGGTATACAGTCAGACACTGTAACATCTAATCCAATATGAAATGAAACAGTTGTATGAACATAAGGAACAAGTACTGATCATGAAACAGGCTTTATATTGAGAGAGCAGTAAAACACTAGTTTCCAGCTTTGTGTTAACATATTCTTGCTAACTAACAGGGGAACAGTACTTGTCAAGGTTGTCAAAAGTAGGTGAACCAATACATGGAAAATATAAACTGTGATCATGACTGTTTTACTATTAACTATTAATGAAACCATAAAATAGTGTTACTTAGAGGTGCTGAACTGCTTTTGAAGCCATTTGATGCATTTTTGAGCAAAGGGTTATATCTAGTACCACCACAGGAAAATGCATGAAAAGTGTATTCCACATAAATGAAAAATTTGAAAATTAGGAACATCGTAAATCATTCATCAAGGTTGCGTTCCCATGTGTCTGACAAACTTCAAATCCATAAGATCTGGAGCACACATAGTAAGAGCCTTTTAACAATTTGTGGTAACCAAGTACTCCCACCCACACCACCATGAAAACTGCCTCAGAAATGTCTCGAGGAACACAACGAAGAGCCTAAGGTGTTGACCTGACCTCCAAAAACACAACGCTTTGGTGGTGGTACATCCAAAAGTAACATCCAAATGACAATAGATTACAACATTCTCAGGACTCATTCATGAGAATGTTGTATTGTAACAAGCTGATCAATGTTATCCACTTTTAATGTTGTGTTGATTATGGCAATGTATACTAATTCAAACATAATTGAATGATCAGACTTAGGAAACATCAAAGAACAATCAGAAAGGAAGATAATTTTGCAATTTAATCCACATGGTTCAGCTGAGTTTGGTGTATAACCAGTCCTTTTGGGGATGAGGAAATCTTTCAGTAATTCGGCAGTTTCAGGCTAGAAGCTGATCCACACCCATTCAAATGATGGCATACCAACGTATACTCAAAGATTCTGTGCAAATACTTCAGTCTTATGTTCTGTAATCCTCATTTTAGCTTGTTTAGTTTGGCCAACATCATCACAGACAGCAGATCAAAAGGGACATTTCAGTACATTATGTGTAAGCACGTAGTTTATACAATCTGTAACAGATACTAGATTGTAAATGGTTGAAAGGCAAACTCTAGGAGGCTTGGCATTTTTGGGTTTTTGTCCAATAGAGAATGTCTGACCGTGCTCAGCGATGTGATAAATTCACATATGGTTCTTTGCCAACTCTTGGAGAATTAGTATGATGGATATAAAACAGTAATGCATGCAGTACTAAAAAGTTTCATATTGTAACAGGGTAGGCTGGTGTGCTATGTAGCAGCAAACACAGTCCAATCTTACTCTAGAGTACTTTCTTTTACCAGTTTCGTGGCCAAAGAGCTATCTGAGCATTCCATACATGAAATGAAGAATTTTCCTTCGGGTACTCCAGTGGAGGAGAATTATTTGGATGTAAATGGGTTGGTTGCTCCGTTTGAACATTTGTTTTCTGTAATACATCAAATTCTTTTGATGTAGTGGTCAGCTAAAATGATCCCATTACTATACTTGTGCAAGTAGTGCTCTCAGTCATTGGCAGCTCAAGGCAGGCTCAGTTGCTGTGATGGAAGATACCAGAAATTAGGACTGGATTCTCATTTGACCTTTTCAAGCCTTGCTGCTTAGCTACTTCATGAACCCCAGGACTTTGATCAGTGGGTGCCACCACTTGAAATTATTTAGTCTTGCACTCTGGATACATGCGGACACTCATACATTACTTTTAAGACAAGATAAACTTTATTAATTCCACAGGGAATGGTATTGTTTTGCTTTTATACACCGCCTTAAAGACTGAATGTAAACCATGACCTACAAACTTAAGCTAAAGTAATGGCTCAGGAAACCATATGCAAAGATATATCAGTGTCAACAGCAACCACCATCAACTCAGGTTGGAATTTATTGTAGAAACGAATGGTAAATGTAATGTTTAGATTGGGGCTAAGGTTGCACCGATATCACATCAAGTATTAGTTCTGGAATATCCACTTTTAATCGGCACATACCACACCTCCTTGATGGAGAGCTTCCAATGTACTTAAGGGACTATATTCAACAGAGAATGAGGCCCTACCTTTCCAGTCTTTTCTCCAGTCTTGGGATAAAAAGATGTACAGTGTCAGGTAGAATAGTTCTGAAAGCTGTTAAATCTCCTAGGTTGAAGCACATGGCCTTTGTAAGGAGAATAATTCCATCACTGTCGCTGGGAGCCAAGCACAGCCACAGTTTTGAGGGAAATAGTCTGAACCTGTTTTGAGCAATGGTTACATCAGCCCATGGCTCAACATAATAGGATTCAAACATATGAGTGAAATTGATCAACATGCCTGCACTTTCTGTAGTTTCTGCATGTCGTTCAGGCAAATGTGTGAGGGTTCTATGACTGCTCATTCACATTTAAAATTAAATGGTAACCAGAATGTTTTCATCCTAAGGCATAGTTTTAATAGCTGACACAGCTGTCTTCACCACATTGTGAACATTGCACATGGTTGCAGTTACTACCTGACAAATCACCAGTTACTCAGACAGTAATTAACTAAAGTACTTGTTATACTACATAGCATAGATGTTTTCGACTTTACAACTATGAATTATGTAAGATTTAATATGCCTAGAATAATATCAAACGTATATAGTGAAAATTACATACTTGACACACTAAATGACTGACACAGTAAATGCATACATACAAAGGAAACAATGTCCAATGAACTTCTTCATTTTTAAATAATTTATATTTCAGCATTTCAAACTTCCATACAGTGACAGCCACTCATGACAACCCCTTAATATGGTTGACTGTTGGTTAGGAAACCAACATTCTCAAAGCAACACATTTATTTCCCAAAGTGTTCAAAATCAAATGTAACTATGTAACCCACCTGGGTTCTGAGCTTGGGGTCAAGAGAAAAGTAGTTCCCTCACAACCAGCGTGGCGTCAAGCTCTTAGCCTGTGTTCCTCCTTTTTTCGACAGACGAGTTGCCTGAGAGCACACAACTTCCCAACTGAGTAAACTCCCGTAGGAATATACACTCTTCAAACCAGAAATTTACCATAACTCATCTGGTACAGAGGTTAACATGTTATCTGCCTGTATGGGTGATGTATCAGTGAAAATTCAGTTGAATGAAACGCCTGTTAGCAGGCTTAGCTCCGGTAAGAAGTGCTAATACGTCATGTTGGCTATCATGACTTTGAAGTGATCGTATTGTTTTTATCTATGAATAAACCCAGTCGAGCTGTGTGATACTGTCAACGGTGAGCACAAGAGACAAACACAGATACAGATTACTTACGCAGTACTGAAGCACCCTGCCAGCCGCTGAAATAATTATGCATGTCACATTGTACACTACGCAGCTACTTGGTTGCTTAGCTGCAGTTCTAGCACTGTGGCAGAGCAGTAACAGCGTTTTACACCATTGAAGGCATTGTACTTAGTTGTTTGAGGTAAAAAGTTATTTTATTGAGGGAGCATTTGTTCTTTTGACTGATTATATAAGATGTGATTGATTTATATCATTTAATGGTTAAAAGGGTTGAATGAAATACATAAGGGCCAGTGGTTCATCCAATAAATACAGATATATTAGCGGGCATATGTTTAATTAAAATATGTTATATTTATAGTGCAGTTAAAAAGCATAATAGATTTGGCATGTTAAAATATAAATAGTGAGTTTGAAATACATTCTGTGATTTACTTACATGTTTAAGGAATGCTGGATTTAGAGTACATGATTTACAGCTCATTACCAAATATCTTTGTGTGATGCGACTTATCTATTCGCACGATTAGACTGTTGCATATCTTTCCATAATTGATATTTAAAATAGAATGTTTGAAATGATAGTAATGGTTTAAGGCGATCGAGAGAGAAAATGATCAACCCACCTTCACAAAAGTACAGATTGGGTTTTTTCAGACCCAGTCGATCGGGACCTGAACTGACTTCATGTGGAGGAACCAGCAACGCTGGTGGCTAAATGCAGGGATCTCTGCAGAACACAGCATCGGCCGATCCTCTTTATTCATACAGACAGATAAGATTGACATCAAAAATCTAACGTAGTTCAACACAGACATTACAAGAACACACACACTCATACACAAGGAACCTTGCTTTTCCATAAAGGACAGTGCACATTGAGCATGGAACTTTAATTTTTCGAGGAGACCTCCAAAGAGGGCATTCTATTTAAAGTTTATTTTATTTTATTTATTTTTGGGCTCCATTTATTGTGTGTGTATGCTAGGAAGCTATTTAGTAGGCAGGGGTCTGTACTCATGTTTGTTGTTTGTGACAATACAATTCAATTCAAATCATCCAGTTGTGTGTGTGGTATCTCTGCTGACACAGACTTTCAGGGCTCTGCAGTCGTTCCTGGATCTTTACCGATACTGGCTTAGTATTGAACCATCATCGATATATTTACCTGTAAACTGCTATAACCAGTTGTACCGAGTAATTACTGAATATGACATGATAATAAGTTTAACGTTACTGCGAAAAGTATTGACATTACCTATTCTTTTATAGCAGCAGTCAAAATCAGTCAGTCAGTGAAACTGCCTGGTGTGTTCGACTAGAATGACAAACCACACTCTCGACTTCCATAGAGTACAGGTTTGCACTAAAAACTGAATTTTAGCCTGCATTTAGCTTGTAATGTTTTCTATGTCTTTTTGTTAACACCAATGACTTTGGGGGAAAAAGTAAAAAAAAAAAAAAAAAAAAAAATTATATATATTTATATATATAACTGTAAAAAAAGAATTAGAGAAGTACCTATTAAAACATGTGGTCTAATGGAGTGTATATGATCTAGCCTTGGCAATATGCTCTGATTCATAGGCTTTCAGTATCTCAAAAGACCTTGTCAAAGTCCAAAGCCTTATACCATTATGTACAATTTTCTACACAAGGCTTGAAATGTCAGCTTTACAGTGGCATAGGAAAATCTTTACTGTGCAAAATACAGACTGTTCTCCAATAAATATGCTAAACCCCAAGGAAATGTTCTGAGTGATGGAGAGATTGCATTGTAATTTTGAACACTTTCAAAAACTGGTCCAAATGTGTTAAGTCTGTTTCCCCACATTAACTCATTTATAGTATTAAATCATTAAAAAAAAGTTTGCTATAAACTATACAATATAATGAAATAAGAAATAAAGTATATCTTTCTCAAAAAAAAAGCAACTTACTCTAACTGTGCACAGCAAAATCACCAGTGTTAAATTAACGGTGGTCAGTGTTATTTTAACACTTGATTTATCAAAACTAACACCCCTAGAGTAAATTCCTGAAAGTGTGTGGATGGTGTGGATTTTGGTCGTTGCAGGTATGTCCACACTTCCTCCCACAGTCCAAAGACATGCACATTAGGTTAATTGGTGACTCTAAATTGGACATACACAGCAAAACTCTTACAGTGTTGGAATAACTCTGGGTGAGAGTAAAAAAAATTAAGTGTTAATTTAACACTGAAAAGAGTGGACACATATAGACACTTTTCTAGTGATAAAGGTAACACTCTCAGTGTTAATTTAACACTGGTGATTTTGCTGTGTATGAAAGACATGTCATCTGGTCTCGTCCTCCTGTTTTTACCTTCATTCTAATTTATTCAGCCATGCTTGGTGTGGCTCTAGAGATGACCATGTCCGTCAGTCAGTTTGCTACTTGGTCCAGACTGTCATAACAAATACTGAATGGATTTCCATGACTCTTCATCTAGCAATGCTGACATTTGTCGGTTTGAGAAAAAAATAAATTGCCATGAATGAATTATTGAAATCAGTCAGTTATTGATGCATTTGGTGGTTGACCAAATTACTAAGATATCACTGTTTTAGTAAATGTTTTAGGTGGACATGAAACACGTACAGATGATCAATCATGCAGTTACAATCTTGTCCTAAGTAGATGTCAGAGATATTTATTGTCCTCTACTTGTGTTTTCATGTGACAGGCTGGCACAGAAATAAGCAGAACCATTGATTAGTCATTGCTGTGCTTACTGTGTTTAAACATCACATCATCTACTGAAAAGGTCACCGAAACCAAGCAAATTCCAGCACCTGCTGTGCATGAACACATGTACATATGAATATTAACCTTATTGCCAGACAGAACACTAATACTCCATGATTCAGCAAAACTCATACTCATTTTGATCACTCTTTGCCAGCATTTGGGATAAAAAAAAAAAGAACACCTTGTCCTCTGATGTCCTCACATGTATGTCACTCTTTAAATGCCTTCCTATCGTGATGACCCAAGGCAGACCTAAGACATATCCGATAGCACATCTAGATCACATAGCTGAAAGCTAAAGGGTATGTATTCATGAGGCCATTTACAGACAGATTCTATTACTGACTAATTACTCACCATAGCACCATTACTATAAAGTCACTTGACAGCGTCACATAATAGCTCTAATATTCCTTTTTCATTGTTCTCTACTGCTCAGTTTTGGATTTTGTTCTCTTCAAGGGATCCTATGTGTTAATTAAGGGAACCTACACCTCGTCTCAATTTGTACTCACCAGCTTTACTAAATGTCTCTTACTTATGTATCTTACTTGTAAATAAAGTGCAAATAAAATAAACAACACGATATAATGCATTGCTTTTTTCAGAGTAATGACAAACTTATCTTGACTGTACAGTCATCCGAAGCTGTTCTGAGCTTCTTTTTTTTATTCAGCAGAACAAGTCTAGAGAGGCAAAAGGGGAAACTGCACTTTGAAGCAATACAGTGCTTTGGTTTGAAACAGTTCTACTATAAAATATTTAGAGAGAAAATATAGACAGGTGGGCACTGAAAACCCCAGATATGATAAACCTAATGACCAACAACAGAGAAATTCAGTAGAAATATTGTTGTGCTGAATAGAGTCTACATATAACAAAAGGACACAGGGTGCTCTCTGTAGGATACAGAGGTGTTTATTTGGGAGAAAGAGGATTAATATGTGATATCAATATATGCAATATATGTAAATCTGCTTTTCAGGGCATCACATAAAATACTGAGAAGGGAGTATACATTCAGGAATAAATGAAAATAGATAATGTCAATGTATTTGCTCTGGTTATAGGGTAAACAACAACAGCTGCACTTTATGAAACTCCACTGGGGAAACATTCAGATTGGTGACGCATCACAAAACGCCAGCAGCTTTTTTGCCTTTTTCCTCATTAAATCTGCACTGCAGAGTCATGTTATGTCAACTCCAGCCATCCACCCACCCACTCACAGACTCACAAACCCTATTATGTGCACAGCAGCGCGCGCAACCACTGGGTTTCATGTGCGCACGTACACACACACAGAACACCTGTGGGTGGCCAGTTAGCACGTTTAGTTGTGTTTGCGGTGGTTTAAAACTGCCCTGCCTGAAGGTCTACAAAAAGAAAGAAGTTGCTGCGGAAGACTTCCACTGTGTGGATTGTGTGTGTTTGCATTTGAGAATGTGTCTCCCTGTTGAAAACATAACTACAAGTCCTAAAGCCTGTAAGTGGTTCATAGAAGCTGCAATATTTATTACACCACACAGTACAAATAAGTTGGAGATGGAAATGACAGTATTGAAGATTCTGGCTTTTTTAGTTTTTAAGTAGTGCTGTGTGAAAGTTCTCAAAATCATCTGCCCATTCATGAAAGAGAAGCTTGGTGACATAACAGGTAGGTGTGCAGAAAAAGTGGTCCTTTCACACTTGTATACTGATACGTACATAGGAGATGAAGCAATGGTTCTGCACATTGTGCTCCACTTCGATTCTTCTTGTATTGTCTTTACAGATAGGTCGATGGATTCACAAAGCACATATTGCAAATCCTAGAAATACAATACAGAATAGAGTGGTGCAGTCGAAGTGTGTTTGGCCCATAACCTCGAGGCTATGAATCAAAACCATATTCTACGATGTGTAAACAGCAAGGCTCCTTGCCAATAAATAAACATCCACATTTGCCAAAACTATCTAAAGCAGAGTGTCTCTGGTTTCAAAGAGGTGTATATGTTTGTTTGGGTTTTTGATATCTTTGCTCTTTTTCTGTAAAAAGTAACCGTCAACATGTATAGTATCACTTCTGTGCAAAATGGAATTCATATGCTTTGAGACAAAAGAAGACAAATATGAGCAAAGAGTTGAAATGGCTAAGCCTGATGCCCCATTTAATGTATGTCCAGGGTTAAGAATGTATTTTAGGAGGGGCCTCGCAGCAAAATAAAACGTGTGAGTTAATGTTCTCTGTATCTGTGTGGAGTTTATGTCTGCATTTTTACACAAGAGAAAAACGTCTCACTGTGGGGTTCCTGAATGCAGACAGTGTTAATGTGGACACACAGCTCTCCATTATTTATTATATTACTTAAATAGACTCATAGCTGCGCTAGAGGTTTTCTCTCTGCAAAACTAGGTCAATTATTTTACTACTCTTGGATCTGCAGGTGCTCACCAATCATCACCCTCTATGTCTCTCTCTCTCTCTCTCTTTTTTGTGAATGACTAGTCATAGTTTTTTGCTTGTGTGCTGTTTGAGAAACTTTTGTATATTTTTCACGTATGGAAAATAAGGAACTGGAGGAAAGTGAAGTAAGGGACTCTGAGTCAAGTAAAGATGGAGACAGATTAGTGGGATTTTTGATTTCTGAACCTGAACTGACTCCAGACATTTGTTATTTGTGGTATCCATCCATCCATCCATTATCTATGCTGCTTAACCCTTGACGTTCGCAGGTAGGACCAAGCCAGTCCCAGCTGATACTGGGCAAGAGGCAGGGCACACCCTGAGGGCTGACATATATAGACAAACAACCATCCACGCTCCCATTCACACCATCGGGTAATACAGAGTCATCAGTTAACCTAACCTGCAGTCTTTAGGCTGTGGGAGGAGGCCAGAGTTCCCAGAGGAAACCCATGCAGGCACAGGGAGAACATGCCAACTCCACACATACAAGCCCCAGTGTAGAGTGCTAACCAATGCACCATTGTGCTGCCCTAGATGAAAACAAAAGGACTAATTTTTATCCTTCAACTCTTGTTATCAGTTTGGACATAAGCATTTTCAAAGATTAGTCACATTTTTGTACTGCCTCACTGCTTTGAGATTTTATTGAAGTTTTAGTGGAACACACATAAACTGTACATCAGATCTCTCAAAGCCTCTGAAAATATGGTTTAAAATCTGAAGTTGCTCTCACTAACATTAAAAATATTCATGACTAAATATGCAACAGTTGGAGTTGATGCTTTGAAAAAGCAAAAAAACATCCTCATTATTTTTGGAGAGTTTAACACTCAAACTCTGAGCTAATCTGCTTTGTCAGATTTGGCTTAAACAGATTTGGACGATAAGCAAATAACCCCCACAACTGTCACCAGATTTAGATCCAGCAACACTAGCAGAATAAATAACAACTTTAATGTGAGACCAACACATTTCAGCTTGTGGCCCCTTCATTAGAGTCAGGTTATAATTAACAAAATAGTGAGTTGATGCTGATCATATATTGCATGTTCACAGTCATGCAAGTACTACACATGTGCAACAGTGGGTGGTAAAATGTTAGATGTAAAGATAATGATAAAAAATCTAATTAATGGTTCATCTGACATATTCCTGGGTACAATCATGGTTATGATGCCCTGGACCTCACAGTTCACAGTACTGTATTACTACATGACTGATAGCAGTGTAGCATAACAACAAAAGCATCCATCCTAATGAAGTATTCTTGAATTTCCTTCCAGCTCCAGGGCCGCTCTTCTGTACTGACCATGACCTCTGACCTCACTGTGGAGAAGGAAAAGAGAACAGACAAAAAGATTGGCAGTTATATTGGTAATTATGGCATTAGGGAGATACAGGTTTCATGGGCTGAAGTGGTGAGACTGGGTTTCTGTCCAGGTTCAGCTTTCTTGTGCTTTTATTTGTGTTCACTCATATTTCAGTCTGTCTTTCTGGTTAAGGCATGAGAGAAGGGGATTGGTGGGAAGGTTTTTTTTTTTTTGTCTGCTGTTCTGTTTGCCAAAGGTGCTTTGACTGAGCATCCATGTCAGTTTTCAGAAAAGTGCTGCTACTGCAAGATATGCCGTTGGAAACAGATATGCGGGTAGATAGAAAGAGACAGACGGCCGGCGACACAGGAACTGACTACAGGGAAGCAAAAAGAACTCTGTGTATAATGCCAGTACCCTGCAAAATCCTCTTTTATCTACAGAAACTTTTCAGAAATGGAGAAAAACGACCATTTTCCCCCACTGACACCTCTGCAATGGTTGTATTTTACAAATCATTACCACAGGGCTGGCTTGAATCATATTCTATACATGTGAGGAGGAGCGTTACCTTTCATTTTCAGTCCAAAGGAAATAAAAACTGATGCCACAAGGTTTCCAGACACCATGGATAAAGTACTGTAGCAGTGTGTGTTGGTGTATTTGAACTATATTTCAGTGATGCTGTTTTATTTTTGCTCTATGACTCTTTCTTTCCACAGGGGTTGAGGTAAACAGAGATGCGGGGAAGTACAGATTGATGGAGGGGATTTGTGGAAGGTGGAGTATTTTGGTTGTTGCTTTCCACCAGCCATTTGAGACTTAGAAGATTTGCTGCATACTTGTAACTCTGATAAAGAAAACAGCTTCATTAAAACTGACATTTTGATGAGAATGTTGCCTCCTTGAGGGCAACACAGAAGGTGGGTTCTTCCACAACAAAAGTTAACTCTTCATTGCTTTAAAATGTAGCTGAACTGCAGCTGCAGGAGACACGGCAAATATTTTAAAAATATACTTACCTCAAAGCCTAAATCATGATTTACATCTGCAACACAGAGAGTTTCAACCCCATTAAATGAGAATACACTAAATGAGATACATTTGCTCTGAATTCCTGACTGAAATGTTGGTTAATTACAAGACTTAAAAACTCACTCCTACCCAGGATGTGATATATTAAAACACAACATATACACAATGTAATAGGGCATCTGTACTGAGTGAGTACATTTAAGTGAACTCTAAAAAAAAAAAAAAAAAGGTCATAAATGAAGAACTTTCAAGATCTTTTTTCCTCTCACAGCAAAGCTATAAAACCCACAGAACATCAGAGAAAACATAAAAAAACAAGACCAAATGTGTCTGGATGCATTAAAAACCCCGTCGTCCTTTTTTTTTTTTTTTTTTTTGTGTTTTGAGGGAAACATACCACTGCCTGGATTATACTTACTGCTAACATTTTTCCAGTGAAGTGTCGCAGATGTTTTGAGTTGGTCAGAGTGAGCCATGGGCACGCAAAGCACAAGACTTTGGTACCAGTCAAAGTGGCATGGGTTCACATCCTGACTCCTGCATGTGGTTAGGTTAGGTTAGGTTAACTATTATTATTTTTACTACTCATGTTTGTCATCTGTTCTGCATCAGTATGTTATGTCTCTAAATGTTTATCTGTGGCAGAGACTGTTACTCCCGTGCTGGTTTGAAATTACCTTCACCTGCACAAATTACTGCTAATGCTCACCCAACACTTCCTGTTTCTTAGTCATCCATTACAGCCGGGTGCTGGGTGTTATGACTTGCTGAATTGTACTTCCATTCAGAGCATTCCTTTTCTCTTTATTAGCTGTTGGAGATTAGTAGTATTTGAATGTAATTTCCAGGAGATGGGGTTGGCATCAAAAATGCAAGTGCAATAAAACATTTGCAATAAAAGGTCTCAAAAAGTTTGCTCAGGATGCTTGTTTCAAGACAACTTAACTGAAAGCTGCTTCATGTAATGTGCCACCAACTACAGTATAGACTTTCAAAATGTGGAATTTCAAGATGACTCAAGTTTCCTGTTGATGTGGTTAGAAACTAGCTGAAGTGAAACAGAGAGAGACAGAGACCAGGATGGTACCAGGGGTTCAGCACTGAATATGTAGGGATCCAGTCATGTTGCATCAGTTGTTATCAGTGCATACTGTATATGAATTGGAGAGTATAACTCTCTTCTCCACAGTGTCCTGCCCTCAGGACATGTATCCTGCTCTACATCTGCCTTCACTCACTCAAACTGGCCTGTCTGCTCCACTGTCAGGATTCTATCATTGAGGTTTTCTCACTGTTGGAAAAATCTTTGTTTATCAATTACATTACATTTTAATTTGAAATGTGACCCCGGCAAATAGAGTGTAGCCTGAAAATGAGATAGTAAATGGAAAACTGGTGAGCAAAGACATCTTACTACAGCAGAAAAAAAGGAAATAGAGAACTTGTGTCTCCTTGAAATTCATTTGTGTGGGACTGGAAAAAAAAAGTTCTATAATATATCAGTGTTGTACTTAAAAATATCCTTGACATCTCCCCTTTCGTTCCCTTTTGCTTTTATCATGCAATGCATTGCTTTCTTTTGTATTTTTCATAACTAAGCTACTATCCACTATTTTGGTGATTAATGACGTAATCTGCTCTTTGATCTTATCACAGGGTCACTTTGGTTTAGAGTCAGCTAAATTCCCATAAACATAAACAAAATGCTTTGGGTGTGCATTTATGGAATGGTATAATGTTAAAAAAGATTAAGAGTCTGCAGATACAGTTTATTAGCATCTCAGCGAGGCTGTAATGCTCATTGTGAAGAAAAGAAAAGTGTTAAGTTGAGGCCTAAATTTGTTATTGATCTTTAGCAGTCATGGTAAAGTAAATTCAATGAAAGGTGGTGTCAGGGGAGAAAAAGGCATGCATAACTTCTAAATAAAGGCAAATGCTTTTGTTCAAGTTGTGTGCTTCTGTCTTCTTGACCTAAATGCAGTCCTTATTTCTCTTAATGTCCATCTATTATTCATCATTATCTTCAGTAAATAGGTTTATGGTGTTAGCATGTAAAGACTGGATAATATGCAAAGTAGTGAACACACAGTGAACTGAGGCTGAAAATGAATGAATAAGAATGAATAATGGTGAAAAGTCAGATAAATGTTTAAAAAATGTTTTAAGAAATAATGAATGTCTGCATCTAAGGAAAAGTCAGAGGATCAGCAAAGTCAGTGGGATTTATCCTCTGGAAACCTTTAATATATATTAAAATATTTCACCAGTTAAAAATCTGATCTGCTGGTAGCACTACATGGAAAGTTTGAGGATCACTGGAGTCCAATCAGTAGTTGTTATTTGGTGTTGGTATTTCAGTCCTGACCAAAGAAGCTGACCAACTGACTGACCAACATTGCCAGAGCAGCTGAAAGCACACAATACAACAATAACAAAAACATCAGCATACACAAGTTTCTTATTTTCAATCTGTCACATTTGGATAAAATCCTCTCCAAATTCTTCTTTGGTCATGTGCTTTTTTCTGTTTCCCTTTATATCCAGTATAGTGTCAAGTTAACCTTGTGTTGCTAACAATAAGAGGAGCTCAGAGAGGTGAAGAGAAGCTGACAAAATGAAAAGATATGCATTGCTGAAGGATATGTGCATTCATCATCTCACAATGCAATGCAGTTTTTTTCATGAGCTTCACGTGCTGATGATGAGAGAGACCACAAAGCTGTGGATTATTTTTTTCACGTGTATGTGCAGCAGCATCAAAACATGTTTATCATATGGAACGTTTCATTTTTAAACACTATACAAACACAATAGGAAAAAAAAAGTGACCTGATTGTTAATAAAAATATATATATATATATTCTAATGCCTCTGCACCATAATATGCTCCTATTTTCTATATAAACAGTTTAAGACAGCAAGTGCTTTCAGTAACATTCAAGCTGAATAAATATCTGTCACATTTTTCACACAGTGAACCTCTTCACTTGGACTAAAATGCCTCTTATTATCATTATTAAACACGTGGTACATTGCTCTAATTAACAGAGATGCCATTATTTGCTAATATGTTTCCATTCACATGAGCCATTCTCTATAACAAGAATTCTTGTGTTCCAGAATCATATCTGGTTGCCATAGCATCAGGCCTTTTTATCACTGACACTGACCTTATATCACTTTGAATGACTCCTTTTCAACAATGACTCCCTACACCCTCACACACTTACATGTATAGACATTCTGAGGAAGTGCTTACATTGATGATAATATCAGAGACACCTCTATTGCAGAGACCACCTATGGATATCTGCTGCTGGGTATGAAAGAAGTAAGATCTGTGTGCAGAACACAGTTTGGCCCCAGGTCAATAGATGGGTTATGTTTTGTACAAAGGCACCTATTTTACTTTGGAGTGATATCAGGGACAAATCCAGTCTCGGAGCATTCATAATAACGTGCATAGCATCCACCATCTCATTATCCTGGAGGATACAGAATCCTTTATTCTTTTTTTATCTCTACATCACAGATTAGACTCCAGCCTAAAACTGTGGGGCAGCATTTTCATTTTCACAAATGTTAAGTGGATGACCTAGAAATGAAAAGAACCCAAATTCTTTCACCTCCCTACCATCTTCTTTTTCCAACCCCTCCCAGCAACACTGGATTCTCCTGTCCGCCACCAAACTACCCAAAAGTCCTTTAACTGCAGAACTATCTTCTTCATTGAAGATGAAGAGCTTTAAGCAGGAATACGTCAGAAAAAAAGTGCAGGGCTTGATAGAGTCTTACCTGGAAGCCTCAAAATCTCCTCTGTGCTTTAACTGTTTAGCCATTCTTCTCAAGCTGAAGAAGGATAAGGTCAGTGCTTTGTGCTACTGGACACAGTGACTGCAGGCCAGTGGCACAAACTGTATATAATGTCGGTATTTGAGCATCTGGGACTGAACTCATAAGTTTCAAAAACAACCTTGACCCTTTACAGTTTGCCTTTAGGAAAAAACAGACAGTGTGAGTACACTTTGTCCTGGAACATTATTAAGCTGAAGCTTTTCTGCCTATACCTTAATGTATCACACTGTCATTACTGTGGTCAATTAAAAAGACAAAATAAATAAATAACGTCAACAATAGATTAATACTTGTACTTTAGCTACTCACAGGTTATCTTCAGTCTTAACAACACGACAGGAAATGTGAGGAAATTGCTGTTATCGCTGAGAAAAGCGATTACTGCTCACCATACTAAAGTTACCTTTAACAATCCATAGGTTTGGAAACTATGGTTCTATCATCTGCAGACCTCATTATCAGGGTTTAATTCAATTTTATTTTATTCATATGGCACCAAATCACAACAGGGTTGTAGGCTGACAGCTTTACTGCCTTACAGTTTTCTGAAAATAAATACTGCTTTAACCACTGTACTAAAATTATGCGGTCTGGTGTCTTTACTGCTGCTTCTTCCTGATAAGCCCAGTCAATATATGTTATATAGTATCTGTTAGCTATGGTCAATGGTCTTCTGTGTTTTGCCAACTCTTGGGTGTTTGCAACAATATGTAGCCTGTATTTCCTTTTCAGTAATGTCTGCCATCCCTGTGGATCACTGGTCATGATGTTCTGTCAACTGGGTGAATTATAGTCAATTGGTTGCATAATCAACCCACACATTCATCATAGATGCCGTTCCCCATGGCAACCCCGTTAAATAAATTAGTCTCTCACTCATTTCTGCCTCACTCTGATTCCTGCGTCTTTAATTCTGTCTGCTGCTTGATCTGTCTCTTTCTGTCACTCCTGGCCTTTATCTGTCCCTCAGTCATTTTCACAGTTTCCCCACTTTCTATTTCTACCTCTCTCTTTGTCCTTTCTTGTCCATTTTCTGTTAGTTCCCCGCTGTCTGCCTCTGGGTGTCGTGTGTCCTCCTCTATCTGTCTATCTATCTGTCCAAACATCCTCCCACCTCACTAGTACTCTGTCTGTCTCGCTCCCTCTTCCTTACTTTCGCCCTGTTTGTTTTTGTCTGTCTCCCTTTTTTTTGTCACTTTCTGTGTCCTTTCTTCTCCCTCTCTGCAGTCTCCAGACATTAGAGCAGACAGACATACTGGGACCTGGCAGCAGTGTCTACTGGAGACACACTAACACAAATGTTACTGATGCTCTGAAGACATTAATTCAGGCTCCAGAGAGCAACAGAGTTCACTGATGGCTTTGAGTAATCTGCTCACACTCCCTTTGATTTTAATAATCGTGTTGAAAATTCTATGTGTTTCTCGGTAACTCCAACTTTAAGATGTCATTTTTAAAAAAAAGCAAACTGATCAATGCTGCCTCGTTCAACAACTGTGAAGGTATGGTACTGCTGCGTGAGATTTGATGCTTCTTAAATGCTGCAGTTGTATTATAAAGTGGATGTTATGGGTGTAGCAGTATCTGTTCAAATCATTAATACAAAATTTTAAACAAGTTACAAAGGTTCAATCTTAAATATGTCCTGTGGTGAGTTATGACTGTCATATGTGATGTATTACACCCTCTGGAAGGCACCAGACCGGAACTTTGTCAGTCGAATCAGTTGTTCAGTTCTCTACTGGTATTCAGCAAATCAATTGCCATGCTTTTCAGTGATGATTTTGTTGTTTCCACTGAAAACATCATAATTCCACACAGTCATAAAAGTTGGTGTCTTTGTCGAAGTTCAGTTATGAGGTCCTACTGCACTGCGGTGTGTCTCCTGCCGGGCTGCTGACAGTGCCGTCAGTCAGACAATGGAGCTGAGAGTATCAGAGCAGCCAACAGAAACGAGTCACACTGCCCTGCTCTGCCTCTCGATGTCCAGCATTTCTCTGTCTTTTTTTTGTTTTGCTTTGTTTTTTTGTGTGTGCGTGTGGTTTGGTCAATTTGAGACAAGATTCGTTTGTAAGGTTTACAGTCCACCACTCTGTTGCTCCTGTATGGCTCTGAGTGGATTCCTTGATGAATCCAACTCTTTGGTTTTAGAACAATAGAAACAAGTAAGATTGGGATTAAGATTAAGAAAGAGAAGGAGAGAGAGAAACAAGAGTTCCACATGTTAAGTAAGCAGTGAGAAAACAAAGAGGCAGCAGGCTTAGGCACCAATACTGCCTCTACCTAAACAATAAAATCTATCAACATCAGTCTTTAAGGACAATGTGTGTGTCAAGAGAGAACTGTTGTATATTGACATACCCGACAGTTAATGTCAAAAACAACTGACTGAACAAATTGAACTGTGGAAGTTTTAAGTAGACAAGATTAGCTGTGACAATGACTAGGCCTACTCGTCTCATTAACATTTTACATTACGAGCAGTGTCAGTGTTTGAAATTTAACAGTACAACAGTGTAAAAATAACACATTTCATTTTCTGTATTACTGACATAAATTCTCCTTTTATTCATTGTCACAGTTGTGACAGATATAGTACTGTGCCCTCAGTATATGCCTCATGGGACCAGTGCAGACAAGAGACACTGCACCCACACTTTTCCAGACAGGGATGAGCTGAACGTCTCCCCACGCACAAGACATTCCTCATTCTCGTCCTGGGAAACTGAAGGTGCAGTGGTTTGATGTGGTTTGAAGAGTAGAGTCTATTCTTTGGAGCTTTGACTTTTTCTACCCCTTTTGTTGCTTCTCCTCTAAAGCCACCTTCACAGGGGTGTGAGTGTGTGTGTGATGTTTACCTACAACATTCAATGTGAGAATAATGGCTGTCAAGCTTTATTTGAATCCACAGACACAGGTATCATCTTGCTTTTATATTCCCAGCCTTTGGGGGAGCAGGCTGGTCCTTGACAAATGCAGGTGAGAAGTCTGCCTCTATAAAACCATCTGGGATCAAGGGCTAAATCCCCAGCTCACTCAAACCCAGATGTGGCCACTGGAGGCAGAGCTTTGGCCATGAGGTGCTCTCTTATCCAGTTGTCTGCCGCACTGTTTATATAGTGTTTGACTGGACAGAGGAAGCTCTTTCTAGCGGCTGGAGATGATGGGAGCAGTAGGGTGGGGAAGACTGTGTGACTTACAAAAGGGTCTCATGGGTGTATCTGAGGAAGTGCAGAGGGTACTCTGCAGGAAGTGCTATAGGACCACCCCTCACGAAGTGGTCCTTGATCTTCTTCCTGAGGAAGATGTAGATGAAGTATGGTAGAACACAGCTGTCTTGTGCATTCTCAGTAAACCCAAAAGAGGGTAATGTCCTTCTTTCCCTAGAGGCCACTGCACTGACGTGATATACTGCGACCATGCCTTGAGAGTAATTATTTTATCAGCAACTTTGCTCCTTGACTCCCGACAGTTCAACCTGACTTGCCTCTATACTGAAAAGCTCTGACATGACAAACTTCAGGATGTGTTGAAAGTACTAAATAATCTGTCAAATGCTCATGACTTTGACACATGAAACAATGAGAACAACCTGTCATTGAAAAAAACTGACAAGATGCCTGCAATGTTGTTTTTTTCTTTTCATTTTTCAGTTCAGTCTGTGTGAAATGACTTGGGCCTGTGTACTGCACAGACAAACAAAACACTTAAAGTCAGTGCAAGCTAAAGTTAATAAGCTCACTGTCAAATATTAGAGACAGTTTGATTCCAGGATGTGATCCTCTTAAAAAAAAAAAAAAAAAGTTTCTCCTCCATGTTAATAGTTTCTGCATAAACAATAAAATGCTACAATGCTTCATGGTAAACAAGATTCTGTGGCATGGTTTAAGGTGTGGTGTATGGGTTTATGTTCCACTGCTGCCCTTGACTGTTCAAGAAAACATGCAAGTGGTGTCATACTGCGCTCATGTCATTTTGGAGGAGCCCTCATGGTGCTGTTCCTGCTGCTTAAACGCACCGCTGCCTTTCACATGAATGAGAAGGGTTGCAATTTTTCACACAGAGCTGTTGATGTGAGTGTAGCCAAAGTCTCTCAAGTGAGATGTCTTCTCTTTGGTGCTGTAGTTGATGCTGTAGAATTTGATAGGTGTGTCATCATAGCAGTGGAACTGTTATCACACCTGGTAGTGTGGCCGAGTGGTCTAAGGCGCTGGATTAAGGCTCCAGTCTCTCAGGAGGCGTGGGTTCAAATCCCACCACTGCCAGTTGCCTTACTTGTGGATACTTGTGGTTTTGTGGCTACTGACTGACTGTGCCTAAATAGCTGGAGCTACAGATAGTGAAAGTCAGCATGTGCTTATTTTACCTCTGCAGTCTAGATGGCTGATGGTTGATGATCAGTTAGCTTTACTCAAACAATGTGACCAAATTCACCTTGCCTTTGTAGTCAGGTGAGTTATTTCTTTGCTCTGGCTGGAGGTCATCTGCAGCCTGATGCAGCTGCTTGGCTTCTCCAGCATCAGGAACAGAGTGAAGTGTTAACGCCTCAGCTGCAGCATCAGCACTCTGTGGACAGGGAATAAAAAGAAGAAAACGCGTGGGATCATGTGTTGTCACTTACCTGGGCAAGGTCACAGAGGAGGTGGTGCTGGCCGCATGTGTTGGCACAGCAGCCACATCTGAAGTCCAACCCTGTCTCCTCAACAACTGCACAGAGACGACACGCTGTCAGTTGTACTAGATAACACAGATAAAGTCTGTGTGTGTGTGTGTGTGTGTGTGTGTGTGTGTGTGTGAGAGAGAGAGACTGACGTGTGTGTGAGTGCTTGTTCATGTGATGATGTCATTGAGGGTGAGGGCAGGTGGATCTTGCCATTAGGCGATCCTGGGGCACCTCCAGGACTGAACCTTCAGGGACTGAGCTGAGAGACAGGTTCATGACTGGGACCACGCACTGACTTAAAGGGACAGTACACACACAATTTATAGCAAAACTGGTCGTAACAAAGGTGCAACAGGACCAGATAAATTCAGTTTATCACATAACTATGACTTACATATAAACTGCTGTGTTAATTACATCATATGACAGATCTGATGGTGGTTTACCTCTTGCAGATCCTGCGGTTCTGCATACAGGACACCAAGTGGTCCTGGATATTTTTCCCACTCAAGCAGACACAGTTTGATCTCTGGGGTAGTGTCTGGGTGTGTTTCAGTGTGTGAGTGTGTGGCTCTTTTACCTCATCAGTTCAGCCTCGGGCACTGAACTCCACACCTCCTCTTGGAAGCTGATGTCTCTGATGAAGTCTGTCACTGTGATCAGGCTCTAGAGGCTGGAGCTGGTGTAGCACATCTGGACTGATTTTGGAAACCTGACACGCAAACACATTAGAACACACATTAAGGTAGATTTAGGTTTGATGTGATGGATTTATTTTCTGTTTAAGACGTCTTTGTTGCTTTGGTGATGTGACAGAGCAACAGATGTCTTCTTACAGGGTGGAAGTGTTTGACGCACATACACGAACACAAAAAACATATAAATACACAAAAAAATAATAATGAGAAAATACAGGAAAAAAATATTTCTAAAACCTCATCTTTTTAAAAATGCTCAATTAATTTTGACTGGGTGTCTTAGAATGTCAAAAATTTGAAAGCAAACAGCTGTTCAGCTGTAATTTTTGTTGCACAATTTGTGGCAATTCGTTCTGGGGAGTTAATGGTTTTTTATGGCTAAAAAAAGGAGAAAGAAAAGAAAACAACAACAACATTCCGTGGATTTATATTTGGATTTACTCACCCAAGCCGGTCCTGCTGACCTTTATGGCTCTGGGAGCTGATGACCTGTGTAGCAGTTCTGTGATGGACGTGACTCATTGTGGCGCTACAGAAAGAGAGAAACATGCAGACACACATGGTGAGTAAACATAAACACAAAGCTGTGACATATTTATATTATGTGTTTTTATCACTTTATTAATACAAACAGTACCCTCACCAAGAGACATGTCCTCCATGTGGTCCTGTTTCACTCAGTCATGAGTAACTGACTCAGAGAATGTGTGATACGAGTCACTGAGGCTGCTGTGTAGCAAGAGTCATGTGGCCTCACAGAGCTGATAATTAGCAGCACTCTAAAAGCACATTTAAGTTGTGTATTTCTGATAAACACACAGCTAGGCAGCAACTTTCATTCTTACTTACAATAAAGAAAGGTCATCACCACTGAGTATCCAGTCTGTGCATACAACCAATTAATGACACACTGCAGTTCTCTGATGTGGCTATAGCTGTCTAATAGTTTGAAATGTAAGAAGAGGGTGAATTTAAATGTCACTTATGCAGGAATCAGTTTAACTCCTTTGTGGAGGAACAACAGCTGTAGCCAGGTTTTCCTCTTGACATGACATGACAGCAGTTTTTACACTAAAATATTTAATACTGACTGGCCAGGCATTTCTTTTTTTAGCCTTTTTTTCCCCTTTACCTAAATTGAAGTATTCACTTCAAGAAATTCAAGTCCCCACAGCCATAAATATATTCCAAACTACACTGTATGATTTCTCACACTTCATGGGCGTAACTTGGGTACTCTTTATTATCTTTGCAATTGCTGCTTCAGTGGAAATACCATTTCATCTCTGGGAGCAGCTTGTCCTTGTCTCAAGTTTCCAGAATCAAATTATTGTTTTCTGTTGAATGCTGCTGATGTCGCCCTCACACAGTTGCAGCTCACTGTAGCTGAAAAAATTCATCATGTTTACAAGACGATTTATTGGCTGAGCTAATGTCATGACACCAGGGTCTGCTAAACCAATTCAATACCCATTGTATAGGTATCATGGGTATAACTGGCATCATCAAGAGTGGTGAATGCAACAGTGCAGACATTTGTACTCACACTCTGTATGATGACAGTATATCATATTATATATCATATCATATATTGTTGTTGGTTTTTTTTTTACACAGTACAAATAGAGTTGCATAAAGGTAAAGTTAAGGGTGTGTATTTGTCAATCCATAGCAAAAGATGTACATCAAAGAACATTTACTCTCTTCTGTTATATTTTAGACTGGAATATTAAAACCAATTAGTCAGGTTCAAAGGAAATAGAGAGTTTTCATTTCACTTCAGGTAATGACGTCATTGGTCTTACCTTATTTCTAGGTCTCAGAATGCCACACAAACAAAAGAGCTGATATTAGATTATTCTGTAGGTTACCTACGGTTACTAGCTAGAACATAATAGCGCTTTTAGCAAAGAAAAGAACCAAACATTCCTCTCATGGCTTGATGGAGACCAAAATAAAGCTAAAAGCACAAATAAAGCTAAGTTTGGACTTATATTCAACTGTGGCCAAAGACACAACTCCAAATAAATGCTAATGTTGCTCCATGTAATGGTTGCAGTATCAAATTAAAACGTGATAATACGTCAATGTTCTCAGCTTGTTTCAGCTGCCCCCAAGTGGCTGAAAATTTCAATGCAGGTTTAAGGAAGGATTGTTGTCATGGCCACAAAAAGCAAACATTCACTGTAGATGAGTCTCCAGTCTCCCACATGAAACTCAGAAGCCACTACATGCTCATTCACCTACCTGACCTTTTCACCCCTACTTTAGTTTGCCACATAAAGGGTACAATGTTTTCTGCACTGGCATCAAACGTAGTCACTGTATGGAAACTGGAAGGTCCAATATCAAACTTATGCCAAGGGGTAATTAACTGGGCAACAAACAAGAGCAGTCAGGTGATCAGACAGGTTGTAAACAAGCTGACAGTTTCAGTTGGTTAACTTTGGAATTGCAAGCAAACTGGGTGTTGGTTCATTTTCTGTTTCATTTAAACTAAACTTAAACTGAGGGCATGTTTACAGCCTGTCTCATTGTGTGACTGCATGTTTCCTACCCCATCTTACCTGTGTTTCATGGTGTCACTTCATCTCTAAATCTCTGCATTTACTTTTGCAAGTACTACAGTATATAGCATTACTAATAGAACCAATGGTAAGAGCAGCAAAAATAAAACCCAGGATATAATAATTTGTAGTTTCCTGTAATAGAAAACTGAAGTATCATTCTTTCCCTGACTGACCTGAAATTACCTCCTCAAGAAATCAAGTTCGGCCTGCTTTGTTACTCATTTCATGAACCATTGACTCTTGAAGACACCAGACTTCGATCCAATGCCCAGCCTCTGTCTTCTTTCAGTCTTTAGAACAAGAAGTCCCAGATTAAATTCCTCCTCTTTGGAAAGTTGCCATATTAGATGCACTTTACAGCCTTATAGCGAGAAATAGGCAAAAAAAAAAAAAAAAAAAAAGGGCTTTTGGCTGCTAATCTTGCCCAGTATGCCCCACTGAAGCTGCAAGGCATTTCTCTGGTGGCTGCCTTATTTGTTTCATCATCAAAACCCTCTTTGGAAGGATTTGCTCCGTTTGGCTTGACTCTACAGGGAAGAGCAGGGGTAGAAAGGAGAAAGAGAAAGAGGAGGAGAGGGATGGTCAAGCTTTAGAAGGCAGAGAGAAAGGAAGAGCCATTTGGAAAAGAGTTGGGGAAAGATGTACAGGGTCCCTTTTTAGCAAGTTGAACAGCAGCCTTTAAAGACTTGGAAACACAGAGACGAGGAAATAACGGTAGACGGGACAGAGAGTAACAGAGATAGAAGGGAGGGGAGTGGAGGGAGGGAGGGGAGAGGATGGGCTAAGCCTTAATAGAAAAGAAAGGAAAGTCTGACAATTTGAAAAGACAAGCATAAAAAAAGTCAGCCCAAGAAAGATATAATTGTCTGCTGTAAAAATAAAAATAAAAAAATTAGGTGAAAAACATTTCTTACTTCTCTATAAAAAATATGTATTTTCATTTTTTATTAACTTTTTCAAATAATGTTGGTGAGAGGCCTGCTATATTTCTACTAATTTTAACAACACATTTTAAAGTCTTTACTTTTTATGGAACTTCCATTAGTCCCCAAGAGTGGCTTAAATTGTTCTCCCCTGTAAAAGTCAAGATTTATGGACAAAGAGTCTGAAGAAGAAATTGATATATGCAAACTCAAACAGCATCTCACAGTCCTCATTCAGAAAATGGATCTAAAATGTCATCATGTGACTAAAGTGTCAAAATTAAATCATTTGGTAACAAGAAGTCATAACTATGGGAGAAATAAGGATTCTTCTTAGCATTGGGTCATATAACCAGAGACAGCTGAAGCTACATCCTTCATAAATAACCTTGAGCTCAGAGTATCTCTCAGATTTTGCCAAATCTCAGCTACACATTTGAGGACAGTGAAAACTGCATTATTCAAGTTGTAAGTGCTGTGTCTTGTGTCTCACTGCTAACTGTTTTCTTATACTTAGTCTATGTAAAAAATAAAATAAAATAATATATATATATATACTTTTATAGCATAAATCTCCCTTTCTCTCTTCCTGTAAAAAAGATTAAAACAAGTTTGATAACTTATCTCTTACTCATATATGCATATTTATCCAATCAAATGCAATTTCAGCAACTGGCTAACCTCCATAAAATGCCACTTGACTGTTGGCGAGGCTCTGAGTTTTGACAGGCTGTTGTGTGGAGAGAGGAAAGCATTGTAAGTGGGGGTTCAGGATTGTGTTTGAACTTCACTGGCTTTCAGTAACAACTCTCATCTCTGCTGCTGTAGACCACAGTGGCTGTTGGCTCCATAACCCTCAGGGGTAGTGCAAAGTAAACCTTTATATTTATTTATTTATTTTTTTAATGAATCCCTTGTGCAAGCTAACATTGACAATAATACAGATAGTCTTAAAACAAAGATTACTGTAAGGTTAAATTATACACACAGCACAGATGAGATGACCAAATTAGTTATCGACATAAAGATGTATTGTCAAAGTAATGCTTCATCCTGTCCTTAACAGAAAGGATGAACAGGATAGGTGCTTTTACTTTAGATTTTTTTTATGATAATGTAGGCCACTGTTAATACTGCTTACCCTCCAGGGTAGTGCAGAATAAACTTGAACAAACCAAGCAACCATGCTAACCAGGAGCTGGTAACTGAGCATGGTAGCAAAATAGTTTGAAGACTTCTGTGACTGATGAGCTGAGTTTTTCTGGGTGGATGGAGTGTTAGCAACAGTTAGTTTAGTTTGTTCAACAGCTACATAGTTTAACAACCAGCCCTACAAGTAGCGACTGTGTTACCAAATGTCTTAACTTTGTTGTACCAGTGTCTAGTAGAATCAGGCCTTAAAAAGTCCTGCTGAATCAACCTCTAATATTTTATGTTAAACTGTTTTGGATTTGTTCTGCTCCAGTAAAGTCCTGCTAAATATTGCATGTATGTGTGAACTTGCTTTGACTTTTAATACATTTTACAATACAGTCTTTACTACTGTCAGAGAGAATCACAGCAAAGAGATTTCTGACTGGCTTGGGCTGTCATATCGCAGTTAAATTATATGAATGGTATCTGTGGCAACACAGCTACATCCCAATGCTAATAAAGCTATTACACCCATAGCAATGAGGAGGGAGGGAGATTTACAGTAAGGAGAGTGGTGTAGGCCTGTTTTCTGCTCGGGCAGCACAAAAATGAAGGACGGGTCTTAGAGGAAACACGAGAGGGAGCGGAGAAGAAATGACGAGAGAAGAAGTGACAGAAAGAGGGAGAAAAGGAGAGAGAGACAGAGAGAGTCACCATTCTCCCTAATGGAGCAGGCCTCTGCAATGCTTTTCCCCCTGATTACACTAATGACCAATTTGAAGCAGTTTAAGAGCCACTTTGGGAGGCTCTCTGTCCTTCTTTCTCTTCTCCCTTTTCTCCTTTTCTCCTCCATCCACGCTATGTCTCTCTTCTCTATCCCTCTTTACCCCTTTCTTAGCTCTCTCCTCCTACTTTCACCTGCTTTAGTCATCCTCTTCCTCTCTACTTTGGTGTTTACTAAAGCAAGAAGCAGAGCTTGTCTGGATGCATAAATGATATAATTGTTTGAGTTTCTTTTAGATATCCAATTAGGCAGCAAGCAGTCAAATTAAAGTTGAACTAACTTTGATTAAAATCCCAAAATAAAAGTTTTCTAATGTGATTTGGTTTAAATTAGCAGTTGATACAAACTCAAACTTTTTTTTTACTGTTTGTCTTTAATCTCAGTTTTCAGTATGATGTACATTTCACAGCACTAATTCTATCAGCACAGCAGTCATATCATACTCACCACTATGCTGTGTCATTTCACAGTTTCATATTTAGCAATTACTTTACATCATTGCAGTGGTCCTGTTTTGCTTGGTTTTTAAATTTTGCTAAGCTGTGTACTGTCAGAAAATGCTGAGTTTACCCATCTGTAAAGGAAATTAAAACCTTCCTGTTGGCTCAATATATAATCCCTTTATATATATGAAACATAACACAGAAAACAATGTACTTGCACTTGATAATGAATTCAAGCAACACACACTTTCTTTCCCTCACAATGCAACTGTATCACCAGCCAAGAATGTCAATATTGGACACTTTTTGGGAAACCCCCAGGTTAATATGTAGATATGGTCGGGGAACAGGTTCCAGCTACATTTAATAAGAAAACCAAACACTGATTACATTACACCTTACACAGGTTTGGAATGGCCCAAGATGGGGGTGCAGTTGCTAGGGATACTGTACTGCAAGGTGTGGTTGCAGTAGAATAATTTGCATTGGGCAGGGCTGGACAAGGGCCCTGGAAGACACTTGAATTGTGGGTATGTATTTTTGCGTAGCCTCACATATGCAGCTTTCAGAGGGCCCTAGAACTTTCAGCAGTGCCCCTAAAGGCTTAAGCTCCAGTGTTGTGATACTATGGTACAAAACACTGTGCTGGTCTGTCACTGAATATTAAGTGATTCAGTTGTGGTCTGCTAAAACTGATATGCCTCTGAATTGAATGCAGCCACAGGGTATTGAGCTGGAGGCCTTGAGTTGAGTTCCAGTGAACACTTTGCTCATGCTCTTTGCTCTGCTCACGTGACAAACAGAGCTCATGATATTAGTTACATCCTCTTTTAAAAGCTAGTTTCAAGTTCAACAGTCACAGGGTATTGAGCTGGAGGCCAGGAGTTAAGTTCTAGTGTACACATTACTCATGCTGTTTGCTCTGCTGACATGACAAACTAAGCTTATGATATTACCTACGTCCTCTTTTAACCTCTCTCATTTTCGCCTCAGCAATTATTATGACTTTAGTTTTACACAGGAAACTGACAAACTAGAGTATTCAAATGTCTGTTCTTACCTGCTTGCAGGACTCCACTCGAAAGAGTTTGGATGAAGCGTTCCAAAATTTGCCAGATAAAGGGGCGACTGTGAGAGAGGGAAACAATAAGGTAAGGAGCGAGGTGACAGAGATGGGCATCTACAGATAGGACAGAGTGAGACTGCAGTCTCCTGCAGCATGATACAAGCTCACAGCACAGGAAGTTTCCACTGTATCAGCAACATAAAATAACAATTTCTTACATGAATATATTTGCCCTGAACAAGGGAAGCTGCAAAATTTTATTTCCAGTAGTCTCTGTGAAGACAACAAACATCACATTTATTATTTGTGAACATAAATATTCCTCTAATACTAATAAAAAAGTCTCTTAAACAGTTTGAACACCAAGCCATAACACTCTACTGTTAGAAATGTACGTCCCTTTGGGTCCCTTTGACTTTAATCTGGCCCACCCTCTGTGCATCATTGTCCATTATAAGCCTCTCAATTGCTACTTCATTCTATTTGGATTCATATTACA
Organism: Lates japonicus; assembly: GCA_033238685.1. NCBI lineage: Eukaryota > Metazoa > Chordata > Actinopteri > Centropomidae > Lates > Lates japonicus. The sequence goes on along the minus strand of BRZM01000055.1, from coordinate 1,469,694 downwards.
CACAGCCAATATATACGCACACCAGCTCACGCTGCAGTGTGACACTTACCTCACCCTCTGTGCCAGATATGTCAGCAATAGAGTAATTGCACACCCAAACCACGTGGTAATGTCATGAGCTAGGTGAGCTCCTATGCCAGAAACAGAAGGAAAACCACTTTTATCTCCTCCTCTCTTCAGTGTCTTCTCTAATTCTGTCATTCTGACAGCCACTCCTTTTTGCTTATGGTCCAGTTTTCTTGAGTCTGTTTGTCTGTCTCACTAGTTGGGTAACCATTCAGGCTTTATTTTCATTTTATTTATTTATTTATTTATTTTCTGAAATCTGGTTTGGCCTTCACATTTTGGTGTTTTTGTTGCTTTGGTGGTGGTCCATTATTCTTAAGTAAAAGTAGCAATACCACTCTTAAGTCTCTCTTAAGAACTCTCTCTCTCTTAAGAAATAAAGCACTAAAAGTATCCAGAGGAAAAGTATTTATCATGCAGAATACCCAATATCAGTATTAAATTATTATACTGAACATTATTATTGATAAATGTAAATACCTTAATGGTTTGGTTGGTTAAGGTGGAACTAATTTTAACTGATTTGTATACTGTTGGGTAGTTTAAAGGAGCTATTTGTAAATTTTGCTATCGCTACATAACCAATGTTAGCATTAGCAGCTGTTTACTCACCAGTCTAGAAGAAACATTGCAAATTCAGAATCAAACTTCATCCCTTTACATGCCAAGAGCTGTCTCCAGTGGTGGAAAGCAACACCAGTGTTTTTCCTCTAGTTCTATCACATCCACTGAAGTTAGCATGCTATACGCTAGCCCAGCCTGGCCGGCCCCTCTCATCACTTTCCGATAGCGATTCACTGTAGCGTCCTAACTGCCCTGAAGAAGTAGCACTGGCCATAGGGCATATTCTAACCTCTTGTATTGTAAATGCTACAGTGGCTGAAGCTCTTGGCAAACAAACATCACCACTACACACTCAGAGCAAGAAACCACTTACAAATAGCCCCTTTACTCTGTAACAGTGCATAAATAAAGTAGCATACAATACCAGAGAGGTAAATCCACTCAGCTTCTCTTCCCAATGTTACTAACCATGAGTTTTGATTGCTTAGTGAAACCACTATTTCTAAGGTCAAAAATCTACTTTCATTCACTTTTTAGCCTGTCTTGATGAGATTGCCGACCTAGCAAGAGAAAACGAGGCCTGTTATTATTTCCCTCTCTTTAATTGGGTCACTCTTTCTTTTTTGCTTCCTTGTTTGTGTTTTCATCCCTGCATCTTTGAAAGTTATCATACACAACCCACCCCACCCAACAGACTTGACGGCTGAGTCCATGGTTGTTGCCTTCAATTTTTAGGGACCATTCAGACCTCTTCTTTTTTTTTTTTGCACATACAGACATATTTTTTTTCTGTTGATTACAGATTTGTCATTTTCTACAATTTTCTCTCTTTTTAACCAGCAGACATCAAACCAAATGTAATGGGGGTTGAGATTTCCTCTGTTTCCACTTTTTGTTCTTCCTCTTTCTCATATCTCTTCTCTCATTTGTCATTCTTTTGTCATTTTGTAATGCATGCTCACTGTCACATTGTGAAACATTTCTCCTTTTGATTCTACCCATCTGTCTGCTCCCTCTCCCCTGTTTTACCTCCCCACCATTTGCTGGCACTTTCTTTTATTTCTTCCCTCTCCTCCTCTGCTTCATCCCTTTCTCCCTTTGTCCTTGGCTCACTTTCCCTCTCTGCTCTCTCCTTACAGCTTTCTTTTTATTTCTCTTCCCCATCTTTTCCAGTGTAATAATGAGTGAGAGGTGTAGAGGGACCCCCAGGCTTCTATCTTTTTTTTTCTCTCCTCCATCCTTTCCCTCTCTCCCACTCCCCTTCCTGTTGCTCACTCATTCATCTCGCTCTGTCTTTCTCTCTTTAAAGCCAGAGTACGGGGGGGGGGGGTAATTATACAGAAGGTATTCATGCAGCCAGTTCCCATGGCAACTGCACTGTTGCAATACAGTGAATGGGAAAATGGCTGACAGTCAGTTGCCAAGAGGTTGCCTCACTGTAAAAAGTAGCACACAAAGGTGAAATGGATACAGGATTTTGAGGGCCAGCATCAATATACTGACTGTGTTGAAAGTTAACCAGCAGGCTCATGGCAATAAGTAGGTTTTCTCTTGGTTCTCATGTTAAAGGAGAGATCCAATACTTACCTCCCTACTCTGTCTCAGGCCCAAGCCCATTGATTCCTTGAACGTAAATCTTTAGCAGTTGTCTCTTTAAACATCCAGTAGACCAAGAACAATTTAGCATTAATTTGGAGTCAATTTCCACCCTGAGAAAAAAAAAGTCCAACATTAATTTTCCTTTTAGCTTTTTTTGGTTTCTACTAACTTCTGTGGGAAATATCTGGATCTGCTAAATGGTTTACTATGTTCACCAGTTTGTTGCTAACTTTGTCTGTCTGTTGTGGAGTGTTGAACAAGTACTTGTGCAGGGGGATATTACAGCTACCCGCAGTGACTCAAAACAAAGTTGATGAATTGAATTGATGAACCAGTGAATTTTGTGAGCCAGAAAACCAAAGCAACACATTTAAACAGGCTATAAACCCCTGTACAGTCTAAGTTCTTCAGAAGTCTGTCAGGGTCTATAACGGAACACAGATTGGCCTATTGTAGACCTTTGTATGACAATGTTATTGACATATTTTCATAATCTGAGTGCGAGAAAGTAACTGCATTTTTAATTGGGCTTCCTCTTACAAGCATTTTGCAACTCTTCCTTGAGGAGATTTCCCATTGAGAGGGATTTTCAAAAGTGTACTCATGCACCATAGACGCTGAAAAACATATTACAACCCTCACAGGCGCTGAATGTGAATGTGTTCCTTTTAATTTCCACTGTTTTGTGGGGTGGAGGGGATCCTTTTAGGGCAAATGTACCAAGAAAAGCACAGTGGGGAAACACTGGCCTTTGTTGTCAGGAGCTACTCTCTCTGGTTAGTGAAATAAATTCCAAAAGAGGATGATTACAATGAAAACATAAATGTCTTGTCCTTTGTTGAATGTCTGAAAGTCTGTTAAATTTACTACACAAGGTAACCAATACTCACTCATTGATGCAGAAGAATACCTCTTTGTGACAAACAGTTGAATGAAGATGTTACGGTGCAGTGAAATGTTCTGAGAGATGCATTGTGCTATGTTAAGAAAAGCTACTACTTTGTTAAGTAGAGAACTTCAATGGAAAATAATTTTACATCTTATTTAGACGCTAAGCTATGAAAGACACAATGCTTCTTAAAAGACAGAGTTCGTATTGGAAACATAATAAGAAGACTTATGGCCTGCAGCCTTGCTAGAAGCTCTGTGAGGCTGTACTCAGGCAGAGTGGTGCTTTGAGCTAAATGCTATAACATTGTCATCTAACAATAACAAGGCTAACATGCTGATGTTTACCAGGCAATGAGGTTATCGTAGTTTAGGGTGTTAACAAGTATTAACTAGCACTACCAAAGGATTGTTTTACATTTTTCATCTTTAAAAAATACAGGTCACTGTAATCATTTACATTGTCCAAGTTTAGAATGCATTATTATGCAGAACCAGGACTATGCATTTGCTTCCCCATTTCTAAACAATGTAAGAAAGGTCCTTTTCCCACCTAGTATGGAGATTGGGAACAATTGCGGCAATTAAAAATAAATAAATAAAACTATAAAATACATATGAGCATATGAGTATTGTTTTGAGGTAAATCTGAAAATGTGAACTTATTCTGTAAACACAAAATATAGCTGAGGTAAATGGAATTGGCTTTCATTTTGAAAGTATTCGGACATGAACCAAAACAGTGAAAATAATTATATCATCACCAGATGATGGAGCCAGATTTTACATCAGTCAATCTACTAGATGTTGAGACATTTCATTGGATTTCATGGGATCACCATCACATTTTCTGGGAACCTTCAATATTGGTGCCAAATTTCATGACAGCCCATTCAAGAATTGCTCAGATACAAGTCTAATGCAAAATGTGTGCAAAATGGTGGACCAACCAACTGACAAGTCAAGGTATGTTGCCATCCCGCAAGCCATATTGCTAGTATGATGAAAATATGATCCACAAATTAAAAGTATTCCCATCTTTTAAAGCCCTGGCACCCTCAAGTTGTAGTCTAAAAAAAGGTGATGTGAGCACAATGACCTCCAACAGGCTCAACACTTAGAATGTCTTATCTTCACAACACAGATTCAGTTTGGAATTGGATCAAATTCTGTAATTACATTTTGTGTAATATTTAATGTTGAGTGTTCTGTCATCCTCTTATTACATTGAATCACCCATGAATTGCTTTGTTTACCTATTTTGGAAGCAAATTAATTCATACGAAAAAAATGAGAGCGAGAGGGAGATATTAATCACTCAGGTCACACAGTGACAACTGAAGCATATGGAGCACTGTTTGTTGTGTGTAGGTGCCATGCTGTGATAGTACTTTAACTTAATCAGAGGAGATCGATTGACAGAACATGTCACTTACAGAGGTTTGGTTTCTTATTTGGTGAATGTGCACAGCGGTCAAAGTTCAACCTAGTTGAACAACCAGAACAGCACTGTGTTCTGGACCTCCTGGTTTACAAATTTAAGCACTGCTCACACAAGGGCAAAACAAAGATGAATTTATACTTGGGTAATAAATCATTCAAACTATACATTAAATGTCTGAAAATCTTTGAAGCTAAGTATTAATCACGAGGAGCAGTTCTAGATTTTTATGGCTGAATCTTAAATTTTGCTCTAATTTACAACTGCCATCTCACAATTCCAATCATCCCCCACTCTAAATCTGGACACTATACGGCCAACTGAAATTAATGGTATGTAACGGCCACCATAAATAAACTTCTAATTATCCACGCTGGATCCCTCAGTGCACACTGACTTCAGTGTAATAACATCATAAACTCTGGAGAACGTATGTATGCAGTGTTACAGGCACAGGGTTAAGAGCTGTACAGGGATTGGTCAAATATGGCCATAACGTGCTGTTATGCCAGTTGCTCTGAGAAGTGATTGATAACGGGCACAAAGAGATGAGCATAGACATTAAGGGCCATTGTACAGCATCAGGGCATTAAATACAAGTTGTTGTTTTTTATTCATGTATCTATTTTGTTCTGTGTTTACAGCAAACAACATTTTTGAATTACTTTCTTATTTCTCTTGGCACTGTTTCTTTAGTTTCATCCAAAAGTGCACAAAAGTGAGAATCTGCTTTGATGTGGCCGACAAGTTTGTGTTTTTTTGACTTTTGTTGACTGGAACACACAAGCACTGCACACGCACACAGACACACACACACACACCTGATTGTAAGTCATGCTTTTTGGCGTTTTATTTTCATGATGCTGTCTTCTACCATGCAGCACAGCAGCTCCCTGCTGGGCTGGGTGGACACACTGACTGTCACCATCTGAATCCTAAAAGATTTACAGGCCAATTAGTCCACTGAAGTATGAAGCAAGTGTGAGCCGAGCGCCATGAGTTCAGCATCGCAGGCAGACACCTTACAGTTGGCTAATCACCCAAAACTATTTTCTCCTCAACAGAAAGTGATCTTCACACAAGGGACGGGCATGAGATCAGTGCTCATATATAATGAAGCTGTAGCCAGCAAACAATGGATTCATCTGGGTTTCAGTCGCACAGAAAATACCTTATAGAGGTCAATGCTAACTTTATGCAAAGCAAATTGAGTGCATAAGTGAAATGTGTATGTGTGTGAGTGCCCAAGAGAGAGATAGAGAGACAGAGGAGGAGAGATATTGTGTGTTGCCACAGAGTAATACAGAATTAAAGTTGAATATAATATCTACTGTACACCTAAACTTGTGATCCACATATATTTTCCACAGCTCAAATAATTATGCAGTGTTGTGCCATCATCTCATGAACATGATCAAGCTTGATTGGTGAGACAGTCATCAGAAGAGTCTTTTAGCCTTTGTTGGTTCGACCGTGTGTTTACTAGAGGTTGAAATTGCAAATCAGTTTGTCGATTCAATTTGTTTTGTTCAGTTCACAGATTTGCACAGTATTTCTGGTGGTGGTTTCTTGCCGGGAGCAGGTGGTGGTGATGGTTGCTTGCCAAGAGCTTCAGCCATCATTGCATTTTCAATACAAGAGGTTATAATTACAGGAGAAATATCAGATGCTACAGTGAGTTGCTATTGGAAAATGAAGAGATGGGCTGGTCAGGCTGGAGTTAATTGGTTAGCATGCTAACTTAAGTAGAAGAAAAGAAGAGGGTAAAAGTAAGACATTGCAGTTGCTTTCCACTGCTGATGACAGCTCTTAGCGAGTCGAGGAATAAAGTTTGCAGCTGAACTCACATTTCCTTTAGTCTGGTAAATAAATAACTGATAATTCTAACAATGGCTATGTAGTGATAGCAAAACCTACAAATGGCTCCTTTTACTACTTAACTTTAACTAACCTCTAACCACTGTTGATAACACTTTGATGTTTGACCCTTTAACTCTCTTGGTCTTGTTTAATGGTAAGAACTCAACATCCACCTGTCCTCAACACAATGTATATACCATAGCCCATGTCGCTTCACATTTCCCTTTATCACAGAATATATTCCAGCTAAACTAAACTGAATTTGATCTGTATGAACTCACCATATAGCAAATATGTAGAACATGCTTTACATAAGCTGTCTTTTATATCTCAGCTGGAGTTCCCTCACCTAAGAGTTTAAGAGGTTGCTAGAGGGGGATGCTAATGTATCAATTTATGCTAATTTACAATTATTATGGCTCATTAACCTGAGATTTATCATCAGCCTCATTAGGGGCATGATGCAATAAATGAGGCTAAGCAGGCAAAAAGCCTTGCTATGGTAAATAACCTGATCATTTACCAGAAATTTGTTGTTTATGTACTTGTAAAGACATTTAGCCCTAAACTGTTTTTCTGTGTACAGTGAATAAAATGCTAAATTATTTGCTTTGGTGTTTCGCTGGTTATTAATGTTAATGTTTGCAGTAGGTCTACATTGATTGATGTCTATGTAAAGTGATAGTAAATTCATGTAGAGTATTAAATAACTTATTATTAATCACTGACAAATATTAGTCTTTCTGTCTGTCTTTCAACTCATTGACCCCTCCAACCTCCTTTCACTTTTATGTCCATGATGTTTTTTTTTTGTATGTGTCAGTCTCTTGATCACATGATTACTCTCTCAGTCTCTCTCTCTCTCTCTCTCTCTCTCTCTCTCTCTCTCACACACACACACACACACACATACACACTTACACAGTATTTTATGACTTGATGGTCATGAATATGCAGGGATCGGGATCAGGCCCCTTTTACAAACTGACAGGAAGACAAATGATGCAATGTCCTGAAATACACACTCAACGCTTCAATTAACTAAAAACACCAGTGTCCTGCCTGCCTGTGAGTGTGTGTGTACATGTACATATGGTATAGAAGTGAGAGAGAAGCTCTTTGTATATGTGTGAGACAGAAAAAAAAGACTTCCATGTCAGTGCATATATGGAAGAGGGAGAGACAGACGGTGTGTGGCAGGTGTTGGAGAGGCAATGTGCTCAGTATGTAGGGTGCATATGGCGGCGTGAACATGCTCGCAGCTGTACTTCGATGTAGAGCCATCTACTAGCTTCCATTCAGCGGGCAGCCATTTATATCCTCCTGAGCTGCAGTGAGCATGAGTGCTGCTAAGTGTATCCATCGCCAGCAACAGTCATTTGTTTGGAACAAGGACACCAGTGCTTTCTAGGTACTTGAAAGTGAGAATTATTCAAGTGGCACAAAGGAATAGTAAATATCCATTAAAAATCTGACATTCATGACCTATGTACATGGAACCGTGACTATATTTCCACAGGCAGTGACCAAACCACACAGAGCCACTGGATATATGAAGCATCTTAAAAACGTACCTAAAATTTCCCTTTGATTAAACTTGTGTAGGAGTTTGGAAGACATGGATGTTTACCAGTCAGAGAGGGTCTAACATACTGTAAGAACCTAGTGAAGGTATGGAACGTGGTGATTTTTGAGGATATTAAGGAGAAAAGCTCATGATATCTCAGCTTCTAACTCTAGAAAATCCCCAACTGTATGGAAGTACACTAATGGTACCCATTTTAAACTGCTGCACAATTACCCATAATTACTCTTAATGCCACTATGTGTAGATTTTTTATGTAATCATAGCTTCTGTCATGTTATTCTGATAGGAAACATTTTTAGTTGCAGAAAGAAAACAAATGACTTTGGTGACCCACCCCGTAAACTCCCTTAATAGCTGCATACTCGGCCTACTCTAGAGCTCTTTGCAAGCTTTTAGCTTTTTTGTTTGTTTGCTTTTGTTTTTTTTAATCATCTCTGGGCTTATTTTGAAGGTCCAGTCTAATCTAGATATCAGAAGTTTCAAATAGTACTTAAGGTTATTTTTACTCTCTAACATGTCTTTCCTTTGCTTGTATTAACAACAGCAAGGCGCACAGAAGAGCAGCTTTAACATTTAAATGGGGTATCAGATTAACCCCTACATACCACCAAGTATTTTGTCTTCACTGATGACTCTGCTGAATCACATGACAGTTCCCATTGCTCCGCACTATTTCAGTCCATGTCTCCAGACATCTTTGGTCAGCTTGTGTAGCTCTCTTGTTGTTCTAACCAGGTCTACCAGTGTCCTCAGTACAGTACGTCCCTGTTTAAATCTTCAGTCTGACCTCCTAACCTGGGTAAATAAATGTTGATTAACCTCATGCCACACTCATTTCATACCACAGTTATCATAATTACCAGTTCCCAACTTTGATAAAGCAGTTCATTACATCAATCAGAGTCTGTTGTTCATATTACTGGATATAGTGTTGTCAATAAATAGTATTTTTATCACTCATATGACCCACTTTAACTCTGCAACTATCTTGAGTTGTCAGATGATATAAATGCTCTCAGGTTGTAGTCACATTGTTTTTCCATCTCTTCCATCCATCCCATATGATTAGTGATTTTAGTACTTGCCCTAATCACCTTGTTTCTGCATGAACATTAACCTAAAAAAGACATTTCCACAAGTGAAACAGAAAGACAGTTGTTCCTTAGGTCTGGCAATATGACTATTTAAAGAAAATGTATTCCACAGAGCACACAGTTTGACAGAACACAGAGGGCTGCAGACAAAATAAGACAGAAAAGAATACAATAGAACTTAGATTTCATTCTGTAGTGAACCTATTCAAATGAGTCAGCTAAAAATCACCTTTATGACTCCACCACTGGCATTATTTATTTATTTGATTAATTATAATTATTATTTTTTAATTTAATTTTATCGGCAATACTACAATGTCAAATGATTTTCAGTGGAGAGTTGTTTTTGTCCAGGGGTTTAAATGTGTTTTCTAAAGGCAACAATAGTAACATTCTGACATTCTGATCAGTATGACTGACTAAATTAGACCAGACACAACACAGAGATTTGCATAAATGTTAATTATGACAGCTTTTGAAGCTGCTTTTTTTTTGTATTTACAATCCCATTAATGTTCATTGTGACTGTTACATTATATACACTTGCATTAATACCAAATGGTGTCAGTGTCATTGTAAATGACAAACCAACACACGGCTTCACAGAGTTGCACCTGAACACAAATACCACAGTATAACCTGTAAGAGTTCATTGTAAAGCACATATTCTGGAGAAAGCTCTGAGTTGAGTGATACAGGAAGATAATCTTTGTTCTGTGTTCTATAAATTTTAAGATATGTGCTCTTACAGAGCTCATATCGTGTTATTACATTACAAAAGATGTGCTGCGGGAGCTTTTGGGCCTGATTTCTGCAGTGTTCATTGGCTCGTTAGACATGATGGACAAGGAAGGGAAAATGGAACCACGCTTGGAAATAGTCCGAATTATCTCCAACTCTCACGTTCTCATTCATCTGCTGTTCTCTCATTTTCTGTGTTAAACTGTGTAACTGAATGCATTACATTCCCCACAGAGCGCTCCAGCTTCTTTTATTCATCTATTCTTTGACACCTGACTTCTGTGCGACCTCCACTTTACAATCACTTCCCAATTTCCCCCAGAAGGAAACTTAACATCTGCAGCCACAAAACATTTTCAGTTGGGAAATAATGTTCTGATATCAATTAAAGAGCAGTGGGGGAACAAATGGCAGCCGCCAATGATGTGGGGAATCAGAAATTAAGCAGTATTCCCCTTTAACCAAAGCTCTTGAAATTGCCTTCCCAGGTGTATTGGTTTCTGTGTCAAATTATGAAATCTAATGAATCCAGTGCAATAAAATCCCCACACCACTTTCTCTTATCTTTAATTTGACGCCTGACTTTTGTGGCGACCGCTGTTGTACAATCACACTCTAATTTCCCCCCAAAGCAAAATTTGCCCAGTCTCATGACACGCAGGCACCAATGATTAACTGTGAGCAATTACTATTTGAATAGGGGGCCTTCCTTGTCTTCTCTCTTCGCCCCATAAAAGACAGACTAGCTATTAATACCAAAGCACGATGTCGTCTTTGTGTGACCTGTCATTTTCAGAGTATTTCTCTATTCTAGAAACAAGGACACACCAGTCATTCTCGCTAACAATCGGCATGAGTTAGAACACATTTAGTCTCAGGAAAACACACAGAGTCACATCTGAGGACACGCACAAGTACACATGAGAAAAGACAAAACATAGTGAATGCACACAAATATTAATAGACATTTCTTCTTTTTTCATGCAGGAGACAATTGAAGAGAAAAGGGAAGGATTGATTGTCTAGAAAAACACAGCTCATCAAACAAGAACATTCACAAGTGGCAGCTCTGACTGATAAATGCAACAGCATCTCAGTCTAACACTGTTCATTTGTCATCATCTTGTGATAGTTTTTTTGTGGATTTTATGTTTTTCAAAGGCAGAGAGAATGATTTGAAGTACAATTATATCCTTCATCACTGCTCTAATCATCGCCATCATTACCCTTTTACAGTTTAAAACATTTAGTGGAAAATTTTATTCACAAAAAGTTCAAACAGGAGAGGATTAACATGCAGTGGTGTTTGACAGTGTGTCTTGAACTTTGAGACCTAGGGTCCAAAAGAGGCTTGTGGTTCTCCCTTGCACCAGTACCTGCATACAATGCTCATATTCCAGTTTTCCAGGACCAGGACAGTTTTTTTTTTTTTTGTTTTTAGTGCATCTTAAAGGTCCCTGTGTAAACTGGTGAAGTTGAATATGTTCAATGTGCATACAGTTTCTCAAATGATACAATGATTAAATAATAAGCTGGGTATTTAAAAGTTTGTAAGGTCAAAAAAATATAAAGAAAACTCTTGTAGTTGTGTTTTTTAAAAATTCATTAAACTACATCAACACAGTGATGAAATTCAATTTAATTAAACAGCACTGAGTTTCAAATTTTGTGGTTGAATTATTCTGCAAATGTTACTTTCTTTCTTTCTTTCTTTCTTTTTTTTAAAGAATACTGCTGACTGTATATTAAAGACAGAATTACAGACATTTCATATCTACATTCAAATCCTATCTCAGCTGTTTAGAGTCAATGACATTAAGCAGTGATCCATGTAAAATGGATCCATCAAGCACTACAGTTTAGAATCAAACATAAAACTCAAGTGTTTCCTCTGATGATGGAAACTCAGAGCTTTGGTTTTTAATTGGTTTTTGGGCCGACACACTGATGGCGAATTTAGATTTTTGCCCTGGGACTCATAAAAATACTTTAATTCATGTCAGGACCTCTAATCCTAAGCACAGATTTAAACCTCATATCCTGCTTTAGGTTGACAAGGAATTAAAGGAACATGCACTCTTAAATGCTTCCTGCTGTTCAAAACACCCACTGGCAACATGGGTGGGCAACAGGCCAAGACCAAGGACTTTGAACTTTACATCACCATTCAACAATCATACTGTATAACACCATATGCATATTTGAAATATGAATTTTTGCTCTTGTTTAAGTGATTTCTGTCATGTTTCAGTCTTCGCATCTGTAACTGCATTGTGAATGTGTATATTTCATTATGGTTTAATACATTATATTTTAAACAGACACCACATCTTGTGTTAAATTTACAACACTGTGTGTCATGTTTTGGCTGCATCTTCATATTAAAACTACTTACTTTGATATGAAATGACATGATCATTATGAGGATAAAGTGCACACTGTCAACATTAATTTGTGGCATTTTCCACACGATTGAAGGGACCATTTAAATTCTTACAGCTTTCTTTGTATCATTTCATTATTTCACTGTCATTATTTTTTAGGAGCCTCTGTCTACATCTCATTAATGTTCCACCGATCTTCTCATTATTTATCAGGTAACTTACCCAGTGGGATTATGTCCCTTGAGTATTAAAATAAATCACCAGAGATACAAATAATTATGCAATGCAGTTCAGATACTGTACATTAAGTAAAAGGTTGTTGCTGGTTTATAATGGTGTTCAGTCATTCCTTAGTTAATACTAATTTAAAACATTAACGTAAAGGAAAATGGTTTTACATGAATTCATTATAGCAGTTAATTTTCTTTTTTACAGGTTAAATCATAAGAACATAAAAGGAAATAAATGTTGCCAGAGTTCTAGTTTATAACATGGTTTGGTTTGATATTAAATACCATTTGGAGCTCTCTTTGTGCTTTTTATTTCCCTCTTTTAATATACCTCAAGTCATTAAAATCTGTAACTGAAGTAAGGTGATAATTACATCTACTGTATATCACATTTCATGGGCACTGATATGGCATTTGCTTTTGGACTGAATCCTACACTGCACACAGGTGGTACAAAGGTTTAAATGTGCTAACATGTACATGGCCAGTCTCTGTGGGCCTCCTCCCCAGCTTTCTGCTGTTGCCAGAGAGGTGGGGTTATGCTGTTAAATTGATCAGTTATTTGTTTTTAGTTGTTTTGTATCTAACCTTTAATCCCAAGGTTATAATCCTTAAACTTCTCAGGAAATCAAACCCCATTTTTGAAGCTTTTTGCTGCTGGTATTTTTTTCACCAATTACTGCTCAGTAGTACTTTTCATTGCTAGTAGCACAGTGTCCTTTTCCTGTGCAGGACTCAAATTACCTTCACATGCACAATGTAACCAAAGGAAATGATGCAGCATGTAATCAGTCATTACTGTTTTAGATTAGATTTTATTGATATCAGACTCACTGCTTACTGTTCAGTCTCCTGCTGCTGTATCAGAGCTGTATTAAATTACTGCTAATGCTAACCCAACATTTCCTACTGCTGCTGCTTCGCATTAAAAGAGTTGAACTTGCAAAACAGACATTGCAGTGTATTTGTCACCAAAGCCAGTGCTGAGCTTGAGTGCTAAAATGAATCAAAGAAACTTTGTGAGCTGATTTGGAAACTGAACACTCTATCCCCTCATACTCTTTATTTTATGCTGAGCTGCTATACCATCTTGGGGATACCAACCTAAGGGGCATAGCACAGTCATATCCATGGGTACAAAGGAGTCTCCTTTTAGTTGTGCTTCCTTTAAAATCAGTTCAAAGATGTGATTTGTGAATGCAAAGCACTTTACTCTCTGAGTTGCAACTCCACCAGTAACAATGTGGTGATATAATTTCTTCAAAGAAAAGCAATATTAGATTTTAGCCTCATAAATATGTCATTAGGTGATTCATATTTAATCACAGAACAGAGTTTTACCATATTTTGTGGTGGTGAGGCCTCAGTTGGTTCGACTGAGTCTCAGATAGTGACTTCATAAGGCTGACCTATCGACAGTGTCTTGCAGTCTGGGAAATGAGCTAAAAAGAGAAACTGCTTGACAGCCTGATGAAAAGAAAAAAACCTCTTCTCTCCCTGGATGTCTTTTTAAAGTCTCCTCCTCTCTCTCCAATTGTAAACTCCTCTGTCTCTATCTGTCTGTCTCTGTCTTTATATGTGTCTCTCTGGCTTTCTCTGTCTCCCCTGGCTCTCTTAATAAATACCCTCTCTCCAAACTTAACCTCTCCAACCTCTCCCTTTTTGTCTCTCTTTTCCTCTATTCTTCTTCTCCTCTCCTTATGTCTCTTTTTCCTCCCTCCCTCTCACTCGAGCTTTTTAAAGTGCCGCTCTCCCTCGGGGCCTGTCCATGTCATTACTCCAGTCCTGGATTCAAAATGTCATTAAAGTCATTGCTTTAGTCAGAATTCATTTCAATTAGACCCAGTCACCTTGGGACTTCTTCTTCTGCTTCTTCTTCTTCTTCTGACAGAGTGACCCTACATTATAATACTTCCCAGTTTACATCGATCAGCAACAAAATTAAAACCAGTCAGTGGTTTGTATTTGTATTTAATTCATGACCACAGGCCAAGACACAACTTGTATTTTCCCCATACCATTTAGAAAATATGTGACATCTTAATATGGATTTCATACATATTTCATTACACACACAGTTTCTGAGTGTGTGTCTGTGACTCCTCATGTGTAACCTAAACATCATATACTATACATCAGTCAAGGGATTTGAAATAATGATGGTCTCAGAAAGCAATGTACAAATTATAGCCAACATCCAGGCGAGATTAGAAAGAACACATGATTGCTTATAAGGATCATTCAAATTCAACCATATCTTGAATCTCCCTCACCTACTCATACACCATTCAATCAGTATTCATGACAGAGGCCGTGGGTGCACAGGTTGATGTGGGCTGAGTCTTCTGTCAAGTCATTTGTCAGGCCAAGATATACTGAATGATAAACATGGAGCATTTAAATGTTGGTGATAGCTGAAGTGAAACCACATTGCATACCATGAAGATTTTAGGAACATTATATATATTTTTTACAATATCTGCATCAGGAATAATTCTGTTGTTGCCCAAAGAAGAGATCGGAAGCCCTAAGGTTACTGTATATGCAGACATAAAGTGATCTGCCATTGATTGTGCAAATAGAATCTGAGATCCAGAGAGCACATTTTCTTTCAAAGGACAATAAATGAAGTCCACAAGTACTGATACAGCCACAGCAAAGTGAAAATCTCATTTAATTTCTCATTTCACATACTGTAGGTATGCATTTTGATGTGGCAGAAGAGTATTTGTATACAGTAGATCAGATGGGTGAAGGTGATTATGGCTTTTTGCTGTGCATGTGGGTTTGTACATTAAGACTGCAGGAGAGTTTTCAGTAAAATGTTTTTTTTAATAAATCATGAATTGCACCTGCATCAGTAGGAGCACTGAGTCCTCATTAATCCTCTGAAGCTTCACCATTCTTAGTGTTCAGTGTGGACATTTCTCCAGCAGCAGAAAGTGACACATTAACAGTCTAAACTGTGTCCTGCACAGGAGACAGATGAAGTGTATTCTTCCAGCTCTGTTATTTCTCTCCCTCTCAGACAGTTGTCTCCAATCCTTAAACACTGATTGGACCACAGTAACATTAAGCTAATGGACCAATTATTATTAATTGCCATGATACTACAATCAAATGTTCTATGCCACCCATCCTGTGTAAAATCTAATTTTGCTCAAAAGAATAATTGGTGCTTTTATGCAAATGTAGACATAACCACACCACCTGTACTGTATGTATATGTTAAATTAGCCCAGGTGGGTAGTTGTTATCAGGTTGGACAGTTGTTGTCTTTGCTGTAATGTGGCACATGTGAACATGATGTGATATGTCTAGAGAGAGCACAGAGAGTGTGTTGTGTTACTATACCAACTGTGAGTTGTTAGAGTTAGGACACTTCTATATTACAAGGACATTTTGGCTGATTCAAACAACTCCAAAGAGCTGTTGTGAGAGTTGAGATGTAGTTTAGGGTTATGGTTAGAATGAGGTTCAAGGTAGGAGTTAGGGTAAGGCACTTAGTTGTGATGCTTAAAGCTAGGTTAAGGGTGAGGGAATGTGTCAGTGAGTGTCTTCACAACTCTAGAAAGACTGTTCATGTGTATGTGTGTGTGTGTGTGTGCGTGTGCATGCGTGCGTGTGTATCGAGGAAGCTCAGCAGTGTTCTGCTTTGTCTTGATATCAGCAGTAATCTCCCATTAGTCATTTCTATTGCCAGGCTCCAGTAGGGGAGCAATGACACCCAGAGAGAGAGCTGGAGAGGGAGAGAGAAAAGGTGAGAGAGACAGACGAGGACAAGAACGAGGCAAAAAAAGAGATGAAGCATTTTTAAGAGAATAGAAGGATGAGAGTGGTAGAGAAACAGATAGAAAGGAGTGATAAAATTGAGAGTACAGAGGTTGAAAGACACAGGGAAAAGAAAAGAGTGACACAGCAGAAAGAGGGAGTAAGGAATAGAGATGAGAGGTGGAGAGTAAGAGGAGAGATGGGAAAGATACTGTAGGTTGACAGAACTGGCAAAGAAAAGGCAGAATGAAAGAGATACACAGGAAAAGGTTTAATTAGCAGAGATAGAAAGAACAGGGAGTGATGTGGAAAAACAGCCTGATACAGCAGAGAGCAGGAGAAAGAGAGTCAAAAAGGAGTACAGTGGTACACAGCTGTAGAGATGTAGAGAGACATGAAAAAGAGGTACAAAAGCAAAAACTGTAAAACAGTGAGCCGAGGGGACTCACTGTTTTGCAGTGTGAACTGATAAAGATGGATTACTCATTTTCTCCCTTTCTCCATCTTCTCTTTCCTCTCTGTTTGTTATCCTCCTTTCTTAATTACTTTCTTAATTAGAACTTTCCGAACTTTCTTATTCTCTCTCTCTCTCTCTCCTTCTGCTTTCATTCTTTCCATAGCTGACTGTAACTAGTCTCTCAGATTCAAGTCAGTGACATCTTACATCACCAATATGACTGCTGATAACACACACAGCTGATTAACTGTATTAAAAACGTAATGTATTGAGTCCCAAAGTGTTCAATATTAAACAAATCATTTTTCAAAATGCCCTATTTCAAAAGTCTATTTCTATTCAACAACAATAGTAAAATTGTCACCAACTTCCTTACCTTTCAGTCCGTCTTTGAAAAGAATATTTAAAATCAAAATGCTGGTAAGTGAAAAAATGCCATCATGAAATAAAAAAAAACTTTTGAAAATGGGAATTTTGAAATAAACAAATCCGTGGAGAAATAAAAATGAACTATTATAAGGCATAATGTGAAAATACCATAAAAATGATGACATATATTGAGTTGTTTTTTATTTGGTTTATTGGTTAATATAGTTTTTCAGTTTATTGACATATGCATTATTTAATTAATGTTAATATTGTGCATTAATGTTAATATTTAACACTTTGGAACCCCAAAGTTATGTTTCTGCATATAATCAAGAATAATTAATGAATGTAGTTGTAATAATAATATATATGTATTTCTGTGTTTCTCAGTCAAAGAGTAGCCATTTATTCATTGTAAAAGAGAGAAGGAATTTTAGGGACTCAAAGATTCATGTGAACATCCTCACCTGACCTTAACTGGGCTGCTGCTAATAACCAGGTGCCTCATTTATCAAAGCATAAGAAGGATCAGTTCTAAATCTGTGTAAGAACTGCCTGAAACCACAAGAAAGTTGCTATTAATCAAATATGCACTCTGTATGCACACCTGTATGTAATGAACAATGCTGAATATTCTATCTGTTCTACATCTACTTGTGTGTGAACAGGAGAGATTCTAATGAAACTCCCATAAATCACAGTGGAGGTAGTCCTGAATGAGGTTCAGTTGAAACAAAATGTTTTATTTGGCACTTTCACAAAGGCCCTGGCCAAGAAAGAGACAAAAAAAAAAAGACAGCATCGGGGTGATAAGTGCTGTGAACACTGTGTCACCTCTAATAAGAACTCTGGCAGAGGTAAAGATAAAATGGTTTGACCTAAAAGAGATGTCACAAAAAAAAAAAAAAAAAAAAACACTGCAGCATTGCAGCACACAAAAAGACATCAGTGACACAGGATGAGGAAAGAGTACCACTATAGACACATCACCGTCTGGAGTGGTTTAAAAAAAACAACAAAAAAGAACAGAACAGATTGCTCTATAATAGAAAATGTACCAAACATATCCAATTAGAAATAATGTCATTAACACAACCCACAGATTTACCATGCTATGGTCTCAATTTTCAACTCCACATTTTATTTTGAGAACATCATCACCACAGGCTGTAGTCACTCATGAAAAAATCTGCCAGATGAAGGTGAAAGACAAGATAAGAACAGTTTCATTGATAGTAGTTTCATCCAATCTCAGTTGCACTTCCCCTAACCACTCAGTAGCTTCATTTTCAGCTGACACAGAAACAGTGGTAGCAGCTTTCTAGACATTTTTCTGTGGCTATATTACATGAATATAGCTTGGTAGCTAGCTACCGATTCATTAAGTAAGGTTGCAGTACCATTCCTAAGCTGGAGTTATACTTCTCCAGGCTGAACAAAGGGGAACACTCACAGGGAGGTTGCTAGGATACATTCACATGACCATTTCCTTTATACTTCTGATCCCATCCCCAAAAAGGAATTGAATCAACCAGTGCTATACAACGTCTAGCTGAGATTCTGGAGCTCTGCGAGTGAGCTCGTCTCAGAACCTCTGTGACCTACAATTACCCATAACACCCTTGTCTGTGTATGTTCGTGGAGACATTAAAATCTATCTGCAGAGAATCAAATCCCAGCTTTAACCTCTTCGACAAAGCATAACGCCAGAACTTGGAACTGTGAACAGAAAGGGTAGAAGGTCAAGCATGTCTTCTGTTAACATGGTTCACAGTAGTATTAGAGTTTGTGTCTCTATATGCAGAGTCTGGTGTGGTTTTAAATATAAAAAACATTCTCAGACAAGAGGAGAAAGTGATAAGTCTGATTCTGCTTAGAAAATAGCAGCTGGACAATTTATACTTAAACTTAAAAAATAAGGCTTCTGGCTACATCAAGCATGTAAATAGCTAACAACTTCAAGTTGAAATTTATTGCAGGTTTCACTGCATTTGAGTCATATCTTACTACATACTTTCAACATTATATTTCATTATCTTATGTTGAGCCATTTCACTTATTTTCTGAAACTTTTACATCGAACCAGCAGCTCTCTAGCTGCAGTTGAAACATTTCTCTTAGTAGAGCCTGTGATTCCATACATTACATTTTACGGCATTTAATCATGACTCCATGAGCATTAACAGCAATGCCTGCAACATCCTTTCTGTACAACTTTTACTGCACCTCATTGTCAAAGCAGAATTACTCATCCTCGCGCTTTAAAGATTTTACTCATATGACTCATCATTAACAATGTAATAGCTTTCCTTTACAAGGAGACTGGAATTTAATAGGAGGGATTAGGTAAGGTACTGTGCATAAGTTCAGCACAAAACATTAATCTGGCCACCTGAGATAATACGGAACAGGAGATAAGGGATGTAGTGTGTTCATATTAATTGGGGTGTTTAATGTTTGGGGAGTGGTTATTAATGAAGGTGTTTATGAGGTTACCTGCAGTAGTTCAGTGGGCACTCTAGGCACTTTGTAAGAAAGACAACTGTTTTCCCCACAGTTTTACCCTGACATACATTAGTTTATGAACAATATATGCAGTGGTGTTTCTGTTGCATTTAAATGGTAAGTAGACAATATTTAAATGGTGCTTTTATCCAGTGCTATATGATGTGTGGAGTTGTAGCATAAAGCCAGTCAAGATGTCTTGGGTTCAGGTAAGACCTGCATCCTTAGCTTACTAACTTAAAGCTTACTATCTGACTGTTCTACTATAGCACCATCATAAGACTGGCATTTGTAGTTCTGAGTAAATTTGTAGTTTCATCTCGACAAGACAATATGTAATAGCTGCCTATGAGGATAACTTTTCATCTAGTGATATCATCAGGTAAGAATTTCTGTTTGTCCAGTCTTGACTGTGATCTCTGCTTTACATCGGCATGCTAATACTTTGATTTTTAACATATTGCTATGGTTACATTAGTATTTAGCACAATGCACTGCTTTGCCTAATACAGCCTCACGGACCTGCTAGCATGGCTCCTGTCCAAAATATTAACTTTCAACATGGTTGTTGTATTAGAGTACTGAATTGCTGACAATTTAAATGCTTTATCTGCTGTTGCATGGCCATACATATAACATACTTAACATACTTAACATAACATACTTTTCTTTTAAAGAGCTTTTTTTTATTAATTCATTTATTTTTTTTCATAGATGTTTATCATTTATTCTCCTCCCTACAAAGCTACTGGCCATTTTCTAGCATCTGCAAGTATCTGCCGCCCTGATTTGTTATAAACGTCACGTTCACTGCCATACTGGATATATAAACTGCCTGACTGACTCAAGTAAATGCAACATTCTGCCTACCAGTCTGATGATGTTTTAACTTGTTCACTTTTTCTCTCTCCAACCACAAGTTATGGACTTTATACAATGTGCCTTTAAGTTAATAAAAGCAGCATTTTATCTTCTAACGTATACAGCTATTTCATGCAGTGGGTGCAAATAGACTGACTGTAATGTAGGTGAACAGACAGGAGAAGCAAACCCAAATTACCTTGACCAGCAGAGTACAGAGGATACAGTGGTGTAAGAAGGCTGTTTCATTTTGTTATGTGATAAATACTAAGGGTTTGAGATAACAGCAAACTTCAATTACCAAAATTAATTATTGTTTAAGAAGTCTGATCCTATCAGGAGATATGGTGTCTTTAAAGATATGAGGGTGTTTGCTGCTTACAGGAGGAACAGTTAGAAGAGAGGCATCATCGCTTCTTTATTTCCAAACGATTACTTTGAAATACAAAGATAAGAGTGAAGTAATCATCAAACCAGTGTGACCCTTTTAATCTTAATTTATCTGCCGTTTGACCACCTCATCTATTCTTCCCATGTCTCTCTCTGTCTGTTGTTATCTAGTCTTCTCAAGTGTTTGTACAGTACTGAACTTGTTGGATGCACTCTATTAGAGGGATAGGGGTTACTTTGTGTGGGATTAAGGATACTACTGAATTTGCTCTGGGAGTGAGTTAAATGGAGCACAGTATACTTAACTATAATCCAGACGTTACATATTGCTTTTCTTTCATGTATGGAAAGCTCTGGAAGCTCCAGAGTTGTTAGTTGTTCACTGCTAAGTGTTAGCACGATAATCAGAATAAATTCCCATTTTGTCTTATCTCATTCATTGAGCCTAACATTGTGTCCAGGTTCACAGATGTCCCTTTTGGTTTTGTTTTGCCCTAACCAGTGACCTATTCATACTGCACTGGGTTGGGTACCAGCGAATAACCAGCAAAAATTATGTGTAATGGGTAAAAAAAAAAAAAAATGTTTCTATTAATTCACAGGGGAGGGAGCAGTTTTTAAACACCAGAACCAGTGTTATTTTATAAAGCCTATTTTGCTGCCATGATTTTATTTTTTTTATTGTGATTGCCTATGACACAGCTTCTCACCCCTCAGTTTACCATTGTTCCAGAACAGAGAACGCAGACTGACAGCGATGGAGAATCAGTATGAAAAGCTCTGAAAAACTAACCTCCTTCCAAAAAAACTATTATGTTGCTTTTTCACAGAGTAATATTTGCATTCTGTGTGAAAGTACTAATGACTAAAACAACAGTTCGGACAAATATATTGGTGTGCAAATTACTCACATGATAAAAACACCCGCTTTGTGTAAAAACCATCAGAGTGCAGAATCAGCTGTTAGCTCCAGCGATCTGGTCAAAGCTCTGTTTTATGAAGTCTGTGGATGGTTTTGAAAATGTGTCACGTTGTTATGCTTATAATTTTCCAGAGAAACTAAACAGGCGTAAAGAGTCTCTTTTTATGATCCTGTGTGGCTGATGAGTAAATCCTGTATTGACACAGTTTGTCAGGAGCGAAGCTCTGCCTGTGTACACTGCAGTCATCTCTAATATGAGTTTTTTGCATTAATGTAGCACATCTGGCATACAGTATATCCAGTGCCTGTTATATTTTGAGGAAAGGGCAGGATTTTCATAGATGTTATGCAAATTATGTTTTTATCATGCAAGTAATGACTGCACTCTGTAAGTATAGCAGAAGTATTGTACAGCTACAAAAAACCTGTTAGAGAGTCATGAATGCTTTCTCTCCACCTTGATCCAACCATGATCTTTCCTTTCCTTTAATCCCATACTTTTAAATAAACCTTAACCTTAGAGGTGGCAGATCAGAAAACAGTCATATGAATCATTTTTCGACTGTCATATTTTGAAAGGCACTGACAGGCCTGAGAACTTGTTGGTGCTATAGCTCTACACCTTGCTCAATCTATCATGTCTGGTGGGACTGAGAGTGGGGAAGAGTGTGAGCATATGTGGGTGGGTTTGTTGTTGTAAGCTTTTAAAGACAGCTAGGGATTTGGGCTCGTTTCTGCTTCTCAAGTTCTCTCCTCTTTTCTTTCTCTCTCCCTTCATCTTCTACCAAAGTTCTCCTGTTGGCACTGCTCCCTATAGAATTCTTTGTTTCTCGGACTTCTGTTGTCCAGACACAGTTGATTGGAATCTCATTAATCAGATATATGTAGAAAAATAGGGAGAAAATCTACAGCAACAGAGCTCCCGCACTTGTGCACACATAAACACAGACAAGGCACACACCAAACAGCGAAACTAAACCACTTGGTGAAAATCACCACGGAGATAATTAGAGCCACGTCCAGATGAATATCTCTCGCTGCAAGTTCCAAGCAGTACTGATTAGCATGATCCTGGTATCACAAACACACACAGAAACATCATATGCATATGGGTAAGTACACACAAACATATTCAAAAAGAAACACACACACAGTATTAGCAGCACAACGCCATTTCCCAGCCAACAGAGAGGCCACAACACTCTCTGAACCAGTAAATCACTTTTCATCTCCCCTAATAAAGCTCTTCAACTTTCTCATTTCTTTGTTTCTCTCTTCTCATCTGTTTTTGTCTCTTTGCTGCTCTGTCGCTTTAAATCTTTTTCTCTCCCTTCCACTGTTCCTCTCCCTCGATCATGCAAAGTAACATTGCTGCCAGTCCAGTGGCTTGTGTAGAGTCAAGATATGAAGTTAGCAGAGCAGTCGTAATCGGCCTATAGAACTGAAACTGAAGCGAGAAAAGAAAGACATTGACTATAGAATAGAGAAGGTAGAAAGACAACAGAAAAAGATAGATAAAGAGAAAAACAGGAGTAGTAAAATTAAAGAAGAGGTAGTTTTTCTGGGCTACTCTCAGACTTTGATTTCCCACAAAGAAAACACACTCAGTCCCAGTCAGTTCCTCTGAGAAATTAGTAGACTTCAAAACCGAAACTGAGGAAAGAAAGAGGAAGTTCCCACAAAGTGCCAACCAATTAAAGCAGACTGCAAAATGGGCTAGCAGACCATGCATAATGTGTTGACACACTGTTAAAGTGGTCAGACAAGCTTCTGAGCTGTTTTTCAGAGGTGTTAAAGGTGCTATGAATAGCAGTTTGACACCAACAGATCATTACCAAGATCATTTACAGACTGTAAACAAATGAGATTGTGGCCAAGGAGACTGGCAGCTTTTACTGATCAACTGCTGCTTTATTATTTTTATTCATTCATTTTTCTCCATTTGTACTTAATACACAGTGTTACTCCTGTTTTGTTATTTGGACTGCGTTGCTTCACCATCATGGTCTTGAAAACTTGTCAGAATGTATTTCAGGATGTTTTTGTGTTATACTGACTCCTTTACAATTCAGAAACATTAATGTCTGAGGGAAGGGGATACTGTAAGTGCCAACATCATATTTTCAATAACAACAGTTAAAGGCGGTCTTAAGACACAGTAAGTTTTGAGGTGAAAACACTAGACCTAATGTTTCAAACTGTGTCAATTCAACTACATGCAGCATGCCACAAGGTGCCTGTCTTCTGTCCCTGCATATAATGCATCACACACCTGAAACAGATTTTGCATATCTTTATTCATTTATTTAAAACTGTTAGAGCATCATCAGCATATGTCCGAACACACACTGTATTTTATTACTTGAGAAACTCTTTCTTTTATAACTTCTTTAGATGACTCATGATATAAGATCTTCACTCTGATATAAATTAGAACAGTTATGATCATAAGGAGAATTTAGAAGAGGATAATAAAAACTTGAAGTACTTAATTATTCAGTGGGCCTAATTATGATACTTTTCTGAATAACAGTTGTTTATGGAACTAAGTCAAACTTATCAAGTGGATTTAACTCATTTTTCATTAGACCACTATGAAAAAAACTTAACTATTTACTTCAGTTGACTGACAACTGCAAGGTAGCAAACTTTAAGTAAGAAAGTTTTAGGTAGAGAAAGACTTAAAAAGTGTCTCTTTTGATTTCTCAGTGTGATGTAATCATCAGACAAAACCTGGAGTTGTTGTGGAGTCTGATTTTATGGACTCATTAGTTGAAGGATTTCAATGTTACCATCTCTTTAAGTGCTTTAATTCAAGTGCTTTGAACATATAAAGCATATGTGTCAGTGTCTCGTTTAGAATCATCTGATGTGATATTTCTCTCTGCAAACTATAATCAGCCATTCAGACAGAAATACAGAATTGAATAAGAAAGTCTGAGGAGGAGAGTATCCTAAATATAGACCTCACTCTCTGAATTTCACTTTCAGACTGGATTTTTCTCCCTTTTATTTAAAAGGCAACTTTAACAGTCTGACTTATCACCAACATTAATATGCTGTTGAGATGATGTTACTGAGAAGCCCTTAGCAGTCACTGGCAGCTATCTCCAGCATATACATGCACACGCACGTTTGTAATGGGAGTGCAAGAGCCACAATTAGAAAGTCGGGCAATTCCACATTTTCAATTAAAACTTGAAAGGCAAAAACCATTTGACATTAATAACCAAGACACATGCGGTCTCTGCTATGTCAAATCTTTCTTAATTAATTGTAACTACATGAGTTTAAAGGGTCAAAAATGTCCTCCAGTTAGAAGGCCATAATTGTCAACACTTAATTCAGATGGAGAGATGCATATCATGTATTTGCATATTAACTGAACGCTTTGCAGAACTATCACCGTGACATTAATGTTTATGCCAGAGTTCAAAGGAAAACGTTTATCTGAAGCTTCCTCAGCTCAATGACTTTCATGTCCTTTCAGTCATGTGTTTACTACATTCACGAGGTTGAAGAGTATGGACTGTGCGTTAAACAATGTAAAGTCATCAACGTCTAAGTTTAGACTCGGGCTGGTAAGTCATTAACAGGACTGGTTTAGCACTCCTTCAGATGGAGCAGCTTGACTCAGACTAGAATAATCCAATCAGCTGTCAACTGTGTTGAAAGTTCAACTCAACAGTTAATTGGATCATTTTGTGTGAATGGATGATCTCATCCAACTCCAAGCTGGATAAAAGAGTGATGCCTGCCACACCGAGGAAAAAATCAGTGATATGTCCAAATCCTCAAACGAAACAGAGAAAATTGATGCGCATCCTGTGAAACCTGTGTTCTTTTAACTCCCTCTATTTACAGACTGATGACATAGTTGCCATAAATCTTTTTTTCTTTTTGTTTAGGGTTTGAAGTTCCCAGCATACTGTATTTCAATTTTCTCGACAACCACTCATCCGATTAACTTCAGACTTTGCAGGCATATTACTAAGTACTCAAGGAAGTGCAGTGTATACTGAGAAGTATTCTGTGAGGTTTTGTTTGTCAATGAAGAGAACTCCCCCTGCACTTGCTTTGTATTTTGTATTTTTGTTCTTGAATTGAGACAAAACATTTTAATGATGGCATGGATGTTGGATATTATCAAAGGTCATGATACAGCTTGTCAGACACTGCACTAGTCTGACTATAAATGGAGAATACTGTCTGTCATAAAGAATTCATTTTTTCTTTGGGCACTGCACTAGTCACTTTACATTTAAGAATTTTAACTTAACATGTTACAGTTGCAACTCATCATTCTAGAACTGTAAAAATAATGTTCTAGAACTGAAACATTGACATTTTGTATGTCATTTTACATTCCACAACTGTGAAATACCTACTGACAGTTCAATGTAACAGGTCACAGTCACAACTCTAGAATGTTCTTGCATTCTACGACTTAAGATTCTAGAACTGCACTTAAAAATCTCAAACTGTATCTTTACAGTCTAGAACCAAAAGTTCCATGTCACAAAACATTCCAGAACTGTGACGAAACAACTGGTAATTCCACGTCACTTAACATTTTAGAACAGTAATTTAAACATCTGCAATTCTAACCTAACATTTTAGAACTGGATATGGGCACAGTTACACAGTTAATACTGGAACAGTTCTGATATTCTAGGACTATAACTTAAGATTCTACAATATACTTAAAAATTGCAAACAGCAACTTAAATGCAAATTTTCAAAGTTCAATTTAAGTCCCATTTCTAAATATAAATGGCGGAGTCTCTGTCTGTCTGTGTTTTCAACAACCGCTCATCCTAACTAAGGTACCATGTCATGTAACATTCCAGAACTGTGACAAAGCAATAGATAATTCCATGTAAATTTTCATTCTAGATTTGTAATTTAACATTCTACAATTCTTAACAAAGATTCTAGAACTGTAACAGGTCACAGTTACAGTTCTGAATTGTGTTGTTCATGTACGACTGCAAATTTACATTCTTGACAGTCCCATATGTAATTTTAAGTGCGACAGAACTTTCTGTGTTATCCCCAAACTCTATCAGAGCAGAGCGGAGCAACCAACTTCAGCTGTACGGAACAAGACCACTTTTTTTAATGAGCTACTGACCAAACTCCATCCGCTGATAAAGACTGTGTGAACTCATCAAAAGGACAACTACTTAAATGGACTCTGTGGTGAGATTGGTTTGTCAGTTGCTGTTTCACAGATCAAGACTGAACTTGGAGCCTCAGCAAGGATTAATGAGTTTTCAGTTTTGGCGTCATGCTTTTTTAGTAAAGGAAAAAGGAAATGGAGTCAGCACCTGGTGTCTGAAATCACTCCCTTTGCTAATTAACTCCTCCCTTTATATTAGACACTCATTAGTTTGCTCCACAGTGAGCAGTAACTTGAGATTACACCACTTATCAATTGTTATTTAGTGTCATCACTAGCAGATGTAGTGTCATGGAATGGTAATTTTCATTTGCAGTGAGAGATTGTTAGCAGAGAATAATGGGCATGTCAGAGACACTGCTCCTCTGTTCCACTGTTGCATATTTTGAAGGAACAATAGAGTATAAAATTCCTGTTTACATTGTAATCATGGGTATAAAGATGACAATGACAACTGGATTAAATTGATACTAAAAAAGTGCACTAAAAAATATGATTGATTCCCAAACTCAGTAGTTTGAGATTCCAGCAGTGTTCAAATGTGTTCAGGTATGATTTTTGATAGGGAGAAAAGTGTCCGTTTGGTGTTATGAGTTAACTATTGACCTAGAGCAATTTGCTATGTGTGGCATATTTTAAACTGTTATCATGTAGAGTGGAAAGTGTGTTTTTGGGTCAGCAGTTAGATTGAAAAAGTAAGAGGTTAGAAATACACCAGAGTAAAGCCCAATTAGATGATTATATTGTATGCTGTAGATGTACAAAAACTTGGTGTAAAGGGGGCTGCAACCCAGTTTCATTCAAACCTCCATTATATTTTCTACACTGTATATCTGCTTTCAAGTTAGACAGAAAGCACTGGCCAAAAATAGCACAAGAATTGCACTTGACATTTTTTGTAGCCAATTTCCTTCAATTCCATCTCTTCATGTATGTCTTTATCCTAGATATGGACATCCTCTGTCTCTCTGTACCAGCCTTTCACTTGGTGCTGCTGCCTTATATAACAGGTTACCAGGTCTTTCCTTTTAGTCCACACAGGAAAAGAGGAGGCAGTTTTTAAAAAGTGTGGCCATCCCAGACTGCTTACCCCAGGCTACTGTCAAATTGTCACATTTTCTAAAGCTCCATTTTCACAAATCAAACCATCTCCATAGTGAGATTACCAGAATAACAGTGGCATCCCACTGTTCATTTTTTTCTCAGTCGTTTTTATCTGTCTGTCTGAATATCTGTCTCCTCCTTTCACTGGATTCCCTCTTTTATAGACACTGTTTTACACTGTCTTTTCCCTCACTCACATCTTCTCTTTGTATTGCCCCTCCACCACAAAAAGCAATTGTTTTTCTTCTGCTAAGTATCATAGTGAAGGGAAACTCTGTCTTTCCCTTCACTTTTTGTCTTCATCTTCTCTACTTCCCTCTTCTTTGCCATTCATAGAGTTTGTGCAGTCATTCCATACACATCCAGAGGGTAAATGTGTCAGCTGATGGTAAATGAAACATTAAACAGCATCGAGCCCAACGTTCTCGCAGCTCCTCTTGGCTGTGAGGAGAATGCACTTGATTGCATCACATTTGTCCTGGCCTTCATAAAAAGCCTGCTCAAATTTCAACATAATGTTGCTACATGGCCTTATGTGAGCAAGAGAGCAGCCAAACACAGTTCGTGTAGTGAAAGAGCGTTTGGGGACAGCTTTGTGTGAATAATACCACACATAGAGGTTTGAAGAACGTTTATGTGTATTTTAGACTCATGTTCCCTCTGTGTATGTGTTCTACATATCCCCACAGCACTGCAAAAATGTCCTTATTTAGCTTTGTATTCAGTGAAAGACAGGCTGCCAATGCAGCGAGGTCATTCCATTTGTGGTGGAATTTCTCTCCTGGAGCTAAACAAAATAATAGTCACCACAGCAATATGTAGAAGAGACATGGTTTTACTTAAGGTAACTCAATTTGCACTGAATGTAAGTGAAAATATCTCAGCTCTGTTTGAAAATAATTATGTAAGGTTATGTAGCTTTTGAAAGAATAAACAACACAGTCTGTGTTGTACACATAAAACATTTGGATTCATAAGGAATAAAACACATACAACACATCTTTAATCAGTTCAACGCACTCAGCGGTTCCACTGCTGCAGCCTTGATTTAGTCTAGTATGACCAGGAACTTATGGTGGCTGATAACAGCTAATCTTAGCAATTATTAGAAAGATATTAATGTATAAGTAGCATTGCAGTTCCATTACCATTCACTACTTGGGCCCTATGCATTTTCACACATGTACAAGCCAAATCAACAAATAAACGCATGCATCTTGTTGTCTCATTCTGCTGACTACCCGCTGAGCAACCTTTGCTCTTGCTCTTTTCAAATCCCCTTGTAGCAAATTTCCTTGTAGTGTAAACTGTAGCTAATGATTGCTCCAAATAGCCTTTAGAAACCACCTAATGAGTTCACCTTGTCTCCTATAATCAGTAACATGAGAAGATGGTGAAAGACGTGCCACTCAGTTCTTTGTGGCTGTTCTGAAACCGTGGGCAGTAGCTTACTACTTTAAAGTGGTCAATAATATTCAATCACTCATAGTGATGACCCTATAGAGAATTATCATTTGACTCTGCAGCCCTCTTGGTATTATGTAGCTTTATGAGTGGATATTAGACATTACATTCATCAGGTGGTGGTCAGAAATATGACTGCAAATGAATGATAATGTGTCTCTATAAATAAGAAACTGTTTGCGAAAAAGTTTTCAATGTGAACTTACAAGGTGATTATGTGTAATTGTTGTGTAACTTGCTGCCCACAAGGGACAAAAAATCAGTTACTGCAGGGCTAAGTTTGTTCTCCATTAAATCCCTGTAAAACAATGCTTCAGTCACTTTTCTGTTGAAAACATTTAGTTGTTTTCCTACATTGCTTCAACTCTTACTTGTTCCTTTCTTTTCCATAACAGCCTAACTCAGAGAATAAAGCTTTTCTGAAAAGTTTACCAGCATGCATACTTGCATTATTGTATTTATATGCTATTGGCTGTTTTATTTGGTGGGTGAGTTGACTCAGGTGTATAGGTGCTGCTACAATGAAAGAGTGAAGGTGAAAGTGATTGCCCACATGTTAGGAGCTTCTACAGAGAACTGAAGCAAAACCTCTGTTTTCTGTTGAGTTTTGTTTGTATCTTCTATGTCTAAAATGAACTGCTCAACAAGACAGTCCTTACTAGGCTGACACACCAGACTCGCTACAGGAGCTGGAGACAGAGTGACAGGTTCATGCAGAGCTGGATGTGGAGGTAAGCTGGTTCCTTTACCAGTCAAATAAGTTAATGCCAGGGTTTTATGCTCTTGTATGGCCAGTTGCCCCAGATTCCCTCAGACTAATCAGCTGTTCATTGCTCGGGTACCATGACAGTTACATTTTCTGTCAAACTGAAGTGCGACACATACTGCTGAGCAAGCTTATGTTGCAAAGCTTTTGCTATTCGTGATCTGAATTGGTGATTTTTGAATCAGATTTTCCAACTCTGATGTTCTGGTTTAATACTGGCTTTGTACTGTGGGAGTGGACTAAACCTTTTTTTTTTTTTTTTTTGAGGTGGGGGGGCTCAAAAGGCTCCAATATTGTTTTTAAAACCAAAATAAATAAATAAATAAAAATAAAATTAAAATAAAATAAAATAGTGTGTCAAACTGTGTACTCAACCAACAGTGGAAATTTACTTACAGTGTAAAATGTAAAAATCTATGTTGAGGGCTTGGATATTCCCTGCATCACAACACCTTAGTTGTCACAGCACATTGCAGCATGGATTATGTAATTGCTCAATTTTGGCAACAATGGCTGCCATTCATGTAAAAAAGTTCAATACTGTTAACTCCCTTTAAAATTAAAATAATCCTTAGTTAGCCAGATATATTTGGAGTGGAGTTTAAGCTGAAGTACCTACAGTAAAACTTTGTATTTCCTGCTGAGAGAGAACATTAGGTTGCAAAGAAAGGGAGCGATGGAATATAAAGAATCAAACATGTGTTTGTGATGTACATGCACACTCAGTGAAGAAGTCTTTACTTCAAAAACTAGGTTGTGAGGGCCACAAGTACAATGGAGCTTTTTTTGATTGATGTGGTTTTCAGGCCGATTAATCTCCCAACTTGACCATCCTAATAGGGCCAAGGATAGCTGGAGAAGAGAGAGAGAGAGAAATAACTGACACAAAAAGAGATGAGGAAGAGAACTGGGGAGGAGGAGGCTCTGAAAGACATGATGGGAGGCAGAAGGGCAGAAATAGACACAGAGAAAAGAAAAGGAGAGAGGGAGTTACGGAAACAGCTACCCAGCAAGAGACAACATGGCACAGTCAGAGAGCAGCCTAATAGGCCACTGCTACCTTGAGAAGTGTAAAGTAGGTCTGGACAGTACAGGCTATTTGCAGACTGAGCGGTATTACACATTGTTAATAGGTTCAACCAGGGCTCTGCTCATTAATCAGAATGAGAACAGACACCAGGAGCAGAGGAAGAGACAAGGAAAGGAGGAGGAGGAGAATGATGGATGGAGGCGGACATCAGAGGAGGAAAATGAGGTTTCTTGGAGCAGAGGTGAACGCCTCAAAGCGAGGGCTCCCTCTTTCTCTCACCTCTTATGCTTTCTGGTTCACTGTGCTCTCTCGTTCTCACCTCATCTTTTCTACAGCCTCCAGCTTTGTTTCTGCTGTCTCTGTATTTAAGGCATCGTCACATCTAATCATGTAGTAATTTTGAGATATTAGCATTACTGATTTAAAGGGATATGCTCACTTGCTTTCCTGCTGAGCTTTAGCCATGAAGCTCTACTTTCATGTCTGTACAGTAAACATGAAGTTACCACTAGCATCTTAGCTTAGCACAAAGACTAGAGGGAAAAAGCTAGTTTAGCTCGGTCTGAAATTCAGTAACATTTTATATCTCATTTGATCAATTCATATGAAAGCCACAGAAGACTATTTCTAGCCTGGTGCAGTGACTTCCTTATGTGTTAATTAGTGCACTTTGGGATTGTTGGAAGACAGATTATACTATGCTATGCTGGCTGTTTTCCCCCTTTTCCAGTCTTGTGATAACTTCATAATTAGCATGACAAGCACAGACATGACAGTGGTATCACTCTTCTCATTTAACTCTAGGCCAGAAAGTGAATCAGTGTACAGTATTTCTAAATGTCAAATTATTCATTCAAGGAAATATTTTATGTAATGTGCCACCATAGCCAATTTGACATGAAAAAATGGTATTGCTTCATGGCATGAAACGGGAACAGCGTGTCTAAATTTAGTACGTTTCTAGGAATTATAGCTGCTGATACTATGTGAAGGAGAATTAAACATTACTTATATCAGGAAATAACAGACTAAACATTCATATATTTTTGTGGTACTAATTTTAAAATGCATGAGCAATAAGTCATTTATGTGATGTTTAGTGCTATTGTAAAATATATTTGGATGGACTGTAACTAAGTACATTGACTTAAAGCATAACTACACCCTCAAATTCTCCAATGAGCCTCTCTTCAAGGAGTGAGAGCAACAACTCTATGAGGTGTGGCCTTGTGGATATGCAATGTGTGATCTTGCAATAACAAGACAGCCCTTTCAGCCTGAGCTAAAGTGGACTGTCTGACAGGCCAACACCTCGACCAATCTGCCCACAAAACTAAAACCACATTCTCCTTTGATGAAAATGACACCCCACATGATCTTTGCGGACAACGAGTCTGCTTAGATCCATTTGGATGTCTCTTAGAAATTATGCTCATAGTGAATTGGGGAGTGCGAGGAAGTGATTTTGGACATGGCTATAAATTGCACACAGGCAGGTTCCAAATGGCCGTGGGGTCGGTCTGTGGCCTGTTCTGCTGTGGGTTGACCTGGCGAGCCAGGGCATTATCACAGCCCAAAATGAATCAGCAATTTAGAGCAAAAGCAGCAAAGTGCAGCCACATTTGGTCAGTATCCTTCCTCCTACCCTACCTGCAAGTATTTCTTTCCTGAATGGTGACGGCAAGTTCTTAACTTTTTCACCTGTGCTTTTTCCCCTCGATGCGCCAGTTGTTGCATTTAACAATATCAATGTATGACATAAAAATGGCGGGTGAATGGGTTTGAAAGGACTGTGTTGCACTGAAAGCATGTTATCTGTAATAATGCAAGAGGTCAAACAGGTAAAAAAAAAAAAAAAGACTAAACATCCACATCATATCCACACATGATCACTAATGCCAACATGAACCTGGACCTCTACAAAGAATGAATGTAAAGATTGAGAAAAATATAATAAACTGCCTAAATCTGAGTCTGTCCATCCAGCCAGTTTCTGTACTCGTGCCACTGTTCGGGTTGGTGAATGGAGCCCATCAGCATGTATTGGGTGAAGGCAGGGTACACTCTGGACAGTTCACTAGTCTATCACACCAACCCAGAAATGATTCGAATGCCTTCAAATTAAATGGCATAATTTCATTATGCCATTTAATTTAACATGTCAACGAGGAAGAAGTGTAGGAGTTGTCATCTGGCATGTTGTCGTCTTATATCAATGAAATCTGGTGTGTTTTCATAGCATACAGATTTTGACATTTACTTTCTCAAAAATTAATTTGGTGTGTTAACATTTGTTGTGGTTTGTTGAGCATAACTGACTTTAAACTTCATCCAAATATTACTGAATTGAATGCCTTTGATGTTTTTCTTAATCTGTGGTATGTACAAGAAAAAAAAAATCTTAATTAAAACAAAACTGTAAAATTCCTTTCCCTCAGCATCATTATTTGTGTGATTTTCACCATGCTGTTTGTTTGTTGTGTGGTGTGTGTAAGAGCAGAGTGGATTATGTTGGAGTTTGACTCAGTGACACCCTGACACAACTTTGCTTCGATGACTAATCTTAAAAGTGTCAATACGATCAAAAAAAAAAAAATGCTGTATATATCTTGTATTTTATTGTTCGTGTTGATACAATAAATATTTCCCAGTGGTTTTTAGTTATTTATCTGAATTTAACAGGAACAACTGGATAATTTCCATGAACATGATAATCAGCTACAGAAATTCAATACTGTCAGAAAAATCCAGGAAGCAGACATCAAGTACATTTTACTGTCCTTGATTGACATGTGATCTATGGTGTCCTTTTTTCAGTTGATTTTTTTTTTTCTTTTTATCTAAACATTCGTGTGGTATTTTGACTGCCTCCATAAGATTATCACCTTGAGGTTTACAGGTGTATGGCAAGGTGTCATTCATGTTCATCTCCTATCCATCATCCCATCATGTTTTCACACTGTGAAGACAAATCTTTCAAGATGATGAATTTTCTCAGTACTCTCTTCAGTATTTTCAATAGGCGCCAAACCAAGAAGAGTCTTTTTTTTTTAGTTTTCAAAGGTTTAAAGTAAAACAAAACAGTAAACAAACAAAAAAAAACAACAACAACAACAAAAACAGACTATTCCAAAAGTGAGTTTGAGCAACAAGGCACTGTGATTAAAGTTGGGTAAAAATGTGACTTTGGTTACCTCTTAATAAGAAGACTGTATCAGAACTCACTGTAATTCTATCTGTATTAAACCAGACTTCCAATCTTTACAAGGGCTGTGTGTGCCTAAACATAACAAGGTGTTTTGTTTTGTTTGGTTTTGTGGAAAACAATTATTATATTGTGAACATTGATATGTCAGCATCAACATATCAGTGACTTACCAAATAAATGAAACAGGGCTACATATTGACACACAGACCTGGAAACTAGACTGCAAACATAGTTTAAACATCTGCGGGTCTCCAGGTTTGTTTCCATCCATCAAATATTACTGGTCACTTTAACTAAGTGTTAAGTTTGCGTCAAATCCAGTGTTTATGCTATGCTAAGTTAATTATCTCTCCTGGCTCCTAACTAGCATGAGATTGTTATATGTGGTATGAGATTGGTGGTGATGATGATGAGATAGTTCATCTAACTCTCGGTTAAAAAGGCAATAAGTATATATTTCCCAAAATGTCACACTATATCTGTAATGGAAAATTAAGGCTGAAGGGCCTAAAAAAGGAAAGAAATGGATCCATCTTAATTGAGCTGCCAAGTTTGACAGAAAGACAACATCATTTTCAGGAGCATCTTCAGACATTTTCATCATCCTTGACTCCTAATCACAGCCTACACACACTGATGCTCTTGAACTTCCTATGACACTTCTCACCACAAATATACAAAGATAATGTAACGGTAACAGAATTTGCCTTTCCTATTTCCATGATGCTCCTGATTTGGCGACACATGGAATACATAACAACATGCCAAATTACATCTCTCATCTCGATCCAGTCTCAGATAATCTCCCAAACCCCAGCCTAGATCCAAAACATATAGAACCCCAATGTATACTTGTGTGATGGACCACACTGCCCGGGTGAAATTCTACTACATGTCTACTACTGTCATGCCTTTCTCATTTAGAAATCTGAGCCAGCACTGTCGGTGAGGGTGAACATGATCATAAATATCCTCTCTACAAATGTACACAAAGCAGCATGCTGCCACATGTCCTCCATCCATTCATTATCTATACAGCTTATCCGTTAAGGGTTGCAGGGGGGCTGGAGCCTATCCCAGCTGTCATTCCATCGCAGGGCCAACACATATAGACAAACAACCATTCACACTCACATTCGCAACCTATGGGCAATTTAGAGTTATCAATTAACCTAAGCTGCATGTCTTTGGACTGCAGGAGGAAGCCCGAGTAGCCGGAGAGAACCCACACAGGCACAGGGAGAACATGCAAAATCCACACAGAAAAGCCCCGAAACCCGGAACCCAGAGCCTGTGACGTAACAGTGCTAACCACTGCACCACCGTGCCGCCCGCCACATGTCCTATATTACCAAAATGACAACAATCATTTCTTGAGCCGCTGTTTCTTTCTTGGATGACTGCCCATTTCAGAGCAGATCCTAAGAACATTGATAGGTAACATGATTGAATGAGGCCCAGGCAGCCACACACCACTCTGAGACTCTTTATTAAGTGAGAACAAAAACAGTACTACGACAGGGCTCAGCTTGGGACAGAGTTTATACCAAAAGTGCCTGAGGGGTAGTTGTGAAGCAGAGAACAGCTGCATTTATCATTTACTTATGTAAAACAGCATATTGTAAGTTTGAAAGCCATGTGAGCAGACAGCCAGCAATGTGTCAACATCATCATGCATATGTCAGTTTACACTGGAGCACTGAATGTCAAGGCTCAGTGAATCACACACGATGCATGATGTATATGCCATAACTGAAAATTGTAGCTCGTAAATACTCATCCAAGGAGAAAGGAAGTCGTGGGGCTTAACAGCATGCAATCAAAACCCCTGGCTGCACTGACATTTGTTTTATCCTTGTCTTTCTGTTTTCTGTGGAGAAATTCAACACTGTGGGAACTGTAGGAAGCAGTTGGCATCACTACCAGTGAAAGCAGGTAAGACCATCCAACAGCAATAACAGCAACAAGAGGAATCTTCAGTATACAGCCTTTAACAGCATCATCAGTGTACAGTAATGACGAACATAATGATGATTAAAATGGCCACCAAATCAGTACAGTGAGATCTCAACTTGTATTATTGGCTTTCACACTTATCTTTCCATTGACTTTCATGTGGAACACAGCCTTGAAAATTCACTCCATGTTCACCCGCTACTCGCTACCACTGTCATTTGTGCCATGCAGGCAGCATTCAGTGACTTTTTTTGCCTAAAACATGGTGCTGATAAGAGTTGTGAGAGTCAATCAACACAGTGAAGGGCTAGAGAACCAAAACAATGATCTGAAAGATGCTAAAATGCTCCATAGAGCTGAGACGAACCACAGCCAGGTAATAATTCTGTATGAAATCATCATTATGAGCAGCCTTTTTTCAATGCAAGTAGTTGTGTTATCCATGGTTAATATAGCAGAATTGGTAATAGCAGCTTCACTGTCCCAAGTCAGGTTGAATACACTTGGCTGCTGTATGATCATAAACATATCATCTTCTTACCTTCCTGGTTCTTCCCTCTCATTCCCTCTCTACCTTACTCTCTTTTTTTCTCTTATGTCTCTTTGCTGTCCCACTGATTTTTTGCCATTCTCCTTTTTCTATGCTCTAACTCTCTAACTCATTCCTGTTATCATAACACTATCTCACTTTTTGCTCTCGGACTTCCCTCTTTTTTCTCCTCCTCTGTCACTTTCTATCTCTATCTACTGTGCTCTGTCTTCCATTCCCTTGTCTGTCTACATCACACTATCTTTCTCTTGGCCTTTCTACCTCTTTCACTTTCTCATGGCAAGAAAACAACTAAATCAATCTCAAGTCTCTCTCTCTCTCTCTCTCTCTCCCTCTCTCTCAATATGTGAGCCTGGTTCCTTCTTTGATTCTGTCATTCTCTTCAGTTTAAGTGTATTTGAGACAGGACCATAAGATAAGATAAGATAAGATAAGATAAGATAAGATAGACTTTATTTATCCCACTTGTGGGAAATTCACTCATTACAGCAGCAAGAACAAAACAAGAGTGAAGAATAGACAAAAGATAAAAAATATATAATATAAAAGAGGCACAGAAGGATAAAAATTAAAGCGCAGGAGAGCAGCATAAAAACTCTGTAATAAACATAAATGTGCAGTGGGAACTGTAGGGCCTCTCGGTAAATACCTATTTTAAAGAGTATGGTCTAGACCTGCTCTATATGAAAAGTGCCTTGAGATGACTTTTGTTGTGATTCAGCGCTATATAAATAAAACTGAATTGAACTGAATTGAAAGTTGTGCAAAAAAAGTGACCAGAAGGTGAAGTCCAGAGTGCAGGTTTATTGTTGGGTCAGACTGGTGTTGTAGAGTCTTATGGCTGTTGGAATAAATGACCTGTCTCATGCAGGGGGTGGGAGGGGTTGTCCATGATAGACGTCAGCTTGCCCAACATCCTCCTCTCACCCACCTCCTCAATGGAGTCCAGAGAGCAGTCCAGGACAGAGCCCCCTGTACTCCAGATCATTCCCCTGAGGGACACACCCAACAATGGCTGTATCGTCAGAGAACCTCTGGAGGTGGCAACTGTCAGTGTTGTGTCTGAAGTCCAATGTGTACAGAGTGAAGAAGAAGACTACCACATCAGGTCACCAGTCATGAAGCTTCACATACTGCAGTCTGTTGGTGAGGTAGGTCGGTGGTCCAAGCAGCCAGGTTACAGTCCACTCTAGCTCCTTCCAGCTTCCCCCTGAGCAGAGATGGTTGGGTAGTATTGAAAGCACTGGAGAAATCAAAAAAGACCCTCACAGTGCTCCCAGCGTTCTCCAGGTGTGAAAGGCATCTGTGCAGCAGGTAGATGACAGCGGCTTCTACACTAATGTCAGGTCTATAGGTGAACTGCAGGGGATCCATCTCGGTGCACACCAGGTGTCGGAGGTGGCACAGGACGATCCTCTTCATTTTCTTCATCAGGTGAGAGGTTAGGAATACTGGCCTGAAGTGTTTCGGCTCACTGAGATGTGTAGTCTTTGGAACTGGGACCACGCAGGATGTTTTCCACAGGAGCGGAACTCTCTCCAGATGGAGGCTCAAGTTAAAGATGTGCAGAAAAACCCCACAGAGCTGATCTGAACAGTCCTTGAGCAGTCTGGCAGTGATGCCATCAGGGCCAGTAGCCTTCCTCGCCTTGATCTTCCTCAGCTCTCTTCTCACCTGGTCAGATGTAATGGAGAAGCAGGGAGGGGGAGGTGGAGTGACCCCTGCTGAGTGTGGTGTGTGGATCATCCTGGTGGAGAGAGAAGGGGTTGGTGGAGTGGGGTGCTGAAGGTGACAGAGGGGAGGAGGAGGAGGCATTATATAAAATATACATATTCAAAATTTGACAAATAAGTCTTTATATTCAAGCCATATTGGAATGGATGGGTAAGTGAAAGTGAGAGTGTTTTTGTGTTTGTTCCTTGGCTGTGGCATTTATCAGCACATTGGCCAGTCAGATATGTTATTTGCTTCAGTGACATATTCATTGTTTACAGTTGCCATCCTGCTTTTTGTTTGTCTCTCAGTTGAGGCTGAAATAATTAAGTTCAGCTCAGTTCAGTTGGTGCATTATTGTTATTATGACACAGCGGTTCCATATACTGCCATAACAGAGGGTGACAGAATGAATTATACTCACTAGAGAACAATAGCAATCAATTATTACAGATTATCTACATACAGTGCCATTTTTCTTTCTGTATTGTTGCCCTTTTCCCTTTATTTGCACTAGTAATTAAATTTCCCAGCTAAAGTTTTTTTTTTTTTTTTTTTTTTTTTTTTTTTAAGCAACACAAAACTTGGTATGTTGATGACAAGCATCAGACAACTTGGCAGATTCATGCCAGATTAAAAATGGTTTGCTTTGCCTCTGCTCAGGGAATGTTATAGTGTTATAAGTGGATGCAAACAAAAGTTAATTCTAGGCAGAGTGTTGAAAATGCTTCAACAGAGATAAAAGGAAATAGAAGAGAGACTCTCAGAATTTCACAGAAAAAACTGGACTTAATGGGAAGCTGTGAGATCCAAGCTTTCACACAAACAAATAGGGTCACGCTTCATACGCTAGATGCAGGTACCTGGACAGTTTGTACGAAGGCTGTGTGTAATGAACAAACCCTCACTGCCTCAACACTTCTGCAGTCAGATAAACAAAGCTGAAAATTTAATTCAATCACAAAAAATATCAAACTCTAAACATAAAGTTTAGTAAGAAAAGTCATTCATTCATACTAATGAGATAACCCTTGAAAGTTCTTAGAATGGCGAGCACTTTTGACACTGTGTGTAATAAACTGTAAAACTTGTAGGGGCCACAGTGAGTTTTATACCATGCACACAGTATGTAATAGGTGATATTACATGATTGTATGACTGAGAAAAATATACAAACACTATAACATTATTCAGATGTAGCTAATTAATGACCTAAAAATATAAGATGCAGATAAGGATCTATGAGGCAAGAATGAGTTGTACCCTGCAGGCATGCTTTTCTCACTTGCTCCCTGCTTGTTTATCTGTGGTGCTTCATACAGTAGCTCCAGCAATGACAATATTCAGTAATCTGTGGAACTGTTGTTTGATATATTAATGAGACAAAAGGAGAGCGGGCAGAAGAAGAGAGAGGAGAGAAACTCTGAGAGAGCAAAAGCCTGACTGAAGATGTGAGTAACGGAAAAAAAAAAGGATACCGGGAGACATAAACACACAGCAACCGATGCAACACATTTGTCAATCTCACCTATTTTATTTGTATGACTGAGTGAAATGCACACAAGACGCACACAAAGTGCCCGAGACGAGACATTCATCTACCTGTCCAATTCTGAATCTAGCTGAGTGAGATATCGGCATCTCTCCATTTAGCTTCAGCCACGGTCGAGACCAAGATAGCATCTGCCCTTTCTAGAGGCCGGCACAAATCCATAGAGCGCTGTGACAATTATCGGCAATCAATGTCTATTTACCTGCCATTCACAGTGAGTGAATACTGCTGTCTGAATAAAGCCAATGTCTATCTCAGTTTTGTGAATAGAAGGGCAGGGATGTGTATGTGGGAGCTTTTTTTTTTCTCAAAACAAGGGCAAATGTAAAATGCAGAGGAATCATTAAATTGATTGCAAAAGTTGTGAATGGATGACACCTGTGAAATGAGGTCTTTCTGTCGTGATCACATTCAGTCACATTTTGTAAAACTGAAGTTTGACGTTCTTTATGTTAGATATCATCTGTATTACACCACTGAACGCTCCTAGTTTATTTGTATTTACACTTCTGCCTCCCATTATAATTTCCCATTATGCCAATAGACAAAACCTCAGAGGAGGGGTGTTGTTCCAACTCAATTTGATGTGTGCAATCCTTAGTGATTTTCACTGCCCAGGCTTCCTTCTAAGAGGGCGTTTCTAACCTTTCTCTGACCCCTGCTGTTCTGAACCCCCCTTGCTATGTAGACCCCGTATTCCTTATTCTGCAAATATCTGCACCTGTCAAACCTCATGCCAAAGACAGTAATAAGGTGAGTCACCTCCACCTTCAAGTTTTATTCAGTCCTGGTTGATTTGGCAACATGCATGGTTACTGTTTAATACAACACCATACACTCATTCTGCAGCTACTTCGTCAGGAACATAAGGAGCAGCTGGTAAATCTGTTTCCAGTGCAGCCAAACAAACTCATGTAGTTTTAACAAAATTCAATGAATAACTGGCCATTGTGTGGCACACATAGTTTTAATCACAGCAGCATGACAGAATAGTGGGTTGTACCTGAGGAACAAGTGACTTGTATGGTTGTTTGGATCGGAGGACTTGTTGCAGGAATAATATAATATCTCAAAATGAAGAGTATTTATTTGTCATCATGGAAGCAACACTAAATCATGAGGTCTGCAGGTTGCTTGATAATAAAGGGGCTACCAATTGAAAAGGCTCTTCTTGAATTCAGACATGCTCCATCTGCTCAAAATTGAGACTTTGTTGCATCTTGGGTTAACACTATGTGTGGTAATTTCAGTGAAAATATGTGGAAACACATCTGATTATTTCTCCTCATTAGCAGCACTTGCAAGAACACACCCAATATCAACCTCATTGGCCTTATCGTCTCACTGGCTCATCGTGGGATTGTCCCTTGCAAAAATAGCCACAATTCAAGGAAAAAACAAACAAACACACAAGCAAACAAAGCCTCTCCTTCAAAAAGTGTCCAACCTCTTCCAGCACCATTCTTGTCAGTCTGACTTGTTAAGCACCTGTTGTTCTCCAGTTACTGGGGAAAGAAAAGAATAAATGTTCTGCAGTCAGGGTGTTTAGTCTTTGACCTGTCTGTACTTTGCTCTTGCCCTTTTACAACCATCAAATAACTGAGGGGAACAATTGTACTTATGAATAACTTCTCCACTGTCTGTATTATGTGTAAAAAACAAACTTTACAAACTTTAGGATCATCTGGGTGCTTTCGGGGAGGGGAGAAAAAAAAAACAAGACTGTCTCATCCTACACACGTGTAGGTCTAATTTAGTCTCTTTTATATCTGTTTTCTCTCACAGCTGCTAATCGTGACAGGCTGCAAAGAGTAGTGACATTGTTTTGCCTTGTTAGTGATGCTGTGTGCTCTTGGCAGAATTCCAGGCTATTTCACAGTGCCTGAAAATTCTTTGTTGGAACACCATGACAAGGAGTATTCTGGCATCAAGACGAGAGTGGAAATTAAGATATCGCTCACCTCTGTGCAGGGAGATGCTGTTGTTCAGACTGCTGGTGAATCAAAGGGAAAAGGCCTTTTACTGGTAGATGTTGAGTTGTTTTTTGGCTTTAAAATTGTTGTGTAGTTCAATCTTATAGTGCAGATCTTCAATCAGACTAATTCCCAATCAGGTCCAGATTGTGAACTAGTCCAACTGGATTCACCTGCCCGGGCCACTGGAATAATTAGCCTGTGGACCCTTTTTGGCCCCGCTGGTTCCTCCCACCATTTTTTGCGTTATGCATACAATCCAGATGGTAAGTATTTTGACATTGCACAGTTTTGATGCTCCTGTATACCTCTGCATTCATCTCATTGCTTCTGTCAGCAGTGAAATCAATAAATACTTGTGTGCCAGTTCCAGTGGCAGAAATACACTGATCAGCCACAACATTAATGCAGCTGACAGGTAAAGTGAATAACATTGATCATAGCAGAACAATGTACCCATCACACCAAAAAAAAAAGAAAAAAAGCTCTTCAGAAATGGCTTGAGGAGCACGCCAAAGAGCCCAAGGCATTGACCCAGCTTTCAAACTCCCCAGACACCAATCTTGTTCTGGCGCAACCCCAATCAAGCATCTGTGGGATGTGCCAGAACAAGTCAGATCCACGAAAGCCCCACCCCCTTCACAGGACCCAAAGAATCAGCTGCCGATGTCCTGGTGCCAAATACCACAAAACACTCCCAGGGGTCTTGTGTCCATGCCCCAATGGGTCAGAGCTGGTTTGGTGACATGAATATTGGGCAGGTGGTTTTAATGTTGTGACTGGTAAACATGTTTTCATAGTCAATATTATCTTAATATTAGTGGCTGATCACTGTACATGCCCAAGCCATAATGGAACCACCACCATGTTTGACAAGTGAGGTGGTGGCTATGGGTCATAGGCTGTTCCTTTTTTAATCCACATGTTTCTCTTTCCATTAGTTTGTGGTTTGTTTTTTGTTTCATCAGTCCATCGGACTTTACTGGTTTTTATGAATGTTTTTCTTTTTTTTTTTTGTTTTGTGTGTGAACTGCACCCTGGCCTTTCTGTTGTTGGGGTTGACCAGGTGTTTGCATCTTGTGGTGAATCCTCTTACATTACGGTCATGGAGTTTTCTCTAGATCGCTGATAAGGAAAGATGTATCTCCTAGAGAGCATTATTGACTTGCTGTGCAGTCATAACAGGTCTTTACTCACCATGCAAATGATTTTCCAGTCATACACAAAGCTTTTGCTCCTCTATCTACCACATCATTGTGCCATTTTCTAGTTTTTCTGTTATACAGTGAAACATGTAAAATGAGAAACAATGCATACATGTATTCAAACATAA
The DNA here is from genome assembly GCA_033238685.1 of Lates japonicus. Taxonomy (NCBI): domain Eukaryota; kingdom Metazoa; phylum Chordata; class Actinopteri; family Centropomidae; genus Lates; species Lates japonicus. Next base: position 1,426,133 of record BRZM01000055.1, on the reverse strand, counting down.
TTGTTCGTAATTTTTTATTGATATCAGCCTCACAGTTAACTAATGCTGCAGCATTAAATTAGATTGCAGTTTCTCATTGAATGATAAAATGATGATTATTATTACTTTTTTATTATTTATTATTTAGCCTGCACTGTAAACAAATACACTGAGGCTGCCCTCTAAACATCTATGATTCAATTAGTCAAGATAGTGAGGTACAGCCATACTCCCAGAGAAATCTGCGGTTTAGCAAATTATCCTGTCCTGTTGCAGTTGCACACTTGGTAATCCAACTAGTTGGTAATCCACTGGTGAAAATTGCAAACACAGGGTCATCCCATTATTCTATGTTTTAGCTGAGTTTTGCTTCATTATGACAGCCAAGTCAAAAATAAAAAATAAAAAAGAAAGAAAGAAAGAAATCAGTAGTGTGTGAGATCAGAAAGAAATATTTATGCATTGTCTTGATTCTGCAAATACAGATGGTCCCTTAAATGCATTTCAGAAATTTTGAAGGATGATCCAGGAAGACGTTTTGTGTCATGTGAAGGAATGTTTTGGGCAATTATTTAGATACTACAAGTTTTTTTTTTTTTTTTTATGTCAGAGAAGCTAAATTTGAGGAAGTGAAATTTGTGTGATTCTATGTGTGTGTGAATCTTAATGCAATGACAGAGGCAAACGCAGACTGGCAAAGGCAACACAAACACACACACACAAAGCAACAGAGAGAGATACGCTGACTCTCACATACAAAGAATTTTTAGTTAACACTATGTGGTAATTTCAGTGAAAATATGTGGAAACACATCTGATTATTTCTCCTCATTAACGCTTGCACAAGAACACACCCAATATCAACCTCATTGGCCCTTGCTCGTCTCACTGGCTCATCGTGGGATTGTCCCTTGCAAAAATAGCCACAATTCAAGGAAAAAACAAACAAACACACAAACAAACAAAAGCCTCTCCTTCAAAAAGTGTCCAACCTCTTCCAGCACCATTCTTGTCAGTCTGACTTGTTAGCACCTGTTGTTCTCCAGTTACTGGGGGAAAGAAAAGAATAAATGATGTTCTGCAGTCAGGGTGTTTAGTCTTTGACCTGTCTGGTACTTTGCTCTTGCCCTTTTAACCATCAAATAACTGGGGGAACAATTGGCCTTATGAATAACTTCTCCACTGTCTGTATTATGTGTAAAAACAAACTTTACAAACTTTAGGATCATCTAGATTGCTTTCGGGAGGAAAAAAAAAACAAGACTGTCTCATCCTACACTACGTGTGGGTCTAATTTAATCTCTTTTATATCTGTTTTCTCTCGGCTGCTAATCGTGACAGGCTGCAAAAGAGTAGTGACATTGTTTGCTTGTTAGTGATGCTGTGTGCTCTTGGCAGGGTGGAGCTGTTCACAGTGCCTGAAAATTCTTTGTTGGAACACCATGACAAGGAGTATTCTGGCATCAAGGCGAGTGAAGTGAATATGTTCTCACCTCTGTGCAGGGAGATGCTGTTGTTCAGACTGCTGGTGAATCAAAGGAAAAGGCCTTTTACTGGTAGATGTTGAGTTGTTTTGGCTTTAAAATTGTTGTGTGGTTCAATCTTATAGTGCAGATCTTCAATCAGACTAATTCCCAATCAGGTCCAGATTGGCAGAACTGGTCAACTGGATTCCTGCCGGGCCACTGGAATAGTGTACCTGTGGACCCTTTTTTGGCTCCAGCTGGTTCCTCCCACCATTTTTAGATTATGCGCCCACAATCCAGATGGTAAGTATTTTGACATTGCACAGTTTGATGCTCCTATTGCCTCTGCATTCATCTCATTGCTTCTGTCAGCAGTGAAATCAATAAATACTTGTGTGCGTTCCAGTGGCAGAAATACATGATCAGCCACAACATTAATGCAGCTGACAGGTAAAAATTAGTAGTGATCATAGAACAATGGCACCCATCACACCAAAAAAAGAAAAAGCTCTTCAGAAATGGCGAGGAGCATGCGCCAAAGAGCCCAAGGCATTGACCAGCTCAAACTCCCCAGACACCAATCTTGTTTGGCGCAACCCCAATCAAGCTCTGTGGGATGTGCCAGAACAAGTCAGACTCCTGAAAGCCCCACACCTTCACAGGACCCAAAGATCAGCTGCCGATGTCTGGTGCCAAATACCACAAAACACTCCAGGGGTCTTGTCCGCCCCCAATGGGTCAGAGCTGGTTTGGTGACGAATGTGGAGCAGGTGGTTTAATGGTTGTGACTGGTAAACATGTTTTTCATAGTCAATATTATCTTAATATTATTGACTGATCTGTATACCCAAGCCATAATGGAACCACCACCATGTTTTGACAAGTGAGGTGGTGGCTATGGGTCATAGGCTGTTCCTTTTTAATCCACATGTTTCTCTTTCCATTGGTTTGTGGTTTGTTTTGTTTCATCAGTCCATGTGGACTTTACTGGTTTTATGAATGTTTTCTTTTTTTTTTTGTTTTGTGTGTGAACTGCCCTGGCCTTTCTGTTGTTGCGGGGTTGACAGGTGTTTGCATCTTGTAGTGAATCCTCTTACATTCACGGTCATGGAGTTTTCTCTGGAGTAAGCTGATGAGGAAAGATGTATCTCTGAGAGCATTATTGACTTGCTGTGCGGTCATAACAGGTCTTCTCTCCATGCAAATGATTTTCCAGTCATACAAAGCTTTTGCTCCTCTATCTACCACATCATTGTGCCATTTTTCTAGTTTTTCTGTTATACAGTGAAACATGTAAAATGAGAAACAATGCATACATGTGTTCAAACATAATTGTTAAGTAATTTTTATTGATATCAGCCTCACAGTTAACTAATGCTGCAGCATTAGAATTAGATTACCAGTTTCTCATTGAATGATAAAATGATGATTATTATTACTTTTTATTATTTATTATTTAGCCTGCACCATAAAACAAATACACTGAGGCTGCCCTCTAAACATCTATGATTCAATTAGTCAAGATAGTGAGGGTACAGCCATACTCCCAGAAATCTGCGGTTTAGCAGAATTATCCTGTCCTGTTGCAGTTACACTTGGTAATCCAACTAGTTGGTAATCACTGGTGAAAAGTACCAAGCCACAGGGTCATCAATATTCTATGTTTTTAGCTGAGTTTTCTTCATTATGACGTAAGTCAAAAATAAAAAATAAAAAGAAAGAAAGAAAAGAAATCAGTAGTGTGTGAGATCAGAAAGAAATATTTATGCATTGTCTTGATTCTGCAAAATACAGATGGTCCCTTAAATACATTTCAAGTACGAAGGATGATGATCCAGGAAGACGTTTTGTGTCATGTGAAGGAATGTTTTGGGCAATTGTTAGATACTACAAGTTTTTTTTTTTTTTTTATGTCAGAGAAGCTAAATTTGAAGTGAAATTTGTGTGATTCTATGTGTGTGTGAATCTTAATGCAATGACAAGAACTGGCATGAACAGCAAAACAACACAAACACACACACAAAGCAACAGAGAGAGATACGCTGACTCTCACATACAAAGAATTTTTTTCCAAAGACACAGAATCACAGAGGAACTTTTTTCACATGCAAACACGCAGAGGCACACACGAAACCAGAGAAACACATGCACCAACACAAACACACACATAGGTCTACTCTTCATTGAAAAGTGCTGCTGGCATAAACAAAACCAGCACACAAAGTACAGGGAGGAGTAATGCACAGGCATGAAAACGGGACACTGACTATGTTTGACAGAACAACGAATGTGTGTGTGTGCATGTGCGTGTGTACGAGTGTGTGTGTGTGCGTGTGAACCTGCTGTGAGTGCAATTGAGATTCTAAGGTCACAAGCCTTGTAGAAATATTTCACTTCAAACTAAAGACACCCCTCTGAGAACACACACACACACACACACAAATGTAGACGCCTCAGAAGTAGTTTAAGCCAGCAGACCTCCACATATAGGACACAGAAGAGAGGAGGAAAGGAAGATGAATTGAGAGGAAATGGAAGCAGAGGAGCAGAAAAGCAGATTGGAACGGAGAGGAAAGAAATGGGAAAAAAGTGAGACGGCTGGAAAAGAGAAGACAAACGGGAAAGAGGAGGAAGCGAGTGAAGAGGATGACAAAGAGGAGAAGACAGCAGTGACTCCATGAATAAAAGTTTAATCTACCTCCCACAAGATACAATAAGTTTCTCATGGACATGCACTATGCACAATGTGACCAAGGTTAATTCTGACCTACACAAATTCTTTCAAAATTTTACAGAGTGGTATGAACAAAAATCTAAATCTAAAAACTGTTGAAAATGATGTTAGAGTGACATTTAGAAAGACATTTAGTTTAATATCACAAACTGAAGCAGGTAGCAGCTATAGATCACTGTACGTCTCTACACAGATTTTTGCTGTTTTCTCGCCATTCATCCAACAGGAAAATATTTGCTGCAAAAATGACCATCTATACAATGAACAAGATACCATGATCCTTAAAACGGAAAAAAAAATCTCAGTAAATCAGGACTAATGATTAAAATCAGAGGTGAGAGAGCAAAGGAGTGTTCAGTGATGAATGAACAATATCTATGGTTGCATGCATTGAGGGGTAATGGTGTGATGACAGCACAGTCTGCCGCAGCTCAGACAGGGGTCCGTCACACAGGCCAGCAGAAGGCACGAAGCTTAGCAGGTCATCAGAGCTCTCAGCAGATGCAAATAGTGGATGTTCACTGTTTAGGCAGGGGATGTCTTTGAGCAGATTGCAGCAGATAGCAGTTGGATGCTTTTAATGACTGTATATAATCAACGAAACAAGACGTTAAGATGATACGGGTGATCCCAGTACGATGGTGACTGTTTAAGCCAGTTTCCAAGGCAATTTCAGGACATAGAGGGGTGAGCTGGAGGAGAGGAGAGAAAGACTCTGGGTTTCTGCTGTATATATAGTTGAACAAACCTGGTTTGTTTGATGAGACAAATCCAGGGGTCAACGTACAACAGACCTCGGTGGTTACAGCAAATCTTTGCGTTTTTACTATTCCAGCTATGCAGGCTTATGTGGAGATCTGGACAGGGGCAAGGAATCCAGAGAAATAGAAGCCTAGAAGCGCTCTCAGTCAGCAAGTGGTTATTTCTGTGTCTGGCATGTGGCAGCATCAGTGTTTTGTATTCTGAATTGGTGGAAGAAGGACACAAATTTACAGTCATGGCTACCTCTGATCCCACTAATGACCTGTGAATGCTACAGAGCTTTGACATAGTTTTGTGAATGTGCAGTTTGGAGAGATGACAAAGAAATTTAGAGAAAGAAGCCGACAATGGAGTAACAGAGTCAGCAGGCCCACACAAAGAAACCAATGACCAGATGGCAGATAGAAATTCAGTTAATAATTATTGCAATGAAGGAAATATATGTGTGTGTGTATATACATATATATGTATACACACATATATATCGAAGCGAATTGGGGATCTCACATATGCAAGAAATATGTTAGGATATCTCTAACCTATACAAACAGGTTAATGATACACAGGCAAGAACAAGAGTTACATAAGGAGCACTGAAAGTGAGAGAATCTGTACACTGATGTGGTTGAATATTTGGGCAGTGCAGTGACCAAAGCAGCAGATCTCACTCTTTTTAATAAGGTGGATGCACTCCTGAAATTACACACATGCGTCACAAGGTTTGTAAAAGCTGTCTGGAAGTTGTTAGCTCATCAAGGCAAGAGGGTCTCCTTTGATCAATATTTTTCTGTGATAAACTAAATATCTTAGATAGTCAACATTTCCACCACTCATGATGGATAGAGATGATAGCCAAAACTATGAAAATAAGGGAAAATAGCAGCAGGAGCATGCTGATACAAAACATAAATTAAAGATATGTGGCTTTGTTAATGTACATAAATGTATGACAGAAGCTTCAAAAACTTTTATGAGTAGCAAAGGGAAGTGAGATGTGAGATGTGAGGGACAGAGAGATCTGGAAGAAACCACCACCGTAGTGACAACACTTTATTTAGCTGTCCTGCTATGATGCCAGCCAGTTTCTAAGGACCTCTCTTCTATTCTTCATCTGCAACCTGTAATGACTGAAGAGGAATTAAATCAAGGAGATTGTAGGGTTTACCTTGATTCACCCACTCAGTATTTTTATGAGATGAGTGGGTGGGACTGTGAAAGATTAGAGCAACTTGAAGCTTTTGGTAGCACAGTCTCGATAGATTTGCAAACAAAATTTGGGTTTATTTTCTTCTTTACATCACCATGGGGTAGATTGGAGTTGACAGCAGTGTGTTGCAGAACTGATTAGACTGACTTCTCTGTGCTTTTTTGAGGCTGATTGACACACGATGCTGCAAACATGCAAATTAATCGACTCTAGCTCCAAATTTGGTGATTTGTTTGTACTTAAACTAAAAGGTAGAACACACTCACGATGCCTCAGGCACAAGAAAACCTTTCAAAAGTCTTGATAAGCATATACAAGCAATCCAATTTAAGTACTGAAATGAGAAAGGTTGACTTTTTTGAAGGTTTTTATTTTTCTGTATTGTGGTACAACCATTGTTCTTTAATTTGGGATAATAAGGGAGGCGGGCTAGAGTTAGTCCAGCTTTTAAGTGTCATTTACAAACATAATCTCATTGGTCATTCGACTGGTGAATGGCACTTCAAAAGCCAAGAGTAGAGGATATGAAATCTGCTGTTGAAAATGGCTCACCAGGCTCTGCAGTATGTAGCATCACACGTCATTTGAACAGTTCATATGACATGGATACAGTTGGTGAAAATCCTAGGCGTAGTTTGAATGAGTCTCTCACAGGCTTGAGTGTAACTAATGGGGTCTCACATGACAACAAAGATGTTTTTTCTTTTGCCTTTGCTGTAGGTCCAGGGATAACAAAATACCTTGAAGCAGTGCCCTGTTGACCTCAAGATTAAAATGTAATATGCTTTTTCTGCACACTCCCTGGCTCACTCGCTCGTGCTCTCTCTCTCCCTGCAATGATCTATTGCTCCCAACCTTAGATAGTAGACATTCAGGCTCTATGGCCCATTGACCTTGCCTCAAAGCCACCGATATCAGCATTCAAGGCCAATATCCACATATGCTGGTGGAGAACGACAAACATACACACACACACACAAGCATATACCACAATATGTAGGGTCAGGGTTCAATAGCAATTTGTTTGAACCCTTTTGAATCCTTTATAAATAGCTAGAATCCAAAGATTTAATGAAAAAAAAAAAATTGTAGATGCAATCTAAAAATGAGATAAAAAATGATGACAGATTATGACAGCAGACAGTGGAAGTTGGAGACACTTGCATCAAGGGAATTGCCATTTATAGTAAATGGTCATGTGGTTATTTTTGGTGGGAGAGGCTGTGCAATTTGAGGGAGCTCTCAAAGAATCCAATTGGTAATAATAGTTATGCTGGGAGAGGTGAATAATAGACACTTATGTGAACATTAGATCTGGCATGACTATGATTGGATGTTACAGGTTAACTGACACAGGGTTCTATTGAGCCAGTGATTGTGAAGCATGAATGAAGAAGCTAATAGCAACTAGGTAATGCAAGTCCAACGCCAGTGCTCTGCCTAAACTAACATTATGCTCCATTTCACCAGAGGTATGTTGGATGCTGACCAATTGCCATGAAATTTTGTGAAAACATACATGGTCCCCAGAGGATGAAGCTTATTGACACAGGTAATTATGTAACCTTTCCTCTAGTGCCACCGGGGGGGGGGGGGGGACTTTTCACATATTCCTTGAAACATTTCAACATCTTCCACTACTACTACTACTACTACTACTCGATATGTGTGTGTATATACTGTATATATATATGTGTGTGTGTGTATGTTTGTATGATTGATTTGTACACTTAGAACTTTACGCTTGATTGAAGCTAGATTATTTAGTGACACATCAAACTTCTCAAGAGTGGTTCTTCAAAGCTCAGCAAATCTGTGTATTTTTCCAACCTGGGACATGATACAAACTAGAATTCAAGGATTCAAGGATTCAAGGAGCTTTATTGTCATTCCAACACGTGAACATGAGGTGAAACGAAATAGGATACTCTGGTCCCGGTGCAAGCCAATTACAGAATCCAACCCTACCAGTATACATGAGCATGCATCTTCAGCATTACCACTTTCCTTTTTTGTCTCTTTCTGTCAGCCTTGAAGCCCATAAGCACAGTGACCTTATCATCAATGTATGGGACACCCCACACACTGAAAACAAGGTTAGGCCATGGTCACGCAAACTAGTCAAATTCCTACACCTACAGCATAAATCCCTCTACTCTTTTCTTTTCTGTTGCTCACTCATCCTCCAGCTACTGGATTTTTCTTCCATCACGCCATCATCTTTTCTTTTATTCTATCTCTTGCCCTCTCTCTCTCTGAGTTGTGCTCTCTGTCCACTGTGGTGGGTAATTAAAGTGGTCAGGGCCATTCTATTACCCGGGGGGTGGGAGACTTATTCAAAGGCTGCTGAGATCAAAATGAAAACCAATTAGCACTAGGGTTCTGTCCTTTTATAATGCAGGCAGAGCCAGACAGTTTATTGGTTGGCCTCTGTCTTTTTCTCTATGCAGAGAGCACTAGCAGGCTCAGGTTGGATTGAGGTTAAAGTAGAAAAGATGGAAATGCACATGGGAATGAAGGAGCTGTCTGTATCAGGTGTCATTGAAAAGGTGCTTGTAGGGCCATATGCATACATAAAGGATACACATGAAGTGCTAATCTGGGAGCAGTTTAATTGTTAAATCATAGGGACATCATAAGGTATGTAACCTTGACCACACATATCCGTCAAGACTGAGAATACAAAGAATAGAGAAGAGGGAATGCTGAAGACTAAAACAATTTATTCAGGTATTCAAATGGCCAAAGGTTCCAAAGTTCATGGCAATCTATCCAAAAGCTGTCAACATTGTTAATCTCAGGGTACTGCTAGAGGAAAAGTCAGTGCATCATAGTGGTGTGCGATACTGCATATTTTGGTATCGATCCGATACCAAGTAAATACGGGCCAGTGTCGCTGATACCGATACCGATACTTTATATATTATATGGTTATATAAATTGGTAGTGTTTCCACTATACCTGACTAGCTTTTTACAAATCCCACATTTTGCTGTTGTCTCATTTTCGGCTTGAAAATACAGCCACACGGCGCTCCTCTTCCTCTCTGCCATTCTTCTGTTGTATTTTCTCTGTGCGTGTGCTGATGAACCTGAGCCAGCAACTTGCTTGTTTGTTTGCTTTGCTAAGTCACGTCACGTGACTCACGTGACGGCGCAACATCTAAACACAAGAGGGGGGAGGGGGAGCAAAGTGTGCCTGCTCTGCGCTGACACAGGAGCGGCGAGTCCGGCGACCTGGCTGTTTCCTCTTTGCCGAAACCGCAGCATTGCAAACAAGAGCGGAACTTAAAGTAAAGAATCGATCTCACCAGGCTAGTATCGATCCGATACCGATACCGACTTGGTATCGATACTATCGATATTTGGATCGATCCGCCCACCACTAGTGCATCACCAAAGTCAGCAGAATTCATCCTGTGGGAAACATGAATGTTTGCCAAAATTCGTAGTAATCCAACCCATTGTTTTCAGACTGTTCACCCTGAACAAAAATGTCAGTTAATCATCAAAATTATTAGTATGTATTGACTTTGACCTGCTGGTAGCTTTTTATTAGTGTTCAAACTGACCGTGAAAAAAGAGACTTGCACAATGATGATCATGATTCCCTTGACTACTTAGGGAAACTGCATCTGATTGCCCCTATCATTAGCTATCCTGGGTGTGAGCCAGTGGTTTTCCTGTTTAACAAAATTAAGAGTTCTGAAATTCCAGACTTCACACTGCTTCTTCACGTTGAAAGCTTTCTCGTACTTTCCATACTCTCCCTCTGCCAGAATAAAAATTAGCCCTGCTGTCACAGATTGGTGAAATTGTGCCAAATGTCTGTCCATTAGAGACCCTGGATATGAGCCATCATGCTTAATGTCTACTTGATTAAAGGAATATTTGGCAAACAAGTTATTTGATCAAATTATTATTATGCAATGATATGATCTGTCACAGTTTTACTTTTGTGCACATAAATACTCATCTCTAGTTTGCAGGTCTTCATTGAAATTGTGTGAAAGAGCATCTGACATAAGGGTCTGGTCAAGCACTGCACTAAATCAGTGGACAAGATACATTAAACATCGTCTCTCTGAATGGATTAAAGTGCATCATTTGACACTACATTACAATTCTCCTCCAAAAGAATCAATGTAAACTGAATCTGATTAACTTAGAATCTATTTTTTAAATGTATTTAGTTATGCAACAGCTGACATAATATGGAGGAAGTAAACAGTCTCTTGTTGCCATGACACTGTCTTTTCTGTCAAATGTAAATTTGAGGAGGAGGAGTTTTTACTCTGTTTCAATTGTAGCAGCTTTCAGCAGAGAGACTGCCATTGACAGATAATTTAACCTGCTGTCCATTTCTGAGGTAGAATATTCATGGTTAGATGATTCTTAAGGGGTTGTGAAGGAAACTGTGTTCATAGAAAGCACTAAACCTTTTTTTCTGACTATTATATCTAGTGTTCAAAGCCTGCATTAATTCACAGAAAGATGGCTTAAATCTATCTAGATTCTTTTAGAGATAAGATACAGTTTAGATAGAGCTTCATAGAAATTCCTGCTGTACAGGTAGCTCTGTGGTTTGACCTACCAGGTTCAGCTGATAGTAATAGGCCCTTTGTCCAGGAAGTCGTCAATTACTGTCTCCTTTGTCCCTGAGGCTTCATACAAATCAATAGTTTGGAGATTTGAAGGCCAGGGTAGTGATCGGCCAGTGTGCTCTACCCCACTTAGCTTCTGTAGTATGAGTTGAAATCCAAAGCAAAGACAGATTCTGGCTAAATCCATCCAAATGAGCAATGGGAGTACGTGTTCGTCTCTTTCGAGGTCAGTAGTTTGACCCCTCAGGTCATTGTGATGGAGATGGTAATTTATCTAGTCTCTGCCTTCATGTGCTCCCTACTCTGTCCTCTGGCAATGCACAGATCACTCTAGTGCATAGTCAATTGGAATAGTAGGACACAGGTGACTTGACTGCACCAGTTTGATGACACAACTTAGTGAGGTAAATCTCTTTAATTTATACTGAATATAATTTTTGCTGAAAAGTCAGCCAAATATTTTGGTGCCTGCTATTCCTATTAATCTACCACAGTGCTGATTAAACAGCTATTTCATGAAAATGATGAGTTGTTTCTAATACTTGGCTCTGGGTTTTTCTCAAAAAATGTTTATCTTGATGGATGTCTGTCGGTGCACCAATTAGGTCCAGAGTGGAGTACACTGACAAATATTCAATGGATTGCTATGCCATACTGTACATCTCTTAACAGTGCCAAGAGGGTGGAAGCAAAAAGCCCAAATCTTTCCTCAGTCAAACATTTTGAAGTTATCTGAGGCAAATTTGGCAGCTAGTTGCATCTTTACATTAAATTTGTATGCAATTGCACCCCCTCTAAAACTCGCCTCACATTCTGTCAGAACAAAATACCACATTGACAAGGTCACTGTAAACATGGTGCCATTTGAGATTTGAGTTAAGTTCTGGAATCCTTACACTCAGTTACTTACAGCTGCTGTATCACCCCCCAGTCGCAGAAATGACTACAAACTATCTAGTAGCTAAATGGCTGGAGAGTCACAATTGGTGGAAGTTAAATCCAGCATTAACTCTAACTCTCTTTACTTGGAATTTTAAGAAACTTTTTTTCAGCTCTTTTAACCTCAGTCACAGAGCTAGAGTTGGGTGACACAGTAAAGAGGTGGAACATGATTGGGTCTCCTGTAAACATACAACACTTATTGGTGCTTAGCAGATAGAACCATAAAGAGCTGCGGCCTAAAGAGAGACAGTGGGTTTGAAGATAGATTTATTTTTTTTCAGTTTACAGGGCAATTCATTGATTAAACCAAAAAATAAATAATAACCCACACAAAATAACTCAATAACTCAAAAAATGTTATAATTCGTATGGTACAATATCATCTACTCTTCAACCCTCATTTGTGTTGAGGAAAAACTCAAAATATATTTTAATGGGAAACCATAACAGGTTCATTACAGTTTACACTTTTTGGCAAACCATCGCAACTATATAACATAACAAAAGCAATTAATTTAGGTTGTTTATGTGCTGTAAGTAGGCTAATAATGAGGGTAACTCTCGTAGTATAATGCAGAAACATTTCAGGCAATTCAGAGTCATTGTAAGTTTTTGGATTTTTGTATAAGCACAATGTAGTGATTAGTATGAGAAGCACTATCTACCAAGCTATAGTAACTAAAGGTAAATTCTCCACCACAAAAGACATGCACATAGTCTGTGGTGGATTACCGCCCTTTTTGTCCCTCATGCATCCCACAAATCAGGTGTTTGGTGGCAAAAACTGATGACGGACTAGTCCTCTCAACCTCAATCAGCTTCACTGGAATGACCTACCCAACAAAACCAAGCAGGACTGACAAGGTTTCTGTCAAATGAACAATAGTAATGTCCACTCTATTCATTCTAATTATTTCGTTTGACCCTAAAATTCATTTGCGTTTGACACAGCATTCACTCTCAGTTACCTCTAAATTGGCTTAGATGTGACAACCTCCTCAAGCATAAAGGTGTTTTGAATTTTTGAAGAAAACCGATTGACTTCAAATTGAAAAAGCTGATTGAATTGAAAGCAAATTAAACCGGGCCATGGTTATTATGAAGATTGAGTCATCAGTCTTCTTTTGTCCTCTCTGTCCCCCAGGGTGTCCTACAAATCAATCTACAGCTGAAGTGGTCAGTGGTCAGTATTGCTTTCAGCGGGAATGGGAATTGGTAAATGGGACCAAACATAAGCTGTAATGGATTGAATCTGAAAACAAGCTAGAGGTCATGATGAGGAAGATGGGGTATTCATTCATTCAGTAGCTGTCTTGTGAATTACTGTCCCTGTGCCCCATCAAGCCTCTGGCTGACTGATGCAGTGAAGGCAAGAAAAAAGGCTGATGACCCATCTGCCTGTGAATGAAGATGCACAAAAGGCTTATGAGCCAATGTATTAGTTTCAGGGATGTGCAAACTATTGTGGCCAAAGGTGTTTTGGATGCTGCTCCTGTACCCTTTTTGCTGAAGTGTACTTATGAACCATAACTTTTTAAAAACCTAATTATTACTTATCATGAGAAAGTCTGCCAAGCTTGGACAATGACATCTCTGTCTTAAGTGTGGGTTTTATCTCTTTTAGAGACTGAGATGAGATGGAACTCCATACATTACTTTCATACTTTGTGTGTGATTGTGCACTATGTGCTATAATTTGTTCATTAGTACTATCATGCAGATTAAATCAGCATTTCTGAGTTGGTTTGCACATTTGCCTGAATCTGAGGCTACACTGACCATGACACATTTCATTAAGCAGTTAATTAGCGCTCACACAGGAGGTTGTATTTGTCTTTGGTTTTGTGGTCAGTGTGTTGTAACTGTTAGCCTTCAGCGGCAACTGTTGAGCCATTAGGTATGATTCTTTTTAAAGGATAAACAAACAATACTGAAAATACAAATTTTCCGTGGACCTGGTTGAATTTCACATTGGCCTTTTTAAATAGAGAGAGTACCAGTGTAATAACAGCTCCTACAGAGAGTGTTGCATTATGGGTTGTTTGTAGCTTTAATGTTACCAGGTACGCAGATTTCCATTTATATTGTGTTTGTAAGCATTGATTAGCTCTAAAAGTCCTTAGTTTGCCCAGCTTAACCTACAGGATTTCCTAACACTTTCTGAATTTGAAAACTGTCTCTAGAAACAAACTGAAAACAATCAAATACTAAACAACCAAAAATGACCTCTGTCACTCAGTTTTACATATATCAACATAGGCTGAGACCCCTTCATTGTTTGATTTGATTTGATTCACTGTTAGAGAAGAGCTGTGTGTTATTTTCTATCCTGTTTTGTCCTGAGACTCGTTATTACTCATTATCTTGTAATGACAACCTTGTTGCTTGAATTGAAAGTTTAATTTACTTAAATGAAAACCAATCTTAAAAGCAGCACATATTATAAAATTGTTTTAATATTGGCACAAATTACATCAACAACATAGATTGAATGAAACTTTAAAGATGTGGATACTTCAGAAGAGGCTCATTAAATGTTTTAGGAATACTGAAAGCAACATGAGATTTCCTCAGGTTTAGAGACCTTAAAAACAAAAAAGGGGAACTAGAATATGTCTATGACCCTTACATATGGGGTAGGATAAATGGCAAAATCAGGAGTAAGCACTGCATAAATCAAACATGCTACTGGAGTACATTCAAAAATGTGCCTATCCAGGCACAAAAATAAGTAATGCACACATATGTATCAGTGATATTCACACACACACACACATATTGATGCGGGCAGAAAGAGTGGTCGAATGTGCGTTACTCAGTGGTTGCTGCTGCCTTTGGCCTGCAGACATGGAGAAGGTTGAAATTCAATCAGTCACAACTCTGGCAGGAACCTCTAATGTGTGTGCGCATGAGAGTGTGTGTGTGTGCCTTGTGTCTGTGCATTTTAAAATGTGTGTATCTATGCATAGCCCTTCATGAGTGTGTGTGTAATATCTGAGTGGATGCTCACCTGCTAGTATTAGTGCTTGTGTATGCACATGTCTGGATGAGAAAGAGTGTGTGAGATGCATGAGGTTAAGTGAGATTGGGAGTGTTTGGGCATGTGTGTGTGTGGGATATACAGCTCTACAGCTTTTCACCTCATTTCATCATCTAAGAAAACAATAAAAGGAAAGGAATAGTTTAATATTTCTGGTTTTCTTCTTTGATCAGATTTGATAATTTTTATGGTTTTTTTTTCTTTTCTTTTTTGTTACTTTGATTGCTTTGCAGGTCACAGCTTACACTTTTGCATATAAACAACATACAGTCACAAATTGTTCACTCTACATCCCTGACAACATTTTTCCAAACTATATTCATTTTTATCTGTTCTGAGATAATGAATCAATAAATTTGAATTGTGTGTTCGCTTTCCATATATGGAAAAGGGACTATTTTTCAAACCTGTTTCTCTTTTTTTCTATAAATAATTTCTTTGAGTGGGTGGTCTCCAGAACAGGATGCAGGAAAAAAGCAGCAACTATTTTGTAGAGCCACACTGTCTCTACAAAAATATGATTACCATGTTGTGAAAGGTCATGTCTTCCTGTGAACTTAAGTTGCCTGTCAAAAATTTAAACACAAGCCCTGATTTGGCCAAGGAAGCCCAAACACAACAGCATTGCTTCCTTTGACCTTCAGTGTGTTGTGTATGTTGACAAATCAGCCAGCTCCACCTACCTATTTTACCTACTGAAAGACAATCACAATGAATTTATCCACAATCACTGATAAAAGGAAAACATTCACACTGACTCCAAGCCACAGAATGTATTCAAACAGATATTTCGATCCAAGTCGTCAATTGAAAAGGTCATTGATGCTGCTTCTGTGTTCTGCAACAAACACACAATGTAATGGGTCACATTTTATAGGGGCAAAAGTGAGACATGCCAAACTACACCTGAGAATGATGACACAAAACCATGATTGGGTGATGAATAGTGAACGGGTGAAGGTTTGTGTGATTCTGGACAAAGTAAATGGGATCTTAGACGTGTTTTAAATGTAGGTAATTAGCACACCTGTTCAGCTGCTTGTTAATGCCAAGTATCTAATCAGCCAATCACATGGCAGCAACTCAATGCATTAAGGCATGTAGACCTGCTGAAGTTCAAACTGAGCATCAGAATGGGGAAGAAAGGTGATTTAAGTGACTTTGAAGGTGGCATGATTGTTGGTGCCAGACAGGCTGGTCTGAGTATTTCAGAAACTGCTTGATTTACTGGGATTTTTCCACACAACCATCTCTAGGGTTTACAGAGAGTGGTCCGAAAAAGAGAAAATATCCAGTAAGCTGCAGTTCTCTGGCCAAAAATGCCATGTTGAGGCCAGAGGTCAGAGGAAAATGGCCAGACTCCTTCAAGCTGATAGGAAGGCAACAGTAACTCAGATAATTATATATTAATATATTAATAATTGTTAAGGTCCCCCTTCTCTTCCTCAGCAGCAACTATTTTGTAGAGCCACACTGTCTCTACAAAAATCCTCTTCCCCTTTGGGAGCCGGGTTTTTCTTTGTTAAGAAGAAAGATGGTTCCCTCTGACCCTGCATTGATTACCATGGTCTCAACAACATAACCATAAAGAACAAATACTCACTTTGACTCACTTACCCTCTTATGGACTCATCTTTCACGCCCCTACATCAAGCTAGTTTTCACTAAGCTCGACCTCAGGAACGCTTACCACCTGGTGTGAATCAGGGAGGGAGATGAGTGGAAGACGGCATTTAACACTCCCCTGGGCCATTTTGAATATCAGGTGATGCCATTTGGTCTCACCAATGCCCCTGATGCTCTGTCCCGTCAGTCAGAACCCCCAGTACCCAGCACCATCCCAGAAACTATTCTTCCTTCCTCCTGTGTGGTGGCTGTGGCACAGTGGGGAATTGAGTCCCTGGTGCAGGAGGCCCTGCAGAATCATCCCGCTCCAGGTAACACCCCAGCTAACTGTTTATTTGTTCCCCCATCAGTCAAATCTCAGGTCCTCCAGTGGGGTCACTCCTCCCACCTTGTCTGTCACCCTGGGGTACATTGTACCCTGCAGTTTGTTCATCAGAAGTTCTGGTGGCCTTCTATGTTGAAGGATGTCCGGGAGTTTGTGACTGCCTGCTCTGTTTGTGCCCGAGGCAAGGCGTCCCATCAGCCCCCCACTGGTCTTCTCCACCCACTGTCAAATCCTCGCAGGCCCTGGTCCCACATTGATGTGGACTTCATAACTGGACTTCCCCCTTCCCAAGGTAACACTGTCATCCTCACTATTGTGGATCGCTTTTCTAAGGGTGTGCACTTTGTTCCCTTGCCCAAACTCCCCTCAGCTCTGGAAACTGCAGACCTGCTTGTCCAGCATGTGTTCCACATTCACAGTATCCCAGTAGACATCGTCTTGGACCAGGGTCCTCAGTTCACCTCCCAGGTGTGGCGTGCCTGTAAGGCTGTAGGAGCTGCAGCCAGCTTCAGCTAAGGCTATCATCCACAGTCTAATGGTCAAGTGGAGTGAGCTAATCAATCCCTGGAGGCTGCCCTTCGCTGCGTCACGGCCCGCCATCCTGTATCATGGAGTTCACACCTGCCCTGGGTTGAATATGCCCACAACTCCCTCTCCAGCTCGGCTACAGGTATGACACCTTTCACAGTGATGTATGGTTATCAGCCCCCCCTGGCCTCTCAGTTGAGCAGTCTGAGCTTTTCTGAATCTGTGTTTTTGGTAAGCTCCTGTGGACCTCCAGCTGCCTCTGTTATCCTCCTGGTCCCCCACCCCCCGCGGGTTCTTACTCCACTCCCTGCACCACTACCTGACTCTCTGCCCTGGACCTTTCCCCCAGACCTTTTTCCACCTGTTGCATTGTTGCTGTGGCAATAAACCACTTCTGTTCCTGCATTCCTGGTGTTCTGTGGTCTGACTCAGCGTCTGGGTTCTGTATACTGTATGTTAACCCATAACAAATAATATTGGGCGGCTGTGGCTCAGGAGGTAGAGTGGTCGCCCACGAACCAGAAGGTTGGTGACTCGATCCCCGGCTCCTCCAGTCCGCATGCCAGAGTATCCTTAGGCAAGATACTGAACCCCAAATCGCCCCCGAAGTGTGTGTGCATCGGTGTATATAATAAGTGCTGTATGAATGTGTGTGTGAATGGGTGAATGTGACATGTAGTGTGAAGCACTTTGAGTGGTCAATCCGACTAGAAAAGTGCTATATAAGTACAGTCCATTTACCATTTACCATAACCACTCATTACAGCCAAGGTCTGCCTAAGAGCATCTCTGAAAGCACAACACATCAAGCCTTGAAGCAGATGGGCTACAGCAGCAGAAGACCACACCGGGTACCACACCTGTCGGCTAGGAACAAGGAACTGAGACTACAGTTTGCACAGGCTCACCAAAATTGGACAAAAGAAGGAATGGAAAAATGGAAAAATGGAAAAAATGCGCCTGGTCTGGTGAGTCTCAATTTCTGCTGTGACATTCAGATGGTAGGGTCAGAATTTGGCGTAAACAACATGAAAACGTGGATCCATCCTGCCTTATATCAACAGTTCAGGCTGGTGGTAGTGGTGTAAAGGTGTAGTAAGATATTTTCTTGGTACACTTTGGGCCCCTTAGTACCAACTGAGCATCATTTAAACACCACAACCTACCTGAATATTGATGCTGACCATGTCCATCCCTTCATGACCACAGTGTACCCATCTTCTGATGGTGGCTTCCAGCAGGATAATGCATCATGTCACAAAGTTCAAATCATCTCAAACTGTTTTTTTTTTTTGTTTTGTTTTTTTTTATATGACAATGAGTTCACTATACTCAAATGGCCTCCACAACAGAGCACCTTTGGGATGTGGTGGAATGGGAGATTTGCATTATGGTTGTGCAGCTGACAAATCTGTTGCCATTGTGTGATGCTATCATGTCAATATAGACCAAAATCTATAGCTAGCTAGGTGTACCTAATGAAGTCGTCTGTGAGTATTTCTGTGTGAACTCTATCCTGGCTGGTAGAGCTTTTATACGACAAAGTAACAATAGACTGAAGGAACATTAAAAATAGATCAGCTGTTTGTTGACGGTGGTGCCAAATCCATTCACAGATGAGGATCATGAGATGTGGTTGAAAACACCATTAAAAGCGAGCAAGTGGACTTTAATGTATTATTATTTTTGGTAAACTTCTATTCGCAGGGTCAAGGAGGAACTGTTATGGCCATTTGGGTATTTGTGGAAACAATAATAACAATAATCTTAAATTCATATGCATTTGTATATGTAAAATGACACTATGTACTCATATAAGATTGCTTATCAAAGTAAACAGTCCTACCATGAATTTAAACCAGTGGCTGCCAAGGATGCAGGACATTACTCTGGCAATAAAGTCAAATATGATTGTTAGCCAATAGACCAAATCCTTTTAATTAGAGTAAATCAACTACCTGTGACATAATGCCATAAAGCAAAAATTTTAAAATGAACTGAATGCCTCTGTGTGTGTAACTGCATGAGGCTATCTTTGTGTACAGTGTAAGCATACATATGTGTGTTTGTGCGTTCGCAATTGCGTGTATGTTTCCAGGGAGTTCTACCTCAGGCTGTCGGAGTGAGTTTCTGTCTTCTATACAAGCAAAGGTTAGCTCTCCTAGGAACAGCCCACTGCCGAACTGCCCTTTACACACACACACACAGAGGCGCGTATGTGTACACATACACATACACATACCCAGAATGCACACCAATCCACCCTTTTACACAAATACACACTCACAGGTATATCTAGACAGGCTTTGTCTGACAGGGAAAACGTGGGAAAAACACTCTGCCTGACATTTGAAAATGCTGTCATTTGAAATGTGGCAGATAGTTGTCTAAAATTACTGACATAAAACTTTTTTCAGATTTTTCTTTGTTTTGTATCTTTAATTCACATTCCCTAGCCCCCATTACAATTTTCCTTTCCATCTTTTTGCTCCAATTTTGCACCATAACAACAACCTACTCTTCCTCCTCCTTTTTTTCTATTTTTATTTAACATTTACTTTCTTTCTCAGATTGTACTGATGCTGTGGTTTTTGGCCTTCTCTCCATTACCATGACAACTAAATTAGGATGAGGGAAGGGGGTTAAAGTTCTCCTAATCAATGGGATTTAGCTTTACCTTAAGATATGGCCACTGGTTTTATGTACCTCTGTGTGTATGTGTGCATATTCATATGCTTTTATTTGTCTGTGTGTATGTGATCATGGGCTCCTTGGTAACATTAGTATGTGTATCAGCTACATTGATTCTAACCCTGCTGCCATACTGTACTGTCTGTGCATGCTCACACTTTGCTTGCTACAGTAGCTTGGCCTTGGAAAGCTCGGAATAGCTTGAATAGCTCCCCTTCCCTTTGCTTCAATGCTCAGTGCTCTTCAGGGCATGTCAGCTAATTGGCTAACACCATTAATGCTGCTAATCACCATTAGCCTTTTCAGGTATATCTACAGGCGCGCGCGCACACACACACACACACACACACACATCAGCATGCTAACATGCACACAAACTTATTTCACATACATACCCATACAGTATTAGATACATTTACCACCCGCACACTCACTCCCAACATACACATACATATTGTCCATGCAATCCCAACTTGCCAATAATGAGCCAGAGGATAATTGCTGGAAACAAGTCAACCATGTCACCTCTGTCATTACGCCATAGTCATCAATATGGACTAAGGCAAAGGACAGAGTGTGAGTTCATGTGTGTGTGTTTGAAAAGGAGAGCAACGCAGAGAAGAAGAGAGAGGCAAAGATAAAGGGAGAGAGAGTGGTGATGCAATTGATTGGCAACATGATTGAATGGCTCTTATAAATGTTACAATGAGACTCAGAAGTCCAAAGCTCTGCCGGTGGCCCTTACAGGATGCAGTGTTCATTATAGCCAGCAATACAACAGTGTTGGATAGACAAACAACGCAGTGACATTTTGTATTTTTAAAGGTGTACCAGTGGTGGTACGTGCTTCGCTTGTGGTCGCTTGTGTAGTCTATATGTCAATGAAACCATGAATGTGTTCAGTAAATTTAACTGAAACGATTTTTTCCATGGATGGAGTGTCCAAAATTGAAAGGGTTTATCTTCTATATAGTATGCGGTATAATACCAGAAGACAGACAATGAGATTTCATGTAGAAAAAACTTGGAAGACGTAAACCTTTATGATCAGGTGTTCTTCCATTTTATCTTGAGTTTCCAGTATAGGAAATAATGCTTTTTCTTTGCTTCGCCATAGAAAGCAATGTGAGCTCTAATGGTTGCCGGCGCCATGTGTGGTGGTGCATATTCTCATTGCTCAAAACCTTTACTCTTGTAAAACAGACATATGTGGATTAATAACTCTTCAGTTAAAGCATGGATTTCTTTGTGTGAGATGTTGAATGCACCATCCTCTTCAGCTCTTTCTGCTCTGCCAAGCTGAATGGGCTTACTGACCCCTTGGGGAAACCATCCTCTCCAGCTATCGTTGGTGAGAACTGCAATTGTACTGGGTCCCCCTTAGTCCACAATGCGGGCAGCAATGAGATAATTTCAGCTGCACTCAAAAACAAATTTGTACAAGCCGCACTAAGGTGAGATTTATGCTTTATCTGAAGTGGTTTCAAACACCATGTTTTGCTTTTAGAAGGGACAAGGCTTCAAGGATGAGGACTAAGTGGCTTGTTTGGTAAACATGTATCTCATTAACCTCCACAGCTCTGACAGAGTGTAGTACACAGCTGCGTCCTTGAGCTTGTCTATGGATAGCTCAGGGAAACACTGGATGACAAAGTCCCAAACTTGTCAATTATAATCTTACGTCTGCAGCACAAATACAGGTGTATTTTGTTCTGTAAGTTCACATTCAAAGGTAGCATTAAAAGCCTGTTGTAATAGCCTACTCAGGTTGTATCCCCTGATCTCACTCAAAGAATTGTTTATTGCTTGTCTTATAGTCTCGATGTGATGAATCGTACAAATGGGTACAAGGGCACACACTCTTGACAATCCCTCCTCAAAGGCATTCACTGTGTTGGACTAGGTTGTACACACAGAGAGTGATGAAAGCAGTTGTAGACGTAGCCCCATTGATTGTTGAATGAAAGAAAAACTCAAGAAGCTTATGCCATCCAATCCTTATTTTCCCCATCTCTCTCATTGTAGTTTCATTCTTCTGGCTATTGTATTTCTCTAGTTGCATAACATCCTTTTCCTTACATCCCCTCCTACCCCAGTCATTAATACAACACAAGAGTGATTTTAACTAGATGCGTTGTTATCTGTATTGTTGGCACTAAATTTGCTTTGGCAAATAACCAGCTCTCTTTTCCATGTGAGAAAATGTGGTTTGAATTGAATTAAACTAGACTAGACTATAGGAAAGGAAAAACGCAGACGATAATATCAGTGTGAGAAAAGGAGCACAATGAGATAAGAAATTAAAAAGATTTCCTCAAGGGTTGTGATCCAATTGGAGACAAAGAAGGTTTTTACCTCTCTCTCTCTCTCTCTCTCTCTCAACGACACCCTCTCCTCCTCAGTCCAATTCTTTTTTCACTTAGCAATTAGACCATTGTGTCTATCAATACTGTGTGGAACAGAGAGAGGGAAAAAAAAGAGTGTGTCTCCCAGTGTCTCAGTGACACTCTTTCTTTGCTCAACTCTGGACCATTTGAAGAGATGATTCTGGTTTTTCAGCATGTAATCAATACAAACTTGTTTGACTCAAAATCTCCCCTACTCTACTCTTCCTGCTGAGGGACTGTCTCTGGTTCGATTACCTCATGAATTCTCATCCTGCGAAAATGCTTACAGTGGCTGTGTAGCTCAGACAATGTTAACATGTAAATTCTCAGGGCATACATCATGGATGAGAATATTGATTATGGAAGTAAGTGCCTCATAATTCTTTGCACTTGCAGCTGCCACAGAAACAGTCACGTCTGGGGATATTTTCTGCACAATGCAGAGGCACTTGCATATGATTAATAATTACATTTTTGATGCATGGTACATTTTCATGATAAAATGTCTTCAATTATGTTATGTATTCTGTGTTTAAGCAGGTTTCACAATCCTGTCTTGACATTAAGTCTTGACATTAAACACTTTTTCCTCCTCATTAAAAAGCACAATGGTATTTCCTAGAGCATACTGTGTGACAGAAAACATGATCATACACAGTGCTCATCTGAAGTGGATCACTTATGGTGCTGTAGATTAAGGTTGCGATAGGGTGATGAAGCTAGTGCCGTGTGAGGCTGACTGCTTAAAACCCCCTGGTGGGAAATTCACCAGTCCAAATTAAATGAAACACTGTTAATGCAAAGGATTATCATGTACAAGCATGCATTCCTAATATAAAATAATAATAATTAGGACATTTAAAGATACAGGATTTGGGGGTCATATGCAGAGATGTAGCAATTTTATGACATAACTAGACCACATATTGCACACAGCTACATGGCCTGCCTTGTAACGCTGCTTATTTCAACTGGAAACTGCCTGTGAACTTGCAATGAATGCCCCACACATACTTGCATGCATTAGAGAGTGTTGGTGCTGTGTAGTAACAATACATAGTTTAAGAAAATTATAATGTGCCACTAAGTTTTGGCCTGATTGAAGCACTGCTCCTCACAGCAAAATGTAAGGTCTTCTTGGTCGAAAAGACTCTTATTAGCTTATTAACTCTCATTAGCTTATTAGGGTATTGTCCATATAAGTTTGTGCCACCATAAGCATGGAGATCTGTCTTTATTAATGTTAAACATCTCACTTATATGTAATGCAGTTTTTTAAAACACACATAAAAATAAAATAATCAAAATCTAAAATATGCATGGTATTTCTTGAAAAAAGTGTGTCTGGTCAGTCATGTCACTGAAGACAACTTGTGTGCCTTTAGAACAAAAACAACTCAGTTCAAGTTCAGTTTGACCACAAGATCTATGGGTTTGAAGGTTGATAAGAGGGTAAAACACTGGATGAGAGTTTATGAAACTCTGAGGCAGGGTTACACAACTCTGGAAAATTATCATGATGACAATTAGTTTATCCTTCTTTGCAATGTTCTGCAGAAGGACAACATGTTGTGGCAAAAGTTGAGCCAACTCAACGTTCCACATCAAAATTAAAATGGATAAAAACAACTAGACCCATGTTACATGTTTTGTTGAGTTGTGCACTTCCCAGGGCAGTTTCAGGCAATTTCAAAAGAAAGAAAAATCCATACTTTTAATCAAGGTAATTGTCTGTTTCATTTGGTCAGCTGTCAGAGGTGTCATATCCCCTTTTACGTGTGCATCAGTGTTATGGTTTCCAAAAGCGGTCAAAATTGACCTCTTACGAAGTTTAAACCACATGGAGGATTTTTGTCACTGGATGTCTGGATCATAGAAACAAGCTGAGCAAATGTCGGTGGCAACTGGGCTCGTACCCTACGAAAAATCTTGTGTCCACTGAACTGCATTGAAAAAACACAAAATGTCCTTAACAAATGACACTGAAAGAATCCTAATGACATCATCAAACTCCATCTTTTGTTGTCATTTTGACTGAGAGACCCCTAGCGGCAGAAAATTACATGTTGTGTATTTTGGGATACACTTTCTTTAACATATTCAATATATTTACTTATATTCTTTAATACAAGAAAACATTTTTAAAATTTTTTTTTCTAATTGCTGATTACAAAAGCCCTGTATATGTAAGGATGGGAAAGGTCATGTATCTGTGACTTTAAAAGCCTCACTCCTATTCTGCAGCTTTTTGGTGCATTTCATAATGCAAGCAGAATATTGACTCCATCACATTATTCATGAACCTCTAAGCAAGGCACATAAAAACCTAGATAGAAAAGCCTATACTGTATGCAGAAATTTAAAGTGGCGATTCATTTTGTTTAGAGGGCAAATTCTCTTTTTTCCTCTGCTCTCTGCCTATACCACTCTCTCTTTCTCTCATTACCCCCGCGCTTCCTATCTGCATGAGAATTGCATATCAGTGGTTCACAGAGGCAGCATAGTAGCTTCCTTTGAGGCCCCCCAGCATATTCAGATAGCCTGCAGAAAGTCATTTTAATGTGCGACTGGCATATATTTACAGGGAGGAAGAGTGAGAAGACACAAAGAAAGTGTGAAGGAGAAAAGAGAGGGATTCATGGAAAGATGGAAGACAGAATATGAGCTGAGATGAAAACAAAGAGAAACGTAAAACAAGGCAGCAGTGACTGTCCTCCCCCTCTGGGCCGGTAAGCTGCAAATATGCCACCTTGTTTTGACTTGCAGGCAGGTGTAGTGCTCCTCCCAGAGCCTCCCAGATTGCTTGCTTGACCAGATGAATAAATGAGTAAGCAAACAGATTTACTAGCTCGAGAGATGAAAATAAACTGAAATTATTGTTATAATCACCTAAAAAATACTCCAGATTTTATTATAAGGGTTGCGAGGATAAAACCAGTTTCTGAGAGGGAAAAAAGAAAACAACATAGCAAAGATTATTACTGTGATCTAAGATCTTTGCATCAGAATAAAAGTGAAACTAAACTGAAGCCATAATCTGCATTATTCAAGGTTTCAAGTCCTATGTTTCTCAGACAATGTTATATATAAACTTGTTTAAAAGCTGATCTGAATGAGAATTTCTTGTTATATTTATTCCTTCAGCACTTATTGTTGAAGGCCCACAAACAAGGCCTAAATGTTACTTCATGCTATTTTTTTTTTTCCTTCATTTTATTTATTTTATTTACTTACCTGTGCAGAGAGAAGTGATTCCTGTAATACACACTGTGACCTCATGTGGCCAAAATGCAATCTGTCAGGTAAAGTCAGGTGTCAGGGTGTGTGACAACCTGGGGCCAGGGCTACACAAAAATAAAAGAAAACCTCCTATGTCCTTATGTCCTTTCCTAATTACTTTTCCCTGACCAAAACTGAAATGCCATGAGGTCAAAGAGAGATGTGAGGGGCAATTCTTAAGGATGCAGGAAAAGACAACCATGGTGTGACAGAGAAAAAAGTCAAGCGCACATTTATAAACTTAATTTCAAAGAAATATTTGTGATGAATTTTAACATTCCTTTTATTCAAATTTGAGCCATAATTTCCCTGTTAATGATCATTTAATTTTATTCTCAATTGTGAAGTACTTTGTCAGGGCTCATATTGAATTGACTGCTTCAATATGACTGCTGTACTATAAATTAATTATTGATAATCCTTCTGAGATTTAATAATGATGATTGAGATATCATCTAATGGAGGTTTAGCTATAAATGTGATTAATTGAAGGTACAAGCAATATAAATAGCCATAGCCATGCACGACAGTGGTGCACAGTCGACCTTTTTTGCTTCCTTTTACATTGACAAGTGTCATGAGTGGTGGAGTGGGCACATGTTCTATGAAACAGAATCAGGTGCTCATGCAGTTTTAAGTCTGGTGAAAAGTTGTGTTCAGTTTTTGTCATGAATTTACACATAATTATTCATCAGGTCCATGGTGTGTGCATCAAAATGTCATGGCAAACAAGGTTTAAAAATGGGACAAATTAATGGAAAAAAGAATATTGACAACATTAGTATTAGTTCTAATAATGCCAAGGTCTACTAATCTTTGTTTTATATTAATCTGATTCCAAAAATACAGTTACAGTTACAGGACAGAGATCGAATACTCAATAAATAATTCAGTATTCAACAAAAAAGCAAGCATTTCCCTTTCAACTGTGGCACAGTTTGATTTCTCTTGCCCCTTTACTTTGTACCATCTTTTCATGTTCTAGTGGAGGACCAATTGAGAGGGAATGGGATGAAGAGGAATAAAATCAATGGAAGAGCAATGCTCGTCTGTAACAAAGAGAAAACAATGTGAAGATTGTTATAGTCTCTTTGAAGACAAGCTCTCTTCCTTTTGTTCTGCTCGGTTGAAACTAGATCCACTGGGAAAGAGGAAAAGGGGAGGTATGGACAAAAGACTGAGAGAGAGATTGAGGACTTAAAGAAAATAATGTAAAGAAGAAGAGGGAGATAAATTGAAGAGACTGGTGAATGTGAGAAAAATAATGACAAAAAAGGGATTTACAGAATGAAGATATAAAGAGTAGAGGAATGAGTGATAAAGAGAGGAGAGGAAGGGACAGAGAGGGGAGGTAAGTAAATCCACTTCATCTTGGATCTGACAAGACTCTATGCCCCAATACTATTTTAAGGTAATCACAGGGGAGGAGGAGGTGACGGATGGAAGCAGAGGTAGAGATGAGAGCGAGAGACAGAGAGTTTGCAGTTCTTTCTTTTTTTATGTGCAAGTAAGTGTAACAGAAAGTCAAGTCAATTTGATATGTCCAGACAAAAAGGGAAAGAGGTTGAGCGAGGGAGATGAAAACAGAACAAAGGCCTGCTGAAAGGAGAAACATTGCTACAGTTCAAATGTGGACAGGAGACTCCTGATGTTTGCTGTGAAAAAAATAAAGCGTCAATGTGTCTTTTAACTTCAAGCATACTGAAATCCACTGCAATTTGCTGAAGTAACTGGGTTGTTCTAAAGACTTTTTTTCAGTTCTGGGGGACCAAAAAGTACTGCCTACTGTCCACAACTGGGCCACAAGACAATATCAAGTTTAGAATTTATTGTTACACCTGGTCAACAAAGAAGTTTTTTTCCCCCATTTTGATTTTCCACAAACATTTATAGAGTAATTAATTAATCTTGAAGCACGGATGCAAAATTAGAACGTAGAAATTGTTCTACAGGCTCTGATCTTGTCGCTCTCAACAAGAGAACACCAAGCTCAGCACAACAGAGACTGGTATGATGATAACAACTTCATCCCTATGGGAACCCAGATTCAGAGCCCACAGGTGGAGCCGGGGCATTAAAAAAAAAGCTGTATAAACAGCAGTAGCAGCAAGTGACTGCAGCAGGTACAGCAGAGAGTTGAGGTGAGCAGTGCAGCAGCAGCAAAACAATATAGTGCAGCAGAGCACTGACAACTTAAACAAATGGTCCCATTGCGCACGTTCTATGACCATCCATCCATCCATCAGCTATACCCTCTTATTCACTCTATGGCCATGTTTCCTAATATTTACATGTGGAGCCTTATATTTAATGTAGCTAAATCAGGTCAGACAAGCTAATAAAATGTTCATATGCAAAAAATCTCAAACACACCAGATCTTGTTTACATGCAGCATTGAAAAGCCTTCAAATATGCTGTATAAGCTCTACTATCACTGTTGACACTGTTAATTGTGTAGCTGTTGACCTACCAGTCTAGGAAAACAAAAAAACAAAAAAACAAACAAACAAAAACACTGCAAGTTCAGCATCAAACTTAATTACTTGCTATGAGCTGTCTCCAGTGGTGGAAAGCAATACCAATGTTAACTCTTGTTTTGCTTTATTTCTATCACTTGGTTTCTATAACATGGTCTCTTGCCCTCTAGGCAGCATTAATTCTTCATCCTGTTGGACTGAGGGCAGACTGGATGCTACAGTGACTCACTATCATCTCTTGAGGTACAATGTGGTATTATGAGAAGGGATGTGCTGGGGCTAGCTAGTTAGCATGCTAACTTCAGCAGATAAACTGAACAGCCACAACATTAAAACCATTGATCATTTCAGTGAATAACACTGATCAGTACAATAAAATGTTCTGTTGGGAAACCTTGGGTCCTGCCATTCATCTGGATGTTACTTTGACACATACCACCCACCTAAACGTTGTTATATACCAAGCACACACCCCCATGGCAATGGCAACCCCCGCCATATGGACATTGTGCTAGCCATGTCTTGATTGGTCACAGCTGCTTTGGCAGCACAAAGGGGACCTACACAATATGGTTTTAATATTGTGGCTGTATTTCTGCAACACAACACACAGATATCTTTCACATAACATAACTGTTATTTCTTCACATTCTGTTAATAAAAAAAATTGAATGTTGTAAACTAAAATACTCACACCTGTAAAGTGATGGCATTTTAAAATATTAATATATGAGTACCAAACTAAATATCATATCTTAGTTAAGTTGATGCAAACAAATGGTTGGTTATCACAAGTAGCAACAGTATTTATTTACTTTAAACAACACATCTACATCCCCCACAAACCTTTAATTTCCCTGCAATGTCTTGACTTGAGTTTGAATTGACTTTCCACCAAACCATGGACTGTGCCCTTCTTCCATTTGGTTCCATAAACTGTGCCAGAAAAAAAAAGGTACACTCTGAATAAAATTTGATGTGTGGTACATAATTTACAGTACTAAAGTCTTAGACACTAAAAGTATGTTGAGGACACATCTAAAAATAATGTCAAAAAAAGCTTTTATCTATTAATCAACCTCAACACAAAGTGCAGTAAACAGACCAAAAACTAAATCAAATCAGAATTTTGCTGTAACCATCCTTTGCCGATAAAACAGCACCAGTGAACAGTTTTACAAAGGCTACTAACTTTAGTACAGTAATGTATGTCCACTCCTGCCAGTCTTCTCGTTAACTACCCTCAGGTGCTGTAATATAGCCAGATGGTAAGTTATTAATTTAAATGCATAACTTACTAAAACTTACATTCAAGTTAAACTAAGTCACATCCAAAGTACAACAAAGTGCAACTCTTCTTTTCTCATAGCACATCTAAAGTGTATGTCTAATTAACCAGTTCAGTATCTTCCCTCCGAGAATTTGTAAAACCAGTTTCAGACTGTATGTGAGCACTGCCATTTTTAACTGCTTTCCAACAGCTGAACTTGGCCTGTGCATCACATATATACATTTTGGCATATACATGTTTTTTTGTTTTTTTCTTGGCATCATTTCATAAGATGATTATGTGCTCTTGCTCTCAAATCCTTCTCAACATGGAAATTGATTTCAGTTCAAAACAACTGATCTGTGTGATGAACTGTCAGAAGGTTGAGTTCCTCCTGTTTAGGCTACATTTAACCACTCATAATGTCCTGACATGCACCAAAGTGTAATTAAGCATTGATTCTCAGATTGATAAATGTCCTGTCTGTTGTTCTGGGCAGTCATTTGTTTTATAACTCTGCTCTGTATATGCCCCAATGTTTGAACATCTCCACATGCCCAGAGAGATCAATGTTGTCCATCCTGATGGGAGACAGTGTGTGGGTTGTGGATGTCTGCATGTCTTAGGCTGAACTTTTAAATGTGACGACTTTCAGCTGAGTTGGACAGAAAATCCAGCTTGTCTGCACAGTTGCCATTTTAACCAACCAAGAACAAGATCTGAGCACTAGCACAGACCACAACATACACAATCACAGATCACAGAAAAGTTTGAAGTGGTGGAATTGACGAGGCAAACTCATTCCCCCCCTGTCAAATCGGACATGATTTGATTTTATGCTTCCCACAAAGAGAAAGAACTCAAAAGGTCAACCATGTTTGCAACCAAGAGAAGGCATTTCCATACAGACTCTTGACACATTCTATAAAACCCTTTCCACTGCATAGGTTAACAGAGAATATGAGTTATTTTACCAGAGGCTATGCATAATAAGAAACTCGCTCGTTGTGCAAAGCAATCACTTTTCCACCAGCAAGTCTGCCACACTGTCTCGTTATACATGCACCATATTGTGTAGGAATAACCTGTTTCTCATTAGCGCACTTGGAAATGCCACGGTTGGGCTTTGCTCATACATTTGCTTTCTCCTTAGTTGAAAGCCTCGGGCTACGAGCACAATGACGGCACAAGACTCCCCAGCTAAATTTAAAAAGATGTTGAGGATGAAAACAACACTGATGAACATTACTGTTTTAGTGACTCTCTCCACATATGCACTTAAAAGAGTCTATAAAATGTGATGCTTTGTGTGGGTATACTTCTACACAAAACACACAAAATTGCTGTGATTTCATACCAGTCAATCAGCCCAATTCTGCCTTCTAAAGTTTAATGAAACCTACAGTCAACCATTCTCTCGATGAGATTAGCCCAGTTTTCATCACGCAGCTGTTGCGGTGCTCCCCAGACAATCCAGAGTCTTAAGCGGCCTTCTCCAAAGCATCTACCCAATGCAGCTTGATTTGTTTTCTGTTAGAGCAATATTTCTCTGCAGTTTAATACTGACACAGTATGATAGTATTGATGTTGTACATCTTTGAAGTCAAACTGCAAGTCTCTGCTGATGGGATTAGCCCACTTTTGATTATTGTGAATTTCATTTCTTCTTTTTTTTCATTAAAGCAAATGCATTATTTAGACCCTTTTATTTTATTCTGAGAATATCTGCTGAGCATGCATGCTCTTTCCCAGCCATGCCTCACACATTCATACAGTAAACAGTCACCCTGTTTTTCACTGCTGGCAACAGAGCACCACCACCTTTTATGGCCCTAAATGCCCCTCCAGTATCATCATCATCATTATTATTATTATCTTTAATATTGCTGTAGTTATTGTTATTATACATTGTTCTTTCCATTTATGCTGCTGTCTCCATGATAATATAATTGAACTTATACTGGCCATGTTATATCTACTGTAAATTGGACTCCTCATAGAACTTGTAAATCCCGATGAGATACTGAGTGCAGTATTGGGATATAATGATGAACTTCAGATGAGCTTCAAGTAATAATTCCAGTTTATTATAACTTGGATCTTAATTTCATAACCACGGCCATCATGTCTTTCAGTTATGATATTATTGTACTTACCAGTCAATGGTAAGATGTGGGAACAGGCCACATGCTAATTTTGATGCCACTTTTATTGTGTGTAAGGTACCATGTGCCCATTAGTTCTTAACTGAATGCTCCTCTACAGCAGCTAATGGAAAAGGCATCATTAGGCTTCTTTATTCTCCTCATGGACCAAAACAAATCTGCAAAACATAGCTTGTCCACACTCTTTTCTTTACGTCCTAAGAGGTTGTTGTTAATAAGATATAACAATACATGCAATAATATGTATTCTGCCATGCAAGTTTTCAAAAAATCTCATGTGCACAAAGTGCAGAAAATGTGTCTATCTAGCACATCAAGTCATTTTCTGCTAACATTAGCTAACCCCAGATGGCACTGCCAACACTTCCAGTATATGTAAGGTCTACCTCAGCCTTCACATTAAGAAGGAATTCCAGTTTTACAAATGAAAGTCAGTTTACAGGTGTTGAGGAGTACTGCTACATATGTGTATAAATGTGTCCTTTTGTGGCTCCAGAGGCAGCTGCACAGAGTCTGATAAACTGAGGCTGAAGACTACAAGTGTATGGAATTGAAAGAAGTGAGTTTACTTTTGAGTTGACTTCTTTAACCTGCTCCTCATCTCTGCTAGGGCTAGAGGCCCCAGGCTACATTAGCTGCTACTATAAAACAAACTAAAATCTCTGATCAAACTGTTGGTGGTTGGTGTTGAGTTGCATCATGGTTACCTCCCAAAAAAAAAAAAAAGAAAAAAAAAAAAGAAACTGCAAATATCAAAGATTATTTAACCTGATGTAGATAATTTAACCTGATGTGGATCGACCTGATCGCAGCAAGTATTAGGATCAGTGCGATACTGATCCCGGGACTGGTCTATCCTTAGTTGTAAACAAAGCGCTATATGGAAGGAAGCAAATACATCTAGAACGTTAAACGTTAAAAATCCATCCATGGACAGTAAAACGTGTGCACTTATTCCCCAATAGGACTTTGTTCTTGGGAGATCCCAGCAATTAACTTGATAAGTGCAATAGGAGGGAAAAAAAAAAAAAAAAGCTGTTAAAAAACATCCTGTGTGATCATGGCCTGAGGCTACTGCTGCCCCTTTTGACATTTGGTATGACCTTTCAAATGAGTGTCACTGGGAAAACATTGCCTGTGGTGATTTATAGTACTGGATTTTATGATTTTATGATTACCAATATCTTTTTAGCTGTGTCACACTCCCAGGCCTGCGCTTGGGGAGGAAATTGACAGAGCTCCCTAAAAGTGTCAACGTCAAAAGTGATAAATGCTAAATCAGGGGTCCTACCCATAGCGCTGACAGATGCATTTATGTTTTACAACTCAGAAGTCAGATTGTCACTAAGAGTTTCTACTCTTGTGGAATTAGTCCCCTTGCCATCACAATGTGGTAAACTCACTAGAACTTGACAGCAGGAATACCCCATAGAGTCTCTCCAGTGGAGTGTGAACACTTTTACATTAACGCCAGTGTATTTTGACATTTTCAAAGGCAACGGCCGAAAGAGTGTAAACTGTTTCTCAAGTCCTGACATTACCTTTTTTTTTAACATGGAGAAAACTGACAACTGGGACAAGTGAGACAGCCACTTCATACAAGGCTGCCTGTGAAGTCAAAGTGCCACTTGACACTCTTGACACTCACCCGTGTAACATGAGCAATATTAACCAGACACTTGGGTAAAGCAGTCACAATTATAGCCAGTGAATGACCCCCGTAGCTCCAAAAATCCCTTATTTTCTGAAAGCATGAAAAACATGAAGTTTTCACCTTCTGCAAAATGAGAGTCACAGTGCCATCTGACTTTTCACAGTGCTGGGATTAACCCACTTTCCATCAAGCAGTAAAGTCACAGAGATTTGACAGTTGTGCCTGCCAGACTCTCTACTTGAGTGTGAACTGGACTGACCTCTTTGCTTTAAAATGTCTGCTTTTTAGGAACTAAAGGGAAACTGACAGTGAATATTATGCATTTTCATATTTCCCACGGCTTTCTGAAGACCTATGAGTCTTTCTGGTCCCAAGCAGTCTGACGATCTCAACGCTATTTTTACACAAGCTGAAATAAGCTGAGTCATTTGTCTGTTGTCTCTTCTTGTAACAAGTCCTCATCTTGTTAACACCTGAGCAACATAATTTATTTATTTATTAATGTCTTTCCAAAGAGTCTCACCAAGTTTTCTGTTTTATCTCCTTGTTAACACCTGGTGAAGTTTAGGCTGTTAAGATATTTCACAAGTCACTGGGATTAATTTCGGTTGAATGGTTTGTCTTGGGGTCTGGTGCATTTCAGCTGCAGACAATTCCTGGATGACTGGGTGAGTTCTGTGATGGCAGAAGATTGTCACAATACAATACAATTCATAGAACAGGGATTAACTTCATAACTGCAAAAGGGTCACCTGTCAGAAAAGAAAAGGCCTTTGAGACACTAACGTTGACCAATGCTGTCATTATTCTGTTTGGGACAATCTCTCACTTCCTTACTATGCCTGTAACAAGAGTTGGAGCGTCTAAAAGATCTCATTCAATTTGTTCTAACCCTGTGACACTGTTAACAGTCACTTTGACAAGACTATGATCTGGCACTGACTGAATGAAAGGGTGCCACAGATTCTCTTCTTCTTTGTGCTGTTTGTATTAACCAACCAAAGCAACACTGATCTTTGCAAAATTCTTTTAATTGACTGGAAACGATCTAGTTGTGTCATTTACATTTTTAGAACCCTTTGATCTTCCAAAGTGCAGTTTGACAATTAGGATTGTCAGACTAAAAACTCCTAAATTGAAATTTGCTGCCAACTGCATCTATTCATCAGAAAGGGCAACCTGGGATCCATTTATACATTTTCAACTGTGCAAAGAACCTCTCACTGCAGGTTTTATTGACTTCTTAAGAAAATCCTCAGTGTGCCAGGGAAGATGCTCTAATCTGTTTCTATTTTAATATCCAGGGTATTGATGTTTAAAACTCCTAACATCACAAAGCTCTGGCTGATTTGTGCCACTTGACACCTCTCACAGCGTTGGGATTAGCCCACTTTTCTTCACTATGCTGTCAGGACCACAGGGAAGTGACACGAGCAATATTCCCCTGTCGTTCTCAACATGGGAGCACAAAAATGAGCAAGAATTCCCATAAAGATACCCCCCTCCCCAACACACACGCACACCCCAGCATCCCAACAGTGATTCCTCTCCAGTTAATTTACTCCAGGGCCCTCTCTCTCGCACTAAGGCCTTTTATGCAAGAAAACACCCTTTGTAAGGAGGAGACACCTTTTGGATCCAAGATACAAAACACTTTATTTTTCTTCTTGTCTCCTCCCTTTGCCTCTCCAGCTTCTCTAATCACTCTTTGCCATTCTCTCCCTTCCCATTTTCTCTCTCTGCACATGCTTCGTTGAGAGCGATAGAGCAGTGCTTCTCAGCTTGTGCAGGTTTTTCTGATTCTCCTGGAGCCTCTTTGATATGGAAATTAAATGACTCTACTCAATGTCAGAATAGCTGAGGCACAATCCCAGTGTTAGCGGTTCTGGCATTTTCTGCCTTTTTTATTTAAAAAAAAAAAAAGAGCTCCTTTGCTCCAGCAAAACACCATCAAGAGAAGGGGAGAGAGAAGACACAATCACTGTCACATGTCACATCTACGCATTTTGCTGAGCATTATTCAATTTGATATGTCCACTTGCACAAAGGGAGCTTCTTCAAATAAACACCTCAGAGAACAAATTCAGATAAATGCCACTTTGTTGCTTTGCTGTGGTTTCCCCAGAGTAAATTCAGCTCACTCACCTGGAAAGTGACACACTATAAAGAATATAACAGAAATACTGCAGTCCTAATGAGCTCATCTGAACACAACTGTTTGAAAAGTGACAGTAGCGGCACTGAAACCTTGTGTGTTTGTTAGCTTTTCAGACTTAAATCCTCCTTCAACGACAATGACAGCAGATAAGAGAAAATAACACACTTATTGAACCTTTTTCCCAAGAAACAAAGGCACATATGGCTTCAAAGAAAGATCTAATGTAACATATTGCGGCACACTGAGAGCATCACAGCTGGATGCGGTCAAAACTTTATAATCGTTGACAGCCTTAGTGGCAAATTTCAGCTGATGAAACGTATTTGACCTCTGGGCATGCCTTGTTGAGGTAATGAAATTCTGAAATAAAGCCAGGCCATCAGGGAAACGTCTTAATTTCCCTGTTCAGTTTAAGGTCTTAACTTTAACCTTCCCTGCTGTTCTATTTTATTACTGAACGCATTATAACTCTGGGATATGATGACACAGATCAGTGGAGTCCTAAAAGTATATGGGACTCAAAGTGACATCTGAAGCAATGTTCTATTTTAGTACAACAAGAATTTATATGCAAGGCTAGATTACCAACCGGGCAAAGTGGGTGGCCACTCTGGGCTCCACAAGTCCAGGGGCCTAAAAAAAGTTCCAGGTTTACAGTGTGTGAGCCCATTTGCGCTAATTTAATTGAAACTTGTTTGGGATTGTCCAAATGAATCTTTATTATTTCATTTCTTTCTTCTTTTTCTCTACCATGCAGCAAATCTGAGGCCACATAATAGTTCAGTACAGTGAACCTGCACAGAACATTAAAGGAACAGAAATATAACTACATGTTAGGGCTAAGGCGATAACACAACAAGAGGGCATCAAGAACTGTGAATGGTCAACTCAGATTTTATTTTCACATACAAATTTCTGATGCTTGGTTCTGACTGGTCAGAGTGAAGACACGATGAACGAGTTTTCTGCATGGGGTAGTCCCATATTCAGTCATTCAAAATTCAGGACCTCTCCATCATCACTCATAAGAGGTAAATGAAAGAATGTAAAGACAATTTTGGGGGAATATGCTTATAGGTCCCATCCTTTTTGCACTTTTCCAGTACTTTGTTTGAAGTTTTAATATCCATACAAATATATATTTGTAGTTTTAAGTACCAAAAACCATCTCACCATAGTTTTTCATCTCCTCTGTCATGCCTGTTTGTGGAGATCCACCAAGCACAGAACATTTTGTGTGTGACTCCATTCTGATTGGCTGACCATTTTCTGAGTGAAAGTATATTTCTCCACTGAGTGAGCATTTTAATGCTTTACGGTGTTTATATAGCATCTAGACCTGCTTCAAAATCAGAAAAACATGGGAATCTCACATTTTTCAATATAGGACCTTTAAAGCATGATATATTATAAATCAAAGCTTACCCTATGGTTATATATGGCAGATTCCCCATTAACCCCGTGTCAACCATAAATCAGTAAATCTGGCCTTAATAGGGGCCTAGCAGCTCAAGTGAATGCTGTACCCTGAATTTATATACATTTAAATGGACCTAAAGCAAATGACAATTTACTGTAAATTATTGTTATTATAGTTGTGATCATGCTTTCAACAATGATCAATAGGAATGTAAATGTTTGTATTGTAAAAAAGCTGCTGATACTGCTATACAATATAGTGTATATGCTATAAAATAGCGTATTGCTTTCAACACATGGTAATAGCTAAAAGGTAATCCAGAAAATTTTGATTAATTTATTGCTTCTCATATCTAGATATATCTAGACAGCTGGAGAAGAAGTCTGTTCAAAAACATTTTTGCATTAAATTCAAACGGGAACTATAAACCAATTTTTCCAGCCTCTGCAGTTTCTTCAACAAACTTTCACTCTGCCTTTCACTATGCCTTTGTCTTTTCACCCTTTGGACAAAGAGATAAATCATGATTGTGTTTGAAACTGAAAATATCTGCATTAAAAAAAGTAAAATTGATAAAAAATTAAAAATTTAAATTACTGTGGAAAACAGGTGCATCTAAGTGCTGATTTTGTGAATTGTAAAATACATATTTTCTAAAAATCAATATAACATTCATTAAGAAACTCTTCGGAAATTCAGCATTATGAAGAAAATAAAAGCATCCTGAAAGAAAATATGTTTTTCCTCAAGAGTGAATTTTAGCCTGCATGTACATGTTAAGGTGGATGTGGGTGTTTGTTGAGGTGGAAGGTGTTTGAGTGGGTGTAAAGCTGTACTACATTGTGAATTGGGCAGGCAAAAGATGAACAAAAGGACAAGTTTGTGGAGGAAACACAGCTTCACTTTGGCTTCAGCCCCCGCAGTGTGTACAGGCTGCTGGATGAACTTGTCAAATTCCTGACACTCCAGTTACAGTTTGTGTGAAATATCATAGGACAGGCTGTGTAGCCTTAAGAAAGGGAAGATTATTTCTGTTTTTTCTGGCTAATCACTAATGGGCACATTTCCTTTCTTACACCCTAATTATGACATAATTGTCAAATCTATGATGAGTAATTTTTTAGGCATGATGCGTGTGGGTCATAACTGGATTTTCCTTTTCATCTGTCATAGTGTGTGTCAGTATTTTTTGGTTGATTGGTTTGTGTTGGCCTCTTTCTATATTTTGTCCTTTTACTGCCATTCTTCTTTGATATTAGAAGCAAACTTGTTAAATGTCACCAAAATAAATGTAAATATTTCCCTGCATTTAAGAGACAAACATGAATATATCATCGTATCATCATATGTGAAAATTGTTCACCAAACTAGCAATATTATAATGCATCCATACTGGCCAATTATAATCTCTATATATTATAGAGAGTTCAGCACACATTAACATACCTATATGCAAATTAATGTCTAACAATGTCACTATAATTCCAAATACTTCAAAAAAAGCAAGAAACTAACTTCTGTCAGTCTTTACCAAAACAGTTGAGGTGAATTAACAAGTATCAGCCACTGTTACCAACTACAAGAGGCCAACTTAGTGTTATGCCTATAAATAGTTTTTTAAAAAAAACAAACATAATACTTACTTTATTTATGTGTGAATCCCATCACCATCACTTAAAGCAACAAAATGTAAATTTGCTGGGCAACAGCAGCTTCCGCTCGGCTCAGTGTCCAAGTGGTTAAGCTATTTTTGTGTAACCAATAATTCTGTATTATAAACTGTATTATTAATCCAGTCCAACTTAAATAATGTTAATATTCCTGGGTTTTTTTTGGATAATATCATGAATCATCAGTCCTGCAGTAGTAGCAAGTAGACTCTAGACATGTCTATACCAGAAAATCATGTGACCTCAACATACAGTATAAAATATACACACTGTAAAAAAAAAAAAAAAAGACAGCCTAAAAATCTGAAAACCATTGCTTTTTATATGCAAAAATGCTAGATACACTTTAAAGCATAAAAAACATGGCTTCTCATCGTGCAGGACTTGAATTATGGAACATCCTCCCCATGTGCAAGTTAAAAGTAGGTAATTGGGTCTACCATTATTGGTGGGATAGGCAAAGAAAAAAAAATAAGTCACTTGGGATTAAAAACACTCTTCAGCACATGCAATGTGAAAATCACCTGACCTCCCCTAGAGAAATAAATTTCATCTGATTAGGTCTTAAGAAGCATTTACACCACATGTGGACATAAAAGCTTATTGGTAACATTTTCTAGAAATGTGACCTTTCCTCTCAGACTCTAATTCAGGTAACTATTCACAAAAAATGTATCCGAAAGAATCCCAGCAATTGCCATTGTATTTGTCCATATATCATTGACTAATCAGTCATTATGTTATCATT
Source organism: Lates japonicus (assembly GCA_033238685.1). Classification (NCBI taxonomy): domain Eukaryota; kingdom Metazoa; phylum Chordata; class Actinopteri; family Centropomidae; genus Lates; species Lates japonicus. The sequence continues at coordinate 1,387,001 of BRZM01000055.1, read as the reverse complement.
ATTGTACTGTATGTATTTAGGAGTATAATTTGAGAGATTGTGGCCATTTTTATATAGCACATTACAGTAACAAGCAGCTGGATCGGTCTAAAGGCTGTTCACAATGGGTGTGTAAAATAATTTAAAAAATAAAATGAAATAAAAAAATCTGTGGGACATCAAACTTGTAATTTGACTCAGAACTAAATAGGATCTTCCTGAAAGACATAAATGTGTTATCTCTGGAAGGCACCTTTCTTTTCCAGGTTTTTGTCTTTTCATGTGCCTTTTGCGGTTAATGACTTTTAATAAAATATTCAAGACAAAAATGTAACAGAGTCAGAGACTTGTCACCTCATGACAAAAAGACAATTGCATGGTGACAAGGTGGCAGACTTTAAGGAGCAGTTTTGCATGAGTGTGTGTGTGCGTGTGTGTGTGTGTTTCACTGCTGGGGTGACAGAATGGGGGCAGATGGGAGATTGCTGGGGTTCTTGATGGCACACAAACACATACATAAACAAACATAAGAGAACCTGTATACACACAGAGCCACAGACAGCTAATTACTATTTAAAATGAATGACTGAGTAACCTCTCTGGTATCTTTGCAAGTTCGATACATATCAAATTTACACTGGTACATACTGCCTCCAGAAGCGTATATACAAACATTCTAAGTACAGTACTGACAACTTTCTCACCTATTGTGCTTTTATATGCTACTGTAACTGCCAACAATACAAATGAAGCTAATATAATCTAATTAGTGTTCAAAACTCACTTGAGTATTGAGTGACAATTTAGCTTTAAGCAAGCGCGGGTAATCACTTTTCCCTTTTGGCATACAACTGTGTGCACTCGTACTAACACTGTTAGGGGCTGAAAAGTTCTATTTACAACCACAGAACCAAGCAGGCTAAAGCCTTGTTACACTTTCTGCATCAGAAAGTGCAGTGAAGGTAATAAATTCATCATCAGAGGTTTATAGTGAGGCTCATGGGGCGTCCAACATATCCACCTACCTATTACTACCTGTTGTATACGCAGACTTGTCGCATAGGATCCCACATTTCCAAATGTACATACAACCTCAAGTGGACTAGAAAGCATATAAGAACAACTATGCGTCTGTGGTGTCTGCAGCTGTCTGTGTGCACATCCACAGTAAAAAGTATAATTGAGCTTTAGAAACTGAACAAGATAGCATGTTCTTTCCATCTTTCTGTCGATCCCCTACACATCATGTTGCACCCACACAACAAACAGCACTGTCCACAGATATACAAATAAAAGCACATGTAATAATTACCTTATTTATATAACTAAATAAAACATGCACACAAAGGGATAAAGAAAAGACTAATGACACTTATTAACACAAACAAGCAAACAGTTACTCCCAGGCTTCATCCTTAAATAAAACTTGACATTGGATTTAGACATATGGGTTGTGTTGATAGAAGTTCCAAAAAGCTATTACTTGGTTGGATTTTTGAAATTTAAATTACATTGACTTGTGCCATAGTGTGTTTTGATACAGTGTCCTAAAATTTGACCTGGTGAGTAAGTGACCTCCACGTGCAAAGCAAATCAATTATACAATCATGCAATTAACTGGCATTCCCAGCGAAATGCGCAGAAATTACAACAAACGTTGTACGTTAAATAATAAACTTATAGAGGCAAAACTGAAAAATTCTGTATCTCCTGTAAATCGATATCTGATTAAAGTAAGTACTGCTACAATTGTGAAGACAGACTATACTGATTTAACTAGTAATGAAACTAAATTAATGAAACACGTAAACTGGCATTTCCAAGTAGCTGTAACCACAATCTGCCCCCCTTATTTACAAAAGGCAAAAGGATTCCCTCAAAAATCCCGGTTTGGAAACTTTATGTCTCGAAACAATAAATACGGTGAAATGTTTCTCAACCAATCCTTAATTGTTCATGTTTGTTGGTGAAGTAATTCATACCCCAGCCACTTGTAGCACTTGTTTACTTTATAACATTATGTTACCTGCTCTTTTGATAATTGAGTATTTGCAAAACTCTGCCCTTGTTAAGTTATTGTTTTAACACAGGACTTTAAATTTTCACTTGCTTTGTTGTTGCAGAAACAGTACATTCACCACCAATAACATTTTTTAAAAAAAAATATGTCCTTGTGTGTTCAAACAGGGGTGAGTAAATCAGGCTTCTCACTTTTAACTGGTGACTGCCAATTTTGTCAACTGAGAATAGGAGGGCTAAGACGAGGAAATAAAAAAGGCATTATTCTTTTATTGCTGAAAAATTGCTAATTTCTCAACTCTATTTGTAACGCTTTAAAGAACAATAGAGTTGACCAAGTGTAGCCACATAAGACCGTAATGGCCAGCCATGAAGACATTTAAAACTAAAGAAGAATTTTAAGTCGTCAGCAGACTGAGACCAATGAATTGATGCTAAAATGAGGGTAATGTGCTCATTTTTGGCACCTGTTAAAGTCAAGCAGCAGCGTCCTAAGGCCAGCTGGCAAGCGAACAACTGACTTCTGCTACTTCCAACATAAAAAAGTGCATTGCAGTAGTCTAAACAGGTTGAGATAAAAGCATGGATTAAAATCTCAAAGAGATGCCGAAAGAAACTGTTTAACTTTGGCCAATTATCATATTGAAAAAAAACTGAACTTGACCACTGATTCAATCTATGCATGAATTTGAGATCATATTCCAGTCTACACCCAGGTTTGTTGCTGTCTATGTCAGATGCTGGCAAGTTGAATCAGTATGGGTTTGCAGGCATCACTAGGCCCAAGCTCCTCAATATTTTATCGTTTAAGTGCAGAAAATTAATTGACATCCATGCCTTGATTTCGAAATGCTGCCTCCAATAGCTGGTTTGCAGATTATGCATTTTCTTGTTTAGTGGCACATAAAATCTGGCTATCGTCGGCATAGAAATGGAATGATGCCATGTTTTTCTGAACTGAACCTAGGGAAGCAAGTACAGGGTGAATAGAGGCCAGAGAGTATAGTCTTGAGGCCTCCACATGTCAGAGGCGCTACATGAGACTCAAAGAGTGGCTCCCATGCAAACACAAATACTCCCTCGCTGTTAAGTGGGACCTGAACCCAGTCTAAGCGACCCCAAATGCCCACCCAGTTTCCAAGGCGAGACAGGAGGATCTGATGGTCAACTGTATCGAAGGCAGCTATTAAGTCCCATGAACCAAAACAACACAGTATTAAGTCTGTGGCTAACAAGATGTCATTAAAATCCTCAGTGCCATTCCAGTACTGTGATAGGTTTGAACCGGACTGAAACATTTCCAAAATGTTGTGGTCATCTAAAATGACTTCAACTAGCAGTAAACAATTTCTCCAGAATCTTAGAGGAAGGGAGTTTAGAGATTGGCCTAAAATTTGAAATTACAGAAGTCTCAGCTTTTTAAATGAGTGGTGTCACCTGCATACTTAGACTCACAAGAACAATTCCATTTCTAGGCTGGCATTTTATATGTGAGCACCATGATGCCACGGTAAGAACTTCTTTTAAAAAAGAGCGGTGGGATTGGATCGTTAGGAGACCCAACAGGCTTCGCCATGATAACTATATCTTTTAAAGAGGACAGACTGACAAGCTCAAACTGGTCCAAAACAGCAGAGCTTGTGACAGAGATGCCAGCTGTCCCTCAACATGAACACCTGTAACATCGTCCTCCACTTTTGCTCAGCTCTCACTGCACTCATGCCTGACAATCGTCCAGTGTCATTATCAAGGAAGTAGGTCTAGGGTTGAAAAGCCTAAGTTTTTGAGCAGAGCCACAGTATAATATCATTTAGAGTTGAGTTAAAGTGAAGGATAATGCCTGTATCTGAATTGAAAGCCCGGCCCCAGTTGGTTGGGCTGATCATAGTCGAAGGCTGGGGAGAACTGGCAGGCAGCAGTGGAGGAGTTAACAACATGACAGCGCGCCGTGTAGTAGCGCAAGGTTTAACCCTTGCCATGACGAGGAGGACATATCAAGTACAACAGGCATATGAAAATCTGGCATCAAAAAGTAACAAACAGTAATACCATGTGTTAGAACAAGATCAGAGTGTCCACGTTCTTGTGTAGGACCAGACACAAGCTATATAAGATTAATAAAGTCTATCAGATGAGAAAAAGTCTTTCTCGCGGCTTCCAGGACAACATAAATGAATATTAAATCCCCAACCTTAAAACTTGGTCATATTTAAGCATTATTCCTGCCAGCAGGTCAGCAAAGTCTGTAATAAAATCTTTGTTATATAGGAGATGCCTTATAACAGCACACAACACCAGGAGGACAGAGCCAAACTCAAATAGTTCATCTAGAGCTAGAATAAGATGTTGTTGGCGCTACCTGTTTACAAATATGTCTTTCCTGTGATAGTCGCTATGCCTCCTCTATGGCCCCAACATCTAGGTGAGACAAATATGTGCAATCAGATGGCAAAATGCACTTGACTCACCGATTAGTATCCCATGTTTCGTTCACTTTGAAAATCAATCCACGGGACATAAAAATCCTTTAGAATACAAAAGTTTTGTTGGCTATTGATCTAGAATTCCTGAGGCCATCCTGACAGGAGATGGAGCCAGGGCATTGTACGTCTTTGTGGCCCAGAAAGTGGCCACCAGGTTTACGTAAATTCATCCCGCAGGTGGGAGAAAGAGAAGCGTGGTCTGTTGCCCCTCATCCGTACCATACAGTGACAAAAAGAACCCGATGGGGCGGAGGCGATGACATCGGCCGGTATTGCCAGAAAGTCTTCGTCGTTTCTAACCTAAACTTCTTTACTTCCTCCATTAAGCTCTTCCTCTCCTTTCTCCTTCTCTTTTACCTTCCGGTCTTTTCATTCCTCGTCTCCCTCATGTCATCCCTCTTTCTTTTCTCTTTCTTCTTTCTTTCTTTTTCTCTTTCCTCTTTCCCCCACTTTCTGTGCTTCTCCTCTTTCTCCCCCCTCTCTTAGTTTCTGTGTATAACCATGCTTTCATTTTTCTTTCAATACTGCCGCTACTGTTATTTTCTGTTCTTTTCCTCTTCAGCATGTAATCAGTCTCATTCATGTTATCCCCATACGCCCTCGTTATCTGTGGCGCTGACATTACCGTCCGTTAAGTCAAATGGGAGCCATGCTGAGAATCTGTGTTAAATGATTCAAAGAATATGCTCACTGTTGCCCATTCATTTTTTTTCCCACCTCTTTCTTTATTTCTTTTCTTCTCTACAATCACTTTCTATTTTCTATTTACCATTATTTGTTTCCTACGACCCTCCTGAACATGTGTACTATTGTGCTGCAATGAATTACAGTGTTCTAGATATGATTTGATATACAGTACATGTGTCCTGGCTTTAGTTGTGTTATTACTCTTATAGCTTTTTTTTTTTTTTTTTTTGCCATTGAATTTTTGCTTGCATCAAAGTAGTTTTGTTTTGTTTGGATAAGAGGGCAAAAATGACATTGTTTCCAGTAAAGCTACAGTACAATAATTAGTAAGATATACACTGATGAGCAAAACATCATGCCTATTCTGCCTGTTAAACTTGAGACTCTACAAAGATCCTCTATGAAGGTATCTGGTGCAAGATGTTAGCAGCAGATCTACAGCCCCATATACATTGCCTTTTTGAGATGCTTCAGCCCAGTTTTCAGGTTTTCTTACAGCCAAAGTCTCAATTTGTAGTTTTCATTTACTGGGGCTGTGTTGCAGGTTACGTCAATTTATTTTCTGAAAGATGTTTTCAGTCTTTCACAAATAAAAAAAAAAAAAAAAAAAAACTCTTTAAAATTAAGTGACTCAGAAGTACTCTCAGAGTGGAGACAAGTTTAAATCAGTTTAGAAGAGGAAAAAAAAAAGTACATTCTGAAATTCAACACAGCCATTACATAGGCTGTTGTTGCATTCATGCAATATCCAACAGAACAAAGAAAACCCTCTGTAGACAGGTGGAACTGAACTGAAATCTCATTTAAAATCCACTGACATTTCCTACTCTAATAACTAAAATACAACAGTTTGTCATAACTTGCTTCATATGTTTAGAAGTAATGGCAGTATTAATTTGAAAATTATATAATATCTTGTGGGCTAAATGTCATGGCATGTCTGCAAAAACAACGGGACAGAAAGAAGCATACATAACGTTAAACAAAAGTTGAAAAAAAAAAATCAGCTCTGCTGTGGTTGTGGATTCTTTTTAGGGGACCTGTAGTTTTAATTGCTTGATTATAAGATTCTTCTTTGCTCTATTTTGGGAGAGTTCTTGCATGGTAGGTGGTTAATATTAGTCTTGTAAGTAGCATCACAAAAAACAACCTCAGTTTGCCACTTTGTTTGTGTAATGTGTTTGTAGTGGTTGATTGAAAATTGAATGAGATACAAACAACATTGTCGTATACTTAATTTAGAAAAATTCAAGATATCTCTAATTTAATTCTCTTGCTGAATGGTAGTGTTTCCTGCTCAGCTGCTCAATTACAGTCTGAATGAAATGATGGCGTGTGTTCTGAGAGGGAAAACTCTGCTCTCTTTATCATTAGGCCATTTCTTTCTCTGGCTGCAATCCAGACACATACCATCCACCGATGTAGAAAACATTTTGAAGCTACAGTTATTAACGATAAATATATAAGGCAGGTTGACAGGTGGAAACAACAAAAAGAAATACATCATAAAATGCACAACTTCGGGCAGAATTTGAACACTGTAGTCACCAGTACGTAAACGAAAACAATAATTGATGAAAGGTGATGAATTTTGGGGGAAAATGCAAATAATTAATCTCTATCATTTTTATCATAGCACTGGTGGATGACACTATTGAAGCAGATCGATCTTTAATTAAGGGCCTGTAGCTGTCACCATCAGTCAAATTGAACACTTCCCTGCTGCTACATCCCCCTAACTCTTCTTTTCACACCTCTTCTCCAATCAGACCACCTCTCCTCTCCTTATTTTTTTCTCAATTTTCACTTATCTCTAATTTCCTTTTCATCATTTCCATCTCTCTCCTCTTATCGCGGCATCCTTACTCTGTCCTCTTCCTCTATTTCATCTCTCCTCATCTTCCCTCCCTCCTTCAGTCTCTCTCATACTGTCATGTCACCCCTCCACGTCTTTGTTGCCACCAGTCCTCTTGCAGTCGAGCCTTTGAAATCCAGGCTATTACCTACCTGCCTCTCGCTCTCAGTACCTCTCTTCAAAAAAAAAGCACTACTTTCTTGGTCTGTTCTCCTCCATCATTCCCTTTCATCTATTTCTTGCTCTTTATCTGCAATCAGGCATCAACCTTGTTTGTCTACCTCTCATTATTCCTCCACATTGTTGCTGGAACAAGGAAGCCACATGAAATAGAGTTCCTCCTCCTCTACCACCAGCACTGCTTCATCCATCTGTCTCTCTATTGCTCTCGCTCTTATCTCCTCGGTAACAGTCCCCCATGGTGATCGCGTAGCTGGATCAGGACATCCTTGAGAAGAGGTGATACCTTTTCAGAAGAGGAGAGGTGAGACTGAGATGAGAAAGGAGCAGAGAAAATGGGATGAGAGAGAAGAGAAAAGAGGGTCTGAAAGTAGGAATAAAAAATAAAAAACCTGAGAATACGTTTCTATTGCAAGTTAGAATAACAAAGATGAGTGCATTCTTGAGAATTTCATTCCATAAGTACTGATATTACATCACATTTCCACAGTTTTTGACTGTTTCTGTCAGTGTCGATAGAAATAACCAGTTAATACTGTGCGTTTTTCCCCTACTTTTTATTTACTACTTCAGGAGGGGAGGAATTGGCCATACCTGTAACAAATGTGATGAAAAAAAAGGTTTTATAAGGCATTATATTGAGACACTTAAAATTATAATTAAACACTCATAATAATGACAGTATCTCAAAATATTAAAGTTGTTTTAAAATAATTTGAATCTTTCTCTAAATCATGACTTAGTTTCTTTAAAATGAGATTAATAATGGTATCAGTTATTAACATTTCTAGTAATAAACTATCTCAAAATAATGACTTAATATTTGCGCTTTGTTAAAATAACTATGCAGGCCATTATTTCAAGAAAGTTTGTCATTATTTATTTACACGTTCTTCTTTGTCCATTGCATTGGAGGCAATGACTATAAAGGAGGAGGTGAGAGGTGGTAAAGAAAATAAAGGAAGTAAAGAGATTTAAAGCGGGGAGAGACAATGATGAGAGAAGTAGACAAGCAAAGGAAGAACTGGAAAAGAAAAGACAGCTATTCACAAGACACGAGTGGGGAGGACACACAAACACACACACAATCAGAGCCCTCTTGTGCAAGCTCCTATTCTCCCAAGAGTTAGAGACAGAGGGTGTGTGAGTGTGTGTGTGTGTCGTCAGGTATAGTGGGAGGGTTGTATTTCTCTTCCTCTTAATGTCAAAATGCCATCTCTCTTTTGTTTGGAGCATAGTCTGCATGTGTGCTGGTTATTTTATCTTTTTAGAGACAGTATCTATGGATTCGTGAGTGAGCTCTGTATTTGAGTGTGATTTACGGCGTATGTGCAGTGTAAATATTAGTGGGTGCTTGATACTTTGGATATTCTACCCATGTAGTGCTGATACTGTTTCTCTATAATCTTCATATTCCTTTGCATGTTTTGTTAATGTGGATCAATTGTGTGGGTTCGTGTGCATCCAAATAGGCAGCACAAGCGGTGCATTGGTTAGCACTGTGACCTCACAGCAAGGTTCGGTCGTACCCCAGTACCCAGGGCTTTTCTGTGTGGGTTGTACGTTCTCCTTGTGCCTGAGTGGGCTCTGTCTGAGTACTCAGCTTCACCCCACAGTCAAAGACATGCAGGATTGGGTTAACTGGTGACTCTAAATTGCCTGTAGATTGCGAATGGTTGTTTACATGGTTGTCTCTATATCAGCCTGCAGTAGACTGGTGACCTGTCCAGATTAACCCATCCTGCCTCTAACCCCAAATGTCAGCTAGAATTGGCTCAGCCCCTACTAACCCTTAAGGATAAGTGGTATAGATAATGAATGGATGGATAGTTAATGTTTCCAAATCTAGTTTCTAGACTCTTCTAAATTTACTGTAGCTTTCCATGTATCCAATATATCCTGGACAGTATGGGGATTACAAATCTGAAAATTGCCAGTGAACAACTCTACACTTGTCAGTGATGCAGATAATATAAACTTCAAAGAAATATATCAGAAATCCAAGGGTGTGAAGACTAAATGAGTGTGCATCAATCATGTATGATGTTTAGCATCACCAATGGTTCTTGCTTTAGTAAATAGGCAAGAACATTTGACAGTGCTTGAATAGTTCAGGGTATGAAGGTACAGAAAGATTTGTGCATCTCATTCCTTCTCAGTCTTGCTGTTCCTAAATTAATGACAATGTACCATATTTTTCTGCTCCTCTCACCAATCTCCTATTTTGTTGTACACCTTTCTCCCTCTCTTGTGGACCTGGGGGAGATAGGAAATGAATTGGGGGGACAACTAAAGACAAAAAAGAAAAAAAAAAAGAGAGAAGATTATGAGACATCTGGTAAATCATTTAGCAGACAAGAACAGGTGGCTCTCTCATACCCCCACGTCATCCATACTTTTACGGAGTAAAATATTTATTGGGCTGCCAGAAAACGAGGCACTCATAATTTGGTTTCCGCGCATGGTGGCACTCAGGCTCATTACAAGTAAATATTACGCGCCATATGCTTTCATTTTTACTGACTAATGTCCTACAAACTAATGTGCTATTACCAAGGGAGGACAGGAGATGAGAGAGGAGGGTTGGGTTTGTCAAGACAAAGAAAGGGTGAACAGAAGGGGGTTGAAGGCAGAGAAGATAGCAGAGTTGGTAACCTGACATCATGCCCTGTTATAGATGACTGAAGCAAAAGGATGTGATTCCAGACTTGACAGCTTGACAGCTGATTATTGACCTTGGTAAGAGCAGCTGATAAAACCCCACTGAAAATCTGCTTACTTGCTTGTTCTGGGACTTCTTATTGTATCATCTGTTCTTCATTAGAAGATAAAATTTGCTCAGTTGTCTTGGAAGTTGGGATTTTCAAACATTCCATTATTCACAGTACTTTTAAGATGTATTTTTCACATTAACTTACATGTTGTGACATGACAGCTGAGCAAACGTCAGGTGCTCATGAAGGCCCTGAAGGTCCAGAATAAGCAAGTAAATATACCTTGAGTGGAAATTGTTGTGTCAGCATGTATCATTAGCTAAGAGTGATGAACATTGGCTTTTAGCATTTTCCAGCAATTTCAACACATACGATCGTACAGAAGGTGCACCAAGCTGTTGTAGCGTCTGTCTGGTCCCTGATCAGTTCAACTACTGAATGATCTGTTTAAGTAACGGCAGTAATCTAGCGAATGAGAAATGGAGAGCCATCAACAAAAGTCCATAACAATGAGGAAAAAAATTGTCTCACTCCTAACTAAACTGCTCAAGTGAGAAGTCCTTCATCTAATGGCACTGTTGGCAGTTGTCAACTTTAAGTGCATTACCATCAGGGCCGGAGTAGGGTTCATGCAGATTTGCATGAAAACAAGAAAACAAAACAGAAAAACATGACATATTGGGTTGAGATAGGGGGCTATAGTCTCCCCTGATACATGACAACCTGTCATCATATGACTGCTGTTCCACACTTAGGTCACATAAATATACCTGAGCAAAATGCATCCACTGATGAAAACCATTAGATGTAGATGACAGCTCAAAAAAGGAAACAATTGGGCCTTGAAGTCAGATTTTGTGGTAAAAGATCCTAAGAAAGAGACAGAAAGAGAGAGAGAGAGAGAGAGAGGATGAGAGAGAGATTGAAAATGACAGGAGTGCAGTAAAAGCTGTGCAAAAGCAGCAGAGCAGAAATCAAATCCACTCTTTTGATTCTAAAGGGCATTTGGACTTGAGGAGCTAGACTGAAGTGAATATGTGAACTAATTGACTCGCTTTACATTCGAAGCAGGCACTGTACATCCTAATTAATATAGTGATACTGCTCTGCTGAGCCTCTTAGCCAGTGGACAATGGGCGATTAATGGCTCCCACTGTAAAGGTGCCAAAAGGAACTACTACTGTGTAGAAATTACTTTTCTTCAATGGTATGTTGTCTGGGGAAAATGGAAACTCCAATTGTGACACTCCTTAAATACATCTTTACAAGGCTGGATAACCTTCAGAACAAAAAAAAAAAAAAAAAAAGAAAGAATAAAAAGACAATTACATTTGTTGCTCTAAGATTTTTATACGTATGACTCCAATTGATTTGTCTCCAGACTGTAGTGGAGCAGTGAAGACCAATCTAAAATGCCTTTTAAGAGACAGAGAGATGAACCCAAGTGGTATTCTGAGGAAAAGTAGATCACCGAGTTGTTTATTCAGTCTCATTTAAAGTAATGCTACAGATTACCATTGCATATTAATTGCAACAGCTGTTTTGTACTTACTAAATCATACATCTTAATTATGGGTACTGATTGTGGCAGTTAAACTCATAAAACAACAGAAAAATGAGTTTGTTTAGTGGAATTCATCAAGATGATGTTTCATCATTTCAAGTGTAAACTATTTTGCAGAGGAAAGTATTCCAAATCAGGACAAAATTGCGTGCTTTGGCAGCTCATGACACAATAACCAATTAACTACTCAGAATGACTGCAACAATGTATGAACTGGTTTTTTGAATGACAATCTGAGCAATGGATAGTTGAAGTTGTGACAGGTCCCTGTTTGCATCATTTACAACTTACACTACTAATTTATCTAAGCAGTATTGTCAGTGATGTATTGAGTTATACTGGAAGGCCTTAAAGCCTTTTCATTCCCAACATGTCATTATACAGCACCTTGGCTTTATGAGTTGGAAGCCAAATGAAAGATTTTATAAAGTATTGAAGCCTGAGACTTGCAAGAATTGCAGAAACGTCATGACAGTCAGTGACACTTTTGTCAAGGAATAGACCATTTAGCTAATAGTTGTACAAGTTTGGAGAAAAAGGCTCAGCTCTTTGTGGAAGCTGTCAGGTTCTGCTGGGAGAACTGATGCAATCCCCAAACACAGTAGTTAAGTAGTTAAGTCAGTATTACTAGTAGTATCAGCAGAACTCCATCCCATACACCTGGATGGATATGACTGGATTTTACTTGTCAGCTGGTGGCTAAGCAGCTGATCAATGGGCCACTGATGGTGAAGCATGAATGAAGCAGCAGATGTCAATCAGCTAATGCAAGGGTGACTTCTGTGGCTTGCCTAATCTGACCTAATACTCCATGTATTTTAGCTTTGAATCCTTTTCATGAGCAGCAAAATATAAAAATGTATTAAAATTAAAAGTTAAAAGTAAATTCCATAGTTGAGGTCAGTGTTTTTTCTCTCACAAGAATAATATTTCTTAGATATAAAGGATTTGGTCAACAGCTATGATTAACCAGTGAAGGGAAAATTTACATTATTAACATAATATTTTCCACTGCTGAAGAGGCAGCAAACATCTGTTGAACCACAATATAACTATTTCATGGCATTGTGTTTTAAGAGAGGGACAGTTTGAACATAAGTACAATAATTATAACTTTCACAGAGGGAACAAAAAGGGGGGAAAATGACCCAAACATAAAACAAAAATTCAGCGCACATCTATCAGTTGTACCTAGTACAGTCAGTCAGTGACTTTTCAGATTTTGATTTTACCCAGCAAACATAAACTCACAAAATGCAATGCATTGTTAAAAAAAACAACATTTTGGCTTATGACCCTTTGCAAATGGGAAGTGTCTGAGGCCCTTTGTCAAGTTTCAGATGTTTGTGAGTTGTTAGCAGTTCTACCAAACAGACATTCCTCCTCTGAAAATCTAAGATCATTAATTTCAATAACTGTTCAAGTCCAAAGAAGTTAGATTTTTCAACATTTTACAAAAAAAAACCCCAAAAAACTCCCACAGATTATTGAAATAAAAATATATTTTTTATTTTCTTATAATTTTCTTCAATTTTTCTTCACTTCAACTTATCTACCTAACTATAACTACATGGGAAGTAGCTTTTAAGTCTTTCTTTCTCCTCAGCACCTCACTATCTTAACCACTGAACCACATTGGAGCTATATGTAACTGATCATATAAATGTTTTTTTTCTAGCATATTTATGTCAGCTGTGTAAAAGGATAAATAAACTGATCTGTGTCATATTTCAGTAATAATTTCCTCATAACTGTATGGCGTCATAGAGCTGAATTGTAAAGAGAATTCTGTATTTGGAGCTGGCGCACCATCAGTGGAAGACATCAATAAGTCATCCTTCATCGGCTAAGAATCTCATCTGACTCACAGCTATATATTAATTATGGTAATCTGTGTCTGTATGGAATATTTCTACTGTGAGAGGTACACCAAGGCTTTGTGATCTAAAGAAAAAAATCTACCTTAAAACAGAATGTACACATGCCATTTCTCTGATCTTGGTTAATTAATATTCATGAACATGTGAAACCCTTACTCAAAGCTAGAAAATCTACAGAAACGAGTCTTTCATCTATGACAAGATGAAGAGACCAATTTTCATTACATTATGGACATGCTCTGCCATTAAAGAAAAAAAAAATCTGTTAAATTATGTTCCATCTGCCTCCTCTACAATGGAAGATATTATACTCCACTCCATCCATTTAGAGTTTCTCACTGAGTCATCCACTGAATGCCACTTGGTGAATCTGTGCTATGTAGGAGGTATGAAGTGATCAATGGCCGAAAATAATGGAGTTTGTGTTTGCTAGGAGGGCAAACAAGTAACATAAATTTGTATATGGCACACAATGAACATGACATTTGGAAGTGGGAATTCTTATCTAATACAGTCTGTATTCCCACACTCTCAAGATGTTTTTCACCATAGTGACATACATAATCTATTTTTACTTTGTTTTTTAGTATTAGTAATTAAAGGGACAAAAATACAAATTGGATAAGTTTACATGTCCCAAAGAGTTTTAACTTAGTCTATGAAAGTAGTTGTATAATAATGTCTTCTGTGGCTCTTATTAAACTTTGTCTGATCTTAGAAAAGTACTACCTTGTAGGCCTACTACTGTCTGCAAGACAAAGGGCTCATGTTCAATAAAATATTTATGCAGATGTACAGTATGTTGTATGTATTTGCCCTTTTTTTTATGTCTGGCTATGTTTTTGTTTCTTTCTCTCTGCAAACAAGCTCTTGATCTCAATGAGATTACCTGATTAAATAAAGCTTCTATAGACTAGATAATCATCGAGTTGAGGTAATAATCGAGAATGCCTCTCAAAAATATCATAAGGCTAAGATGATCCACAGACTTACAGTAGGATCATCTTAAAGTTGCTGGTTGCTGGGGACCTGGTTTTTGTATTATCATATTAACTCCCTACGGTGATGGTCAATAGCAGGAGACAAAATTAAAGCAAAACCTGCAAACTGGTTCCGTCAGTCAACTCGAGTCTGCTATTAGGTTCACATGGCATACTCGTCTCATAAATCCAATGTCCCCTGCTACACTGCTCCCTGGGAATCTATACATTCTCCTGGAAGGAAATTCTGATGTCATTCCCTACTCTGCTGTGCAGAACTTATTGGCAAGTGATGAGGTCAGACGCTACACACTGATTATCAACACTGAAAACATTCTACTTTGAAATAATAATCCATTAGACTAGAGATGGCCGACTGAAATGTTGTTGGCACATGGTATTTGCATGGCTGATATGACTGTTTTTTTGGGTTTTTTTTCAAGGGGCAAACACATAACCTTATGAAAATAATCATCTATAAGTAAAATGTCAGCTTACATGTGGTTCTTAATTTATTTTGGGGAATTGGCATGAGGAGACAAAGATACAGAACATTTTTTGTCAATACATCATTTCCTAAAGAGCATGCCAATATGCAATGCATACTGCATGGACATACACATTACCTAGGTAGATGTAATCTGCACATATAAATCTTAGCGTCAGTTTAGACAGAGAACTGAAGTAGTGCTTCCATCAGCAGACTGGCATCAGCTTTTTCATTCTTGCTTCACAATCACTGGCTCCTTCTCCAGCTGATTAGTCATGTCCAATCATATTGCAGATGTATAACAAAATAACTAAAACATGACATCATCAGTGCTATTTTGCTGCAGCAACTCTCTTCACCACCCAACAATATGTGCTATATAACTTAATGTTCATGTGTGTTTAATAATAGGGCATTAGCTCTCCGAACAGAATCAGTATTGCTGTTTGGATTCTTTGAAAGCTTGATCTGTCTGACAGAATTAAAACTCCATATACGCCCAAAGCAAACAAGATGGTGCTGAACAACATACTGTAATATAATACAGCCCTAGGTTTTCTCAAACGGAAGTTCAAACTATGCCTGTAGCTGACTGACCCCTGAGCATACCCCACACACCTTGTGCTTGAAAGGGAAAAATATAACAGCAGTTAGATCAAACTGCAAAGATTCACATGTCCAGTCAACTGTGCTAAGTTCATTCTGGGGTTATACACTTTGCCAGAAGTCAATGTTCCCCAAATATAATGGTTTTTTGGGGAGTGCTATGTTTGATTTAGTTGATACAGTAGGTGTTTGAAATCCTTTTTTTTTCAAAATCCCTGTCAGATTGAACTCAGAGTTACTTCTAAGGTAAGAAACCTGCTTTACTATAATTTTTAAACTTTGTTTATAGGATGAGTGACACATTGTTTTGGCCAAAAACACTAAACTCATCTTCTTTTATTCACACCAGAAAGCTGTGAAGCCCAACTTGTTCTCAGCTGGTCACCATTATTGAGCTGCTGCCCTTAATCAGACAGGGGTTAAGTGGTGGACCAGGAGAAATATAGTCTCGTAGTGCACTGTATTTATTGGAGGTGCAGGTGATTTATACTGAAAGACACTTGAACATTTCCCTCAAATGGGAGCAGTTCTTGCAAGAAAAGATAAATCAGTTTTTAAATATTTCACAGTTGTATGTTTCAAAGAATCCTAAGAGCAGATACAGAGCTTAGTGACAAACAAAGGATCAGATTATGTCTCAAAGAGGAATTTTAAAAAAAAGTTAACATTTTTAATGATGGAAGTAATTTAGGTGAGATACTGACTTATTACAAAGGAGTCTTTTTAAAAGTAGTATAATATGACAGAATTCTTGTTCTGTTTTACTTTAGGAAAACTCTATTAAAAGTGGAAAATTAGATTTTCAACATAAAGGAAAGGAATAAGTATCTCTCCCTCTTCTCTGACTGCTGTTTGATGACAGCTGTTTGATTTTTCAGAGCTGCAGTCTACATTTATCATGTCCAACCCTTGAAATATTGCCCAAAAGTAGAGACAGTCTTTGAAAGATAAAGGGAAAAATGCCCTGGGACAGGCCAGGAACTCCTGCCAATAGCAAAACGATCCCCAAAATGGGGAAAAGACTACAGTGCAAATGGCTGCTCTGTGAGTTGATGTGTTCCCTTGTACACCTCTTCTTGATTGTGTCAGATTTTCTGGGGCTGCACTCTGTCAAAACTCTTAAATATCCAGTAAAAGTGGAATCACTGTTACTGGAGAAAAAAAAATGTTGGAAAATGTCTTTTATTCCAACTGAAGTAAAACTCACTTGTGTAATATATTGTAAGAGTCACAATTTTAGAGACCCTTGTTGTGGTTAATTTTCCAGCAACTTTCTTGATGTAAATTTTCCTTTATCCTCTTCTACAAAGCCAGATGCTGATTTGATGAGCAAGAGCAAAGAGAAGTCAAACATTCATAACCCAAGGACAGGGATGGTTTAGAGGGATTGTACAAATATCTAAAGTACAAGTGAAAGATGACATCACAAGAGTTACGAAGAATGTCAGATTGGGTTTTATTGTTTTTGGCACACCTCGTAGTAAGTCAAAAAAGATAAAATCACTAAATTCAGTTTGTAGTGCCCCGGGAAGGATGTGCTCCAGTGTGTATGTTAAAGATTCTGTGAAGCATTTCCAAAGATGACAATGCAGATTTTTAGCCTATAGCCAGTGTACCATTAAAATTCATATTGTGGAGAACTGAAGAATAATTGCTATGGACATATGAGTCTGTAGAAGTTGCTAATTTGCTATGACAACCTTGTGTCCAACAAAATACATTTATACAGTGCTAATTTGCCTTGCAAAATATATTTTGGGGGCATGTAATTTTTGGATTGCATTCACTGGCAATGATTATTCCAACCTAGGAAGACTGACATTTTCATATTATACAGATAGAGGGAGGTGGCTGGGGTGGATGGTTGGACATACAAAATACAGGGCTTGGACATAGACGATCATGGTTCACATCTTGCATCTTGTGTGTTGATAATGTGAAAGCTATTATAGGACTTTATTAAGATCAGGCAAAGGTGTTGGTTTTGGTTAAACATTTAAAAATTACTCTAAGTCTGTGTTAACTTTTCAACTATTTAACCAAGACTTGTCTTTCCCAACATTTACCAAGTGCTTTGACCAAACATAATGGTGAAAATATTAATGCTATTGCAAAGCAAAATGCAGCAGTGGCATTGTAAATGGTATGCCAGGTGGACAAGCTCCATGATCTATTACTGTTATTATTATTTTTTCAAAACCTTCCAAAATTGTAGTGATGATTTTGTTGACCTTACTTCTGGATGCTGCTCCCACTGGTCATGATGCTGCATCTTGTGGAAGTGCAGGGTTGATTTTTGAGGACTGTGAGGTAATCATTATCCTCACACACTGTTCACAAAAGGCAGCTCTAATATTCCTATATTTGGTTGATTTGAATTTCTGTTATTTGGAGCTCTCTAACAGAGACCGACCCCAGACATTAGTGACAGCACTCTGTGTGAGAACATACTGAACATTCTGCAGTCTTTTTGACTTTTTGGCAAACGACGGCAAAAGAATATTTGTTAATGTATAGCTCATAACATATAAGAAATAAAATTCTTCCTTATTTAGTGTAATTACAGTGGAAAGGTTAATGGAGATGTAGTAAGGCTGATGTGGACAGCTGATGTTTAACAACAATCCAACAGTTCATGTTCCATATCCATGACCTTTTCAATACCTTAAAGACATTAAACCATAACACAATCCTTCCCTCACTTTAATCATACAGTAGCTGGCAGTAGACTCATAATAATTTAACATGGTTTCCAATATTAACGTTCCATCAGATGGCAGGGTTGCTATGTACTATCCAGACTTTTCATGGCAGGGTTTAAGGAGATGTAGAGGATTTAGTGATGAACCCTGTCCTGTCTTCTCCAGGACACCTTTATGATGGGATTTTAATCTCTGACTACACCACCTTTGGGTCTTGAGCCTTTCTGGTGCCAGCGCCCCAGGCTAACCTGCCCGCGGATAATAGAGTCAGCAGGCTGTACCTCATGCTCCAGACTGACTTGTTGGTGATTCAAGGGTCATTATGGGGAAGTGAGAGCTTGACATTTACACAGAGACCAGAAACTATTCTGTCTTCCCCTCAAACACTCAGTTTGAACTTAACACTCCCTTGTCTGTCTCTGTCAGTCTACATCTCTGTCGGTTTCTTCTCTTTGTAGTTATTTGCATCCCATTTTTATATCCTTCTCTTGGTCTAGAATGTGCTGTGCTTTGGCCCATGGATCAGGAACGCACAGTAGGAGGTATTTTCTTAGACAGTGTTTTCGAATTAAGGTCGTTTTAAATTCAAATTGTGTCTTCTTTTTCTGCATTTGCTCATACTTTGTAGGTAAAACCTTTTCTCAACCTAGCATGCCCTTCTTATGTCTTTTCTCTTCTTTCACTTTCTCTGTTTCAATCTTTTCTGCTTGTGCATCGACCTAATCCCCACCCTCCACTTCTAACCCACCCGTCTGTCTCTCTTCAAGTTCGCAATCCAGCGCACCGCCTTGGCCCAGCCCTCTCCCGGGGCCTAATTAATTTACTGAAATCTCAATCAGCCTTCCACTCCATTACCATAACCCCGTATCCTGTTTGATACTCTCTGCTTTCTGCTAGGGGGCATTAGGATGATTATGTTCAGGATCCGATCTGTCTCTTCTGCTGTGATGGCATCGTCCCGTTCCTCTAATAGAATGACACAATGATGGTGTACACGCCCCTCACTCAGGTCAGAACAAATTGAATCTTAATGCAGAAGTTCTAAGGCTTCGGAGTTCAATCAGAGAGAACTGTGGGTGGGTGGTGAGTCTCTTGGGGAGGCGATGAACTCATCTGAAGTCAGGAGGGAGCCATAGAAAAAGGGAGATGTTGGAGAGAGATAAGGAGACATGGGAAAGTGAAAAAATGAAAAGGGCAAGTGAAAGAAAGATAGAGAGAAAGAGAGAGAACAAAGTGGTGAGAGGAAGTGCATGAGAGACACAGGGAGAAATATACACAGATAAACAAAGACAGGGAAAAGTGTGTGAAAGGTCTTCAAGGACATGAGTTTCATGTCTTTGTCATGCACCAAGACACAACACATTCACATAATAAGCCAGGGTGAGCTGAGGAGAATGTCAAGACACTGTAGAAAAGGAAAGCAGGAATAAAAAAGACAGGGCAAAAGATGAGGTGAGAGGAAAGGAGGTGAAGGACAAGGAGAGATAGGGTCAAATGGAAACATGACATAACAAGCAGACTTTAAAATAGAACAGATGGGGTATATAGCAATGCTAACAGCTCTGTAAGGCTGTTACATAGCTGTGCTTTAGGTGAAACATCAGCATGTTAACATGCTCATAATGTAAGTAGTAAAATGTTTACCATGGTCTCCATCTTGGTATAGTGTGTTTGCATGCTAATATTTGCTAATCAGCACTAAAGCATATAGCTGAGGCTGATGGGAATGTTAGTAGTTGTGCAGATATGTGGTCTGATGATAGAGCGTGGTGAAAAGTGAGAAATTCACCAAATCCATTAGCATTCTGGAGACAGCTGCATCAGCTGCTTTTTAGTTCAAACTAACTATTGTCACAATGTAATGTTAACCAAGTGTAGATGTATGTATATGTCACTAAATTAAAGGGGCCCGCACCACACAAAATGGGTCTTATTAGAGGTTTGTTTATTAAAACGATTTTAAATTACATTACCCAGAGCATCACAGTACCCCTGAAGTTTCAGGCTTTATGCCGATTAAATGTGACTACACCCTCTGAAGTCTCTCCAGTCGCGGGCGACTGGAAAAGTACTCATCTGATACTTTCATTAATATTTCTGTAACACATTTGTGTAGAAACTTACTTTAAAAACTGCCATGCTGCACTCTATTTCGCCTTCACAACAAACCCTCGTTTGCGATTCTATCCCTTCTAAGGGCTTTGTAATCCATCACGGAAACTGGTTTCATTTTTTTGCATTTCTGGGAAACAAAATAAAAAAATAAGCATTATTCATCATCAAAATAATTTTTACCGTGTTCTGATTAATGAAATTCATGGCAGCCATATTGACTGTGTAAACCAATCATAAGCTGTGTTGTTGAACCATGCGAAAACAGCTGATCCAATGAGAGTCGCAATATGGCGGATCCCCGATTTACAGACATTACTTACTACGTTTATGCTGTGTCTTTAGCATTTAGAGATCTAATTTAGCATGAATTCACACTTCAGAGATAAAATAACGTGCCAAGATAGTAATCTGAAAGCAGCTGATCAGTCCGTGTGCTCATAAAAATGACACTCACAAAGGATACGGCCGCCAATGTGTGGCTCTGCCGCGAAAACTACCAGGCAGAATGGCCCAAGTGAAAAAAACAAGTGGACGCATAGATATAAATGTAAATATTTCTGCCTGTGTGTGCACTAGAGACTTCATTTTTGAATTTAGAGTCCAAACACTTGCACATAGTTTTCTTCTGTTGAAAAATGAATAAAATTTTATACAATTTAGTTCCGTTTTATTTTTTGGGGGGGGTTATGGTCTTAGAACTATTTATAATGTTATGTGGCATTATAGAAACTTACATATTCAAATAGCCCAGGTTGTGCTGAAAAAAAAATGATATCAGTTACTTGCTTGTATCTTACAGTATTGGATTTATACAGTTCTTTAATCCTTAGAGTCCTGAGCCTATTTTGGCCGTTTTTGAATACTTTTGATTTTGTCTTCATGTACCACATTACAAAATGTTTACCATGCCCATGTTTGCTATCATTTTTTTCAGCACAACATTTCCTATATGATCTATTATTTTTTCACTTTGACATACTGTATCAACACATTTTGCCAAAAAACACACAAAACACATAAAATCCGATTTGAAAAATTATATAAATTTTTTCAATAAACAACACAAACATGCTTAATGAAGCATTTGAAATCTTGAAAATGTCAATACAGGTTGCAAAGTTGAACATGCAAAGGTAAAATTGAGAAAAAAAAATTAACAATATACAATTATTTACAAATAAGAGCAGGTGTGGCTATAGGTGTCCCCCCCTTTTTAGTAATGAAACACTGAAATAGTTTATGTACAAAATTTGAGAGCTACATCAATGCTTTGACTTACCAGAGTTCCAAATAATGCAAATGTCAAATACAACAGGTAAAACTGAGATACATCAAACAATATACAACTATATACAATCAAGGCAGGTGTTTGTTTTTTATCTGTGCCACTCCTTGAAACAGTTTCTGTCCACGATGAGACAGAGAGCCACATCACAGGACTCACACTTTCAAGGAGTGAGGCTCCTAAATATCGCTAAATATCGCAAAAAAAAAAAAAAACTCGCTAAATATCACTAACCTACTTTCTCCGTGTCTCTCTCTCTGCTCGCCAAACTCCCACAAATTTCTCCCGCAGTTGACTTCCGATCATACGCAGTCGGCACCTCCCCCACACACAGCCTGTAGAGTATATCTATGCTGTAGAGGACAGCCAGCACATTCGGGTGTTTTTTTGTTTTTTGTTTTTTTACCGTTTTCTGATATAACGAAAAATGACGAAGATATTGAAATAAATGCAGCGTCTGTGCCATCCCGTATCGCGGACCTTTACGCAGGGTAACTGTATGATTTTAAAAAAAAAATCATATCTCCTGTTTTACTTGGTCTATCGACATCAAACCAAAACTAGGAAAGAGTTTGAAGCCTGCACTTTCGAGTGAATGTGCCTGCATCGCTCTATGTGCAGTTACGTGATGAGGTGGTCACGTGATTTGATCACGGCGGCGTGATCATTGGCTTCTAAGGGTTAAATAGTAAGAGGTCTGAGGCATAAGTACACTGACAAAAGTGGCCTAGACTTCAGATGTTAGGTGGGTTAGCATAAACATAATTTTCAATCCATTCTAAGCTGAATGAATACTATTCAGTCTGAGACACAGATGTTTCTGTGTGTGTGAATTTATTTAAGTTTTTAAAGTCACACCTAATTGGCAGTTATGTTTAATATACTGTGAGGTCTACAAAAATTTATTTGGTAAGTTATGTTTGTGATGATACAGTAACTTCAAGTTTAAAGTGGTTGTTGCTTTAGATTGGACAACACTCCAGATGAGCTGCACTTTTTAGTTTTGACTAAATCACCACTTTGAAAGTAAGTAATGAATAGGGAGGAAGGAATTTATACAGGAATTTTGTGGTGGATCAAGAATGTCTTAAAATTCTGTGGCAGTCCAATAGATATTTCAGTGTTTGTTTTTGATTCAAGTTGGGTATGACAATTTAACATAAAACATACATGAAGAAAAATCTACAGTGTTATCATGAAAAAAAAAGCAAATTGCACAACCGCCACTACCTTTATTACTCTGCATTGTTGTGCAGAAAGAAGTCTTACTATGGGGAAGAAAATAAACATACAGCATTAGTATAATTCACAGTGCTTCACATTCTGTCAGTTGGTTTGTATCCCTAATGAGAATCCACCCTCTCAACGAGCTCTCGGTCTGAATCATTATCCTGGAAAATAAATAATATCAACTTTATTCCACAGTATTTCAAGGCAGTATGAGAATGAACAAATGCGTCACCCATCAAAGTAAACCTCGCTGACTGCTGAGAGTGTGTCCTTCCATCATGCATGATGCAATGTGATGGAGGAGGGCAGCTTTCAGCTTTTTGGTTAAAATGAGTCATTCCCATGATGCCTGATGCCTGCTGGCTGTGGTGAAACTTTGGGGCAAAGGTGAAATTGCTGCAGGGTGTGAAATAACTGCTCTAAGCTAACATGGTGTGACGACGCCATCGGCCAGCTGCACCTCCATCTCTCTGGGCCACATTCTGGTCCGACCCTCTGGCCTAAAACAGGGCTGCTGGTACTCCCAGCGATGTTCATATTGATCCAATTGGTTTTACTCTTTTCTCTTGCTCCATGATAGAGAAAGAAACTTCCTGTCTTAGTAGTGCAAGCAAAAAATGCAACAACTTAGGGAACTGTGATGCCAAGTGATGGATGATCATTATATATAAAATAGTTTACCCACATCAATAATGAAAATGTTTGCACCTGCTTAAACTTGAAAGTGCTTGGTACTGGAGACAGCCAAAATTCTGTAGATATACCAATTTAGACTTTAGCCAGTGGCACGTCCCTAGGCATTGCAGTTTGTTCTAGGTCAGTCGACCACGTTGGTACAGACTGAAATGTCTCAACAACTACTAGATGGAATGCTATGAATTTCTGCACAGACCCTAGAGGATGAACGGCAATCTCCTGATTATTTTCCACCATTAGGTTGATGTTTGTGACTTTGAGTGAAATGTCTCACAACTATCGGATGGATTGCCTTGTAATTTGGTACAAATTACAAATCTACGGAACTCACAGCATGAATTGTAATAAGTCTGGCTGTACGTTTGGACATACAGTTGGTGGGGAAAAACACAGAAAAGAGAGGAGAGGAGAAAAGACAGAAAAAAGTGAATAAGAAATTATGACATGAGATGAGATATACACATGGAAGAAAGACGTGGAGAGAGTCAACGACAGAAACAGACACTCAGGGAGAGCAAGAAGCAGAGAAGCTGAGCTGTCATAGAGAGAGGATGACACAAAAGAGATCTTGTGTAACACACCAAATGTTGATTCCCGGTGTACAGTATTTATGCCTGAGGGCACAAAGATGAAGGATGCCTATTTATCTGACCTGTACACTATGGGTTATGTTTAAAACTAAACTGAGCCAGTACATTTTGTTTACAGAGACGAGGAAATAGCTTGTTTGCCTCTGCAGAAAACAAGAAATCTCCTTGTTAGCTGTTTGATGACTGGGAAAAGGGGAAAAAAAATGAAACTTTCTATCTTTTTTCTCTTTTTCTTGTGATTTTCATTCAGCAACAATAGTGATGGACAATTATTTTGACATTTCACAGAGATGTTTCTTTGTAGTCAGAAACAGGCTCCTTGTCACAACTGCCAGAGAGTTGTTTCTTGTCACTCCAAAACCGTAAACCCCTTAGTGTTTACTGAATGTACAAAAGATCCTGTTGTTTTCTTTTCATTTAATGCTTTGATCACTGTTTCCGTTTAAAGCTTCAGTGACTAATTATGGGAGTGGACCTTGGGAGACAATAAATTAGAGAAAGGAAGACACAAGGGAAAATTAGGAGAAAGGGGATGAATGGGAGGTGAGGTGGGGTGTGGATGCTTATGTCAGTCTGGGTGGAAGCAAACACCTGAAGTTTTAGTTTGCCATCTCTCTCTCTAAAAAATAATAAACAAGGCCCAAGCCCATGCCTATGATATTCACTAATTGCTTGTGTATTAAAGTAATATGCTTGCTAATTGCCCTCTCATTAACAAGATCATAAATGGCTACTTGTAATATTTTACTGATACTGCCCCGCAGTCTGCCCTCTGATTCAGCTCAACAATTACTGTTCAAGTAACTCACTGCAAAGGACTCAAACACTGGAGGAGAAAATCTGTTTTTCAAAGAGTGTTTCCACCATCTGCTTCGACTCCTCTCTGACTTCTCTCGCTTTTAAAGATGCTACAGTGGTGTTTGGCAGCCATTACAAAGGGAGAGGGGAGGAGGTGATTACCACAAGAAACTAGAATGAGCTTGGTTATGCTTATACGTGTTACATCATCTGCAGAGAGATGCAGATAAATCATTGTCAGTAATCCACAACAAAAGTCCAGTCTGCCCTTCTTGATTTAATACATGTAAAATATTTTGCCAGGTCATTAATAAAGCTTTTACTAAAGGTGTACTTCGCAATTTTACTTGTTTTTTGTGTTTTTTTTACTTTTTTTTATGAAGATGACATCACAGTGCTTACCACAAAAAAATGTAGGCTCAGTTTGGCTAGTTGAGATAACGTGTGTGTTTACATTATTCATCTCATGGGATATTTAGAAAAATGTGCATATTGTGGGGTATAATGCTTCAGTAAAAAACAAACAAAAATAAGCATAAATGTAAAACTCACACTGTGCAATAACATGTACATCCATCTCTTGTCCAGCACTTGTGATACACTCTTCCTCACCTGCACCATTTGTTTCCTTCTTCAGAAACTGGTTAACTGGTATATAGACATGTTATACTATGTACACTGCTTTTTTTTCCTCTGCTGTATTGTACATAATAGTCATAGGTTTATGTTTATTTGCCTTTGATCAGCCTAGTTGTCTCTGTTTTTGTTGCATGTCCATATGTATCTCTCTGGACATTGTTCCCGTCCCTGTGTGCTGTGTTTAAGAACATTGTGAGTCACTAGAGACTGGAATCAAATCCTTGTGTGCACAAACATACTTTCCCAATAACGTTGATTCTGATTCTGATTCTGATTTGGATTTAGAAAAATGATTTTCCACCAGCTGTCAATACACCCATTAATACACAAACTAAAAGATTTGTGTATGAGTCAACATAGCAAATATGATGTCATCAATATGATACCACTTTCATATCTGTCCAGCAAATACGAAGCAACAGCCAAGAGACAGTTCGCTTAGCTTATCATAAAGAGTGGAAACAGGTGAACAGGTTACAAAACTGTCAGTGCTCACATACATTGCATTTGTTTACTCCCCACAAAAACTGAATCATAAAAATGACAGGTTGTGCTTTTAGGGGGGAAGTTATGTCTAGACTAATCCTTGGGAGGGTTTAGTAACTTTGCAGTAGCATTGTTTGTTTTTTGATTGTTTTGTTTTTAGTGTATCTACATTTCCAGTTTTTATGCTAAATACAGTTACTTGCCTCATGGCTATATCTTGATACTTAACAAAATTAACAACCGATATCAATCTGCTGATCTAACTCTCAGTAAGAGAGTGAATAACCACATTTGCTGATGTACTCTCTTGCCATCAAGCTCAGTTAATATGATTCCTTACTTCAGGTTTTTTTTTCTTTCCTCCAAGGCCATTTTCATTGCACTTCATAAACACCCCTCTAAAACTATACATGTTCCCTAAACCATTTAATTGGTCATGGATGACCAGTGACAAACACTGTGCTGTAAAGCTACGCAGGGCCTTTTCTTGGTAATTTGCTGCCTTAGGCCAGTCATCGACTGACACCCCTGAGGGGACTGATCTCTTCATGGCCAAGTAATTCAATAATATTGTGGTCTAATTGAACTTTTTTTCAATGGCATTCAACTTCTACTTGGTGTCATGTCATAAACTACATGTAGACTTGCCAGAGTTGATATGTTTACATGCATACTGTGCCTAATGTAAGTCTTATTCCGGTTATAATCATATTAGGGAATGATATGGAACAGTAAAGTGTTTATTCATAACCCGTATCTGAGCTCCTGATCCTCTGATTGGAACAGAATGTACAGCACGAAAACAATAGGCCTTATTCACAACAGACATTTTCCTTGTCATTGCAGGAAAAGCACTGGTAGAATTAATAGCATCAGTGGTAGCTCCATTACATTAAGTGCCCCAGTAAGCAATTCCAGTGATCAAGCATGCACAATATCATTGCACTAGAACAGGCACACCAAAATGTAATGCAGTCATTACTATCTATTACACATGTGCTTTTGCTGCAGTGACATGCTAAAAAAATCCTGTGTTTTTGCACTTCAGCAGTAAGGTTTAATATGATAAAGTTGGTGAATTAAAGGCTGTTGTGTACATGTGATCATTGCAAACTAGATGGGAAAAAAAACAAACACATAAAATATATAGTTGCTACATAAGAATAACTTGCACACACATTTGGACTTCAAAAACGTGTATGTTACAGATAGAGTTATTACAGTTGTCTGAGTTGTTTGTAGTAGGGATTACTAAATTAAATGTGATCATTTAGTCCCCATTGTCCCCAAATGTAGCCTAAATCTAACTTACCACATGTGCAGTCCCAAGAAGGTGAGAGAAGTTGAGCTGGGTGCTAGTGGGAGTTTGAGTTCAGAGGTTTATTAGATGACTTTTCCTGCAGTTTTTCAGAAGGATGGGGGACTGAGGGAATCCACTGACTGACAGGCTTTACACAAAAACAACCCAGTCATGGGATTTGCAAGTCAACACGTATGGCTACCATTAATTTATCCTGAACTGTGGATTGATATTTATTGCTGATTTTTGTATGCCCACTGCAACAGAATCAAGCAATCAAACAAACCTATTTGCCTCTAGTCTCATCCATTTGAATAACACATTAAAAGACAAATCTACTCTCCTGTTTTTAAGCTGTGTACACATGGGTGATTTAACTTCTTTTCTAACCCACAGAAATAGGCTGAGGAGAAAAAGTGCCAAGGTGCTGAGAGCACATGGGAGTCACAGTTGTGAGCAGAGAGGTTTTGAGTTGCACACTGTTGCTGTTGTGCTATGGTGGATGGGACTGAGGGAATCTACTGACTGACAGGTTTACATTGGAAAGGACCAGAGCTGTTAGCTCTGTGCTCTGTGCCCAGAGTGCTGGAACACACACCACCATTCTGGGGCAGGGAGGTTAACACACACACACAGGGAGATAGATGTTCACACACATACAGAAGCAAATGACTCTATGCACACAGTCATATGTGTATAACTGCAAATATATTACACATGCAGACTAACTTTTCTTCAGCTGGAGTTTTTCTTGGACGATAACATGGCAGGAAATGCACAGTTAACCCATTTAATCCCAAATTTTTCCCAAACACAAAAATATCCAAATCATGTGTCATTAGTATCCCTTTGAAACAATCAATCATAATTTTTAGAAATTTTCATGGAAAAGTGTGTGAAAAAGTGTGTTTTATGATCGGTCACAATTATGACCGGTGGGATACTGTGTTGTATCAACCATTGGACAGACTGAATATAGGTCTATCTGACCATGTGCTCATTGTATTGGCTGATGCATTTTGGTTGTTGGACGTTGTCAAAGGCACGTCGATGCCTGTTCCATCTCTTGACAGAGGTCTCAGTGTATTTTTCATCCATGTTTGTTGCCACTGTGACAATGTTATTGTCTTTCCAACGGACCAGCAGCTTCTCTCCTTGGCACAGAACCTCAGAGGTTCCCCTGGGTAACTTCATGGAGGCATTCAGTGGTGTGAATGGGACATCAAACAGGCGGTTCTGCCTCATTGTTCCAGAGCTCCCATATCCTCTTTTTGTCATCTCATCCATGAGTGAAAGAGTGGTAAAGAGGTTGTCATGGAAGAACTTGCAACCTTAAGGCACCTGAGCTTGCTCTGCCAAACCTATGATAACGCTGGGTCCCTGACCCAACCCTGTCTCTGGGAGGAGAGTGTGCGATCCACAATATGGCTCCATGTGGTACATGTATCCACTGGATGAGGCGAGGCTCCATACCTTGTAACCAAAGCGAATTGGTTTGCCTTTGATGAATTGTTTACATCCATGTCAGCCGTAGTATGGGATCATGCTCTCATCCACTGACAGCCATTCCTGAAATGGTATGATTTTGTATGAGTGATTGAGCTCAGAGAAGATGGGTCTAACCTTAAAAAATGGGTCATCAGTGATCTTGGTGTTGTCAACCACATGAACTGAGGCCATTATATCATCAAAGCGGTTTCTCCGCATTGCACCTGAAATGCTCTCATTGTGTACATCATTGTCAACTGACCAGTACATGTGTCTTCTTGGGACAGAGCTGTATCCACTTGCAATTAGGATCCCATAGAAGGTGAGGAGCTCATCCATACTTAGATTCAGTTGCTTTCCCTTGGTCTGGGTGGAGTAGAGGTTGGACATTTCAACTGTGATCTCTCTCAGGGTGGGTGGATACATCAGTAAGAAAACATCCACTGGGTTGGGGCAGCTTTGTTTTACACATTCTGCAGCATTTGGTCTGTATACTGTGTATTCTGGAATAACAGCAGTGGAAGGCCTCTTGAATCGCTTAAATACTCTATCTTTATTTTTGACCACTTGCAGTTTTGCCCTTGGTTCTTCTGGCTGACTTGGCTGAACCCTTTGGCGCTTAGAGGCCCTTGCGTCTTCTGGCTGGCCCCTCTGGAGGCTAGAGGCCCTTGTGTCTTCTGGCTGGACCCTCTGGCGCTTAGAGGCCCTTGGGTCTTCTAGCTGGCCTTCATTGTTATGGCGGGAGGTGGGGGAGCTGGAACAGGGGAAGGGGGAAGAAGGTTGGGGAGGGGAAGGGGGTGTGGTGAAGGGGAGGTCATCATTCCAATCATGCTCTGTTTGCATAACTTCTGCATATGCATTCAACAGCCTTGCTGGCAAATGGCCTGTTTCCCCCTCATAGTCCATGTCAGACCCATCACTGTCACAATCACTGAGTACAGCATCTTTTCATTTTGAGGGATGATTGCAATGCTGCATGCCTTGTCTGGGAACTCATCTTCATCCAACAAATCAAGAACTTGACTCAAAGTAAATCTAAAAGAAAACACAGCAGAAAGTTTGGTAGTTAGCTAGCTAGTCTTCCTGGGGTCTGTGTGTGTGTGTGTGTGTGTGTGTGTGTGCGTGCATGTGTGGAAAGTTAGGTAGAATTAGTTAGCTAGCTAGTCTTCGTGTGTGTGTGTGTGTGTGTGGAAAGTTGCAGTAGGTAGGAAGTTAGATAGCAGCAGAATTAGCTAGCAGAAATAGCTAGCTAGCTGGTCTTCCTTGGGTCTGTGTGTGTGTGTGCTTGTGTGTGTGTGTCTGTGTGTAAAATTAGGTAGAAAGTTAGGTAGCAGCAGAAAGTAAGGTAGAACAGTTAGCCTATGTGTATTAGCATGTAGATACAATGGGTTATCCCACCGGTCACTATTGTTGCTGGTGACATGTTTGTGAGTTCTATGACCACATTAAACAAATTTCAATTTTATTTATATAGCGCCATATCACAACAAAAGTCATCTCAAGGCACTTTTCATATAGAGCAGGTCTAGACCATACTCTTTAAAATAGGTATTTACAGAGAGAGACCCAACAAATCCCACCATGAGCAAGCACTAGGTGACAGTGGCAAGGAAAAACTTCCTTTTAAGAGGCAGAAACCTCGAGCAGAACCGGACTCAGGGTGGGCGGCCATCTGCCTCGACCGGTTGGGTTAAGAAGGAGAGAGAGAGGAGGGGGGGAGAGGGGGGAGAGAATAGCGAGAGAAGAACATAGCATAACACAGGTTCCATATAAAACGTAAGGTGATGCCAGTAATACAGCAGTAGTAATGATAGTAGTGATAATTGAAATGAAATTAAAAATGATAAGTATTAACTGCTAACATAGCAATACAACTAATAGCAGTATAAGTAATTTCTAATTATAGCAGCAGGTGTTGAGTGGAGTTGTAGGAGCAGCAGGTGACTTGTCATCACAGATCAGACTCTACAGCTCCAGAGGCAGAAATACCTGCAGAAAGGGACAGAAGAGGAGAGAGAGACGGAAGAGCACAATACTACAGGAAAGGGAAGATATTGAGTTAGTAACGTATTTATGGGATATGTATCCATACTGTGGAGAGAGAGAGAGAGAAAGAGAGAGAGAGAGAGATGCTTGTCATCCAGGTTTTAATGTCCCTAAGACAAGCCTGGAGTTTGGCTAGCTGATTGGTTTCATTAGGCTCCATTGACAGATAAAGCTGTGCATCATCTGCATAACAATGGAAATTTATGGAATGTTTCCTGATAATATTGCCCAAGGGAAGCATATACAGAGTGAAGAGGATTGGTCCAAGCGCTGACCCTTGTGGAACTCCATGTCTAACTTTTGTGTACATGGAGGAGTAGTTGTTAACATGTACAAACTGAAGTCTATCAGATAGACAGGACTTAAACCAGATTAGTGCAGTTCCTTTAAGCCCAATAAAATGCTCCAGTCTCTGTAAAAGGATATGATGGTCAATCGTATCAAAAGCAGCACTGAGATCTAACAAGACAAGTACAGAAACAAGTCCGTTGTCTGATGCGATCAGGGGGTCATTTGTAACTTTTACAAGTGCTGTCTCTGTGCTGTGATACAGCGTAAATCCTGACTGAAAAACCTCAAATAAACTATTATCCTGTAGAAAGTCGCACAACTGTTTTGCAACTGCTTTCTCTAGGATTTTGGAAAGAAAGGGGAGGTTAGATATAGGTCTGTAATTGGCTAATATGTCTGGATCTAGAGTGGGCTTTTTTAGAAGAGGTTTGATTACAGCTGTTTTATACAACTGTGGCACATAACCTGTTACCAAGGACAGATTTAACATATCTAATACAGGACTGCAAATTAAGGGCAGAGCTTCCTTAAGCAGCCTAATTGGGATGGGGTCTAGGAGACAAGTTGAAGGTTTAGATGCTGAAATAATAGATGTGAGCTGGGGGAGGTTGATGGGAGAAAAGGAGTCAAGGTTAGGTTTTGCAGTTGAGTCTATGGATCCTGGGTTATGACATAAATCAGTGCTGGTTGAAGGCAGGATGTGATTAATTTTATCTCTAATAGTAGAAATTTTATTATTAAAAAAGTTCATAAAATCATCACTGCTGAGGGTTATAGGGATGCGTGGATCTATAGAGCTGTGACACTCTGTCAGCCTGGCTACAGTGCTGAAAAGAAACCTGGGGTTGTTCTTATTATCCTCTATTAATGATGAGTAATAGGCGCCTCTTGCATTACAGAGGGCCTTTTTATATCTTTTGACACTATCTTGCCAGGCTAAGTGGGATTCTTCCAGTTTGGTGGAACGCCACACTCTTTCAAGCCTACGTGCTGTTTGTTTCAGTGAGTTGAGTAATTGCAAATGCATATATCAATACTAGACACCTTAAACATGATGTGTACCAAAAATCTATGTCCTATCTTTATGTTAACATACTTTACTAACCTTTTCTTTGGGAGCTTTCTTGCTGCCATCCTCTTCTCTTGGTGCAAACAGGAAGTAAACAGCTCTGGTCATGTGACAATTTACAGTAAACATGTGACACTGCACATATTTCATTGAGACCCTTTATTATTTCAATATCTGCTGGAAATGCATTGATAGATCATTCAGTAACATTTTTATAGCCTTAGAAATGAAACATCTTTTTACGGTCACTATTGTGACCGGTGGGATTAAATTCATGGCTGTATTCAGGTGTTAGTTCCAGGACTCTGTATTGTGTATGCTGGCTCACTGACATGGCTCTCCAGCTATGAGGTCAAAATATCTGTTGTGACAAATGTCTATAGAAGAAAGAAAAAACTTTATTTATTTTATTTTTTTTTCCTGAGAAGCCAGACTAGTAAAAAGGCTTACTAATATGTTCTTAAGTCATGTCAGGATGTCTACATCACAAAGATATACCCCTAAGAACCTTAACCCTCATGTTGTGTTCTGGTCAAATGTGACCGATTTTAAAAGTTTTATCTCTTATAGTTCATTTGTTCAAATTGACCTAAGATTTTATGACTTTGTCCACAAAGAGGATTTGAACACACAAAATAAATTGTATTGATTTGCGTACAATTTTGTGAGTTTTATTCAACTTTTGTACACTCTTAATGTTCCGGTCAAAAATGACTGTTCATTAAAAATGAATGGGGGAGACAACATCCTACATCCTCATTTGTCAGATGGACATACGCACACACGCATGCACACACACATACACACCCAAGCGTACACACACACGTGCACACACGCACACATAACCACTGCGGGAACCTTTGCCCAGTAGGGACTCGCTCCCTTGGGAACAACACCTGTTTCGACAGTTCTCACAGAAAATTGCAACATTATTTCAGTAACACTGAACTTTTCCCGTAGCTCAGATATATAATACTTTTTGATGCTCTGCTCACAGTTCATTGTGTGGCAGCACCATGGCAGGTCGATATACCGTAAGTGAGGCTCTTAATTACATATTTGATGATCACCACACTGATGAGGAGGGGAGAGGCCAGGAAACTGACAGTGAGGATGGAATACCATGTGTCATCTGATTATTTCTTATAGTCAAAATAATCCAGAAATTATGTTTTTTAGAACTCGATTTCATGTGTATAAACTCAAATCAATGAGGCACACAGGCCACTATGAACATATAGAAGTTCAAAACTTGTAATATTCACAAGAACTTAAGTTAATTAAAAAATCTAACACAACAAGTAGTGATAATATGTATTATTACAGGTTCTTATGGTGAGTTTGAATGGAATGGTAATTTTTGACCGGGAACACAAAATTGTTTATACATTTACAGTATAATTCCTCTACGTTCCTACCCATTTTGTATTTTATGTTCAAACATTTGCTTTCCAAAACAGGACAAATGTGTGTGGACAAGTGTCTTGGTAAGGTTGTTCCACCACAAGCCTCCAGAACAGCATGTATACCCCACATGTGTGGAACTCTGCAGGGGGAATGAACACTGTTCTTGAAAAATTTGATTTCAAGATCTCAACTGGGTTAAGGGTTCTGATGACTGTGAAGGTCATAGTGTTCAAACTATTCAAATTCTTCTGAGACCTTTCAGTTGCCTCTATTTATGTAGGCTCCTTTGATTTATCACTACTCTGCATGTCCACTGACTTTTCTATGGTCACATTAGTGTCTCTTTGGTCTGAGAGGCTCATCACTCTCACATTTTTCTTTCTTTTATTTTTTCTCTTGACCTTTAAGCCAATCAAGAACTTGCAACACCTGGAAAAAT
This sequence comes from Lates japonicus, assembly GCA_033238685.1. Lineage (NCBI taxonomy): Eukaryota > Metazoa > Chordata > Actinopteri > Centropomidae > Lates > Lates japonicus. The sequence goes on along the minus strand of BRZM01000055.1, from coordinate 1,352,983 downwards.
GCAGCATCAACTGGTCTAACAACAGACACATGAGAACTACAGGAATGATGACCAATCAAAACCATTCCAATAGAAATAGTTGTTAAAATGCCTGCTTGGACAAAGGTCTGATATGGTTGCAGTCATGTAGGCAGTTAAAAGTCTGAAGTGTCCATTAAACAATTTCTGGTTCAGAAAATGTTGAACCAGCTGCTGTTATCCTGCCTCTATTATTCTTCTGTCTTCTTTTTTTAAAACCATCATTGACACTAGTATACATGGGGGTACTGTGTTCACTTACTGATAATACATCATATCATTTTTGGACATTGAGGTCCATATTTTTAAGCAGCTATCTCTGCCACCACCATGCAAAAGCTGGTTACATGTCAATTAGTTTGAGTGTTTTTGTGCTCAAACATACAGTGGCTCTTGACTAAACTGAACTCTAAGTCTAATATGGCTTTTCTCCTTTGGATCCTGTGGTAACAGAAGGGGTTAATGTTTTTAGCCACCATGATGATATGACAGGCTTTCACTTCTCGATGGACCTCACAACCTCCTCCCAAGAGAGTTTCTCATAATGGCTTCATCACATTAGGGTGGTAAACACCAACGGTCTCCACAGCACAAAGCAATCTGAAGGAGTGGGCATAATGCATATTGAGGACTCAGTCTGTACAGTATTTCTTGACTTAGACAGGGGTGAGGCTAATTCTCAGTTCCTTTTTTCAGTTATACAATTAAATAATAACAAGTACAGAATGCAGAATTAGTTTTGCCTGTTTTCAGCAATCCCAGTATGTGGGCATAGATGAGGAGCTGTTTTAGGTAGAAAGAGTTATCTGTCTACTTTAAGACCTGTGTTTCTAGCAAAAGTACCTTCAGTTTGGTTGATGATGGTCTACTCAATGTATGATATTAGGATATGCTGTGTTTCAACATTGCCAAGAACTTTTCACTTTCTATTACAAAAGTCACAGAAGAGGATGTGGAGTTGTGGAGGTCAGAATACAGCAGGAACTGGCAGTGGTCCTGATCAGAAGTCAGCCAACTGCACCTCACTGCCAACTCTGAAAAGGGAACTTTTATAAGTGTCACAACAAGTCAGATAACTGTTGCTCAACATTAGATGACTTTGTCCATTCAGTGTTCAGATTTCACTCTTTATTAATAGTGTTTTTGCAAATAATTTGATAGAAATTACTATTGTAAGAATTGTATCTAATGTGGGTGCACTGCATAAGGATCTGTTTTGGATTCAAAACAACCTAATAGCTGAAAGTAAGACAGCAAGACTTTAAAACACACAATCATCTCCATTGATAAGTAAAAAGCAGGAGCACAATAACAGCTAGGGGCAAGCACGTTGTATGAAGTATACTGGCCCTTTAAGACTAACAACCACCATCTTGAGTTTTCAGAAAACACAGCACTTGCAAGTTTTCAACATGGAAGTCATTCCCATTGTTACCTTCCATCCCAAATGACACAGATGTGGCATAATTCACCAAAAGTTGATAAAAAGCTCATGGTCTAATAATCTTTCAGACAGAGAAGAAACATCAGCCTCCATTTTAAGCCCCAGAAGTACAACTCATTCTTCACTTCTTATTAGACTTATCCCATCTTACGTAAAAAAACAAAACAAACAACAACAACAACAAAACCCTGTTTGACTCTGTACTTTCCATTCTACTCAACAATGAGGGTCATTTATCTACTCACTTTGTTGCTCATTTCTCCTCCTTTGTAAATGATAATGTAATGTAATGAGGCATATATGATAGTAAAACTGTGGTGGAGAGGAGAGGTGCTAATCACCAACACATTCTAGCCAGCCAACAGCACCTGGCTCTGCTCCGGGCTCTGGCTATCAACCACCCACTTCGAGGACTGGAGCAGGTAACGTTTCTGTGGTGATAGAAATGTGTCCAGTTGGTGGGAAGTTGCTAAAGCTTGTGGGTAGGAATCAGATTAGCTAATGGCTTGTGTGTGTGTGTGTGTGGGGGGGGGGGCTAGCTGCACTAGTCAGTAATTTAAAATTAATTATTACTATGTGTAAGTATGTATGTGTAGCTCTTCTGAGCTTTTTATCTTCTTTAGCTCACTGTTTTGGTTTTGTGGCCTACACTTCACTATTTGTACTCTCGCTACTGTTGTATTGTTTCCAGCCACAGCAGGCAGCTATTTTCAGTGAAAAATATGTCATCACAGTACAGTCAAAATTAGTGACTAGCTCAAAACAAAAAGTTAGCAAAGTTATAGAGACTAGCTCATGAACACATTGAAGTAATATGTAGCTAAAAGGCCAGAGGTTGGTGGTGACCAAAACAAGTGGTGTTGAAAACGTGTTCAACATTAAAGCTTTAGAAGGTGATATATGTCACTGTTATGTTAACAGCTAAGTCTTTACTGTCTGCTGCTCCTCATTATCTTCATTATATGTTCTTCTAATTAAATAGTAAACCATTTGACCATGTTACCTTTAGAGAGTGCAAACTTAACAGCAAATGCCAAAATGCTGTTCAATCAAATCCATCTCTCATGTCAAGACTGTTTAGAAATTCAAATACAAGGGAGCAATATAACTATTACATAATATGACGTAGCATATTATGTCAAAGGATATTTAAAAGGAGAGGAATAGAGTACACTTAAAATAATCAGATTAGGTGATTTAGTTAGAATAATTCAATGTTACACTGCAATTTTAAGCAAGTAAGCGGTGTAATAGATACCATCTGTACTCTGGATTTATGGTAAATCCTTTATACATGTACTTTCAACAGCTAGAAGCCTTTCAAAGGGAGCTCAAGGAGACATGGGGCAAAATTACAATTCTCCTAATCCAGATCAGATAGTGGTGTTATGCTGAAGAGATTCTAGTCTTTCTGCATGAGATCAAAACAATGTTACTGTGAACAGAAGGCAGAATCTAATACATGTAGAAAGTCCTCCGCTTAGGCCTGCTTGCATGCAAGTCAATGAGTCATGGATAACATTTGAAGGTAATGGAGCAAAGGAATGGTATTGCCTTATACAGAATGGTAAATGGGGCAACTCAAAATCAGTGTGGATTAACCTGTAGTGTCATAGTGTGGCTATTCAAATTACTGCAATGATACTGCTGTTGGAAGTGACTGCAAAATATTCTGATTGTCTTTGGCTCAGATTTACACCATCTACACCATTTATGGCCTGTGCTTTATCAGCAAGGTGATCAGAAGTAACAAGGCATCCTGGTGCTGCTCCCTGCTCTCTCTCTTATTTTCTCTTTTCTGTTGTGAGCACACAAAATAATAGAAAACAATTCCCACAATAAATAAAGGAGCCAAGAGAGCCAAGTGTCTTTTGTTTAACCTCTCCTTTGAAGAGACAGAATTCCCAAAGAGCCGCCTTTGTCAAATTTAAATGAAGTTACCCAGCATTCAACTGGGAATTTCATACATGGAAAAGATGCATCTAAAAAAGGACCTACTTTGTTTCAAATGTGCATCTTTGACTTAAATGTCACAAAAATGAAGGTGAGGAAGATATAACTCCGGCAATTTGTTGACCTTTGATCATCTTAGGTAATGAATTTGGGGACTGTGAGTGGAATTTATTCACTTTTTATTATTTATTTTTTTTTTGGTTGTTTTTTTTTTTTTTTTTTGGTTGTTTTACTGAGACCTTCTAATGTAAAAGGCTTTATGTGACATTTCAAATCAATAACTGGAGCTGCAAACTTTTTGTGCTTGCAGAAAGTGAGCTGCTGCTCTGACAAGATTGGCAGTCACTGCACTGGGCCATAACCCTGAACCCCCCCCCCACGGATATTAGAGAAACAATCTGGGAAATAAAGGAATAAGAAACTGAAGGTAGTCAGCAGGCCAAGCCGTTCACCTTGTCGTCCCCGTGGACTTCTTGGCCAAGCGCCGAGCCAAAGCACTAAGGGGCAACACTGAGGAAATGAGTTTCACCCTGATATCACACTCTTAAAACAGAAAAAAAGCTTTTATTTAGTTGGAAATGTTTGCTGAGCATGCAATGCCCTTCAGTTTCACACCTGGGAGCTGCCCATTGTAACCATTCTGAGGCAGAGAAGTTTGGTGACCATTGGACTTGCTAGTCAAACATAGAACTGTTTATGACAGTGCATGGCATATGGTGGAGTTTTTCAGCTTAACAGGTGTTTTTTGGCCTTTTGGATATACAAAGCATTCTTTCCTCACCTGTGCCTGTTTGGTTATTTGGTGATTCACTGTGAAAGGGAGTGGGAGGAAACACAGCGAGGGGTTTATCAGTAGCCATCAAGCTGTGCAATGTAATTTGTTTGTTGTTTGTTATTTGTCATTGCCTTTAGAAATGACCCATGAGAACATATCCTATTCTGACACTGACATTGTCAGTACCTTACTAAACCAATATCTACAGCATTTGATTAAAGTTATGGGATGTCTACAGATGAGGCCTTTCAGCCATGTCTTTTTGGTCTGTCACTCACATTGACGAAAACAAATGTGTTTCTGATTTAACCATAGGTAGCGTTTTACTTGCACTAAATGCATGCAACCCAACATGTAAAATCAATATTCTTTCATTTTACACACAACTACAGTCACTAAATGTTGTATTGTAAGTGCTGCCAGGATGCAGTTGACCTACAGTGTGTTGTGCCTGAGCATGTACTGTGTAGACACATACACTGAAACTGCTGCTGCTTCTGCTCTGCTAATGCGCTCCTCATGCTGCACCTCTTGTGTGGAACCAAGTACAACCCACTCTTATTTTTCATTCCCAAATTCAAAAAACCAAAGCTTTCACATTGAAGACATACCACTGACCAGTTAAAAACCATCTAAGCAGTGCTGGGGTGCCCCCATAGCCGAATGGTTGGGGCACATACCACATGGGCCTTAGTGCCCTGAGCAGCTGGTCCCCAGGTTGACTTCCAGTCCGGCCGGACCTTTACTGCATGTCATTCCCCTATTCACTCTCCCTGTTTCCTGTCTCTCCACTGTCGGTGAAAAAGCCCCAAAAAATAATCTAAAAAAACAAAACAAAAAAAAAACATCTCAACAGTGCTGATCCTTGGTGGAGAAGAGAGACAAAGAGTCCAAAATGTGGAAAGATACACAACTAATTGTGTCAGGCCAAAACAAAACTGTGTTGTCATTAGTAGCTTCCAGCCCAACCTGCTCTGCAAGGATGAGAAAATAAATTTGTAATAAGTTTGTTAACATACTTTGTTAGGGCCGAATGACAAGATGATGTCATCACAGTTTGGTAGAAATCGCTTACATAAAACAACATTATTACAGCACATAAGTTCTTATTTCAGTAACTGTTATTAAGCTCTGTCTCTATGTTTTCCATTTTGATCACCTTATAAATGGACCAGGATAGATGAATCATTTTGACTTTTGCCTCAGTTTCCACCAAGCTGTATTTATTCAAAGCTTTATTTATTCAACCCACCTTTCTCCTTATAATTTTTACAGCTTCTCAGTTTTATAATGTAACATACACATGTAAGTATTATTCATCAAAAGAAGGGATGAACCCCTTAAAACTTTAAAACATTCACAATTAAACCCATGACAAATAGACATGGCAAATTAAGTGGCTTTATTAAGCCACCCCCCAGTCTGTTTGCTGGGCTCTGCAGTGCAGTGCTGGCTGTGTGGCAGTATGCAGGCTGCCCTCTCTCTGACTTGTCTCTATTAAATGGATGGTGCTTTTGGCAGCAGAGCGTGTGTGGCTTGTTTGCCCTGGGTATAAATGATGTCTGGTCTCCCCAGCAGGTTACAGACACTGCAGACTGCTCATTACAGGAGAAAATCCACCCCAGCACCACAACAACATGTTGGCTATTTCTATGATCCTTAAAGGGAAGGTCCATCTTTAAAAAGGAGCCTTACGTGCTATATAGCTTTATGACAAATGGGCAGTAATGCCATCAGCTGTGGGCATACTTTTCAATATGGGCAAATCTATGTGGCTATGTTTTTACAGGGTGTGGGGCTTATGTCTGTTTTGTATTTTCCCTCGGGACCCAACTGATTCCAATAGATGAAACCTGTAGCATGCTACACACATGTGCTCACACATGCACTGACCCGTCAAAATAATGCATCGCACAGAGTATCTACATCTGTTTTTATCCCATACAGACTCATTGGGAAATGTGTTTCCAGTGGAAGAGAAAGATGTTTATTCCTCATTTTGTTCTTAGCCTTGATCAGGACTCTGGTCACAGGCTTGGATCTGACCCAAACTTTGAGCTGGGGAAAGATTTAAGATTGTAAGACTTGGATTCACCGACTTGGAACTTACCTGGACCTGTCTAAAGCTGGGAACAGACCTGAAGATTGTAGGACTTGATATAGTCTGGTCATACTTGGAACTGATATGGAATGACTAAAGCTGGGAAACATACAGTCAAAGACTACACACTAGACTGGACACAGACTAGACTGGCACATAATACCACTTCTGTACTTAAACAGCTTTTGTAGTCCTGACAGTCTGAAAGGAGCAGATATTAATGACTTAGACAAGTAACCTGATTAGTGTCACGTCACACTGAAATCCCACAACAAAACAAATGGCAATTCATCAAACAATTCCAATTCCAAGTTACATTGAGATTTGTACGGAAGAGGCAAACAAACAAAGGGAAAGAAGTTTATTTTTGATGTTGGGTGGAAAGACAACCCTATCATCAGACATGAATTAGATAATTCTGCGAATTCTCAGATTATGTTAAGTTACATCATTTTTTTTTTTTTCATATTTCAGCTTTCTACCAAAAAAAAAAAAGTTGGAAGAAGATTGTGGTTATGGACACAAACTCCAGTTCCCTGCTTGAAAGTCAGATATGTCTACTTCACCTCATAAAGCACACACCACCTCTTCCGTTTGTACCAAACAATTTTACTGGACGGAGGTAGGAGTTCACCCAGTCTGGATGTACTGGGCTGTACAGTGCAATTTGCTCATTTTTTGGGATGGGTTTGTCCTCCTACAGGATGTCCCATTTCCAGTGCCACATTACAAATACAATAAAAATAATCTTAATAAGAACTACCAGTCATGCCTGGATCAGAATACAGATGATTAGAATCACTTAATACCACACAGCATATGAGTTCATCTCCCAGTGTAAGCACCAACTGACCCAGACAGTAATGGACCTGGTTGAGCGAGTCAGGTTGAGTCTAAATTTATAATCAGTTTAACAATCTCAATTTGTGTTCTGCACCTCAAAGTGGTCTTAATTGCAACCCCGAATCACTATTTTGACATAATGGTTTGAGCTTACCTGCTGGGAAAATTAGCCCTCTATTTTACCTGATAACTTTGCTAATTTACCCAAATAGTAACAGGGATTTCCTCATCAGGGCATAACACTGGGTTCAAATGACGGCTGCTTTCTAGTAGAGAATTTTTTAAAAAACAAAATCAATTTCTTGCTGAGATGTTTTCTGTGAAAGTAGTCTACACAACCAAGAATCATCTAAGATGATGAGCCAATAGATGTAAGCTGAGTTTCACAGTGGCTTTACAGCAGTGACAATAAGTGCTTTGAGCTCAGCTCAGCCCCATTCATACCCCTCAATGCGTTCTTGAGCCTGATAGAGAACGAGCCACCCTATTGTTGCTGTATGAAGAAATTCAATCTGTCTGCCTCTTTTCCTGTTGAGGTTTCAGTCAGTAATCAGGAAGGGAAGGTTTCATCGTGAAGGAATCATCCACACATGATATCCTGAGGTTGTGACAGAAAAGGTTTAGAAATCTACATTGCTTTATTAAACCATTTTAATCTCTCACAAATAATATTTCAATGTAAAAATCTAGGTTGGGATGTTCTTTTTGTGGAGTTATGGTTTTTGGGTGGATTTTTTACAGACAGTCCTCCCTTGCTCCCCTTCCCTCTTGTCTTAAAGATGCTCACTAAAATGAAGAAACGGCTCATTCTGGTAATTTACTGTTCCTGGCCATAAAACGATGCCTCCTTGGCCGGCATCAGGAGCAGAAAGGGGGTTGGGGGGGTAGGCCAGACAGGAATTCAAATGTTGGGACACTGAACAGATGCAACGTGGCTGATATAATGCTAAAATATTGGCCGATGAGGCTAATATAAATGCTTAGATGCTGGCTGGCAAGGTTAATATGATTGCTAAAATATTGGCAAGGTTGGGTAATATGAATGGCGCTGAAATATTAGCACTGAAATACAGCCATGGATTTGGCTGAAATGACAGCGAGTGTTACAGGAAACACTAACCAGGCGATGTCTTTGTTTTCTCTGCCGTCCTTTTCCTTCACTGAGGTTATTCCTGAGCATTTTATCTTCATTTCATTCACCCATCTTGATGGATGGCTGGACAGTTGAGGAGACAGCTGGAGATGCAGACACTAGTAGACACTCAGAGACATGCGGCGACAAAGTCAAACCTTGAAACCTTATGTATTTTTTACAGCGCTGTTTCATTTTTAATAGTAAAGCCTGACATATGTTCGAGCTTTGTCTGCTTTTTCAACACTAGTAACACAACAGTAGCAGAGGCAAAAACAAAATGTGAATCCATGCATAAATAGGACACTGTGTGGTCCAAATAAACAAGTTAGATCATCGTCGTCACAAACTTCCTTAATATTTCTCTCTCTCTTCCTCTTGTCCCCTTTTCCTCTCCCACCCTCCCCTCCTCCTTTGTCAACACAGACAAACTCAGCCAGCCACCATCATCTCTTCTTATCTCCTGGGTCCGTTTAGCGGCCAAGAGCCCCAAACACTTGTCTGAATCTTAATTAGGGGCCACTTTGGTTGGAGGGTTTCTAACAACAAGAAGTGAGAAATCAAAACATGCTTAATCAGAGCTGAGGCCATTTGATGACAGCCAACCTGTGATTGCTCCCCGTTTCACCTAATCTTGTAAATCCCATGGTTGAGCACAGAGGTGACTGGCAGCTTTATTTTGTTATGTGCATAATAAGATTTTAGCAAACTGGGTAGGTTCTGCTAAACTGACTGAGCTCACTTTTATGCAACCACGATCCTGTATAGTACTGAATGAACTTAATCTGATTCAGTCTTGAACTAGATTAAATGACTATGTGCATGTAAAAGATGCAGCTTACTGTGATGATCCCACAGAAGATGATCACCCAACTTTGCTGGTCCTCTCAGCTCTATAGAGTGTTTTACTATTTGTCAGCGCATTGTTTTGGTTTTACTCACTATACACTTCTTGCCATCAGCACCAAATGGTGACCTGACAAAGTTATTGACTCTCTTAGCTGGGGTACACACTGGAGTAGCTAGCAGCTGAAAAGACAGAACAAAACAGGACTTAAATTCATCAGCTGGCCAGAAACACAACTTCTATTGCACTCGAAGGAATGCCATAGCAAACATGAATAAATATAATAACATACAATAAGGCATAATAAATAAAATGGACTCCTTAGCAGTACAGGGCACATGCTGGCTATAACCTACTGTTCTGCACAGACCATCTTCCCAAGACCATCCTGCCATGCGTAAGTATAGGGATGGTCAGATGTGTGTGTGTGTTGTTAATAGAAGAGTGTTTTTGTACGCCTTAATAATAGAATTCTTATATACCTAAATGTGCATTCACCAGGTCAGGACCTTTTTTTCATTCCAGTAGCTTTAAAAAGGAAATCAGGCAAATGTAACATTGAGGCAAAAAAGGTACCTCACAGCTGAAGCACATGACATGAGATCAGAAGTTATAGAAGAAATAGGGGAAAAAATATCACAGATAGATAGAGCTTCCAAGCTGTAAAAAAATACATGGAAAATTGAAGCATTTGGCCTTTACCGAGACACCTAAAGAGAAAATACTTTTTACTCACCCATAGTGAGTGGAACTAATGGAGGCCTTTTAATGTCTCTGTGTAAAGTTTGAGGCCATGCTGAATGTTGAAATTAGCCTAGTTTATCTCAGTTACTGGCACTGTGGAAAAGCTGTGCAGCTCAAAAGTAGACATAATGCTTTGTACCTATTTTTTGTCATTCTTAATGGATGGATCTTATGAAACCAAAGCCAACAATGAACTGATGCTATGAAAGTAATGTGTGTATATCCAAAGCCTGATATCTATCTATTTTATTGGTGTTTATTATGTTTTTTTTTTAAGAATTTAATTTCTCATTAGTTGATTTACGTTTTTAGATTAGATTTAGAGGTGCTGTTATGTGGATTTTATTTATGTTTTAAGATAAGCTAAATGCTGTAGCTTCATAAATATCATACAGACATGGCATTAATCTCAATTAATTAAACAGATAAAATTTACAATATTATTTAGTGAGCTCTAGATGTGTTAGAAGGTGGTTTTTGTTACCTGTTGGTGGAACTAGACTAGCTGTTCTCCCTTTTTATCTGTCTTCATGCTCAGCTAAGCTAACCATCTCCCTGCTGTAGTTTTATACTTAACTTAAATATATGAGAATAGTAAACATATAACTCTTGTTCAGAAAAGTCTAAAATATATATATATATATATTCCTCCAATTATCAACCATTTCATTTAACCTTCAACAGCTCCAGACAGCATTCATGCCATATTTTTTTTTATACACAATGAGAAAAATCATCATCTTCTTTTGGTAAAATTTTTATACTAAAATTGTCTCTTTATTTCATGTTTTTAATGCACATGAAGGATTTCTGACAGAAAACCTTAAACACAAGATCCACGTATTTTGATTTTTGAAGCTTTCAATCATATTTTACAATGTTATAACAACAAAACCATCTCTATGACAACTGAGCAACTCCATCCACTGAGGAGGATCAGAACATAAGTTAAATGGACTGTACTTATATAGCACTTTTCTAGTCTTTTCGACCACTCAAAGCGCTTTACACTACAGATCATATTCACCCATTCACACACACATTCATACAGCACTTGTTCTATACAATATGCTTTCTAACACAGACACGCACATTCACACACCGATGACACACATTGGAGGCAATTTGGGGTTCAGTATCTTGCCCAAGGATACTTCGGCATGCGGACTGGAGGAGCCGGGAATCAAACCACCAACCCTCTGATTGGTAGGCGACTGCTCTACCTCCTGAGCAACAGTCGTGAAGATGTGGTTGAAAGCATTGCAAACAGAAAGTGAGTGAACCTTGAAACAGTTTATTGTTTCTTATTTTTTGAGTGTCAGAACACTGTAAAACGCACACACATACCCAGATAAAGAGGTGTTGTGTTTCAGCTGTGTTTTGTACACTGCACTAACTGATTGTGTCACATCTCTACGACAAACACAGACGGGGTGACAGGGGGTTAAAAGAAAGGGAGGGAGATGGATGAAAAGAGAGACAATGACAGAGAGGTAGTGTATGAGCCTTCAGCCCTGTGCAATGTGCTCAATGCTAACTGCTTGACTTGGTTCTCTGCCAGAGGCTTATTCAGAACCAAGGACAGCTCCCCTGGTCTCTGAGCCCGCTCACTAGGGAGAGACACATTTAGATAGAAGTCTCTCTCACTCTCTTTCTCTCTCTCTTTTGGTCGCTCCCATTTTCTTTTCTCTAAAACTCGTTCCGTCTCATCGGGGAGCCTACATTTAGCTACGCTCTCTTTCTTTGTCAGTCTTTCTATTCAAACTCTGTGAGGAATGTCAAATTTATAGTCATCTCGCCCTCTTTCTCTCTCTCCATTTGAGTCTCTAAGCTCGATTTCCCCTTGGTTGCTCACCAGTGAGGCCACATTTAGAGTCTGCACCATAGGGGAACACCATGGCCTTTACCTCTTATTCAATTAAGCTCTGCCTGAAACACACACATGAACACACACATATAGACACACACACATGCAATTACAGCCTACTGGTGTCTGGAGACTAATGGCGGAGAGATATGACCTCAGAGAAATAGGCACACAAAGAATCGTGCACGTACATACACAAGCACACGGACTGAGAAGTACATGTGCTGATAGGGACGTACACTAGGACAGGAGTGTATTGGAGACACATGCAAACTGCAACAATACAAAGCAATTACCAGATGGTAAATCACTATGGTAATTTTCAGATGGCAAATCTCTGCGGTAATTTTGGGCTGACTTCAATTTGAGGTTTGTTTTTTTTTCCCTGTTTTCTGAGTGTTTTTCCCCCTAATGGACCCAAAGTATTTAGTTAAACGTACACAGACTTCACACTTTGTTCCACTCTGTTCTGGGGCTATATTCATCAAGAGACATGTATGGCACAAGCCAATTGTCAGGATAAGATTAAAAGAAAGCATCCACAAAGGTGCATGGGTATGTGGTTTTTATAACTAACTTGACAAGAAAAGGTTAGAAGATAATAAAACCTGCAAATCACATTTCAAATACAAAACATCACAGCAGATTGTCTAAGAAGTTGATAATGACAAATTAAAGAACAATAGACTATGTTAGATTACACCTTTACACAACATGATATCTCTTTTTTTTCTTGACTTTCCTAATTTATCTATTTGCTAATTACTGAATATGTTTACCTGTTCAGACATTTAAAACTCATTCAAATAAAACTCATGTCCAAACTAAGGAGTCCTAAATGGTTGGGAAACACTATTTTAGACACTAACAGGCTTCCAAATTTATTTCAATAGTTTAGAGAACCCTCTTTCCTTTCCTCCTCCTACATAATAATGCCACACATGTAAAAGTGAGTTTCATAAGGAAATGATTTTCTCAGTCTGGTTCAGAAGAAACTGAACAGCCTGCACAGACCCAAGCCCTGGCCTCAGCCCCATCCACCACCTCTAAACACACGCTGGGAGCCAACATCAGTGACTGGCCTCACCAATGCACTTGTGGTAGAATGCAGGGCTGAGGTCTAGTATACTTGAAACTTACATTCTGGTTTTTCAGTCAACAATGTTACGTAAGTTTTCGTGACATATTCACAGGTCTAAACAAAAAATGTCTTTGAAACATCTCTCTGCTCTGCTGAGAATAGAAATCCGCTCAAGAGTTTTGTTGGCCTGAAAGTCTCAACTTACTGTATGCTGTAATATAACCACCAAGAATGTAAACCCTTCCTAGTTTGTAACTGATAATAGGATTTAATATCATCTGTCATATATCTAATAAAGACGTAATATTTCCCTCCAAAATAAGGTAAAGGAAACCTATGTTTTTTAAGGGCATTATTGTTGTTAATACTGTTGTAAAAAGTAGTAATATTTTAATCTGAATGACAGCACACTGAGCTGCCTTGTCTCAGCTGGGGTTGGTTTTCTCCAAGTCCCAGCCTGTGGTCCATTGTGCTAATATGGGTTTATTTTTACCTAAAATAAGTAATGTTGTGCATTTTGGACCCAAGCAGAGAGAGATGACTCAGAAGCTGGATACATACAAAAGTCTTTTTGTATAAAGCTCAGCAGGAGATGTGATACAAAACAACAAAAGACTACTGCCAACAGGAACTAAAGTTACTGCATATTGCAGGGGGAGAAAAAAAACAGGCACAGGCAATGACAGGCAGATTCTTTCCAGAGCTTTCTTTCGGTCGTCAGCTCACAGCAGCAGAGATCCTGCCCACCGGGGCAAACGACAGTAAGGACCACGGACAGCTCCTCTGCTGCTGACAACTGCTGTTCAGCACTCTGGATGGTGGCCATGACAAAAGGCTTACAGAGTGCTTTTTTAAAACTTCATTAATAACTGGACAACAAATCGTCATGTGACCACAGTTATAGAGACTGGATGAGCAGCAAAGAGGTTAGATCATAAAGAAGCTATAAATCAGTGCTAAAGAAGCTTATGGTGGCTTTAGGAAGAATTCCATCCTTCTGACTGTGTTTCTCAAGTAGGAGTAACGGGGATCTATGAAGCGTAATTAGTAAAAATCATCTTCATTTATCAGTCGTCAGTTTTTCTGATTGGCATTTGCTGTTTGCTCAGTAAGTCAATAATACACACTCTGTCTCACACACAGAAAACTCTTTCAGATACCTCTAACTGGGAGAGAGGGAGACTGGTTCCAGCATCAATACACATCAGGGAAACACTGACCTTTGTTTGTGTGTTTGTGTGTGTGAGCCTCTGTGCGTTCATCCATGTATGAGTGTAAGTGTAGGCATGTGTGAGAATCTGTGTGTATCACTGTGTGTGTGTGACCTTTCCACCAACTGCTCTCTCTGTGTTTCAGTCATCAGGATGGTATTTTCCTCCACCAGCGGCTCTCTCCACCATTGCCATATGAAACAGAGGAGATCACCCCCCCCCTTCATAATGTGTGTTGGTGTGTTTTTTATTCAACTGTTAATTGTTGGTAATATTTTCACAGTAAAATACTATGTCAATTAAATGTGTTTCCATGACTTTGATTGAGTAGACAGGCTCCATCAGTGGTAATAGAAAGATCAGGAGCGGGCTCATTCCAGCCATTTTTCACATTCACACATTCAAGTGTCAACTCATGATACCTTACTAAACTGAAGAATTTTTACTGAAGAAATTGTCAATTTCATTCACTTTATTCAATATAATGAGTATAAAATTGTTGCACAAAAAGCAAATGTGAGCTTGGTTTTGGACGTAACTCAGAGAAACTGCAGAGAAACAGAGTTAAGATGATGCTGATTAAAGCTTTATGGCTCAGCTGCCTCCTACCATGGTCCAGTGTTCGGGAGAGAAGAGAAAAACAGCATGCTGCTGCTGTGCTCAAACAAGCTTGTCAGTAAACACTTTACTGATCCTCTGACAGTCATTAATTATCAAAAGCCAATCTGATTCGTGGGCTTAATTGTTTTTCATTTTATTCTGGTGACAACAGTTCCTCCTGGCAGCTGGAAAATGTATAACAAGGTGATTATAGCCGCTAAAAGCTTCCTATTTCTTAGATAAATGTTACTGAAGAAGGTGTTTTTAGCTGGCGAGGTCAAGTTGTTCAAATTACCAAAGAAACAAAAACAAGCAAATGACTAACTAAAACATTGCAATTGAACACCACTACAACAGTTTAGCAAAGACATTAATGTCAATGGAATAAAAACATATTTTCCAAAGTTTAATCCTGGGACCTTGTGTTAAATTTCCTATAATCCTTATTACCAATACACCAACTTGGTGTTTTTTTTCCTCCTATTAAAACAGTAAAACATTACTTGAACGCAGGTGTGGAAACACAAATATACCCAATCAGATGTAATTTGGGGCAACAAGTCATCCCCGTCCATCATATAAAACTGTTCTTGACAGCTAGCTTGTTATGGTGGTAGACCAAGATCATAAATCAGAGGGTGTGTGTTTGGATATCAGTCAGGATATAGTTCAAGTATGCCCACATCCAGTCAAATCTGAAGGATCAGATTTTTTTTTTCTAGCCACTAACTCTATCCACATAGTCTGTTTCACTTGGAAATATATCATATTAGAGAGGCTAAAATGCTTCAGCTTCCTTTCATTGTGTCTTCAACTAGGTAAAATCTATGTTGCAATGCAAGACATTAGCCTGATGCTTGACCTCATCCCATATTTTAGTGATAACTTTGCTTTGTAAGTAGGATTAACAGTGGGGACATCATTGTCATTCATCATTCCTTCATTTTCAGATACTGAACACATTGCAAACAAAAACAGCAGGAACAGCAGAAATAACAATTCTTAAATCAACATATTTCTTCAAAGAACACAACAAATATTAACTGTTTTTTGCAACCACTACCAGTAATGGCTGAAAAATAACACCATGAGGACAGGTATGACAGTCACTACTGATTATCTAAGATGAAATAACTCTCAGAAAATTGCTAAAATAAACAAAATGTCTGTCTAAATAATGGTGTTAGAACAAAAGGCTTAGGAAAGTGCAAAAGTCAAAATGACATTTAATTTATTTATTTTAATTATTTATTTTCTGATGTCAGTCCAAAGCTGTGAAATTATGTTGTTTGTTACTGTACAATTATATTTCATTCCAGAAATCTAGTCCTGCAGGTCAACACTGAACCTGCACCTCATGTAAATCTAAGCTGACTCAGTTTCCTTCTGCATGTCAGATGACATTAAGCGCTGCGCTGTGACAGCTAGGTCCAACAGTTAACACTGTATTTTGACAGCCAATTAAATCCAGCCAGTAGGTAGAAACATTGTAATGCAGGTGGATCTACTGTATTTCTGATGTTATTTATTCCAAAGTCACCCAGGGTTCAGGGAATATCCCTCCCTCTGGAAACATTGCTGGCACTAACACGCCCTCTAAGGTTCCTGGGCTTGATTCATTTATGCCATTAATACAATCTGGCTGCTGGCACCAGGAAGAGCTGAGGGAGGTGACGCGCTCTTGCACTAAGCCCCCATACACTCAATACACACAGTACACACAAACAGACACACACCCACACACACACATTTTTTCCAGTCAGTTGGCGGTTGCGTCTCCAGAAAGGCTCCTATTAAATAAAGTGGCGTCCAAGTGCTTTAATGCGGCACCTATTTAGAGTGAGAGAGGTAGAGAGAGCAAGAGATAGAGCTGACAGAGAGGAAGAGAGAGCAAACAAATGAATAACGAGAGAGAGAAGATGAAGAAGGGATAGAAGATGAATAGCCTCTCTGCTCAGCTGTAGGTATAAATGTATGTATCTGTGTGTGTGTGTGTGTGTGTGTGAGAGAGAGTGTGTGTGTGTCTTTTCAACTCCCACTCTGACTCCTTGTCTACCTCATTATTCATGTGCTGAGTCCTTTAGCACTGTAATACTGATTGCTCCACACACACACAAAAAACAAAAACAAAACACACACACACACACACACACAGTTCCACATTCAAAACCAGACACATACAGTATATAAACTGAACACACACAGACACATTTATGCAGGTGCTAGCTCACTGCCTGCTGTTAGTGCTGTGATTCATTCACACACAGCTAGGGAGTGTGTGAATGTGGGTAAAAACAGAAACATACTGACATACACACCCTCAAACACACAACATTTAGAGAGTGGGAAACAAAATAATACAGTTAATATTCTCCTCATAGTACTCTCAGGTTACAGTTAATTTACTATAAGTTTGTGTGTGTGTGTGTGTGTGTGTCTGAGTGTGTGTGTGCAGTATATTCAGTAGCTGCCTGCACACAATTAATTTGTATATCTACTATACTAGACTTTGTGCATGTGTGCTCATATTTGTGTGTGTTACATGCTTAATTAAACATGCTCTGGTCCCTGTTATCTTCAAATACAGCAAGCCACTGCATGTATGTGCATGGAAATGTATATTATCCATAATAATAATTATATATATGAAGTGTATAAAGGGTACCCTAGACTGCTCTTTCCAGAAACAATATCCCAGTTTCTCAGTAAAATCCATGGACCTTGCTGTTTTCCACCAGAAAAAAAATCTCCTAAAAGAGAATTTCACTTTGAACTCTTGAGCACAGATATATCCTCACTGTACTTTCAGGGCCCGCCACAACTCTTGAGGTGAGGAAACAAGATTTGAGCTGGCATTGCTAACCTGACCTCTGCACTTGTGGAGGTGGCCTGCATTCTCAGTGTGATGAAGCCTGGCCTGTAGGCCTGCAGCCAGACTGCTCGGTGCAAGACTGGAGATGACACATCACAAGCAATAACACTCCCCTGCTGCAGCACCTTATCTTCATCTTTAGTTTCCCCCCTTCCTCCTTCCCTCTCCCCAGATATCTCCCCTTGTACTATTATTCTCTCTGTTCTCTTTTCTTGTCTTCTTATCCAGTTCTCTTCCTCACATTCCACAGATATTCATTACACAGATACTCAAAACTTGTTGGGATGTTGGGTGTCCATGTGGGACTTTTGCTGTTTTGGTTCAGTACTTTAATCCATTACTGTCTGCACAGTAGACAGAGAGACAGCAGTGAGCAGATGAAAAAAAAAAAAAAAAATGTCATTAACTCTCTAACTGTGCTCGTTTAAATGAAGTGAATTAAACGATTCATCAAGACCACTGGTAATCTGGACCCAGAGCTGGATTACAAATTGCCGAAACAGGAAACTGGGACGATAAAGGCCCAAGGTTGTCTGCATGGCAATTACAATAAAAAAATAAAAAATAATCAGTGGCTCCTTCAGTAATACAGAGTGACACATGATAGCATTGAATTAAGCAGTAAAAGTTTGTTTAAAATGTAATTTTTGTTTAAAATGTTTGTTAACCTAACCTATATTTAACTAATCCAAATGATTTTTTCAAAGAAAATTGATTTGGAGTGAATCACCTAATCATCTGGTTCACTAAAGTAATTTAGCACTTCCTATCAATCAATCCTATATCAATCCTATCAAATGGCTTTATATCTATTCAGTAATATTCAGTGTCACGTTGTTGCTATAATTTTATTATTTCCAGTCTTCTCAAAATCTCTTTGTTTACTGGAGTTAAAGAATAAAAAGTAATTTTCCAACAACTTTCAATCATGAAAGTGCAAAAACAATATTTAACTTTATCAACGCTGTTTCTTAAAAAAAAAGAATTTAAAAAATGATAGAGAAAGTGAATGGTGGAAAAATGCTGATTTATACAGAATGTACACTAGTAATGTACAAATATAGATTTTATTTGCAATTATGTAAAAATGTGTCACATAGAATTTTTTTTTTCAAGTCTCTATTTCAAAAACAATTTCCTGCCATCCTGCAAGGTTACAAAATATTCTGAAAAATGTTGAAATGAAAACCTCCTTACCTGCATTCCTTTGGTTTTCCACAGAATAATAATCAAAAAAGCTGTGAAAAATGCTGAATTCTTGCTTATTCTACAAAGATCTTCTAAAACAAAATACAGACAAAATTATTGACACTGTGTAGAAGTGGTGATAAATAAGTGGATTGTAGTGATGTTTCAAGCTAATTATTATTCAGCCTATTTCTATTGAGAAAAATCCTCACTGCACTGTTTGTGTCATTGTGTACACCACACCAAAGGCTCAGTTGTGTTGTAGAGAAGCTTTGCTGCATATGGCACAGGGAGCCTTGAATCAGTGCAGGAACAGTGAGATCAGAGGATCATCAAGGCATTTCTACAGCGGCTGGGAGAGCTCAGCGCAACAGACAACACATAAACTAATTAAGAAAATATCTTCATCTTCATCAATTTGATAACACATAGACAGCAAATACACCACACAACCAAAAGGGGCGTTTCTTTATTTTGGTGACTTGACTGTCAGATATGAAAGCTGGCCATTGGAATCTCTCCTAGCTGTTCCTCCAATTAATGAAAGGGGCTGAGAAAAACAACTACTCCACCAGGGAGGGCCTCTGTTTGTGTTCTGTCAATGCTTTGCTCTAAGCATTAGAACATATTCCCACACAGCCACACCCTGATTTAATCGGCAAATTCCAGTGAATTACAGGAAAGTTTTGGGGCACAACGCAACAGGGCTTCTCATAGCCATAGTTAAGTTTACACATAATTTCAAGGTTACACGTGCATTTGAATGTCAGCTAATGGTAGCAACACTCAAGCAACATTACTGCAAAGTAAGATACACAACAGGACTCAACTGCTGGAAAGCTTCCAGGTTAATAACTGTCACCAGGTCATATCCTTGAGGAAGAAACGGAGGACGCTGCACTTTGAGAGACTTGAGGCAAGAGACCCAGAAAGACTGGGCTTGTTTGCTGTTTTTGTGGCTCAGAGTGCATCAGGCAGAAGTGTGAGACGATTAAAACCAAAGACTGTTCAATTTTCTTTCAGTATTTTAAGGTTTGATGCTCTCTACAAAATATGGTTAAAATGCAATTACTGAATCCATAAAACATGCTGAATTCAATTGAAGATTTTTGTTGATAGTTGATAAAATATATTTTTATTGAGTAAATGTTGCTATCATTGATTTACTTAGTATTAATTCACCCCCACTCTCAGTTTTTACAGTGTACTTTGTGTTTATCTGATGTACTGAATACAGTCGTTTGGGAATACGCACCAGTAAAGCACAGTTTACTTGTGTGGTTTAGATCTGGCCAGGGGCCTTTGTTGCATGTCATTCCCCATCTTTCTCTCTCCAATGTTTCTCACCATCTCTCTTCCACTGTCACCACCTAATGGAGGCATAAAATGCCCAAAAAACTTTAGGTTAATGGGGATAAAGTATACCAAATGTCAGTGGATAGTGACCTTTGCTGTGATTTCAGATTTATCTTCAGTGAACGGGGTCATCACAGTAGGACACATAGGTCGTACTCTGCAATAATTACACAAACATATAAAAAGAACAAGATTCAAAGGAGAAATGGGTGGGAGTGTAACCCCTTTAATGCAGGTGTTTCATATTGTGCAGCAGGTTCAGTCAGCATTCACTGAGATTTCATCTGCCTCTTAAAAAAGCCCACCTGTTGCCTCTCTCAGATGTTTAATGAGCCTCCATTTGTTTGCAATCATCTTTTTTTTCTCCCTGTCTTTTAATTAAAACATCCTCTTTTACCTTTACATATGAGATCAAAGGAGAGAGACGAGCTCCTGCTAATTGGAGGTAGATTTGCAGCTTTAACAATATTTTGTTCTGACTAATTTCCTCCTGTGCACAGGTGTATAGAGGAGGGAGGAGAGGAGGTGGGTCTGTATAGGTGGCAAATAAATAAATAAAACAATATAATAAGAGAGGAAAGTAGGAAAAATGAGGAGATTAGTCAAAGTAAAAATAGTCACAGAGTTATTTTGCTTTGCTAATTTCCTCTCACAGGTGAGACGCAGGAATTAGTTGAAGTAAAAATAGTAAAGGGATTGAGAATTAAAGAGGATACACACAATCGCTTAAAATAGCTAATAAAGACAGAAAGCTAAATAAGAGAATAATCAACATGGGAACAGCTGACAAGGCACAAGAGGGGGAAGCTAAAACTCAGTTACAAATATAGTTCAAAATGCAGGAATGACAATGTTTTGTTGCACCTATTTTCTCCTGTGAGGTCAAGAGCAAAAATAGCAAGGTGACGGTAAAACGAGGTGAGACATCAGATGGAAAAAGGCAATAAATATAGGCTTAATTATCACCTCCTGCATTGTGTTTTTGAAGCGTTCATTGCATAATTATACATCTAAAAAAACCAAAGGTTAAACAGCTCTGCAGGGAGTTTGGGGCGCTATCATTTATCAAGTCAAAACACTCGCCCACTCGAGGACTTGGGGTCAGCGTGCCTGGCATTTAACGGGCCGGAATAAGTAGGCTGAGATGAACGATGACACGTCTGAGAGGCCAGTTTTCATACCGCAAGTGTAGCACAGAAAGCTCATATGCAAAATATGAAAGATTTAAAATTTTTATTTATTTTTTTACACAGGCCCTGCTGCTTTTCACAAATTACTGATCAAGAAACGCTAATGTGAGATGCAGAAATTAACCATTCCCCTTGATGCTTGGGGAGATGAGTTCGACAGCAGAGGAAGGACAGATTAAATGCTGTAAATATGAGTTGGAGATACAGTTTAGTCTTTTGACTCGGAGGCTTTAAGATGACTACATGTTCCCGGCCTATTTGTCACTGAGGGTGAAGCACTGGCTCAATACACGGACCAGTGAGTGGCACACTGACTCACACTAAACTTCACGCTAAAAACACAGCAGGGTCATGTCAACCTCACACTTCCTTTTTGCCAGTGTTATAACTCACAGCAGCTTTTCTTCAAGGACCAGCAGAGGTTTTTGTGTTGTGTTGACAACCACTGAATGATAGTAGGTACAGAAATCAAGAAAACTATGTCTTATTTTTCTGCTCTCTTGTATTGTAACCACAACCATGAAGGTTCTGGATGTTCAGGAGAGGGTTACAGATGAAACTTTATATAGGAAATGCTCAGAGCCCCATTTCCTGTTAAAAATCAACCTTTTCAAAATTTCTGCAAGCATTTCTATACATGTTTGGGTCATACTAACTTTTACTCTGCACCAAGAAATTCAGGGAAACGCAAACTTGTGCAAAACAGAGCAAGCAGCTCAAGGCTCCTACAGCCTGATTTTCCCATGAATCAACAGTAATCAGCAGTGTACGATGTGCATGTGGCTCAGATCAGCATGTCCCACTCGGTGTTTTTAAATGGTAATCCTCTAGTAAAATAGTTTCTGTAAAACATTTTTTCAGCTGTTAACTGATGATTTGAAGACTGCACTCTTCACTCATTACTAAGCCCTGATCCACAGTAAATGGCTGCATTCACTGTATATAATATCACTCCTTCACACCTTCACCATGGCAGTGAGGTACCTGGCAATTTGATGTTCAGTGTTTTGCCCAAGGACTTTGGCATGTGGACAGGAGGAAGTTAGGACCAAACCACCAGCCTCGTGATTAGTGGATGAACCACTCTACCTCCTGAGCCACAGCTGCCACACCAGTACTACTATCATGAGATAGATGTGGTTAGGCTGATAGAGGCGCGACCAAGTCTTATTTTGCACCTAATGTACATTTAGACTACAAGAGCATTTTTGTAATGTGTGTGAGTATGTATGTGTGTATGGCACTGTGAGAGAAAAGAGAGTGCTCTGAGTTAAAAAACAAAAAACAAAAAAACACTGGATTTCAGAGAGACAGGGAGAAAGACATTTATGTGACATTAAGACATTACCTCAGGCTGTCATAGCCTGTAATCACCTACAATGTGTTTCTCCAATTACAGATATTAGTGCTCTCTACTTTGACTTTACAAGTAATTGTAGCATGAGTGGTAGCCGGCTGGAAATGTACATAGAAGTGTGTTGCTCTCGAGTGACCGTCCTGCTCTCTGCAACCACTGCTGAGCCATTTGATGGGAAATAATCCATTGGGCCAAAACTGAAAAAATACTAAGTGTAGGGTTAGATAAAAATGGAGTAAACCCTTCTGAATGATGAGCCTATATCAGCATATATTTGAAAATGAGTGCAGACTCCCACTCAAGGACGGGTAATGGGGGAGGTGGGCTGTGAGTCTCCGAATAGAGGACATTAACATTATTTTTTTTGTAATGTAAATAAGTCACAGACAGCTGACTCTGTCTCAGTACTGGCCTTGCAAGCCTCAGGATGATTTAAAACAGAAGATGGCATGTTGAGTACCATGAAAGTTCAGTCAGGAAGACTATCTCTCTGCGCATGCCAATTGAATCACAAGCAGTCTCCCGCTATCTCTAAGCTCTTCCTGCTAATTCCTGTTGTCAGTAATATCATTCAGTTGACAGCTTGAAAAACATGTTAAAGTTGCTGTGCTTCTTAAAGCATTTTATCCTTCATAATGAAGCCCTGGTTTCATTGTATATGTAAAAATTTGGATTTAAAAAGTTTGCATTTTCATAATTTTCAGTGATATCCTACAGGCAGCTCAGTGTCGTAATGGTTAGTTCTGCTCCCTAACAGTAAGATGATAGTAGGTCTTACCGACTGGCCTGTTTGTATGCTCTGCTCATACCTGTATGGGTTTCCTGCTACAGTGCTCGACATGCAACTTACTTATTTTGTCAACTCAGGAAAAGTTAAGCACGTTCGCTTTAAAGTTTGACATTTGTTTCATAGGCTCTGTCACTTCAATACAGCACTTTGGAACAAAGTCCAGAGTTGCTTCTGACTGCATTTGAGTTTGGGTTTTGTAAGTAATCCATCTTTATGTATAACTGAAAGCTGCAGCAGAACACTAATATTAGGTTCTAAACTAAATTTTGGGTTCAGTGCAGTGACGCACTTTTTTACCTTACCTTTCCAAAACAACATTTGAAAGAGCTTTAATTCTCTGTGGCCACACCAAGATATGCTTCTATCGGTCGCATAAATTCCCATGCAGCCTTTTGCAGTTGACCAGTGAGCAGCTTCAGCAGAGCAGCTGGGGGCTCAGTGGCTTGTTCAAAGTCACCTTGACGGTATTAAGGGAAGCTGGGGAGCATTACTCACAGACTCTCTCTGCCCACTCTTTCCCTGCTGGCCTGAGCATTTAAATTGTGCCCAGGGGTTTTTAAACGTCACATAAGCAAATGTACACAGCTTACATCAGCTGAATCACCCAACTCGACTTAGAGAGATCAGTGACTCACACCCTGACTCATGAGTGAACTTCACAAACTAGAATTTAAGATCCAGAAGCCTGAATGAGACAGTAATAGACACAGAGTGGAGAAGTCGGACAATGGGCATCAAGTAGCTGTGATCTGTGGACCAATAGAGCGTTGAGTGAAATCGCTGTAGAGAATGAATGTGAAGCAGTTTCTGTAATGTTTCAGATGGAGAAATGATCGGTCAGCAAATTAAACATTTCACACTGTTGCTCAGTTACACTTGATACTTCTACAAACACACAATTACAATCATGCTCCACCCATGCTGACTCATTGGCACTGATGTCAGTCACTCACTTGTAGTAACATAATGAGTATGTTCTGTGTGTGTGTTTATTAGATGGGAGAAGACTCCTCGTGTCTTCCCAGTTATGAAAATGGCAAGTGTTGGTGCAAGTGCAGTTATTATCCAATCGAATCTGGACCCATTCATCAGCCAACTTCTGGGCCTCAGGGTTGGAGCTGCTGACAGCAGCACACAAACACATCATAAGTCAGCAGAATATTAGAAATAAGTAAATAAAACAAGATACATTGCACTCTCTGATGATTACTTTGCTGTGCAAGTATCAATTCTCTACAAGTTGGTCTGAGATGAATCAAAAACGGTGGACGTCTGAAAAGGGCTACAATCTGCTGTGATATAAAGTCTCTGGACTTTGGAAAATGTTTGACAGGATTGTGAAAAGATTTGTTTTGCAAAAAAAAAAGTTTAAGTGCAGTCTCATACAATATATGAATAGTATGGACATATACAGTAGAACTTTTTCCTCATAGACAGCAAACTAATAATGATAAAAGTCAGTGTTTGAAAGACCAAATATAAATCACATGAAACACAAGATTTACTGAATATCATATTCAGATTTGGAACATCCCTTTAATTTAATGCAATGGTAAGAGTAATGTTTTGAGTCATAAGGAATTAAACTATGACAAAAGAAAAAAACTAAAATTAAAATAAAGGAGAAGGAGAAGTGAGTTTACGTTGTCATGTTCTGGGACAGGTTGTATCAGGCTGATTCATCAACAAAACAAATCTTTCTGCAGCTTCTCTCAGACGTGTCTGCAGTGCAGTTTGAAGCCAGTGTTACTGCTGGTCTTTAAAGGATGCATTATTTACACTGCTGTGAAAAACACATGATGTTGGTGTTTGTGTCATACTGAATTTAAACCAAACCTACTGTTTGAATCAGCTATTAGTTCTAAGTTAGAAAGGCCAGTTTATCTCCCCTACAGATCAAGAAAAGTTCATTTTAAAGTCATGTACTCTGTGACTTAGTTTTATAAACATTACCTCAATGTCAACTGACCTCAGTAACAACTTTATTTGCTGACCTTACAGATAAGATTCTACCTACTCTCATATATAATGGCCTGGTGTCCAGCAGTTCTAATCGTGTGTGGCGTCCAACATGTCCAGAGATACATGCTGCCTTTTAAAGATCATCAGTCCACTCTGGTCAGCTTACAGAAAGTCACTTGTATCTTGTGATGATGAATGTGTTGGCCAAATGTTGCTTTCACAAAACTGAAACAATGCCGGAAAGACTGTAGGGTATTGAATGAATGAAAAAAATGTGACAAAAGTATACGATAACTCCCAATGCAGCGTCACTTGTTTTGAGATTCTGTTGAAAAAAGTGAAAATATGTTACTTGAAAGCAGATCACTCCACTGGTCCCAGGACATATAAACAGCTTAAAATGGGTTGATTTTCATCATAAAGAGGTGTAATTATTACACTCCAGGGTGCCATTATTAAATCTTTTACGCCTTCAAGCGCCATGACGTGTGCTAGCACTTTAATATATTGAGGTGCATACGTAATGAGCTATGCTGCTGACTACTGGCCCCACTCACTGTTCTTACTAATAAGCTTAAAAAAAAAAAACTGTTGGATGATTTGTTTTTCTGTAAAAGGTAAACAACACATACAGAGACATCATCAAGTTGTATTCTGTTTTGCATCTTGTGTGTTCATGTTCATCTAATCACTTTCATTACCCACCAACTGTCTTCAGTTGATTTCACTTGATGCTGTCTGAACAGCTCTTTTCCCGACAAAAAAATAAAAAAATCATTTGCTTTGACAAATAGGTTTTGGATAAAACAGAACTGATGCCTGGATTATATTTGCTGACAACATTATTTCCAATAATGGAAGTGTAACAAACTGCACAGAGGTCACAGGAGGCACAGTGGATGGTTGGGAGTACAAAGTTTTCATACTGGGACTGACACTCTGTATCCTGTGTGTTGTCAGGTTTAGGTTATAGTAGAAGGAGGGATTTTACACATCAAAGTTTGTTTTCAGGTGCCGGGGAGTGCTACTGAATATGTGAATAAAAAGTCATATAAATCATTTTGTGGCTGCAGAGCTGTGTGAAGTCTGATAAATGCCTCCTGTGATGTCACTTGAGGCAGCGTTGGTTTGGGCTGAAGTCTCTCTATGTGGTAAAGAAAAAGGCCAACCTTTAGTTAAAATGTTCAACTTTGTTTTTTTTAATAATGCAGAGTTTTGCTGTTTCCCCAACAAGTTTTCCTAGAAAACCAGAGTTTGCTTTGTACCCCGACTTCCAGTCTTTTAGAGTACACTGTACACATGGCCCAATATATAATATCTACAGACAGGAAAGTCATGTAACTTTGTATCTATCAACAGCTCTGCCGGTACAGTACAAATGCAAATCTGTGTTTCTTTGTGCTCAGTGTAAAAAACACATACAGACAAACAGTAATTAATTAAACTTTTTTGAATAATATTTTTAGTGAAAGTGCTGCAATTGCTACATAATAAGTAGAAATTATTCTTTTTTAAAATTATACCTCAGATTTCATTTTTTTTACGTTGCTGAATAAGTCTTTAGAGAGTTTTCTCTATTCTTAGACCATAATTGGATAAACTGAAAGCAAAGCATGAAATGCAATGAAAATCTTCATTTAAAACCAAGGTCTTCGAGACACAAGTCACACAAGACACGCGCGTCTGTCAATAAGTGACTCAGTCCTGATTTAATCATCAGAATAAATAATCTCTAGGTTTAGAGATTTTTAGTAGATTTATGTGAAATATTCATTATTTCATATAACATACTGTAGCATAATGCCTGGAAAATGAATCTCCAATAATGTTTAAAAAAGATGAGCACATACAGTATTTACTTCTACCGTAAAAAAAAATCATGTGGTTCAACTCAAAAGTTACATAATGTCACAGCCCTCCCTGTGACCTGTAGCTCCCTAGTATTTCATGTCTGTCTTTGTTTCTCCCCTGCCTCTCTCTGTGTGTGTGTATGTGTTTCTTATTGGCAGAGGTGTGGCTTAGCTCTGGCTCCAGGCACACCAGTATTTAATCCACTCATCAGCAGCAGTATATAAACCTCAGCTTGCCATCTGCTCCTTGCTAGATAGTTCTGTCAGTTTGTTGGTGATGTGTATACTGTCACTCTTTAATGAATTGTTCTGTTGTGTGAATCTCAGTGTTTCTTGTAGCGAACTCTAGTTTCTCTGCCCCCGTCGCCCCCCCCCAAAAAAAGAAATAAAAATCCTTGTTGCCATCCTCACCCTCCATAAACTGAACATTCCTGCATTCAAATCTACTTACAACTCATTCAGTTGTCCTCTCAGTTCATTACAAAACATATTAGTTGTTTATCTAATGATTATTTGTTGTTCAAACTACTATGTTGCTATTGATGAAAAGTTGCTTTATCTTGTCAAAACTTCACACTATTTTAACACAATTTGAAGTTCAGATAACCAACTGCCATTTCAGGTTATGCTTACACACATTTTAAAGGCACCAACTGAGTTATCAAATTAAGTGGACAAAGTTTTTAATTGTTACTCCTAATCTTGATTAATAGTGAGAAATGTGCCATTAATCAGTGCTTTTGAGGAGCTTTAAATTTTAGGAACCCACAGAAGAGGCAATCCACAACTGATGTATTTAGACCAGTGTTGCCTTTTAAATATTGATGTCACTGCCAGGTTGCATCTTGAACTTAGAACAGCATTCTCCAACTGCTGATAAGTGTGAAATTATCCACCGCTCGCCCTCATGTTGTGAAATGATTGGATTGGGACTCGTTATGTTTGAACACTCGAGCAGTTGGTACTTTTGTAGGAATTTCCACATCTCCGCTCCACAGGGAGTTTTTGACCTTTTAGTCAAAGCTGCTTCATATTTCAAGGGTAAACGAAAGGGCACACACACACACGCATACACACAAAGACAGACAGTAACAGACACAGGCAGACGTGTCTTACACAAGGACATTGCAAAGAGGATGAGCACAAACAGTTTTCACTAAACAAACAAGTAAACACACGCTCACACACACACACACACACACTCATGCATATTTGGGCCACACATATATACATGCACTGAAACAAACAGCCTGATTCATCCATCCCCAAACCCATTCATCACCCTTCACCTAAAATCCCCAAAACACACCCACCGATGCATCTCATCAACAAGCCACCTCTCTGTCTCACTCACACACACACACACACACATATATATACACATACACAAACCATCTTCAAGATCCCCCGCTAATGAACGTCGGCAGCCATTATGAAATTCCCCTGCTATTTTTCTCTCCTTAACGAGCTTCAATCAGCTAACGGGCCACTTTGAAGTGGCGACAGACTCGAATAATTAGAGAAGACTGAAGAAATGATGAGGGAGAAAATGAAACAAGAGGAGGTATGAGGCACAGAGGTATAGAAAGAAGAGGGAAAAGGATGGAAAAAAAACTAATGGAGAAACAGAATAAGGTAAAGAAAGGAGAGTCTAGATGATGGGAGAGAAGAAACACTCAAGGCCACATGAGAAATGTGTTTTTGTAAATATTTCTCTACTTCTTTCTTTTCTGGCAATTTTGCCACAGGTGAAACATAAGAAAGAAAGAATGGAGAGGCAGAATATTGTAGACAAGTGGTGGAGATGAGTATAGGAAGCAAGGGAAGGATTATTTTAATTGTTTTCCATCCTGTATTTTTACCATTATTGCCTCCAGGGAGAGAGAACAAGAAGATAGGAATGGAGAAAATGAGCCAGAGAGAAAATAAAAAAGGAAGAAAGAAAAGGAAAAAAGGAGGAAAGAAGAGTGGATTCGAGGTGGAGGGAGAGAGGAAGGATGCTGCCAAAACAGTTTCTGTTAAAAAAACGGGGAAAAAGTGCTTGCAGCAGGCAGAGAAACAAATACAGCAAAATTCACAAACAAATACAGCAACTTCCTGCACACTCACACACACACACACACATACACGTGCACGAAGCTGCAGCAAAGTGCAGACATGTATATTCACTCAGGAGGGCAAAAGGTTTCACAGACAGGAACAGTGCATACACGTGCGTATGTACAAACACACACAGACAAAAAGGGTTTGTGGGTAAAATGTGGGTGGATGGGAGCTCAGGTAGATAAGACATGGCAGGAGGTTGATGGGTGGGGGAGGGGCAGAGAAAAGGGAGAGAGGAAAAAGAAACATACAGTAGCAAATCTAGAAAAGCAGATCTCTGCCCCGCACGTCACACTCACTCTTATCAGCTGTGACAAATAGAGAAAAGAGTTTTATCTTCACTGGTCGTATTTGAGACGCTCCACTGTTTCCATTCTCTAACAATGTGATATTAATCACCACCCAGCTAACGGGATTCGTGATGGGGCTTTATGGCTCAAATATGGCTCATAACACAGTTTAAAGAAGGTCAGAGGTCATGGCCAGACACAGAGCAGAGGACGTGGAGCTGGTAGATTTGTCAAAAATAAAATGTGCATTGGTGATGTTTCTATATGTGTATGCAAATATGGTTAAGATGATATGTAAAGACAGGCCTGTCTCTTAGAATTTATTTGTTTTGTGAGGTAGGTTTTGGGGCAATAGAGATGCTAACTGGATTACGCAGGGGCTGGAATTTTCCAGAGAGGGAAAAGTAGACTGAGGTCATATGACGTGCAGGTTTTGGACAATGAGAGACTGATATTGACACTTGACTTAAGTGGTTATTGTACTGCCAGAGTGGTTATTGTAGGAAAACAAATAAAATACGTCACCAGTGAACATTTTGTTGATGCATTCAGTTTGAACGTTTTGTGACACTGCAGATCAAAGATGTTTCTTCATTATGTTGATTAAAAAATGTAATTTAGGTGTTTTCATGTTTCTCTAAACATTTGCAAAATAGTAGCATACAAAGGTAATATATAGGAGGCAGGGTTTGCCTCAAGCTATAAGATATATTGCTTTTTCAAAAGATACACAGCAAAATCAGCAGTGTTAATTCAACACCTATTGAGCTAAATTCAACACTTTGAAAGTGTCTATGTTGGTCCACACTACATAGAGTTAAAACTACACTTTACTTTTGAAAGTGTTAAATACTTCACACTATGACAGAGTTGCAGCAACTCTCTCAATAGTTAAAATTTAACACTAGTGTACACTACACTATAACACTAGTGTATAGTGTCAAAAGTTAACAGTATCCATATATTCTTTTTTTAACACTGAACAGAGTTACTGCCATATTAACACTGTAGAGGATGTAAAATTTAACTCAATATTTAACTCCTTGTAGAGTTGATCTGTATTTTAAAAGCAGCTTATCTGTTAAGGGTCGCAGGGGAGCCTATCTCAGCTGTCACTGGGCAAGAGGCAGGGTACACCCTGTACAGATCACCAGTCCATCGCAGGGCCAACATATACAGACAAACAACCATTCACACTCTAATTCACACCTATGGGCAATTTAGAGTCACCAGTTAACCTGCATGTGTTCGGACTGTGGGAGGAAGTACCTGGAGAGAACAGAGAGAACATGCAAACTTCACACAGAAAAGCCCGGGGCCTGAACCAGGAACCTTCTTGCTGTGAGGCGACAGTGCTAACCACTGCACTACCATGACCAAGCGTGTGAACTTCTGTGAATAATCTCAAAACATGCCGTTACCCTGTCCTCGCTTTGAAAATAAGTGTTACCTCACTGTTCCGTTGCCGTAAGGGACCAGTGGACTGATAACTGCTATTTTCCCCATGAGCAAAATGTTACTAGATCCATTAATTCACTTAGTAACACATGTGATACAGGGTTATTCTTTTCAATTAACTAGACAGTACCATAGACTGTATGGGCAGTACACGGTGAGTTGATTAGCTAACGCTACGTAGGCAACCGGGATATTTAGCATAAACCACCAGCTAAAATAAATAGTACTGGGTAGGTAATTTAAGATTAGATGTACACACATCAATGCTCCTGGTCACAGTTGGAGTGTTGTCTGGTTACGTCCAGTCAAAAATAAAGACAATAGCTGGCTGGTCTCCTCCCTCCATGCTGGAAAAAAACAGACACGTTGGACCTCCGGCAATAACATATAACATATATAATATAGCATAATAAATTAGACTTTAACAAGAGTTGAAATGATATTTTTACTTTCAACTCTAACACTGAAAATCTAACACTTTTGATTTTGCTGTGTAGACAAAAGTTAAATTCAAACTGTCAAAATGTCCTGATTGAGGTGGCAAAACTGACGTGTACTGCATCTAATACTGAGTCTCTAATGTACAGAAAAACAGCCATCAGCCATCATTTCCTTTTTTTTTTTTTAATTTGGTAAAAACTGCTTTGAAAGGAGTCAGCTGACTCCTGGATACTTCTCTGTATGTTTGTCAGTTTGTCTGTGTGCAGATATGTCTGGCTTTATATTTTCTGAAAGACTGACAGGTTTACCTGTGGTTTTAAGTCCTGGGTACTAAAGGAAACTCAGTGGCGATACAGCAGGAAACTGAAAAAGTTGGACATTCTAGGTGAGGTTTGGTGTCTTTCTATACCAGCTACTGTTTACTGTACCTTAGACACAGACACAACTGATTAGCACTAGCACATCAGTCTGATAACATATCTGTTGGTGAGCATTGTTCAAAGGTGACTGCTGCAAATGAACTCATTAGTGTTAACAGGGGGGTGATTTCCATGGAGGTCACCACCTGAAAGGCACAGCGCTGCTAACAGAGATAAGCTGGGCTAAAATAATCGGCAAATGTCACAGAAGAACTATGTCTGAAAAGAATGGTGCATGACCAAAGAGAGCGGTCAGACTTAGAGTCCTAGAAGTGGAAACATTCATACATCATCGTTCTTTTAGTCTTGTGGGGGGCTCTTTATCTATTTCATGTTTATCTATATACATGTGCACAATGTACATTTGCTAAACCAGCAAGTTAGTCCTCATTCTTTTCTCTTGTGAAACCAAAACTTTGTGTTGGAAAGGACTTTTTCGAAAGAATAACCCAGCTAGAACTTGTATACTACTGTAAAGGACTCCACCAGAACATTCCCGGACAGCCATGCTATGGTGTTCTTTAAAAGGTTGGGGAATGTTATTTGGCGGACTTTCAGGGAACATTCAGGACGTTCTGGGAATGTTTAGAGGACAATAACTATCAGACATTCCCTCTAGGTCTCTACACTATGTTCCTATAATGTTTGCAGAACCTTAAATAATATCACAAGAACCTTTAGGGGACCAGTCTATAATGTGTTTTGGTCTTATTTAGCCTTTTGTATTATCTTTACAGAACATTTGCAGAACTTAGTAACATTAAATGAACTTTTGCAGAACCTTCCTAACTCTGGGGCAAATATCACCTTTGCATCACTTGTATCACCAGAGCAGAAGGTCATATTAACAGATAAAAACAAACAGGATAATATGTGTTCATTACATTTCGAGTATCGTATGTATGTGAAGATAACAGGCTGCTGCATGTAGCTTCATATTCAGCACACATACATGATATGTGATCAATCTGCTCATCTAACTCCTAGTAAGGAAGTGAATATGTGTATTTCCTAAAAGGTCATGTGATGTATTTAGTGTGGTCACGTGTGTCATGTCTAAATTGACTGAATTATTCAGGAGGTATATTTCTTTGATTTAAATCTGTATTATTCCCTGGGACCTTGATCAATGTCAAACATATAGTATTGTGGTTTTTCTGCATGTTATTATCTACATATTACGTGAACAAGGTTATAGGACTGGGGGTATGACAACATGCCTGTCTGGGATTATTTTTCAGGTGATTCCTACGTAGAAACAAATCTCTTTATAATTCCTGTTCTTTCTTTGAAACCGCTGCTCTGTTTGTTGTTTGCTCAACATTTACATATATTATTATCCACTGATTGACTGCTTGCGTAGCAGAACGTGGGGGGTTTTGTTTTTTCATAGATCTGCAGGTTATGTTAGGCTCCGTGTGTAAACAAGCCTCATGGTTTATCACAACTGTTCATCCTTAAACATCCTGTAGTTTGGCAACACTGCTGCACAACGGTGTGTTGAGCCTGTGCTAATTAAAAGAGCTGGCAACTCATCATGCTTTGTTTGTCCTGCTGCTCCTTTTCTGCAGCAACAATAGCAGGAGGGAAAAAATGCATATTTATCAGACCACTGTTGGATGTTGCTGTATGTGTTAAAAAAAATAAAAAATATTTTTTACATTTCTTTTCCACAGAGTTGAATAAAATGTAACAATATCAGCAAAACAGTCCATGGTCAGCAGAAAAAAAGAAAGCAAATGATAAGGCATGCATGACTCCATTATTGCCGGTGCACGTGGGGGCTGTGCCCCAGCTACTGCTGCTAATAGTCATGAAGGAGAAATGGGAAGAAAACAAAATGCGAGACAAGAGGGCTTCTTAAACTTTCCAGCCTGAGACCTGAAAGACAAATGTATCCTCTCAGCCGGAGAGCCAGCCTCATTAAAACATATTGCCTCTTTTGTCATGCGAGCAGGACGGGCAGGGATTATTTTGGACCCACTCTTTCAATCTTAAAAGTGCTATTCATTGCTTCGTGACATCAATACTACTCATTACTGCATTCAATTTTGAGATATTGGTAAAATTTTGGCACAAATTAGTTGCCAGGAAGATTTGCAGCCCCTGCTGCTGCAGTGTGTTTAACGGTGACATCCCTCCAGGTTGGATTTGGCAGGAAATCATTTGATCTGCTTTATGGCACAAAAAAAGAGAATAGTGCTGAGCTTTGAGAGTTTCTCCCAGTAACAATTAGTATAAAGAGTGAAATTAAAACAAGGCCAAGGACACCAGGAAGGAGAAGCAGAGGCAGCAAAAGCATTTTTGAGACATTTGGTCTTAAAGGACCATATCGGTGTTTTTGCACGATCACAAGTCATCCAAACCATGCTACTGTCCTGGTCAAGGCAACCATTTCCATTAATTTCCATATGTTGTGAAAATGAATTGGCAGACCCTTGAAACTTGCTTAAATTGTGTAATGCACCAGCATGCGCATCAAGTCTACATTCAAACAAATGTCTTAATTAATTAATGCATTGTTTTAGTTTTGTTTGTGAAACAGATCTTAGATAGCATGACTTTGAAAATAGTCAAGTATGTCAAGTTATTTTTGGTTAAAACAACACAACTCTGGCTGAGCAACAGTAGCCCCTGCAGTCACGAGTGGCAATTCATTCTTCTGGGCTATGGGGTTTCTTCACTGAATATCAGAGATGAACACTGGTTTTTAATGACTTCTAAGTCTTTTTAAATGATCTACAGTTTGGCATTACTCTTGAACTTGCTGAGCCTGACTCATGCACTTCAAGCTGTTTTAACACATTTCTCACTGAAGATGGTACCTGCTCACCAAAGTTATATGCAGTGCAAGAGCAGGCATTCAGGGTGACAGAGGCAGCATTCTCCCTATTACAAGTCAGTGAGGCATTAAAACTATTCTACAGCGGTTATTTTAAATTAAAAATAACAAAATAGTTACATAATGTTACTTTAAGGGAGTATGTGTCTTTATCGGGTTAAATATAAATTTATATGTAAATGTCTGGTCACAAAATTCTAGTCTGGTTGTGTGTATTGCAACTTCATTTATTTAGCTTTACCTCTGCTTACCTCTGTCATTGGAATTTTTTCCATCTCTGGCAAGAATTTAGAATTCATAGAATGTAACTTGGAGCTGTAATTTGAAAAGACCGCAAGAGTGTGCACTAAAATACACTGGATAATTCTACAAAACCTTGGAATATGTTCAACATGAAAGAAACACCAGCACACTGACTACAAGACACAACATTTCTCAAGAGAACACGTTGGTCTCTAGTAGCCTAGTGATGTGTGTATAATTATTTCATTTTTAAAAGTCTTTCTTTTATTCACTGACTGGTCAGATTTAACCAGAGAGAGAGAGATATATTGACTTTTTTAATCCATGCATTCTTCTTCCTTGTCAAAACCTGACACCTACATTTCCCACAATGCAACTTGACTGCTGAGAGTTTGGTCAGAGATTCAGGTGGTTTAAGTTAGTAAACTAATGTAGCCTTGAGCCTCAATTCCACAAGCAGAGAAATGGAGCATGTTATGTAGGTCTAGTGAGCTTTATGGATTTTCTACATTTTCAAGCCCCAGCTAACACCAACTCACGTGACATCACTTGAGGCAATTTCTCACTTCACACAGCCACAAAAGCCTTTATATAACTTTTTTGCAGTAGTACTCCCTAAGACCTGTAAACAGTGTGTAAAAAGTTTGTTCCCTATTAAACGTCCATATAAACACTGCTATCATATGTAGAATGATTTTTTTTCTCTCTGTATGATTCTAATGGCATGTGGTTTTACATTTAAAAAATATATATATTTAACATCTTAGAACTCTTTCACTTTATATTTGTAAGACATTTATAGCCAGGAACCTGACTGCTCACTGGCTAGAACTGTATTTGTTGTCTGGCAGCATCAGCTCATTGAAAATTCTATCAGGTTGCATTGGGAACTGGGGGCTTTGCAGTTTTCAGTGGCAGATCTTTTCTAGATAGACGCCTCTGGCCTGGCCTATGCAATAGTTTTGAAAGGGGAAATGGAAAGGACGCAGAGAGCAATAAATAAGTAATTGAGTAAATTCTGTCTCGCCCTCAGACCCAGGCTCAGTAATAGTGCTGTGCTGAGATTCAAACTGGGTAAATTTACTCTTTCCCCTGCGGACAAAACTCAAAGCAACTTTCTGGGAAATCTAACCATCAGGTGTCAGACCCTGTCTGTATTATCTGAAGGTGGTGAATAGGAAAATAGGATGAGGAGACATTATTTAGATGGAAGCGTGATTTGGTTATTTTACAGTCACTTGAGTTTGAGAGTTATACACTATGTACTGTAATAGCCTATCAGTGAAGCAGTAGGAGACATACAGCAGGAGACTTATTTACTCTGTGAGCTCTTGTACTGTATGTGTATGTGTGTATGAGCAAGAGACAGCAGTGAGCGAGTGCACTGCGTGTGTGTGTGTGTGTGCTGAAACCAGCTGTGTTGTATGATTTGTCCTATGGGGAAACCAATTCAGCTATGGAGACCATTGACTGTTTCAGATAGTAGACATCTTTTTTTCTGTCCCCATTACCCCCCACCACCACCACCACACACACATGCACACCTGTCTGACCAGTATTATTTGTTAACCACAGTGGATGTATAGCCCTGTCTGTGTGCTTTTACCCCTTAAGCATGTACATGTGACTGCCTCCTGATAGCTTCTTTTTTCATTAGTGTGTGTGTGTGTGTGTGTTGTCAAAGTCTGAATATATTTTTTGCTTGCTTGTGTCTGTGTTTGCAAGAGCCTGAGGCGGAGCATGTGTATTTGTGTGCAAGACTGTGTGTTTAGCCCTAGAGTATGTACCTGTGACTTCCTGCTGATATATACGCCTACCGACACTCATCCCCTCC
Source organism: Lates japonicus (assembly GCA_033238685.1). Lineage (NCBI taxonomy): Eukaryota > Metazoa > Chordata > Actinopteri > Centropomidae > Lates > Lates japonicus. Next base: position 1,316,172 of record BRZM01000055.1, on the reverse strand, counting down.
AAGCTTCTCTCTTTTTATTCCTCTTTCTCATCTGTCGTCCTTATCCAGCCTTGTTTCTTCTTTACGATGACTCAACTCTCACCATTTTCTCCCTCCTGTCTTGATGTGTATTTTTTTCTCCCCCATTCTAGTCCAATGTATGTTGTGTTGCTGAACACAAAACTGTAACTGAAAACCATAGTAACAGTTCACAATAGCATGTATAACTCTGCATTACTGAGATAATAAGTCAAACTGTACCAAACTTGCAACAGCTTTATTGTTAAAAGGACAGTTCCAGAGGTTTTGCATGGGTCACAAAGTTGTACCTAGTCAAGTAGAATACACTGTAAAATATCAAGTTATATTTCTTTGGCATGGATAAAATGTTGTTAGATGTTTAGGGTCTTTGTTTTCATTAGAAAACTTTTATGTCTAAAACCTAAATGTTTTGCATTAAAGTAAATCACTGAAAATGTGCCCACAGATAAAGTAAGTCTCTTGTTTCAAGGACGGTAAAAGAGTTCTGATAAGCTGTTAATCTGTGACGCATTGCAAAGTGAGAAAATTCTGTTAACTTGAGTTCTTAAAAAAACTATTTTCAAAGTTCACTCCATGTTTACCACACTCCTTGCCCTGTAAAGTCTCAGTTATTTTATTATTCGCTCAGTGTAATTAGATACGTTTGTCAGTTTTGAGTTTGAATTCATTGTCACTATCATTATCATTGCCAGAACATATAATGAGTGAGTTCATTCTCGTAACTAAATAATGAATTCACAAAATGTTCAGTGGATTGTTTTACTTAATCTCTTTAATTATTTTATTTAGATATACTTCCCAGTATGCACTGCATTACCGCATTAAAATCCTCCAATGATGATGGAGGCCTTTATTTGCCTTTTTATACATTTATCTTAGAGAATCAAGATGAAAACATAGCAGCCATGACACACAGCAGGAGCTCCTGATGTGCTGCCATGATCTGCAAACAGTACAGTAAAAGTTGTAATGATATGGAGGACATTTGTCTGACTTGGCCAACTCAGACTGCTGAAGCTATATTTGTTTCAGCTAAACTTTAGAATAGGGATGCAACGATACCACTTTTTTTCAAACCGATACGATACCGATACTTGGATCTGCCGATACCGAGTACCGATACAAGTACTTATTAATGCCATTACACTTTGTACATTTACTTGAAAATGTGTTTTATTTTCATCAGATATTGTTTCATTCTCTGGCTGTAAGAAATTGCTGTGACTGACATTTGAACATTCCATTACATATGGCATTGCCACACATTTTACTCAAATAGAAGTACTGTTAAAGTACTGTTATTGACATTTTAGCATTCAACTGCATCTTTTTTTAACAAACAGAATATCTTCAAGGCAGGAGTAGGCTAAGGCGGAATGTTTGAAATGTCCAACTATTTTCTGTCCCACTGCCACAGCATCAGCCACGCTCCTCTGTGCTAAAAGCCCCTCAGTAACAGCCAGCTGGTGGGTGTGTGCGACACACGGCAGGCTCGGGAGTCCAGCGTCACTCATGGCTTTGATCATGTTTTTCACATTATCACGTAGCACAACATGAACAGAACTTTTAGGGACCCCCCATGTCTGAAGCATGTCATCAAACACACCTGCGATGGCTTGGCTGGTGTGCGAACCCCTAAATTGTTTTGCATGCAGGATGACTCTTCATGGAGTAAAATCCTCGTCAATCTGCTGTGCAGTTAAACTGATGAGGGACACCGGGCTAACGCTGCTCGTCCAAATATCAGTGGTGAAGCTGAGGGCCAAAATGTCTTGCAACAGGCTGCGGATGTGCCTCTTCACAAAGTCGTGTAGCTTTGGCAACACTGTGTCAGTGATGTGGTGTCTGCTAGAGATCTCATATCTCGGCTCCAGTACACTGAGAAGACGTCTAAATCCCATATTATCAACAACCGACAATGGCTGGTCATCAAGAGCAATGTACTGGGTAAGAGCCTCTGTTATATTCACTGCGCGCGGGTTGTCTCTTAACATCTTCTTCCTCTTCTCCAGAGTTTGCTGCAAAGTTGGTTATTGCTGTTTGCCATTATTAGCAAACGCTTTGAACTCGGCGTCGTGTTGGTTTTTTAGATGTTTTATCAGATTGCTTGTGTTGAAAGTACTCACTTTCATACCTCCTCTTGACAGCTTTGCAGAGCATAATTTGCAGTCCGCTTTACTTTAGTCACCATCATCCACTTTGAAACACCTCCACACCGCCGACATTGCTCCTCCTTGCTCTCAATTAGCACCTGACTGCCCAAGTGAACGTCACTACCGTAAAGTGGTATCGGGCTGTGGTATCGGAACACTTTTACGAGTACGAGTACAGGAACAGGGTATCGGACCCGATACCTGATACTGGTATCGGTGCATCCCTACTTTAGAATGCATTTTTGTCACCTCTCCTCTAGAGATATGTTTTTTTCAATTATTTTATTATAATTTTATTATATATATTTTCCAATTATTAATGGTCAAGGAGGCCGATAACCAATATTTGGAGCTGATATTCATTTGCAGTAAAAGTGAAAATATAGGCGTCAAAAAACTTGAATAATACAAACTCCAACACTTAACTTTGTTTAAATGCCTTTAAGCATATGTTTATTAAACAGCTTTTCAGATTTGCAACATGTTAAAGGTTTTTTTTATCTTAGACAATAGACATCTTTGTTTTAAAATTCTAACAAAAAGTGCAGGGAGCTCCCAGGCTCAGCAGCATGTCTTATAAAGATATATAATACATATATCTGCTCTCTGGAGCTTCTCCACCCGCCGTGTGTGTGTGAGCACTGTGCATGCACAGCTTTCACTGCTGATTGGCTGTTACCCGTGCCGTGGCTCTGCGTGTAACCAATCAGATGGTGCTGTGGGCGGGACAATGCTGGAGACAGAGTAGTGACTGCAGACAGAGAGGCGCGGCTGCATCAGAGCCAAAATAACCCAGTGTTAAATTGATCTCTTATCGGCCGTCAGATTAAAAAAAAGAGGCCGATGCCAATATGCGTCAAAATGCCGAATATCGGCACCGATAATCCTCCCGGCCAATAATCGGTCTATCCCTATTCTCCTCATAGGACACATTGATATAACATATCTGAATGGCATTACCCACTGACAGTCGTAACCACAACAAAAGATGCCAAGTTGATGTATTACACAAATCAATTAAGTTTCAAAAAGTCTTTCAAAAAGACCAGGTAGAGATAAAAATATAAGGATCATATTTGCTGCATGTTTAAGCCCTTTGCTATCTTACTGTAACACAGTTGTGAGCATAATGTAAATATTGAGAATGCTACACTTACAGCACATAATTTTGGCAACTGTAAAACCAGACATCCATTACCTGTTTATATTGTTGGAAACATTCAGCATAATTCAAGCAGCCTGTGGTTTATAGAAAATGGGAAACAAGACAGGAAAACACCAGTGCAGTTTGTTATAGAAACATCTGGGTCATCTTTTCTTGAAAACACACTTATAACAGAAAATGTACTGAGGGTGTGGAGCTAGAAAAACACTTCAACAGGCAGGAAAGGTCTAATGAATGACACAACTGTGTGGCATTATGGGTAATGTAGGATCTAGGGTGTTTTGAGCCTGACCTGAGCTGAAGACTAAAAATGCACAAGTGCCTGAACATTAAGTACAATACAAAATTACCTTATAACTTGCTTGTGGTTGGAATATGCAAAAATGTTTTTGGATGATTACACTATAGCTACAGTTTTATTTAACCCCCAATACATAACTTGAGTAGAGCTACAGAGCTACGAATAATTATCTAATGAAGTATTCACTGAACTGTTACTACCACCACCCTATTAAGCAGTAACTAAGTGACCTAGACAGGATAAATAAGCCTTTATGTTTGGGTTCATTTTAACTACTTATCTGACTAATGTAGATAGTTGAGAAAGCTGCAGAAACATTACAGGGTTGGTTAGTTTTTTTGGTGAAATACAATGCTAGTTTTCAATAATGTGATGTTACAAGATGTTTATACTTTGTCTTACACTGACTTTCGACACACTCTTAGTGTTTCTTCTTCACTGTTTTTGGGTCACTTTTTCTAATAATCTTGTACATATGTACATATATTTTCTTATACTGAAGTTGTTGATAAGTGTATGACAGTCATCATGATTATCTTCACAAGATATGTGTTAATTAATTATGAATTTTTAAAGACATCAAGATATTCTTAGCACATATTCATATCATTTTTGTTTTTTTAGTATGACTACAGAACAGACGTCCTTAATTGATCAGTGGAGCAGTAAACTGATGGTTAAGTAGCTGTGTGTGTGTGTGTCCCATGCTCAGCTGGTGGTCTCCCATTGTATCACTCCAGGCAACATTAAGACTGGAAAGCAGACTTTTGCATTATGCATCACACTCTCACTACTCTCCCTCTCTGTCTTCCTTGTTTCTTCCCTCTCTCTGTCTGCTACTATATACATTTCTCCTCTTCTCTCTATAATTTCTCCTCATTCTTTTTTCTTTTTTTCTTTCTTTCTTTCCTTCTTTCTCAATCTGTCTGTTTCTTTTCCTTATTTTCTCTCCTCTCTTATCCATTTCCCCTTTAATTCTCAGTGTTTGCTGTTGTTGGAACCATGGAACTAATTTTAGCACCAAATAACAGCTGGGGGGATGAACTCCACATTTTCATGACGCCAAACACAGACACAAACACACACACACTCACAGAAACACACACAAACTCACAAAGCTGGAGCAATAGAGACGTTTCTCAACTCTGATCTCAGCTCGCCACAGAATAAAACATCAGACTGAATAACACATTCTTTTCCAAATGACTGATTCCCTGCATTAATTTATAATCAGTGATGTAATAAATTCTTCCCCATCATTGTAATATGATTGCTGGAATCCCTTTTCATGTGATCTATTATAATATGCAAATGTGCATGCAGACTGAACTTCCATGCATGTTTTCAGTGTTTTTTTTTCTTTCCTCTAATGAAACACTTTATGAATACATTTCTTTCTTTGCAATAAAATTCATGGTAAGTTTCTTTATTTACAGGTCAAATATATATATGAAATATCTGCATGTGAAAGCCTCTAGGACTCTAGCTGATATTAACAGCAATAGAAATATACTTTCTTGACTTTTTCTTCTGTAAATTGCCTCATAATTGCAATAAACTGTGACACAAGGAACTCATAGGAAATGAGCACAGGGAATGTCCATCCAGTCATTATCTATACTGCTTATCCATGAAGGGTTGCAGGGGGGCTGGAGCCTATGCCAGCTGTCAGTGGGCAAGAGGCGGGGTACACCCTGTACGGACTGCCAGTCCATTGCAGGGCCAACACGTACAGACAAATGACCACTCACATTCACACCTACAGGCAATTTAGAATCATCAAATAACCTGCATGTCTTTGGACTGTGGGAGGAAGGCAGAGTACCCGGAGAGAACCCGCACAGGCACAGGGAGAACATGCAAACTCCACACAGATAAGCCCCGGGCTCGAACCGTCTTGCTGTGAGGCGACAGTGCTAACCACTGCACCACCGTGCCGCCTGCATGGAGAATGTATCCTTCAGAGAGAATGAAGACTATTCACACATCTCACTGGTTTATAAAGGAATACCAAATGGACACAAATCCTTGCTAATTGGATCAAATACTGTCATCTATAACAGTCTTTACACCAGAAACTCAGTTTTCTGTGTTTCTGCTTTCTGCTTACTCTGGGACTAACTCTGAGTAGTGTCACCCACTGCTGAAAATATGTTTTCATTATAGGGTTTGCATTGTAACACAGCACACCTCTCTATGTGCTAATTTGTGCAATTTTTGGTTTGGAGGGAGATTTTTATTTATATCCTGCCTTTAGGAAGAGGTGTGAGGCAGATGTGGTGAGAAGAGGAAGTAGGTAGAGAGCTTCAACTGGAAGAACAAACAAGGACACCAGCCTAAAAGTCCAGGTCACAACAGAAACTGACACAGCATGTCAAAACTTCCCATGGTGTTTGGGTTAAAATGGTGCAGTGTAGGTGCAAAAAAGTCATGATTACACAAGCTTCATTCTACACTGATCAGTCACAACATTAAAACCACTGACAGATGAAGTGAATAGCATTTATCATCTCATTACAATGCGGTGTTCTGCTGGGAAACCTTGGGTCCTGATTCATCTGGATACTATTTTGACACAAACCACCCACCTAAACATTGTTGCAGACCAAGTGGTAGGTGGGTGGTGATGAATGCTAGGACCCAAGGTTTCCCAGCAGAAGATTGTATTGTAAGATGATCAGTGTTGTTCACTTCACCTGTCAGTGGTTTAATGTCGTTGCTGATTGGTGTATCTCTCTGTACTGGGTTGGTAACTCCCCCTGATATTTTCTTCTCAGGACTGTAGATCATCAACAGATCAAGTTACTGAAGAGGAAAAAAAAAGAAGCAAACCATTCCTCCTTTGTGGAGCAGTATATATTCCATCAGAGGTTAGACAAAACTGGATGGTGCGACACAGTTAATAAACTACAATTACTCTGTCCATTTTGAACTTTCGGACTCTCCATTCCCTCAAAGGTCAGTGCTGTCATGATGGCTTGCTATTAGTCAACAATATTACAAATAGTTTCAGGTGTTGAGGCTATTTATGTGATTGTCTGTCCTCCTATACCTCACAGATGGATTCATCCAACCAGCAGTGGACCTATACCTAGCTGTGGTCCAAGCCAGTCAACGTGTGAAAATTCAGGGAACATTGCTGTTTAACAAGCTTTCTGTGATTCTGTAGCATTGGACTCATGATACTCTATTTAATCGTTTCACCTTTTTTTATATTCAGTAAACTTAATTTGATGTATTGGTCTAAAAGGCTTCTGTCTGCCCACAACTCTGACACACTGTCTGCCTCATGTCTCTAAAGCTCTTTGTGTGTATACTGTGTATGTGCACACTTACACTGGTCTGCATATCAGTCAGAGAGATCTTAATGTATATTTAAGCTGCCATATATTGACAGATATAATACAACTATAATAGATGTGCTACAGTGGCATGTAAGCAACATTGATGCGTAAACGATCACTAATAATACAAAAAATATTTTTTTGAGTATTGATATTAGTGTCAAGTCATGCAAGTGTCATGGATCGAGGGATTTTTGGTATAAACATTCAGTTTCTCCTCTTTTGTGCAATACTTTGGACAATGATGACCAAATATAGAAATACCTGCAACAGTAATGGCATTCCCATCAGCCCTAATTAACATCATTGCAATAATCATTATAGTGTATGCACTAAACATCAGCATGTTAGCACTGAAGTCATGCGCATGTTAGCATACCACAGCTTCATTTATCCTAAAACACCATTGTGCCTAGAAAAAAATACATTAAAAAAAAGACACTGACAGACACTAGCACTTACCAGCTAATCACCTCCAAAGACACTATGCTTTTAGTAGATTCTCATCAAATCATTTTACAAGCCTGAAATGGAGAGCAAACCACAATTTTGCACTTATAGTCTAAATACTGTGTACTGCAAAAGCTGTCAGTTGGAACTGATATGAAAACAGGACAATACAAACCAAATAACACCCTCGGTGACATTAACTGCCTCTGAATTCCTACAATATCAGTATTCAGCTGCAACAGAAAGCCTCGAGGGGATGTATGGTTCCATTCTTTCTCATTACCACATTTCCTTTAAAAGTCTAATTTTAAAGAAAGAAGAAAGAAAGAGAAACCTAACATGTCTTTTCTAAAGCTGAAAAGATAACCAGAGCTCTTTTAAGTATAAGTGGGACAACATGGCCAAACATAGATTTTTCAGTAAATATGCTGCCCATTCCTCATTACAGCTGAGCAAGCCTTTAAGAAACTTATTGGCATAGCCGTCTATAAATAAGGTACACTTAATTTTTAGGGCCTAATTAATCATGGCCCATATTTACAACCTCAGCCAATGATTCAGAGAAAATTCTATATCAGATTGTTATTATATAGGTCATGAAACAACCTTGATGAAAATGTTAAAACTGTATGCTTTTGCATTGCAAACTTATATTCAAAACTGCATGAGATGTTCTCTATTTTATTTTATTTCATTTCATTTACCTTATGTTGAAGTCCCAGAGAGAGTCTGGCTTGTGCTGACCCCATTTGCATCACAGGGGCTGTTAAATTGGGTACAAAATTGGAGACATCTGCCTGTGCCAGTGTTTTACTACATGGCTAAAAGCCCTTTTGAGGAGGTATGTCTCTGTGTCTGTCTGTCCCAGATCTACTGACGGGGAATAGACCCTCTGTCTACATGCTGGCATCTGGCATTAACAAGTGTCCTGGGTGTTAGGACTGTGTTCAGAAAGAGCACAGACTCGTCAAATACAGATGGAAATGCACCCAAGATGCCCTGATGATACCATCCAAATTACATCTGGAATTAGTCATAGACTGATTTGGCCAGTTTAAAAACAAAATGTACTGAAAATGAGTCAAGGTTTTATATGTCAGCCAAAGTGGCGGAAAGTACTTATGTATTTAAGTACTGTACTTAAAAACTATTTTATCGTACTTTATTTGAGAGCTCCAGGCCCCCACAACCCTTAAATGGTAAGCGGTATAGATAATGGATGGATGGATAGATATTTTATGCTGTGTTATATTTCTGCTCCACCAAATGTCAAGGGAAATAATGTAGATTTTACTTTATGAGAATAACTGATTACCCTGCAAATACAGATTATATCAAAACATCTAAGGTGTCCATAGAATGATGATTAACTACGATAAACTACATTACTATAATGTTTCAGAATTAAAGTGTCTTATGCTGCGAATAGGGACATTCTGCATTAGCACTTTTACTTTGAATACCTCAGTATATTTTTCTGGTTATCTGATTTCAGTATTTTTACTTGAGGAAATATGAGAAGGCTTCCTATGATAGTTTCTAATAGTAAATTCTAAAGTTTAAATGCAATTTTCAACCAACAGCAACACTTTAAAAGTGTGGTACAGTTAAAAGTGGTGACTGTCGCAATGCATTTTATTTCTTTTTTAAATAATTATTTCTTTCTCCTATTTTGTTTGGTGGGCACACTGGGACATAACATAAAGGAGTTTTGAAAGCCTGGTACTATTTTTTTGTTTGTTTTGTTTTCCTGTTGCGAGGCACGAGGCAGGACAGGCTGACTCTGTCTGTATTCTCTCTGCCTGAGCCTGCTGATCTGCATTCAGGGGAAAGACCTGAGAGACCTGAGAGAAGAGATGATGATGGGTAAAGAAAAAGAGAGGAAGTAACATTGAGTTGTAGAGCAGAGAAGCAATGTGGTTTCCCATCAGCATATGTGCGCCGACAAATTGTGCAGCAGTCATTTCAGCCACTCTCTCTCTCACACACACACACTCTCTCTCGCTCCTTCCACCTTCCAGTTGTTTCTAAAAATAGCCTCCCCCATATCTTATCATCTACAAAAACAAGCCTCCATTCTGCATCTCCTCCATTGATTTAACACCGAGTAATATCTGACGGCTGGGTTGGCGCATCATTTTTCACTCTGCATTTAGTACACAGTGTGTTTTTACTGTGCATAGGTATAGTATGTGCATGTGAATTTGTTCTTTTGGCACTGTCAAGTTCCAAACTGTAACCTGGTACAAGGGTGCAACACACACGCTCATTTTTGGATGCCAGACTGCCCTCATACACACACAGCCACACAGGCATCACCCTATTGTATGAAACAAAATTGAGTACACTCCTGGTCAGTATCACTAAAATGTTCAGTAATTACAAATTGTGTTTTTAATTAATTTGAAAAACAGAAATGTTTGACTAAACCAACAGCAACAAAAGTCAGCACAACCTTCATTTGGCAAGGCCATAGTTTTCACCTTCTTCTTCTTTACAAACTCTTTTTGTCATTGTTAGAAAATTCCTCTCCTGCCAAGCTTCTTGAGACTAGGAGTCATCTTTTCATTCATGGTGCTATCTATAAATGTCATGTGTCCTTCACCTTTTGCATTCATGCAGCCCCACATCAGCACACTCCCACCTCTGTGCTTCACATTAGGCATTGTGCAATAGATGTGGAAGTCCTGGCCAGGTCCAAACAGGCTAGACCCCATCTGATCCTGACAAATTTATTTAGGTTTCATTTGACTGAAGAATGTTCTGCCAGCATTTTTTGCAGTTTTTTGCTAAGTTGTGAGCAGTAGTTTTCTTCTTCATACAATGTCCTCTGCAGTGTCTGATCAGTCAGTGAGACACCAGTTTCTTCAGATGATCTTTGTGCCAAGTCAGAAGCACTTACCCATCTGTTTTTCACCTAGTGAATAATGTGTGGCGACATCTTTTGAGGACAGCTACTGTGCCCTCTGTTATTGGCAGCATCGCTCTTCCTATATGTCCTAACCACTGCTGAAACACAATCTTTGTGAAGGCTCTGGTTTCTAACAGTTCCTCACCATGCAGAGCCATGTTGCATTCAGGCTAAAACTGAAGAAAGTGTGGTGTTCAAAGGCTCTTTTATAGCCTTAGGCAATTAGCCTTAATTGGGTGTATCCACTTTTGTTGAACAGATCAGAGGTAAATTGACTTTTGCTGAAGAGATCACAGGTGTGCTCACTAATATTGCATTGAAGTTGTACTCTGGGGTTTGTGTTTCCAGTCTATCTAACGTGTTTATTTTTTAATTATAGATAGGATCAAATACCCTATACTTCAACTTTAAGATAGTATAATTATTGTAAGATGGTACAATTTTTAATCATTTAACATTTTAGTAATAGTGCACCAGAGTGTACTCAGTTTTATTGTTGTACTGTATATGCACAAACAAAAAGATACGCCATGGGATAATTTATTATATATATGATATATATTATATTAACACACACACACACACACCTTAATGAACTTGCCTTATCTCCAACTACAAGTTGTTTTCTCTGATATTAGGAATAAACAAACATTTGGAGCACTGTCTCAAATTTGCTCTCGTTTGTATGGATGTACCTGTTTTAGAGGTATTCCCAAGCTCCCACCCACTGCTAGAGCCAACATCGAAAGAAATCACAGTAAAGGCCTAATGAGGGCAAAAAAACAAAAAAAAAAACATTCCAAATAGCTGAAAAAAGATAATCTGCCACAGCCACAGGCTTAACATCTCAAATCTCTGAGAAGTAAAGAATGTGTGGGAGGCAAAAAAAAAAAAAAAAAAAAAGAAAGAAAGTCAGGTTATTTTATTTCAGTACCAGTATCTTTCAGTCTTTAGACCTTTTCCAAGACATTGAAGACACTCCACCATTAAAGATGATAAAAAAAAGTAATTGTCCCTAATGGGAAATGTGGTTTGAGGCAAGCCATATAACACAATAGACTCAAAATAAATTCACAGAAACAGCAGAGACACATAAAAATCCCCCATCCCTTTAATTGAACTCTGGAGCTTTTAGTCTGTTTCTTTACTTACCTCTTAAGTCTGTCATAGCCACAAGAAAATTATAAGGGCACTGATGCCTCTTTTTTTTTTTTTTTTTTTTTTCCTTCTTTCATTTGGTTGCTGGGAAGTGATGCTTATTTTGCCATTTCACTCATATTAAGTTACTTTAGTTAAGATTATTGGCTTAAATGATACAACAAATATTAGAAAATGATCTGCACCAATGTTAGAAAGCCATTCTTTGTTTCTGTCTCTAAGTAGTAGATGATTTCATGGGAGATGAGGGGAGATACTAACAAGGGGAATGGCATTGCAACAATGACCCCCAATGGCATCCCAGCAATGGTGGTAGCACAGAGAGTGCAGGGGCAGGGGGGGCTTGTTTGGTTTAGTTGAGTTGGGTTGAGCTTAGTATCTGACCATGGCTCTGAAATATCAGTAGTCATGTATTGATAAACCCATGATGCTGTCCATGGTGCTGATGTAGCAGACGTTTTTCTCAGTCTCAGTCTTGCCATTCTCTCGGTTTTACCTCTTCTCATGAAATGATTGTAACAATGTGATTTATTCTTGATAGACAAAGTGTATATCTTCTCAAAACAAAATTGGTAACTGGGACTCAGTATGTAATCATTGCACCTGGTCAAAGATGATTACTGATGTGTATAAATAGGAATAAAAAAAGGAATGTGTCTGAAAAAAGTATTCAAAATTTATGGGCAAAAGTATATTATCTTAACTATATAAGTACTCAATATTTTGATGTATTTTACAAAGTCGTGTCACCTTTATAATCACAAGTGACAAGCAGCAAAGCGTAGTCACGACATGTAGTCACAGAAGAGCAAGAGGATTATATAGACACACTTCTGCCTGTAGTATAACATTCCTTTAATATTTCTATGATCATTCAGTAGCATCTGTGCTTCCTCAGACTATAAATATAAAAATAACGACTGTTTGGTGTGACCTGGGAATGGAGCAGGTAAAGTGAATAAAGAAATCAACCTGCTCAGTTGCTACAGTTCCATGATTAAAAAAAAAAAACAGCAGTTCATCAGTGGGCATGTCACATTCTACAGGTTGAGAGGATGGAGAAGATAACAATGTAGAAAGCATCAGAAAGAGAAATAGTTCTGTAATAACAGCACAAACCCTCACAGGTAATCAGCATGATCCACCATCTTGCTACTACTGTTTACTCTCATTGGGCATCATGCAATGCCCTCCATTAGTGATACATCCTTGATTATAATGGTTCCACTCAAAACTTGTGGAAACATGGTTTCAAGGTTCCTGAAAGGAAGTGATTTGAGAGCCAGAGCTAATTTGGTGAAGTGTTCATTTTAAATCTTCAATTCAACAAATAGCTCAAAAAAGGTTTTGGACAGAAATGGGGAAGGCAGCAAGGAAGACTGATTTAGCTCTGTGTTTTAAAGCAGAACACAGAGTACAGCATGCCCCATATACAGTAAATTTAACTGTGCGTGCACACGCACACACACAGACACACAGTGTGCACCATAGTGTAAATGTAAATTCAAACTGCAAAGGAAAGACAGAGACTGCAGTCATCTTCTTGAGGTCCAACAGCAACCACTTAGATACAGGTATCTATCTCTCTCAATGTGCTCATATTTAATAAATGATATTTTCAGTAAAGTGCTTTAAAAAATGTTAAAATGAATCTGTTTTTCAATTGCTTGACTTTGACTCATTCTACAAAGCACCAGGCAAAGTATGGTATTTATGATTAATTGATCCCGGAGCTGTATTCTATCCGTGGCCAGTTGTAGGTGGAGTCCATCTGTATGTGGAGATTCTGCCCTCAGCGACAGGCATCCGCCAGCTGGCAGAGAGTCATGTACAACCCTGGACAGCACCCAGCGCTGGGTAGGGAAGGCCGGGTGGGTGGGCGGACAGATGCAGAGCAGGCCAGAGACTTCTGTGTTGATACCAGCGTGAATCAAGGCACAGCCACTGAACATCACTGTCACACTCATCTGTGCCACTTCACTGTCAACGATTCTCCTTATGAGTATTTTCTTTTTTCTTGATCAAATTTAATCCACAGCTACAGCGGAAATCTCCAAATAACTAAACTACTTACTTGTCAGTTCATCCACAACAACTCCAGTACAGTAATATTAGACAGCTATAAGTTGCATAATGTGACTCTTAACAGATTGACATATAGATAGAGAGAATTGCAGACAAGGTGAGAGCCTACTTACTGTGCATTGATTTATGATTAATATGACCTGGACACATACTGTGAGTGGCATTAAGGTTGGGTAGTATGAGATCACATATGCTTCACACAGACTGGAGCATTGCAACATAAAAGTTACAATGAATGTTGCACTTGCCTTGGCATATTATTATCCAGACATGTAGTCATGATGAAAAGTATGAGTGCTGACATGCATGAACAATACATCTACTGTTACATGGAGTTCAAACTGTGAAAACACGAACAAAGCATTGGCAACCTAACACCCAAGCATCATCTATCTACAGTCACCTTCAAAGGGCCTTTTGCCATCAGGGCCACCCTTGTCAGATGAACTGGGTGAGGTGATGAAGAGTCTTCTTTCAAATCATAATCATGTTTTTTCTGACACTATCTTTCAAGGCAGCTAGCTAGCAAGCTTTATAGGAAGTAACTGAACATAACATAACATAACATCAAACCTAATTGAAATCGCTGAACATATCTGAGATGCCAGTGGCAATGCAGAGATCTTGAACCAAGCTAAACATATGGAACCAGCTAACTGCTACATCTGTCAAATTTTGAATTCCTGTCTAGCAACATGACCAGCAATTTTAGCTGCCTAGTAAAATGACAACTATCGCCTGTTGATGTTATCATCAGCAACTAGTTAGCCAACTACCTGTTGACCATCTCTGTTGACTTTCTGCTGTTTACATCTGAACTATAAAAATGAGGACTCTGTAAAATCAGTTTAATGTGTATGATGCTACATGAATTTCATAATAACTCCACCTTAAAGGGAGTTGAATTTTACATTACACCTGGGCTAGCCCTATTGTTAGTTCTTTCTAACAATTTGGAGCTTCACAGTCCCCAGTGTTTTCCACACCACAGCATACAGTTGGAAATAATATATATATATAATAATATATTTATTTTAAAAAATGCTGCAGATGTAAGCTGAAGCTTAGCTGATAAAATGTGTCAAACAGTAGTGGTAGTGCAATCTGAGTAACTGAAATGATTGCATCATTAGCTGTGAACCAAACAGCAGAGGACTCATTTGAGAACAAAGCACGCTGGAGGTGAAGCTGATTACCTGCGACACAGTGAATGAAAAGGTACAGGGGTCTGATGTCTGTCTGACTGAATGTCAGCTAGATTTCCTACAGCAGCACGTAGTAAGTTTAATTCCAGTTGTACTGGGAGAACTGTCAGACCTGTCAATCAGCTTACCCTTATTCAGTTCATTAAAAAGTAATGAAATAATTTGGATGTAAAGCCCTTCAGTGAAACATTTTGACACAGAAATCCTCTCTCCCCCTGGCGTATTGGTTTAATCCAGACTGATGCACAGTTACCAACATGTTGAAATTCTCATAGTTGAAGTTAGTGGAGACAGAAAACAATGGAGAAAAAGCTTGTTTTATATCAGCATTAAACTTCACCATTAAGATTGAGACATTGTAAAAACAGTGTTAAATTTTATTCATTGAAAACCTCACTGAATGAAAGAATTTTAACTAGTTTCTTATGAGGACGTCACCTCTCCTGGAAGTCAAATGAAATCAAACGAATAAAATGTCGCCCTCGTAAGACCACAAGATCTGACTCAAAGTATTACAAAGTAATAGAAAGCAAATGAAAGATAAAACATTGTGTTGCACTTTATTGTGCTTTGGTGTTTGCTTAAACAGTATATAACGTCTTCTTAAGCACTTTAATGTAACTTACAAATGCAAGCCTCCATACTAATATGACTAGATTTTTGATTACAGTATTAATGGACATTATTGTACAGGACTAGGGGCTTAAGGTTTCAGGGGGCCCCAAAGCAGACTGTCTGAATGAAATGACTGCTTTCAACATTTCTGGTGAAACTGCCCTTCAAAGAAGAAGCAGCATCAGTCCTTTCAGCAAATGCCCAATACATATGTTTACACTGACGTGACAAAGCCCTCCAGCAACCATAGGATTTCTGACTCATACACTTCAGGAGCAAAGGAGAAGGTCAGGTGATGTTATATAATCACATGGTCTGCTAAGAAAGGAGGTCAGGGAGGATAGATGGATCAACATAATGTCTAAGACTATCTTTGAACCATAACCACCACGTTCCCTAAACATATCTAACTCTGTATCTTAACAGAAACCATGATGTTTCCTAACTTCCTAATCAATTCATCTAACCTTACCTAACCATCCTTAATCAGAGCATTTTCAGATCAACAAAGATGTGTGTATCAATGATCTGTAATAGTTTTGGGTAGCACTAAGGTGGTAATGGTCAGAACAGAAAGTGTTGTTTTAGAGGACAATAACAGATAATGTAATTTTATTTTGGAGAGAAAAAAAAAACAGTGATCATGTGTTTGTATTCAACCCCAGTCTAATATGTATTTTGATGATACACTCCCCCTAAATGATACAGCTGTAAACTACACCTTTGACTCTGAGTCAATTGGCTATGTCATTAAGCAGTATTGAATGTAGATTGATGAGGGAAAACATTATTTTATTTTAGCAACATAACAAAATGTGAAAAAGTGTCTAAATACTTTCTAAATGCACTGTAATCATTTCTGCACAAACTAACAGCAGAATTTTGTGTTTGCCTGATTGACTTCCTCCTTTACTACTGCACACAATGTCCATTTTAACATGACTTCCAAATAACTTCACCTAGTATTGTAAGTCCAGTGCTGCATTCTATTATTCTTGTTAACACCCAGGAAAGCAAAGCATGGGAAGTTCAAATTATATACATCAGCTGATTGTGAACTCTACATCATCTTCCTGCTCTTCTTTTCCTGACAAACAAATATGTTTGAACACTGACCTTGTTTGGAAATGTAATTTGTTTCAGTTCGCCCTTTCTCGACAGGACTGTTGAGTTGCACTTCACAAGCAGAATCGCACACACACACTCTCTCACTCACTCACCCACTCACACACACACACCAAATCTGTTTCTCTGCAGCAGCTGCTGGGTTTGCATCTTATTTCCTGAGGTATTGATTTCTTGCCTGGCGTCGTGCCCTGCTCTTCCCTCGTCATTATGCCCACTCTGCCCAGAACAGAGCAGAGAACAGCCAACACTGCTGCTGGACTAGAGATTGTATCTGTTGCAGATAAACAGGAACAGGTCGATATATTGTAAACTGATGAAAATTTTGTTGTACTACATGAAAAAACATTTCTCTTTCTCCCTTACACACACTCTCTCTCTCTCTCTCTCAGTGTCTCTGTACATTTGAAATGATCAACTCAACACACTTGATATAAGTGTCAGTCACCCATCTGAAGACGTTGCATTCACTAAGGTCATGCAGTTTGCAACTGTGCAGATTTGTTGGAAGATTCTCTGCCTCTGAAGAGAAGAGGCAGCACAGATGTGATTTACAGGAGCCACCACAGAGGCTGTGAAATGTGCATTAACTAAACTAAAGCCTGAGCACAGTATTTTATTACTGAAATGCAAAGGAACAGTGGACAGATGTTGTGGTTTGCGTTCATCAAACTTAAATTTGAACTTAACCGCACATGCACTGTGAAATCACTACAGAGCACAGCTAAATTTTTCATTGTTTTGTTAACTGGTAAGGCATTTAACATTTTAAGTGTTTGGCTGCATTTACTTCAGTATTAACATCCATCTCCACTTCAACCTGCTCCATCTGTCTCTCTCTCTTCTGGCTGTGGTGTGTGTGTGTACCTTGTGTATATTTTCTGTCTTTGATTTGTCTTTGTCACTTCATCTTTTTGTTCACCAAAGCTCCAATGAATAATTAAATACATCCTGAATATTATACCTTCATTTTATAAGTAATAATTTGATTCCTGCAATGGAGTTGAACTGCAGCTGAAGTCAATATTTTGTGATCAAGGTAACTCCTCTTACGAGCTCTCCTTCCCTTGCAGAGCAGAGTGCATTTGAAGGTCCAGTACCAGTCCAAGAGCAAACTGCATAAGAAGTAGCTGTTTTAGTCAGGCACTGAATACTGTACATGCAGATTACAGCTGCAAACTTACTGAAAACCACAGCACATGTCTGCCCAACGCTGTTTTCTTAGTAAATCTGGCTAAGTCTTAAACAACATTGACAAACCCACAGCCAGTGGAAATAAACATTCTAGTAGATCAGCTGGCTGGCAGTGGTGCCAGCTCCACAACCCCTGTTGGTTAGGTTCCTCTTGAGTCTCCTCTCCACCAGTGGCAGAAATTTAGCACCAGACACTAACGCTGTGACTGCTGCTATGACTAATGTCTAATGATGTCTGAAATGATGCAAATGTGCCACTGAACATTGATTTAAAAAAAAAAAAACGTTTTAAGAAAATGAGAAGGAAATGGCACACATGAGACAAAGGTGCATTAGCTGTTTTCACCCTGAGAAGCTAACGCCTGCCTCTGTAAAGGAAATAGTGGACCCAGCACAGCCAAGAATTGATGTGAGGCTGTTGTGACGTGTTAGCGATAACATGTGATTCCTGGACTTCGGTCACGACGGAATCTAATGAAACAATACCGGTACATTACATTAGAGAGGACAGGCAGATTATTTCGCACATGCTGCAAATGAGAGCTGTTCATGATCATGGGTGCTCATCTGGCAGAGCTACTGGCTCATGTATATCATGTTTGTGATGTTGTCTACATTCAGGAAGTGTCCTTTCTTAGAGAAGAAGACAGCTGCTAGAAGCTGCAGCTAAACTGTATAAGTATTAGTTTTGTTCTTGAGGATGGAGCAATTTCACACACAAATATAGGTAAGCTAGACTGATGCACGATGATGCATTGATATCGAAGCGAATCGAATCGTTGACAGGATAATGGTAATCAAAACGAATGGTGAGGTCAATAAGGATGCACAGCCCTAGTTCCTATATGAGTTGAGAAAATTCCCCAACTGCTTGCGATAAATAAACCATCACTGATGAGTTTACCAATAAATGAAATAAAAGTTAAATTCATACATGGAGTTTTGAGTATGACAACCAGAATATGACAGAAAAAAAAAAACAAAAAACAAAAACATTTGCATCCCTCTATTCATACTAATCATTAATCATTAAGCTGAGGATTTGTTGTTGGAAGACTTTGCCGTAAGACTGATATGCTCTGCCTCTTGTTAGTGAAATGACCCATTCACTATCTGCACATTCTCTTTGAAGTTTCCTCTTCCCTTTGAAGAAAACTGACACCCTGCAAATGATAGTTCATCTGCATAAACATGGGTTCACACTCCTCACTTACATAATTTTCTCTGACTTCCACCTTGTTTACGGGCAGGTAGCAGAAGCTACATGAACAATCATTCTCTCTGTGTGTGTTTTTGTTGTTTTGTTGTTTGCTCAAGGTCGAACCTCAACTCATCTTCATTTGTAAGGATGATTAAAGCTCTTTATTTCATTATTTTTTGTTTTATTTATTTATTCTTTTTAAATGAATTTCTGTGAAGTATGTTGCCTCACAAAATGCTAATTACTAGACTAGAGCAAGTAGTGATTTTGGTTTATTTATTTATTTTATTTATTTATTTTCTTTAAAAAAAAAAAAATCATTTGAACACTAATAAAGATGAAGTATGCACTGGCACAGGCTCTGAGCCACAGTTACACACAATTACACCTGATGAAAAACAAGACTAATGGTCAACAGCCATGCTAGCTGCTCTGTGACACAGTAACAATCAACAAATGAATAGATCAAACAAATTGACAACGCCTTTCCTTGGCTGTACTTAAGCATAATGGTGCTTTGAGCTATATTAGCATGGCTTGGCATGTCAGCATGCTAACAACTGCCAACAGAAACTCCAGCTGAGACTGATGGAGAAAGTGACTGACCTGACCTGATGGAGACTGATAAAAAGTAAGTGGATCACCAAAGTTACAACATTTTATCCTGTGGGGAGCATGAACTTATGTTTAAACAGTAGCTCTGAGGCAAAGATTTGAAAAGATTTTCCTGAAAATCCTCAAAAGAAAAAATAAATTAAATCCACCTACTACTGCTGTGATTCATCGAGATAAACACAGTCCAGCCAGTTCCATTAAACCATTGCAGAGAAAGCGGGCATAAAGAGCTGACCTAGAGGAGAGCTGGAGAGAGTCAAACTTCAAACTGTGATAAACAATGTAGAAAGCATGATGAAAATATGTTTTTGTAACCTTTTCTTTTTTTTTTCTTTTTCTCATGCACAAATTGCAAAAATTTGCATTAAAACAAGTTGGATGGAAACTGGGTGTCTTTACCAGAATGGGTACCAAACCATTTAATGGAAAACAAAAAAAGAACTTAAGTAGAAAGTTTAACCCATTGATGGCATTTCAAAAAGTCAGAGGGACACCTAGTCGTTATTCTCTGCCAATCATGAATATATGCACAAAACTTAATGGTTATCCATTAAACTTTTTACTTCATATGAAAAGTGTCATCTGGCTGATGGCAGTAAAGGAAAAGTCAGGGTGTCCTTAAAGTCAGTGGGCTTCATCCTCTGGGGACTATGAAAACCAGACTGTAATTTCATAGCAATCAATCCAATGTTGACTGAAGTACTGGCCCAATCAACTAACCAACACTGACATTATTGGACGTATCTATTGGACCATTTGTTTACTTCATTTTTTGTTTATCATTTTTATCCACCTTTTAGCAATATAACTATTGTTGACTAACAAGAAAAGCAAATTGGCAAAATTCCAAAATTAATGGCATTTTTTCATCTTTTCGGATGAGACTAGCGTGCACCCAGGTAGCATCAGAAGGAGATGACTAGTTCTCCAACCGGAACGACCAAATCTGTAATTTGTCCCTGACCTCTGTTACAACCCACAGCCTCAACACTGGAAGGTGTACTGGGCCTTGGTTGTCATAGTTACAATAAAACATGCAGAGTGTACCGGCAGGGGTGAAATGGACATTCATCACCATGGAAGATAATTATAAAAATGCAGTTTGGGGTTGAAATAAGTACTTCCTTAAGATTAGAGGACATTTGTTGTCATGGTTACAGTAGTAAAAACATGGTTATGGTTGTGGAACCATCATGAATATAAAACAAAAAAAACCCCAAAAAACAAGAGGAACAGTTGTTTTGTTTTTTCTGAAAGATACTATAATCATGTAAAAGGTATACACAGAGGGACTATATTTAATTTTGTTTATCTATATATATTTATTTATTAATTTGGGAGGGAGAACAGATCCAAAAGACTTGGAATCATGTAAGATGTAAGAAAACAATAAATTCAGTGTCATTTTGCCATGAGAATAAGCTGAACATTGGCAGAGATCTTAATTTTTGTACTTTCTCTTTATAGGCGTTCCGACCTTCACCCAGTCCAGAGGCTGGATACCAAATACTGATGTTTCTGAAATGTATTCTCCAGCCAGTCTTAAAGCTTAGGCAGAAAATGAACTAAAATAATAACTAAAACCTCCACATGCTGGATCACAGTGTGCAGGGAGGAAGGATTTGTAAGATGGCCATATCATATCACTGTTCGGTGACTCATTAAACTGTGGTACACTTTTGAGGCACGTAGATAAATTGTACTTTACAGTTTGCACTTTGTCTTTACTCAGTTATTAATGAAAAGGAAGTGGCCACAGTCTGTGTTGTCTACGTGCTTATGAACAGTAATTTAAGAGGCTTAAAATATACAGAATTTTTCATGTGCTATATGAGAGACACATATACTGGTGTTACAGTAGCTATACAGTATCCAGTGTTCCTTGAACACAGGCAGAGGAGCATGTGTGTCAGATCAAAGATCAAACATCCAGCTGTTGATGTTTCTAGACAATGTCAGAAAGAGACAAGAGAGGGAAAGTGTGCCAGAATGAGAGGCAGATGGGCAGAGTGAGAGAAAGAAACAGCCTTGTTTAAAGGAGAAGACGATCATACAGGCAGCTTGGGGAGGCCGAGCCCTGCAGGTCTTAAACATAGACCTTGGGTGGTCTTCAATCACACACTGAGCCATCAAAGGCACTCTTTATGTTCTTCTGTGCATATCTCTGAGCCGGACCACAGAGTATGTGCACATCACAGAGCTGCACTACAAATGAATTTGCAAGTCAGAGTTCAAAGGAAATTCGAACCCGTGCCCTTTTTGCCCTGACAACCACAAAGTGCCTCCTTCCTACATGAGCTGCCACACACGTCAGGGAAACAGAGCAAAAACAAAAGGGGAACATAGGACTGGGACTGATTACCTGCAGAGCACCAGCATCCCTGCTCTCCCAAACCTGCAGGACCACTTAACATGGATGTTATTTTCAGATTCTTAGATTTTAAAGATTCTGTCCAATCAATGTTGTGAATTCTTCTTGGTCAAAATGGACCTTGATGTTGACCATGATGTTGTCCCAACAATCAGCCACTTAGTGGAGAGACTCACTCAACCCATCTTCAAACATTCCTATCAACAGTAACCAGTGAGGCCACAGGCACAACACTTAAGTCGCTCATACATATGGAATATGTCTACATGGGAGATAAAGTTGAGACAAGAATCATGTTATCTGTGGTAGCATGTTGCAGGGGTCTGTTCAGTCACACTGCTATCACATGAACATGGGTGTAAATGATGTCGCTTATTTACATCCATAGATTCTTCACCCTGCTGTCTTGTTTTTCTCTGCAAATATTTTATAAGGAGGGAGATATAACATGCACTTCTGACATGATCATTCTCTCTAGCATTAATTTTGACACATTTGACACCATACAGTGCACTGGCATTCAAGCAGACTGTACAAATACCAACAAAACACCAAAATACAAAAATTGCATGTGTTTGTTGTTGTCATTTTTATAAAGCTCCCCACCCACTCATCCTACCCTTCCCAAGAATCAGAGAAATAAACAATACATGTATACACACAAATGAAAATAAATAAATAAAAGATTTCTTGAAGTACAAACAAAGCAGTAATTAATAGTAATGTACATACACATTTAACACACATAATACATTGTAAGAAAGATCAAGTGTTTGTCACGAACATGAGTTCAGTCACCCACTGGACTTGTGTGGGGGAGGCTTCCTGTTTCCACTTCATAAGTATGACGCATCTTGCGATCAAGGAGGTAAAAGCAACAGCGTTCGAGTAATGTCTGGGAAGAGACATATCCCCTGGTACTACTCTGAAAATAGCAATCCAAGGGGAAGGTGTAAATTTAGCTCCAAAACCTCAGAGCATGTGTTAAATACAGATGTCCAGTAGTCATGAAGAATCAATTGATCGGTTAATTGGTTTATAAAGCAAAAAATTGGTTTTGGCTACTTCAGTGTGAGGATTTGCTGAATTTGTCAGCTTTATTTTTCTTTAAACAGAATATCTTTGGATCTTTGAATTTTGGGCTCTTGGTTGGACAAAGGAAGACATTACACCTTAGGCTTTAGAAAACTGTGATGGGTATTTTTCACAGTTCTGTGACACTTTACTGACTAAATAATTAATTAATCAAGAATATTATCTGCAGATTAATCAGTAGGGCAGTAGGGAAATTATCTTTAGTTGCAACCCTAGCAGTCCCTGTTGAACTGGAACTGGAGGAGGGTTGATGTAATTATCTGTGCCAGGTCAGAGGTCATCAGTTCTGCATTCTTTTGAAACTTGTCTTCAACTTTTATTATTCTGAGAAGTTTCTTGAAGTTGGCTTCTGTGCTGCTGTGACAATGTGGTCTCCAAAACTTCAAAGAGGGTTCTCAAACATGTACCTGTAACTGCAATTACCATACATGGTTCATTTTGAGCGTCTTGAATTAAGAATTGACTCTGGGCTATGCAAATCAAGGTGTCCTGAAACAATCCACAGTCAGGTGAAAACAATAGACTGGAGTTGGAGAAGACACTTAAAAAACTTTCTCTCCTGGTAGAGGTATTATCATTTGGTTAATTAATTATGAGTGCACTTTGAATTAAACCAATTAGTCACACTGTCTATTATTATGCTGGCAGGCACAGGGCTCAAAAGTTATTTGGCAAGCTAGAGAAAGTTACTGTGCCCAGAAATTAAGTAAGTTAAGAACAAAAGCTATGGAATGAGAACAAAAAGTTAATAAAAAAAAAAAAGGTTACTTGTTACACTTCATCAGACTTAAGGTGATAAACTACATCAGATTTAATTTCTTTGTATTTAACTTTATATTTTAAATTTTCTGTCTAAGTGTTTGCCATTTCTCAGTGGAGGTTTTGAACTGAGCTGAGCTGAACTGATTTCTATCACAGATAAATCTACTTATTCATAGAGGTGTCAGAAATACATCTGCAGGCAATCTTCTGGGAGTTCTTAACTACAAAAAGAAGATAGCTTTTAACTTTCCATTTCATTTGCTGCTTTGGAAACCTGAGTGTCAAAAGCAAAAATGGCCTCAGAAATGTAGAAAATCAGTGTAAAGCTCATGTCCTCGGCAGCGAGTCTTTCACCCAGAGCTGGTTATAAAGACAGATCCCTGGTGTCTGTCACTGAATGACATCTGTGCCACACTGTCAAACCTCTCAGGTTTATGATAGATGGCCATAGGCTTAGCACATTATTACACTATCAATAAACTGAAGTTAAAGCTGTAGATATTCAGGAGTCTGGAGTTTTTCTTTCCATTTGATCTGCATGTATCAGTTGCAAATTGGTAAAGTGTACTGTTTGTTTCACATTATTTCTGGATGCATGACAAGTTTCTCTTGGTGAAATACCAAATGCATTTCATCTCCAGCTTGTACACTAAGTGAATTTATATTCAGCCGTCTGCACGATAATAAATTCATGTCTCTATCTAAATTTGTGTTTCAATCCACTTCATCAGTGAGGAAAAATTATTTGTTGTGTTTTAGTGTTATATTGAAAAGGAAAAACTGAGTCCTTAATAAGAAGAACTGTATTTGTATACTTGTTCTCAAAGTAAGATAGCAATTAGAATTAAATATAAAGGGAAGGAAAAACAACAGGAAAGAATAAACCAAACCCATATGTATAAAACTGAATAGAAATGATACAATAACTGCAACTTATATAC
Source organism: Lates japonicus (assembly GCA_033238685.1). Classification (NCBI taxonomy): domain Eukaryota; kingdom Metazoa; phylum Chordata; class Actinopteri; family Centropomidae; genus Lates; species Lates japonicus. The sequence continues at coordinate 1,291,460 of BRZM01000055.1, read as the reverse complement.
ATATACATATACATATATATATATATATATATATATATATATATATATATATATATGTTTTTAAAAGAGTCTTTAGAACAAAAGAAAAAGCATGGTCAACTTTAGAGGAAACCTTCTAACCTAACTGTCAGATGGAGGGAGGAGGCAAACGTTATAATGACTGTGGATAAAGATGGATGACATGACAGCTCCTCAAAAGTGAAGCCAAAACATCTTGATTGCCCCCTGGTGGCTGGCTGTAGTATACATCATAAACCCCACCCCCTCCATGTTAGCGGATAAGACATGCTAACATGCAAAGTACATGTCAGAATTATTTTTCCCAAAGATGGTTTCTGTCATTTTAGGTAGTTAGTCTGACAAATGTTCAAGTATTCTTTTTTTTTTTCTTATTTAATGCTTTGAAAAGGGGGTGTGATGTTGTCTGGCGGATGCATAGGTGAGACCTTGGTAATGCAGCTCCACCACCCAATCACTACTTACTGCACAGATTCTGGCCTCAAATAACAAGAGACATGACAAATGACAAGAGCTGACTTAATTTCTGCACATTGGGAGTAAGTAGAGACATGTCATCTATCTTCACATGCAATCATTGCATCAGACACACATCAGATCTATGGCATAAGGACATAATGAAACGCCTCCTATGTAGACATGCCATAAGAGGATTGCAACACGGTAACAACATCGCTATAGTTTCTCATTTACATGTCAGAGAGAGCAGAGCAGCAGTGACTTCTTGCCATTGAGTGAAACTCTGTCCTTAACGTAATACATGTAAGTGTAAATGTAACCTAAATTTACATACTGACTATCGCAGCAGGAGTTATGACACTTGCAGTCAGGAATGCATATTGAGAGTTATATCTACTCTAACTGCATTAACATTCTTTTCCTTACCTTTGATATTCACTTTTAATAATAATATGGTAATTAAGCTGTAAATCACTCAGACTGAATGGAGGAAGCCAGTAGTTTAATAAAAACAACACCATCATTGCTCTTAGAGTTATTTGTCCTGTCATTTATTTATTCATTTTTTCTGTGAGGTATTTTGAGATTATAAGCAGCTCCACAATGCTCCACACAGGAAATAGCTGATTTATAGTCATTCAACTGCTGACTTGTTCAGGCATTGTGTGTGTTTATGCCTACTGTGGATAATTTGTTGGAAACCTGTGGCTTAAACATACATTAAGAGAATCATTACTCAGGTGGGGATCAGCAATGTAAAGCAGCTAAAACTCAATTGGCTGACGCACACACAAGCGCCACCATATTAACACACACACACACAAGTACACACATGCACACTATTTCAATGTGCAGCTGCCAAAACGCAGTCACACAAACATCATCTCTCTGAATCAGCAGCATTCATTTCTGCTTAACTGCTGAGAAAAGTTGAGCATTACATATTGGAAAGCTCGAGGCACTATTTTATATGATGACTGTATACAGTACTGTCCACAGCTAAAACATCCATCTTTAATATAATATCTACCCCATTTCCGTTCACCAGGAGCAAACAATCCGTCATGACCCTGGGAGTGAGCAAATATTGATAACAGATTAAATAAAAACTATGCATCATATTACACAGCAGAAAGGGCCGAATGAGATATTCAACCTGTAAGTGGAAAAAAACAGACTTCTCTGGAGATACAAGGTTCCTCTACCGACACCATGACGCTACTTTCCATCACATTTTGAAACCCCCGATAGCAAAGCCTGAGGGTGACACACAGTAAGAAAACATCCAACCCCTCACCCTTATTAAACACTGTTGTTCTGTGAAACTGAGATCTTTATGGGGAAAACCCACAGGGCAGATGCAGTGCTGCGCATAAATGGTAATCCATTCGAAGTAATGGGAATACTCCCACCTGATTACACAAAACCACAGCATAAAGCACTTTATGACATATGATTTCTGTAGCTTCATTATAATAACAGAAAAGCAAAAGGTTACCTGATCTACGCAGGTGTGTTTTGCTGAATATGCATGCTTGTTTTGCAGCAAAGAAACCTGAAACTGCACATACAGGGTTTCACTGGGGATTTGGCCGAAACAAAGTTTCCCATTGTTGGCTGCTGAGCAACTCTGCTACAGAACAGATGGGACCGAATGCACCTCTTGTTTATGGGTGTCTCAGTAATAGATGAGGAATGAGAGTTTATCATCAAGGCAAACAACTACAAAATGTTCTCAGTGTGATACGGTGCTGTAAAAGCTCACATTAAAAAGCTATGAAAACTCATTTAGACTCCTATTGAACAGATGATGCAGATAGTAGTTTGCACAATCACAGATGTCTTACAGGCCTTCAGCACACACACACACACACACATACACATACACAGGTGTTTTCAATTACTCGAGCTAATTAGTCCTCGAAGCTGGGTAGATCAATCCAGGGATTTAAACAATGTCACCAAAGTTTATGTACTACAATTGGTTACACACATTTCTCTTTAACTGTGACAGCCACACCACTGACCAACACCAAACAGCATTGGTAGCTTTTCTCTCTTTTTAGCGTAGTTTACATACAAACAACTCTAGTAATGATGTGGTCTTTTGTTTTCATACAGCATACTCGTTCTTTGTTGCTAATTTCAGTGCAAGCATTTTAGTTAACATTCTGACCTGAACATTTTTGAATTTGTTTTGAATCATTTAGGTTGCAAGTCCCTCCTCAGCCAAAAGATCCAACAGATAGCTTCTTACACTGAACAGAGCATGAAGAGGCCAACTGGGTGTGACAGATTTCAGCTCAATTTAATTACCTTGAACTGAATAAGACCAAAAAGTGAGACTGCCTGCGGTTGTATTTAGTTGTTGACATTTGTCGAGTATTTGTCATTAAGTGAGTTAGATACTACAAGTCAAGGTACTGACACTGACACACAAAATTCTCGCCCCCTGGTGAACACTTGGTGGCAGAGGTGCAAGGGACTTTATGGCCAGGTATTGAAAAAAAAAAAGATATTGAAGAGAAAGATGCAGCTGCGGTAAGTACAGCCCCACCTGCGATGATGGTGGAGGGTATAAATCAAGAGCAGGGTAAGACATCCATTTAGCTAGTTTAGCATCTGGAAAACACAGCTACTATTGGCTACCACCTAGCTTTAACTTCAACATCTAGTTGTTAGTTTATATAAAAACCCACCGCAGTGCATCCTCTAAAAGAAACAGCTGAGTCTGGGGATAGAAGTAACTGCATCAGGGAGAGGAGACAGAGAGGAGGAGAGACCCAGCCTGCAGATGAGAGTGGGGCTGGAGAGGAGAGGGAGTGAAACAGCACCCACCCCAGAGTCAGAGCAGCAGGTGGATGATGCGAGCACAAGTGAAATAGAATCAGAGACTACTTTTAGCGATCCTGGGTTTTTTGGTGGTGGGGCTATCCTTTTACTTAGCCTCTATTTGGTTTAAATAGTGTGTGGGGGGAGTAGAGCTCATTTGCTGTGTGCAAATGTAACATGTGGTGTATGTGCCTTATGGCCAGTCAGCAACCTTTTTGGACCTCGGGGGGGGGGGGGGGCTTGGAGATTATCTTGCCTGGGCAGGAGCGATACAGATGGTGGGCCTATAGAGAACCAATGGTTGGACTAAAATCAATACACTTAAGCTACCTCCAACCTGCAAGTGCATCATGACCTCTGCAACTGATTTCTCTGCTGCTTAAATATGTTAATGCATATTATCATGACAAATACATTCATCTGTATTTTTTTAAATATCATTTTCCTTATTCAGAACACTCATTATTTTTATATATGAAATTTACTATATAATATCCTCACCTCATAAATTCGTTTCCAATGTCATTCCAGTAATTTATAGACTCTCACTATCTCTTAACAAGGAAGAACATTGCTGATCACATCAGTATTGACGAAATCAAGTAACACCTTATTCAAGGTAATTGTTTAAACTGGTTGATTAGTATTGGAAACAGGTAAAGTTTCTCCACTTCATTGGCAGATTTATTCTCCCCTTGTTTTAATTAAGTAAATGAAGATTTTAAGACTGAATGGCAGACTAATTACAACACCTTATTAAATGGCTTGAGGGGAAGCATCCTTGGGATGTGCTAGGTAGGACAACGCTGTCATTAACCCTTAATAATCTGTTAGAGTCCAAAGCAAGCTACAACCTATCACCTTGAACATTACTGATCACCATAGGGAGGAATTCAACATTTCTGGCATCACCTCAGCAAATAGTGAACAGAATGAGCTTTATTGCTTTTGAATTGGGTTACATTAGACTGTATAGGTGTTTATGACACTGCTGTCTCTTGCTCAGACGAGTCATGAGCAGAGGCAGGATGTCTGCCTTTACACCTGTCTGTCTTTCGACCCTTTGACATTGTCATTTTGGCTAATCCTTTCTGGCTTGATTTGTTCTGCCCTGCTCCACTTTCTCTCCGTCGTCTCCTACTCTCCTGCTCCATGGCAGATTTTTAATTTGACTACAGGCGCAGCCAAACTCATGGCTTTTCTGCCTGTAATCTCAGCAGAAAGCTAATAAGGCTTTAGCTCCTCCACCTCTCTCTCCCTCTGTCTTGTATGGCTGTCTTTTTTTTAACATACATAAAGTTCATATTACAGCTAAATGAGACATCTATGAGGGAATGTACACACCACACCCTGCTCCCACTTCACTCTCTGCTATCAATTCCAGAGCAATTAATGCCTGCAAAGGGTTTTAATTTCAGATGGGAAATTGAATTCTGTCAAGATACGATCTGCATTAGGATGTGCTCAGAGCTTAGCGCTATATACTGTATATGTATGTATGTGTGAGTGTATGGGGCACAATACAAGACTACTCTGTCACACTTTGACAGGAATGTACCAATAAGAAGATACTAGAATATAGTGATTTATAATGGCATCTTAATAAGAAAGCCTAACACACAAGAATTGACATCATCATTAAGAAGCTGTGGTTTTGAAACACAGGATATGGAAGAGACAGCAACTGTTTGAATTTTAATAATGAATTCATTTGAATAAAATAGGTCTAAATGCAGAACCAAACAAGCTTATTTGCTTTCCTTTCAAGAGTGAGGTAAAATCATTATCGTCCTCTGTCTGTGGGTTAAGTACAGAGCCATAGAAAAAATACACCTCCCAGCACCTCAAAAACTCTCATTTACACTCTATATTTCATTCATTTAACCCAGACAAAACAGAAATGTAAAACTCTACTTACTAAAACATCCTTGAACTGTTTCTTGATGGATGACAGTTAACTGCCCAGTACTAACTATACAATGTCTCCAGCTACAGCTAGTGAATTAACATCCCAAAGTCTGGGAGGAAACAGTGCTACTGTTAATGAGCTAGGCTAACTAGCTACTATTAATCCACTGTCCAAGGAGTAGCTAGTTAGCCTATCTTGGTAACTTACATTTTGCAAGTGAATTACAACCAATACAATAAACATCACTGAATGGCAGAAACATATGTCTCTTTGCACGTGTTGAAAAAGAGAAAGAAACCCTCTTGTATTAATGTTTATAGGTCATTCTGAATGGAGAACACTGTGCCTACAAAGAAGGTGCTGTGTTTCTCCAATAACAAACCCTGGGTGACCCCAGAATTTTTAAAACTGGGAATAAGGAGGAGATGAAGAGGGTGCAGAAGGAGCTGAGGAGGGAGATAAGAAGGGGCAGGGACAGGACAGTGGATGAGGCCCAGAATCTGGCAACAGATGGCATCAGTGCCAGACTGCTCAAGGACTGTTCAGATCAGCTCTGCACATCCAAGTGAGCCGAAACACTTCATCAGGTGAGAGGTTAGGACTACTGGCCTGAAGACAATGGAGAGGATCGTCCTGAGCTACCTCCGACACCTAGTGAGTGATGTGATGGATCCCCTGCAGTTTGCCTACAGACCTGGCATCGGTGTGGAAGATGCTATCATCTACCTGCTGCACAGGGAGAACACTGCAAGCACTGTGAGGGTCACCTTCTTCAACTTCTCCAGTGCTTTCAACACCATCCAACATCTCTGCTCAGGGGGAAGCTGGAAGGAGCTGGAGTGGACTGTAACCTGGCTGCTTGGACCACCGACTACCTCACCAACAGACTGCAGTATGTGAGGCATGCAGTGGTCTGCTGGAGCAGTGAATGCTCAGAGACAGGAACCGACTGAATAAGCTGGTCAGACGTGCCGGCTCTGTCCTGGACTGCTCTCTGGACTTCATTGAGGAGGTGGGTGAGAGGAGGATGTTGGCCAAGCTGACGTCTATCATGGACAACCCCTCCCACCCCCTGCATGAGACTTTGGGAGACCTGAGTAGCTCATTCAACAACAGACTGCTGCATCCGCGGTGCAAGAAGGAGCGCTACCGCAGGTCATTTATTCCAACAGCCATCAGACCGAACAACACCAGACTGACCCAACAATAAACCTGCAACTCTGGACTCCACTTTCTGGTCACTTTATTTGCACATAATTTCATCTACCTCACTGATTATCACCATTTTCCTATATTACAAACTGCACATTTCTGTTCATTACAGAGACGTTTAATGCTGATTGCTGCACTTTAATTTTTTTTTTACCCTTCTGCGCCTTTTTTTTATATTATATTTTTATCTTTTCTTTTTCTATTTTTTGTCACTCTTGTTTCTTGCTGCTGTAACATGTAAATTTCCCACAAGTGGGATAAATAAAGTCTATCTTATCTTATCTTATACAGAACTATGACATGCTTCACTTTGTAACACACCATAAGAGTTGGGGGTCTCCTAATAATGCCAGCTGTCAACAATAGGCAGTTGTGTAATGGTTTAACTGTAAAAAACAAACTATCAGCAATTGTTTTGTACTTGAAATACTTTTTATTGTATCAGTGACATTGTTCCTTTCAGGTACGAATACAACATAGACAAGTTGGTAAATACTTGTTTATAAACTCTGAAAATAATACACACAGCATCAATACAATCATCATAGTAAATAAAGTAAAAGTAAAATGTCATTAGCTTTAGATAGCTTACCACTTAATATTTGAAATTGATAATGAAGGATATTGTTTTACTTTAACATGATACCCACATATCATGTCAATTTGCCTTCCACACTTGAAGTCCAGACACAGGTAAAACAAAGTAACATAAAATTTGAATTTCCCAGCTCTAACTGAGTGAAACAACAAATAACAGAGGAGTGTTTGTGTTATTTCACATGAGTCAAATCTTCGGGAGGTTTGATCCAGCTCTGTGAAGCATAATGATGAAAAATAAAATAAAATAAATGTTAGTGTGATACTTTGGGTTCTTTATTATTAGGAGGGCAAGAGCATCATTCAGAAAGACAGTGCCTTGTTGGGGGGAAAAAAAAGAAAGAAAAATACTAATACAATAGTGCAACCTGGGGGATATAAATGCATGGAGAGTCTGTCCTGGAGCCTTTGACTCATGTTTTTAAGATAATGATAGGCACACTTGGAGACATTAAAGATTTATATCTGAATCCATGGTAACACCAAGAGTTCCATCCCAGTTTATGTCTTCCGAGAACATGAGGCTGTGAGTCTTTCTTTTGAACTGGACATGAGTTTAATTACTTGTTAGGTGTAGACAATTGCCACAGTGAACACTATGAAAGCACTTTGATTTCATGCTTGTGGTCAGTTTCAGTTTTGTGAAAGTGTCTTCTCCTTCAGCTGACACTTTGGCTGACACATTTATCATCGCAGGACTCAAGAGTGGGATTCTGTAAACTGACCGGATTAGACTGATGATCATTAACACGCAACATGTTTCTTTGGATCTCTGGATATTGTGGATGGCACACACATTAACAACTGGTTGACCCGAGGCCATTATATATGCAAATCTGATTAGCTAGTGATTAATCATACTAAATGTACCAATTACAGCTGTGTCATGAAGTCAGCTGGCTACCACAGTCTAGTGAGCAGGATTACGGTGGGATTCAGACTGAATGACTCATGGTGTGAGTGCTGAGGTAAAATCAACAATTATATTGTGTTCTTTTGACCCAACAGTACATGTTTGTTAGTTACCCTCTCATTTCTGAGTAGATTGAAGCTATATCTCTAAATTTACAAAAGTGAATCTGGGAGGTGATTCATATGTATTGTCATTCAGTTCATGTGCATTCACTGCATGTAATAGATCAATGACAAAATCCAGTTTAATCCCCAAATTATGACAGTCATTTCCTTTTTTAAAGGTCCTGCAGCATCAGAGCTAAGTGAGAGCAGAGTTTATGTTGAGTCACAACAAAGTATGAAACATACATTTACATTTTAAAGCTCCATTAAGTATATTTTTTGTCAGTTGGGAGCAGAAGAACTCTATTACAAACAAAAATCTCACAGATGTTTTATGAAGCTGTTTTGGCTAACATGTTAGCAAATAATTATTTGTTTGAGCTAAAATAGGCTAAAAGGTTCTAGAGCTACACAGTCTGGTGATAATCCTCTGTGGGGCTTGTCACAAAAAAAGGGTTCTGACTGAATGATCACTTGGCTGCAGTTAGAAATGAGGTGATGAGCGATGAGAGTGATCCAAAACATCAGAGTTGCAGCCTGTAAAACCAAAACATTGAGCTGAAAGGTGCTAAAATGCTACACAGAACTGAGCAGAATTGAGGGATTGGGTGATAATTCTTCATGAAGTCATCACTACATTAACACTCACATTATGTGGTAGTCAGTTGATCCATTGTTAATGTAAATGAAATTGATCAGTGCAGCTTTAAAATACTAACTATCCCATAGCACAGAGTGACAGTAAATCTGCAGGTGCTGATAGGGTTGTCAGTTAACAGTAATGAGTCATCAGTTATGTCATTAGCTACTGTGGTACTGTGGGTAAGTTTTTGTTTTTACAGTCAGTTTTAGGCTCAATATAAAACATTACTGTTTGCGTAAGACAGAAAAAAGTGTAGGGCACAACAGTGTGTGTAGTTGGGATTGCTATGTTGTTGCAGCTCCCAAAGGTTTCTAATAGAGGTCTTTAACCATTATAGATGATGTAATAACCCTTTAATAATTTAATTTGATGAAACTGATTATGATGCATGCATCATCTCTGTGGTTCTTTTGTGGCTAGCCAACAATTGTGACATTAAAATGGGAACATATCCTAATGCACCTCCATTTCATTGATTCTCATCCAGCACACATTTATTCTGATTGATCCACCTTCATCTTCCATTCATTCCTAACCATTCCCATTCTTTCCAAGCCTCTTATACTCTGTATTCACATCGTAACAGCAGCAGCTCTGACATTTGATTAAATCCCCAATAAACACCTTTTTTGTTGTGTGTGTGTGTGTGTTCGATTGTCCACATCCGTCATCAAAATTCTAGTGGTCCACGCTGTTGTCCCCTGTTGCCCTCTGCCTCTCCCGAAACCCAGACAAATGGTAAATATAACCTTTAGTGGCCCAGACATGCTCTCACACACTCACAGACATTTACAGACACATGAAAAGAGTCAAAATGTTTCCAAAAATGAGCGATGATGATCCTTTCAGTGGTTCTGCTATATTAATTTCTAGACCTGCTGGCCATGTTTAATGCATCAGGCATCAGATTAGCCTGGTGGTTAGGGAGACAGCCCAGTAATTAGACAGTTCCATGTTTGATCCCTTATGTATGGAGATATAATAATGACTGAAGTTTTGACAAATGCGGGCCCAAACTTTGAAACATTATGTTAAGGTTTAATTTCATATTTCCATGCATATTTACTGAATATAACACTAACAAAAAACATCAATTGTACTTGCAAATTAATATTTATGATTTGTAAAGGAGATGCCAGAATGTAAGCATCTGAAAATCTTAAGGCGCTGAGAGAGACAATATCTGAAAGACAAAAGAATTTACATAATATTGATGTATCATTCATATTGCTCTGCATATATGATCAACCGTCTTTTCAGACACACTGTTTCAGTCAGTATTTGAATGACTCCTGTTAATCTGATTATCTTTGTGAAAATGTGAAATTTAATTACAGAAACCCAGTCTATAAAGTGATTACCTACACCAGGCATTGTCTTGTGGGCAACAACTTCACCCCTTTTTTTTAACCCTATATTTATTTATATTTTGGCAAAATGGCACTATAAAAATATAATTTACAACTGGATATTAACACAGCAACAACAACAGTTTTACTTTGATTTTGAAGAAAACTTGAAATGTGATGATTATCAGGCAAGTTCTGGAGTTATAAGGAGCATTTTTTCAGTGATTAGAAGTGAAGCAGAGGTATGGATGTGTAGTCATAATTGAGACCGGAGGTAATCCTTATATTCTATGTAATCCTTTCCTATCCTATGTAAGTTGCACTGAATCTAAAAATATCTATATCAGGTTTATTTCTTGAGATTTGACTGAGTTATGAGAGAAAATTTGATTTTTGGCACAAACTGCAGCAATCAAGCACAAAGGGTTTTAACTAACCTTTCAATGTGTTTTAGAAGACCAGTATGCCCTTACACCTCACGTGGTATCTTTGCCTGATGTCTCTCTCAAGTAACAACTCTTTTCTCCCCTGGGGAGGCACAGCTCACAGAAAACCTCTGACATACACCATCAAAATAAAGGTTGCAAGCTCATAGAATCCTCACAGAAAACATTCTAACTTCTTTTGCACGATTCAACCCTAAAGCCTGCAAAGTCCAAGGCGATTTTTAAGTCATATAGCAAATGATTTTGGAATTGCAGAATCTCTGAGGAAATGCTTTTTTTAAAGCACTGGCTTTGAAGCCCGTTTTAACAGTGGGCTGCATAGATGAACTTTTTAAATGCATTTTTCATGGTTCTTGATCCGTTCTTTGATGCTTATGGACAGCCCATTAGACAGACTGCTGACAGGTCGGTTTGACTGAAGGTCATTTCCCATTTCCTTGACTCACTTTGTAGAACAGAAAGGGGGGAGCAAGAGAGACATTCAAACCCTGCCTCCCCCATCTCTCTTGCCCACTCACCCCTTGCTTGACCTCATGATATTGTTAAGGGCCATTTCTTCTTTCTTCTTCTCTTTATAGACCATAGATGTCACGTAGTGAAACATGAGCAGCTTTCAAATGGTTGGAAGAGAGTTCTGATTTGTCTATATTTTTAGATGACACTGGTACTTGACTGTGGGAGCACTGAAACTTGATATACTACATTGTGAACAGATTCCATCTCAGGTATTAATGGAAATGTCATTGTGTTTACGATCATTATGATTCTGAATAGTAGTAGCAATCATACCAGTGGAATAGCAGAATGTTAGAGAATGTAGCAGAAGCATTTTTTCAATACGTGTAATTTTCCACTTTTGTGGTGCTTTTTTTTTCCTTTTTTTTTTTTTTTTTACATATATGTGAAAATTTCAGTCTATAACTCAAAAAATTCTAACTCCAATTCCAAATTACTGAGTGCAAAATATCAGCGATATGTAACTGGAATATCACTTAGCCTCTGTTCACAGGTCCTAGAGTCTTGAAATTACTCATTAGAAAATGACAATATTTTTCTAAAGCTGCCAATACCTGCACCCTCAGCTGTGCTTTGCCTTAAGTGCGAATTAGCAAAAATTAGCATGCTAACACATTAAACTAACATGATAAACATTGTAAATGTTATAACTGCATGAGCATTAGCATTACTGTCAGCATGTTCAAATTTCATTGTGAGCATGTTGTTGCATGTGGACATTTGCATTTAGCTCAAAGAACTAGGTACAGCCTCACATAGCTGCTCTTGTTAATTGATACTGCATTCAGATCAGCTCAGACACAAACTCATCCTGATCCATCCTGCACTGTACAAAATCCCAATTCTCTGTCGCTACAAACCACAACAAAAGAATGCACTGACCTACACTGTATGCTCTGCATCCCCCTACATCAATAATTGCTGCTGCAGCCAAAGATGGTGATTCACAACTTGTGAATGAGGAGGGGAAGAAGGTTGATTTCTCTGTTCCCCGCTTCTACTCTTTCTTCCTCTTCTCATTTCAGTTACTCTAAAATCCATAAAAGAACATTTCTTCCCTCTGTCTTTTTTATTTCATTCACTCTGTCCCAAAACCACCCATCAGCGTGATCTCTGCCTCTTTTCTTTCTCACTTCTCCTCATCTGTTGGCTTTGCCTCCACTCAAAGGGCAAAATATTTGCCGAGAAGAGGCAGAGGCACAACAATGCGCAGCAGACTCCCCGCAGCATATATAACAGTATCAGCTGGAAGTCAAGAGCAGGAGAGAGGAGGACGAAAACGAGAGAAACATGAGACAGAGGGAAATAAAAAAAAGGTAAGGAGAGGAGGCAACATCATTGCAGAGCCCTCAGAGGATGTAGAAACTATATCTCACACCTCAACACTTCCCCAGGAGCACAAACACAAACTTTATCACTGAAAGCCAAGTGAAGCAGGGGAAGAGAAAAAGAAAGGAACAAGGCAACAGACCTTGCCATTAGTGTGAAGCCAGGGCTGACCTGAGGTATGAGGGCGCCCCCATGAATTCCGTTACTTCTCCAAAGCCAGCAACAACAACAGAAAGTTTTTGATAATTCTGAGAGGCAGAGCCAGCGTAGACACAAAGCAAACAGCTGAAACCAAAGACATCCATCCCACTTGAGCCTTTCTGGCCTGAAGCCCTCAAAAAACCTTTTTGGCAACCCAAAAACTCTGTAAACTGGTGATAATTTACCTTCTTTGAATGTAACCACCATCTCAGGACATAAATTGAGAATCTGCCTTGTTTAAAGATGTTTGATTCTTGTTTCTTAGATACCCCCTGAATCCACAAAAAAAATAAATAAATAAAAAAAAAATAAAAATAAAACCACACCAGTTGGGCTAAATAAGAAGAGGACTTGTTAAATGGATATTTGTTGTTTTGCATGGCAAATCTCTGTCCATATGTACAGCTGGGTTCTGGCAGCTAGAGAGTGGATTTGAAACCTGGTTGCGTATGCTTGGGGCATCACCTCCAGCCAAGGCTCAGCTTGCTGGCTCCCTGCTCACACTAAAACCCAAACAGCAGGAAAGTGCCTGAGGCACAGAGGACTGGGAGGAATTGGAAGTTGACAATGGGTGGGGGAAGAGAGGAAAGAAGGCTAGAAGAAGGGAAACATCTGCAGAATAAAATCAGGGAGATGTAAAGACAAGTAACAGCAGTAAAGCAAAGGAGTGAGTCCAAGGCAATGAATATATTGTATAACTTCCTTTCACCCACACTTTCATTTGTCCTCTCTTCAAACTGAATATATCAAGAAGTTGTTTGAAACTCTGCATACAGTGGTTCAATGTTAAAAAATATCCAGTTATATAAAAAAGTCCTATGCCCTGAATGAATGCCATACCTCCCGCTGAGTCCAAATTTGGCCTGCATCATAAGAGAGAAATCTTTAAGTGAGGAAATCAGATACTGTAACAAAATTTCCAAAACTGTTTTTGAAACCCCACCAGCTCCCTGCAGCGGAAGATAAACTCAATAGCCCAGATTGCCCAGACCTCTCTACAACTTTCATCAACTACAGATGCAAAGAAGAATTCAGTTTTGCCTCACTGATATTACCTTTATGGCTCATTTCCCATCAAATAGTTACAAGAACTAAGAGTTCCATGGCCAAACTCTGGTGCTTGGGAACTAAATGTCCCATTTTACATTTCTGGATGTACTTCATTGCATCTGAAGAACAGTGAAGATTATATAAAACTAGACCCATAAAGGAAAGCACTAGATTTAATGTGGGACGAGACAGCAACACACAGCGTCATTAAGAGGTTGTTAGTTATTTAGCAGCAGCAGGAGATTACAGGTAGAAAAGGACCAAAATCCTATAAAAGCAGAATGTCTGTCTCTTGATTATTTGTAGAGCCTTTTGTCATAAAATGATCATCTTAGCTTGAGGGTATTTAAACCACCCACTTGTTTTGTCTCTCTCTCCGCTGACAGAGTGACAGTGTTTCAGCTTTGTCCCACCTCACCACTTCAACCTCCCTGTGTCCAGGGCTCACTAGGGATCACTGATTGGCTGCAATTTACAGGGCTCTATTGCTATAAGTAGCTTATAGATGGGTTCAATACTAAAGACCTTATCCCTTCTAGTTCTACATGCAGGTAAGTTTTCTGATATCTCATAAAAGTTCCTGGAAAAATGTCTGTGATAGAAAAGGTATATTGGCAAATTCATAGGTAAAAAAAAGAAATCAAAAATCTGACTTGGTTACAAAAAACCTCCAGTACAATTGCCAAACTTTGAGTGTTTAATATCAACAAAGCTTTATTTAAAAAAAAAAAAGTGCTATGATAAGGGCAGTACCACTGATGTGCCGCACAACCTCAAGGTCAGAAAATACGCATGCAACTCAGGCATGAGGAGAGTGCTGTAAACGACAGTGCTTCTGTAGAAGACTTCAATTGGCCCAGAAGGGTTCTGCATCCACAAAGGTCAATTCCTTGTCTGTTTCAATTAATAGAGTTGTGTTTGAAAGCCAGTAATGTAAGGTGCCAACACAGCATACATACAATCTGAAAGTCCCTGCGTCATGCTTTCTTTCACCACTGGGGAGTTCAGACCATTTCAATATCTTGCTCAAGGACAACTGTAACCTCTATGCCCTTCTGACATCTGAAATGTTAGATGGAGATTAGAATTACATGCATTTGACCCAAATACAGTTTTCTTTACTTAGACATCTGCAAGAGAGGAGTGTAGTGTATGGTAGAAGTAAAAGAAAGACACTGACATGAGATAACCAATACGCTTTGGAGAGATCATAAAGGTGTAACAGAGGAAGCTAAAAGACAGATAATAGAGGTGTGTGTTTAAGGTCTGTTATATAGAATAAAGAAAGAGTTGAGAAATGACTTGACAATGGCAGACGAGTAGTAGGAGTAATGTGAGGTAACAAAACAAGCAGACATGTAGGTACAAAGGAAGAAGAGAGAAAAAGGACAGAGGAGAAGGAAATAGAAACACAACTATGTCTGCCACAGAAATAAATATCTATCTTACTTGCTTTGCCAAATATCTTTTGGGGGAAATTTGAGAAATGTAATAAAACCTCAGGCTGGTTTTCTAGCTGCTGTTCCACTAGCTTGTGACTGTGTACAATCTGTCATCAAATCTTTTATTGGTCTTCTGAAAAAGTGAAACATGCTCTCAGGTTTACTTCTTTCAATAACTGCACAAGTATCTCTTTACAATATCGATACTAGAAGTTGAATCTTGAAGGCTTACAAATGTCAAGTCACATGGTTTTCATTGTCCTACTGACTAGACACTGAAAACTTTCAAGAAAGTGTGCTGTGAATATCCTTTGAGAGACTGTGAGGATCAATGACTCTTAACCCTAATGCCCATACTGATACCAGCAATAACAATGGTCCATTGTTATTGGCACCCTGCATATGCATGTCCCCCAATTCAGAAGAAAGGTGGCAGAATAAAAGTCTCTGACAATCCAACATATCAAGAATGTCTATCATGCTTTCGCATGTGAGGCGCAACTATTGTCTGTAAAGAAATTATGTCCATGACATTTCAGATATACATACGTCAGTACTTCATTGGTGGTAAACTGTCGGTAGATAAGCTCAATAAAAATTTTCTGAACATAATTGCGGTGCCATTACGTGTCTACCTGTCAAAAGTGTATTTGCTTTCCGTAATCAGTGACATGATTTTTAGGACACAGACTTGTTGGTACAGGGGTGGGCAATGGTTTGCAAACCTTATTACTATCTTTACCTCCTCCCATCTTCTTTCCATTCCCTCGTTTCTCTCTATCACCGACTCTATCACTCTTTTCCATCCTTCCACCATCCTGCAGTCTTTTCATTGTCGCAGCAATACCAACTGAAAAACTAAGACCATTCTTGATGCAAATAGAAGAGTAAAGAGCAAGTGTGTGTAATGCTCTCCATTACAAATAGTTTTCTGCAAATCAAATGGCTTTATTGATTGATGGAACAGTAATGAAAGCAAAGTGTGTCTGAGGTCATTATTTGAATTCCTGTTTTCACTTTACACACACACACACACATACTTACACACAGCAGCCAGTGCTCCACCCTACATTACACCCATATAAAAATGCTAATGGGGGTACATAGTAAAAAAAAGAATTAGATTCCAGCCAAGCTTAAATAAATTTGTTTCAGGCGCCCATTTTGATCTGGGGAGCAGTGCTTCTAGATATGACTTATTCATCCTTTTGAGGAAATCTCTGTGTAGATTGATTTCAATTCATTATGATGAATAGTTTGAAATAAAAGCAGATTTTCCAATTCAGATTGTCCCAAGCTGGCTCTTTTCATCATCCTCATCTCTCATAATTATCAACTTTGCCTTCCTTCTCTCTCTCTTGGCTTTTTCCTCTTCAATTCTCTATCCTTTCACTGTATTTTGTTTCTCTTTCGCTTATATTCTCTCACTGTCTCTTTCTACAACCTATTTTTTTTCTCTCTCTCTGTCCAGTCCTCTTATCCTACAGTCTCTTTCGTCCATCCCTTTCTCCCATTTCACTTTCTCCTCACTTCACCCTCAGTCAATATCACCTTTAGCCAACAGCTCCTTGTTTACTTCACTCAGTTTCTATCTGTGTTTTTTTTAATGTCCCCTTTATTCCTCAATTTTCTCTCTCTATACACACACACATACACACACATTTGTTCTGCCCTTTCACGATTTGGCCTGTGACACCTGTCACACAGAGCCTGCAAATAAGTGTGTATGTGTGTGTGTAGGACCCAGCGTCAGTAAAGGCAACAGCCTCTTTCTTCTCTCTCGCTACTCACTTATATAAATTAAAAACATTAATCAGATTAAGGCTGAAGTGTATGTCATTAGCAACTCCATTTCCTTCCCCAGTGAAGGAGAGAGATTGAGGAAGGAATAGAGGGAGTGAGAGAAAGAGGGAAAAACACATTTCAAAGGGCAGAAAGAGAATAAGAACAGAGAGGAGTGAAGGCCTCTTCTACATCCTATCCAGGCATATGAACTCAGATCCATAGTGCAAAAAAGTCCTCCTTAAATAAAGACATAAAAGCCACCCATGTAGCTTAATTTCATTGCAGTACTTGGCTGGCGCTGTCTGAAACCGTAAAGCCCCCTTACCTGCTCTCTCTCTCTCTCTCTGTGTGTGTGTGTGTGTGATTGGACTGTCGGACTACTTTACTGTTTCAGCTGAAAGCAGTGGGTGGTATCAGGCTATGGAATGGGAATGGTTATTTTGTTAATAATAAAATCATTGTTCTAATGTTCCAAGACATAAACCGGCTTTGTTCTTATTCAGTTTTTGTGGAGTGCGAGTGTCTATACCACTTGAATACTGTGTGTCACCTACCTTATTTACCAAAATGAATATTGAAAACAATGATCATTGATGATGGTGGATGATTTATGATGATTATTGATGTAATGAATTAAGAAACAATTCACCAACCAAAAGTTACAATTACTCCCATTTTATGTCCCTACACCGTACAACCGTGGGTTGGAAGTATCTTGTTTTCTAGGTTGGCCATCAGTATGTCAGTATGATACGCTCATCCATTCATTCTCATGAATGCATTATCTGGAAAGCCTTGAGGAATTTCCTTCAAATTTGTCTTATTTGGACCACGATGAACTGATTTCGTGGTCAAAAGTCAAAGGTCAATGTGATTCTACAAATCACATTTGGTTATAATTCAGGAATTCACACACTCAATTAGGGACAAAATTTCACTAAATGTCTAAGAAGATAAAATGACGTGACAACATTTTATATCTGAAAGCTCAACGGTCAACTTCACTATGACATCATGAAAGTCCTGCAAAAACACTTCTCTGACCATTAGTCAACCCATAGCTTTTATTAAATCTATTCCCAAACCTTCACTACATACATAATATGTTTTGACAGACATGGATATAAACTTCAATGTGACTTGTTTGAGGTGTTACAACCCAGAGGCAGATCTAGCTTTATTTCAGTATTGCCTTATAGAATTTTGTTTTTCCTGAAGAAGAGATGTTGAAAATGTAATGTGCTGAGACAGATAATCAAAACAAGAAAATAACCAAATTTAAAATGTATCTAAACAGGCAGTGAAATACAGTGAAACCCCCCTCCCCCTTTGAGGGTCAGGCTATTCATGTGATATGGATGCAGCCCCTCCACAGACCAGTGCTTGGTGGTGGTCTCCACTGTAGGGACATCCTGGATCTAACCCCTGCCTCTCTTCTCTGGGATAACCTATGCTAACATCCTGTATCTGTACATTACTTCCTTAAGATCAAGGTTCACACTTGACTCACAGCCTCCTACAGCAAATAAAATTTGCTCAGATGGGTGAGTATAAGCAGATCCAAGGCCGAGTGGACACCTGAGGCAAGATCTATTTGCCAAAGCAATGGCGGAACTGTAAATTTTTTTAGTATTTTATTAGAGACATGATTTTTGGAAATGCTCAAAAAAAGATATATGTAAAGCTCATAGAATATATAGAAAATTATTCACAGATTCAAGACCATTATTAATATAATGAAATGTGTTCAATGCTAAATGATAATTTTCTGCACTGCACCTGTTGCACTGTATTCATATTTATTTCTATTTATTTATTTATTTTTGTTCACCGCTTGGCTGAGTTCTTGCAGAAGTGTAGGCAACCTTAAGAGCAACTCCAAGTGATCACATGATTGATTAATGTGTGCTCATAGAGAGAACTGGCAATCAGAGATATATATTGACCCAGCACTGCTATATTGTATATACACTTTCAAAAAATAGTTCAAGATGTTCGCTCAATCTAATCTCCTAATATATAGGTTTCCATACAACTATACTTAACAGCAACACATTTTGTAGGAAATGTAATCTAGAATTGGTGTTCAGAGGTAAATGTATTTTTTGATCGAATGAAGCACTGTATTAGCAGTACACTAGAGGTAGCTGTGGTGGATGGTGAGTTCATAAGCGCCGGCCATGACTGTCACACCAGAGACTCTGTCTGTGGTTAGGTTTAGGCAGCAAAAAGCACTTTACGAAAAGACTGTGGTTCTACATTGTTTACATATGCCATGCCAGGCTGGTGAGGACACAGGAGTGCTCTTTATTAGTGTATGTATTACAGACAAACAATGTAATAGGTCCACGCACTGATTTTCATCATCTGCCAAGACCAACACCAAACGCTTGAACGGGCTATAATGCCTGCGCGGAGCTGAATGAGTAAATGTTACAAGGATGGCGGTAAAAGAAAGGCCAGATGATTGGGATTTTATCACAATGAGGCAACAGATTTTGCAGCATTGTGTGTACAAAGTTGGCATTTTGCACCAGATGGCATAAAGGAAACATGATGGAGTTTTCAAATGTGAAATGGGATTCATCCAAGTGACATGAAAGATCTCAGTAAATGTCATGACAATCTGACACCGCCATTTAGAATTATATTGGGTAATAGGCACATTAATTCATAAGATTCAAAATGGCAATCAACCTCAAATCAGGTTTAAATGATAATAGTCAATGTTCTATATTTTCACATTATTATAGAAAGAACTAACAATCTATTAGTTTCTCAGTGTATTTCTGTTTTCCGTGATGCTGTCAATTTATCTCAGCCCCAAACTCAATGGTTACTACTGAAGATGTAAATCTTCCAAATATAGCATGTTTGTGTTCCCATGGTGAGTGAAGGAACATGTCACCTAGAGCAACAGCAGCTCACTGTTCAGATTTCCGGACACACAGTTTGTATTTGTAAGTGAGACTGATTCATAGTTGGTGTCTTTAGGACCATGTTGATATTTATGACACTTGATATTTCATGTGTAAAAGCAACTTCAGGAAATGACTAAAACATTATGACATCATCCTTCGTCAGTAACTCTGTGGTAACTCTCGTGAATCCAAACATTGTTTCTACAGGAGTGATGAAACAGTTTCATTATTTTTTCTGATGCAGGAACCGTATTTAAAAATATCTGAACAAAACTGTTATGTAAGTGGAGACACATCAACAGTGAAAGTAGCTCTGGTGAGGATTTTAAAAAATTGGCTCATATGTGGCAAGAAACTGTTGTATTTCAAGTCAGAGTTCAGCTGAATAAAATATGATTGCCTCATAGGGAAGTTATCTTGTAAAGTTAAAGTCACTACTGTTAAATATAAAGAGAAACAGACTGAAGTCTCAGCTTAAACCTGAAAAACACTGGAGGTAATAAACACAGCAATGCAGCACTGAATCAAACACAAAGTACAGCATGTTTTTTGTGATTTTTATTTCCTGTTTTATTCTGTGACTCATGACACCTTCCCCTCTGTCTGATGCCATCTGATTTTGTCACTCTCTCCATTCTCTCTCTCTCTCTCTCTCTCCCTCCCTCAGCCAATTCATTTTAATGTGTTTCCTGTCTTTT
Source organism: Lates japonicus (assembly GCA_033238685.1). NCBI lineage: Eukaryota > Metazoa > Chordata > Actinopteri > Centropomidae > Lates > Lates japonicus. The sequence continues at coordinate 1,271,036 of BRZM01000055.1, read as the reverse complement.
TTCCACTCCCATAATTCCTCAATCATCAGATTCCTCAATCAACAAAAAAAGCTGAATGGTTTACCCACATGAATGCCTCTGCCTGCTCTCTAGAGGATGTCTGGGTGTCAATCTCTCTTTTCATTCTGTCTTTTCTTTCTCTTTTCCCTTTTTTCCTCCCTCCCTATTCATTTCTGTTTCACAAATATTGTAATGTATTCTGTATATGAAGAGATGTGTGGGTGAGGGATATTGCAGGGAGAGATATGAATTCACAGACACACAACCAGGCTGCTGCATATGGTTACACGGTACATTCAAACACACACACATGCACACAAACACACACAAAGAGGGTTTTATCAGCAGTTCCAGAGACACAATAAAAACGAGATAAAAACAGTGATGGGTGGTAATGGAGCAAGAACCTGACACACACACACACACACACACACACACAGAGTGAAAGAGTCAAAGAGTCTCTGGAATGCTTTCAGAATAAAACAGCCTCAATAAATCACCATTAATTCAGTTTGTTTTCATGCAACAACTCCAGTGTCACTTCATCAGGAAGAGGAATACTTCCTCTTCCAGTTTAGTCCATTATTCACATGTTTTACTGATGAGGAGCTCAGAGAAAGGAAGAGAGAGAGAGAGAGAAAAGGAGAGAGAAAGGGAAAGAAAAGGAGAGAAAATACAAAAGGTGGAAGGATGAAGGCAAAAAAAGAGTAAGGCAGAGATATCTGATACTACTGCCCTAATTGGTGTGACATACTGCCAACAACAGTGACAGCAGACCTGTTAAAAGCTGACAATTAGAATATGAGAGAGCTTTACGAGACGGAGAAAGAGAGAAGAAAACTCTTATGTCGGTGAGCAAGTGTGCATCATCTGAATCCATCTAAACCACTTGGCTGACCCTCAGATGTGACGGTGCTGACTGCAAGTAGGCCTTCATTCCTTTTTTCCTGTCTATGTATTGCATTAGGGTGCACATGTTGCTAAAATAATACACTACCAGCTTGGAAAAAGCCTCGGGTAACCATCTTGAACATATTGGATTATTATGTTTGTCAGGTATTGTGACTTTCACTGGTAAGACTGAAGATGTAACTACTGATATGACTCAGGGCTATTTGATATTAGGCATGACTGCTTTGTAAATTGCCTGAGTACGACTGCCCCTCTCTCCACTCCCCTGCCAGTCAGCTTTCATGTTAGTATTGTTGTTCTGTACTTGAGTATGTTTGTGTATCTGCACACTCTGATAAAATAGGTTGGTACTTAGTTGGTTTGCAATCTGCAAATAAAAATAGAAGATGTAGAGGAGTACATTACAGAGTGACGAGAGTGAAGTGATGATTGATGTGGTTTGACTCATGTCCTTTAGATTATGGATTTGAGTTTTGCATGTTGCATTGTTTGCCAATGTCATGACGAAAATATTAGAGAGTACGGCATTTGTGAATAACAACAAGTCTAAAATGAGGATACTTGGTTGTTACATAACAAAGATTCACTGTGGGACATTAACATATCTACGCTTATAAATAATAAAGACTTATGGGGAAGTGACTTCAGAACCAACTCGCCAGTCTCTTACAAAAGTAGCTGGGCAGAAAAGGAGAAAAGGACTCATTTCAGATTCAAGACTATTATAGGTGAGACAGGTGGTGAAAAAAGAGACAAGTCCAAGTCAAAATACCCACAAGACCAAGACATATCTCAAATGATAGAAAAACAACTTGAGACTGAAACCTAGCACAGCTGCCTTGGTAAAACCATCCTGATTCTCAACATATTCATCTTCTTAATATTTCGGTAATACAGAATAAGTATTGCATAAAAGGCAACACAAAACAGTATCAAACCTTCCTTTACATAGGCCCAGGTAAATATCTTCACAGTGAGTGCAGAACCTTAGCTGTCATAACTGATGTTGTGATCAGGCTCTAACTCAAACTGTATCAGAAAAAATACATAACTTTAAAATTCCTTGTTAAAAGTTTTGTAAAGTTCTCCCCCCAGTTAAATCTAGTTGGAACACTGTCTTCTGCTATCTCTCTGCAGTTACAATGGGAGTTCAGCTGTCCTCCCTCCTTCTTTTTCTCTTTGTCTGTTCTGTAGATGGTAGATATTGCCAGTGTAAAAGAAGTGTTGCCTTCCCACCGGAGTCCATCCATCACAGCCAGGCAAGTTGGCACTAAGCAGCCCATCGTCGACATTTACCTCCCCTCGACTTCTCATTTTTCTCTTCCACTGCCCCCCCCCCCCCCCCCCCTTTTTTTTAGATGCGTCATCTTTTGTATTCTTCATGAATTTGTGCCTCCCATGCTTTGTGATTTATGCAGATGCACAGTATACATCTATAAATATGCAGAATAGTCATACATGTTTTATATACAAAAAGTAGTTTAATTTGTTGGAGTTCTGAATTGAGACATAGACAGATGCAAAGAATAATATATTCATTTATTTCTGGGGGATAACTGGGAGCACATAGCTACATATATTTATAGACACAACATCTTCACTTCCTTGAAAAGAAAATCCTTCGATTGGAAAGACTTAATTTCACAAAGCATGAATCATAAATCAATCTCCTACCATGCTAGTCAGATGTGCATTAAGAACCATCAAGAACAAACACAACTTTTGAACCTTAAGATCAGGCAGTCGGAGTTGGTAATCCTCATTACCAACAGAGTTTTGTTACTCTCATCAGAATAGCTTTCCAGACTCTCTGGGACAAACCTCTGGTTAGAGTCTGTGAATGAAATCATGAGGTTTCTCATTCAGCAGGCTCTGCTTTGGAAGAGCTTGTCTCACAAATGCAGACTGAAGTGTTCACCACATGAAATCTGTTTCTGAGTTGTACACAAAGAAACAAACTGATTGAAGCCGCTGTATTCCAGCAGCCCTCATGATCTTACTCCTTATAAAAAAAGGTTTATCTCTGTAGAAATCCTTTTTCATAATGTTGCCAGACAGTTATAATAACAATCTGAGTATGTCATGGCAAAAACAAGGACTTTAGTGGCCGTACTTTGATGAGGACAATTCCCCATTGTATTGCATTACAGTACATTGCAGCAGATGTTTGCGGTGGCTGGGTACACAGTTCTTGCTCAATACTGCACCGATTCCAAAGATGTTTGTCCTTATCAATCATTTACACCCAAAAACATGGGAAATGAGGCCGTAAAGCTACCACAGTTATCCTCTCAGGATGGAGTGAGTGAACAGCATGTATGATCTTGGGGGATTTATTGCCGTATGATAATGTTCATATAATTACCCTGTAAAAGTTTAAAGTCAAGATCCCCCATGGAATCTAAATGACCCCAACAGCAAGCATGTTCAACATGCTACATACAGTAATGAATGCAATTATCACATATACTCATTAAGCAGGAGGTGGTGAGGGACACCTTAAAATGTGGTATTACACTGAAGACACACAGTATCTCATTAAATATGAGTGCATGCCTCTGTACTATCCTTTGTACTGCAAAGGTGCTTGATGGACAAACATGACAGCATTAATCATATGTAACAAGAAAAGATGTAGCCTCTGATCTACCGTTTGTCACCATGCCTCAACTCATCCATCCATCCTGCCAACTACAGTATATCCATCACATACTGTACATATAGAACATCCTGCCCTGTGTCTCATAGGCCAGCTGGGTCAATGCACACTGTTCCAAGATCATGTATTTATCCAGGGATTAACTCAGAACTCTTAGAAAACCATGAACTGTGAGTATGCATGGGCCCTATAGACTAATTGGTTAAATCTACTGACAGTAGATACGTCCTACACAAATATTCATCTGGACTGATGCCACCTGGCAGACTTCTTTAATTAGGCCCTATGGAGAAACTGGGTTACAGTGTCTTGATTAACTCTCATATTTTCCATTACTGGATTAACCTCTTTGACGTTTCACATCACACATCTTCCAGTGGGTGTGCTCCAGTATTTCCAACACAAGGGCACTATGCCAAGAGTTGTAACGCTCTTTGCTGGAGGCAAATGGAGTGTGTAACAAAGTCACATATGTTGATTACCTTTTAGTCTGAAATAAATAATTTGCTAAATACAGTTTGTGTCCATATTGGAATGTACTGTAAATGCACATTTTCATATATAATCCAGTGAGTAACAAGTATCCCCTTCCTAATTTTAAAAAGCATGGCTAATGTGATTACCATGTTTGACTCGCTTGTTTCATATTGCGCGCCTCTCATTTGCTGTGCTAGAGTATTACAGTGCTCTCCCACGCTGGGCCCTGAGCCAGCTCCCGTACTGTAAGGCTCCAGGCGAACAACATATAGTACAGATGGCACCGTATCTTCATTACCCTTCTTGGCGCGTGGCCCTCGTAGAAATACAAGTGGGTATGAGCAACCTGTATCATGCTGTGCCCCAGTAGCACGCCTCAGAATCAGCACATTCATTCAAAGTGGAATGACAATTACTCCTTCTTTTGGGCTACATTTCAAAGATTAATTATTGATTGAAAAAAAGAATGGATCCTCATTAACCTTGTTCAAGTTGGTATGGGTCATACAGTATATGAATCACTGTAATATGCCTTAAAACATATAAATCCTGGAAGGGATAATTGCCCTTGATCTTCTAATTGACTCTAATTTAGTAGCAATAATATAGTTTTAGTGTTCAATTAACTTAAAAGGTCATTTGAATCATTAGTAAAACTGCTAATAAAGCATCCATGCATTTAACCTGTGGCGATGTTTATGTGGCAGATGGTTCTAACCTCAGGCAGATAATTATCTGAGTATGACACAGGAAATTGTTTTCTCATATAAAAAGGTTCATACTTAACACGTCTACAAACCTAGGTGATAATATAATGACACCTTGCCTGTCAATATTTTCATGCTTTCACTGTTTTCCAAATCATGAAATCCATCAGTCAAAGGCTGGATGGCTTTCTAGCAACTCTCTAGCAAGGTCAGAATTTTAGAGCCTTAAGACCTAAATTTTTGTTACTGAACAGATTAAGATTTCACTCCCCAGTTTGAATCCTGGAACTTTTGAGCCCATTTACACTTGACATTTAAAGTGCCTTGTATCAGAACTCTCCAGATAAACTCCAGATGAGATTTACGACTTTCATTTATACTTAGCCACATAGAATATCTTTGACAGACAGATTACAAATCTGATTGTATTTAGGGACAGCTGCAGTCCAGAGGGAAGTAGTACTGCACCAAAGTAAAAGCCAGCAGAGAAATGATGGGACATTATCAGTAAATACTACCAGGCCCTAGTCTCCTCACTTTATATACATTATATACTGTTGAATGCAAAATTTGGGAACCCCTGGGCAAATTCCATATTCCTGCAGCATACACACATTAAAGCTGAGTCTATTTTGACACCTGAGCACATGAGGCACACATCACCAGATAGCTGAACGCTCTACTGACTTGACTGAAGTGGCACGAGGTATACTCCTATACGTAAAGATTTGGAGCTCCACTAGTCATGAAGGATTTTCAGAGGCTTTGGATTGTATCACAAGCATAAGACAAGTGCTTTGTTGCATCTACATGTTAAATGAGATAAGACAGGAAGCACTGCAGGAGAGGGCTGTGGTCCAATAGTCCTTTTTGCTTAGGAAGGTTCCTAAATGAGTGAAATGACCCGGAAGTATCTCTCCTTTCATGTTATTATATTATTAGTATTGGACAGGAAACCTTATTGAATTGTAGCCTACAGCACTGAGTTTGTCACTGCGCATCTTCCATGTGTTATAAATAAAGCTGGTATAAAAAAATGTGCAGTCGGATTCTCTAAATATGGTGGTTCTCTTTTTCTAATACCTTATCGATTCTCCTTCACGTCTTTCCTGGACCTTGTGACGTTTTTCATAGAAGTGGTTAGGAAACAAGATATTTTTTTACTATTCAGCCATAGCCCTGTTCTCTACTTAGTTTTACAGGAAAATGGCTGATCATGAGATCAAGACCTTGTGACTTTTAACAACCAATGAGAATGTAAACATCTAAAATAACAAGAAGGGAAGACATTTACTTCATGACCTACAGAAAAAGCACTTAAACAGAATGGATGCATCTAACATTACAGAGTCTTTCTTCAAATTTTGAAGCACTGTTACTTTTTATTACATGAACATATTGAAAAACATTGTATTATTGTGTTGTCTAGCCTTAAGCTGCATGTTAATTAATGGCACATCACGTTGCTGCTAGTGTTAGTGTTCTCCCTGTTTTTGAGTTGACTGCATTTTTTGATTTGGTCTGATGATTGCTTATTGGGTTAATGCAGGATTCACAAGGGTTAGTTCCAGATTTGGTCCACAGTTTTGGGCAGTAACGTTCTAAAGCCCAACTGTGCTTGAATGAAATAGTCTCTAAAACAAATGCTTTGTTTTGACTGTTTTGCAGGTGGAGAGAGAGCTACTTGAAATAATTCTACATCATTATTCCTCTACAGCACCTGAGCCTTAATTCAATTACTTTAAAGACTTGTTAGCAGAGCTGGTGTGTCTGAAGTGTGTGTAGGTAGGATCTTGACAATTTGAGGACAACATAATGATCTGTGTGATCTATTTGAGGCATCCCTTTGTTTTAGTTGTGTAAAAAAAAAGGTTATAAACAATTGATCAGTTAAACAGTCAGCTCTCACCTAATATTGTTTACTGAAAGAGACTAGAATGCTTATGCTTGTGTGAGTTATATTTAAATAAAACATTATGGAGACAATACAGCCTGATTTTCCTCTTTTAACTTGATTCTCTCATACTGTATCTGTTTTGTTTTTTGTTTGTTTGTTTGTTTGTTTGTTTTCCCTCAGTAAGCCATGCATAATTGATGGAGACTTTTGCAAACAGAGTCCTGTTGTGTTATGCAGGGTGGTAATATAATGAATGTTTGAAATGTAGCTCGGTGTCATTGCATCTGGTCTTGTTGGAGCATTGTAGGTAACACCACATAACAACTAAAGTAAAGGTGTGGGGCAAACTGTTTGTTTGGCTCCTGAATCTTACTGTTTCTGTAACTGTTCCACTGACAAATCTGTGGAGACCATTATTTACACTTTTGACAATCTGCATAGCCATGCAATAACCTTTGCAGAACTACATCAGACTGGTCCAATCTGAGCACTGGTACAACAACAGGTCCTTCTTGTTATGGAATGTGTTGAATCATTATTAACATATCAAACAAAATTTTATCTGAAAAAAAATTAATTAATATTGTACTGTTCTTTTTTTTGTAGAAAATAAAGTTCTAAAACAGTACAGAAAGTTTTTCAATATCACACTGAGACCAGTAAGAGCTCACTGTAAGATCTACTGCTTACAAAATTTTATCATCTGAATAAGAATAATATCTAGAATGTCTTACAGAGGAGCAGATAACAACAGCAGCCTTAGAACAGACCCCTGTGGAGCATCTTGATGGATCGTTAAGATGACAGATAAAACAGATAAAGCTTGAGAGCCAGGAAACTACAGTGTCTTCAAGACAAACAGAACAAAGTACGTGAAATAGATGAGTGTGACTGTGTTTGTTTGTTTGTTTGTTTTTGTTTTTTTTTTGTCAAAAGCTGCAATGTAATGCCATGTAGCAAATAGAGACAGTGCCATGCCCAGGTCTTGAAACAGATAGATTGTTCTGTTCAGTAAGCCCTCCAATACATCCAAAAATATGATTACTTTGAAAAACACTATGCTGGAAGGAAGCCACCTGAAAATGCCTGGTTTTTCAACAATTACAATTAACCACAATAAGACAGTTTTTCATATAGTATTTTAAAGCCAGTCACAGCCCAGTGAAGTCAAAAATAAGACATTTCTGTAGTAGAAGTTCACTTTACATCCACATTCCTCGTGGAAGCAGTAGTAAGACTACTCAAGACTAAAACAACATCTGCTTGTTTGAATGTGCAGTGATGTGAATATTTTATCCTATGAGGATCTTGTGGTGCATAAAACCCTTTTTTCCTAACTTGTTACATAAGTTGAGAAGATGTGTAACCTGCAAAGGCAATGGGTTTTGTTCTTCTTTAACAAGGGTTTCTTTCTGTATACCTAATCTGGCTCCATACAACCTCCTTTTCTCTCTACCTTTCTGTCTCTTCTCTTTTGTCTCTCAGAGGGCTTGTAAAGCTTTGAGTCCAATTTCATACACTCTGTTTCCTCCTTTTATTACCCTTGTGTGCCCCCCCCCCCACCATCACACAACTTGGCCTGGTGGTAATAACCCAGAATGTCGACAACAAATCATCTCCTCTGCTCCAAAGCTTCACTGCATGATGCATGCTGACCTTACGCTGAGGAGCAAATAGTAGAAAATTAGAAAACTCGTGGGTGGAAATTGCTCTGTCTCGTAACCTAGGTAGCATGATGGTGCATTGCTGCAGTAACAGGACAGGTGTTGGAATTTCAAGCCTGCTCAATGAAATAGAAATAGTTTGGCTTCAAAATGTGGCTCAACATTTACAGTTGGTAGGGTTTTTTTTGTTTTTTTTTACTTGTGCTCACAGTTTTTGGTTTTGAATACAATACACACACAGACCTGACATAATCAGGTGTATCAAGCATCACATACATTAATCAAGGGTATTAAATTCTTTTGGGACAGTTAAGTTGAAGCAATCAACTGTGCCAAGCCTGAGTATGTAAAGGTAAATTATCATATGGTTTAGCAAACTCAAGCTGGTTACAGTGAGGGAAAGTTCTACACTTAGTGCAGCCAGCAACTAGCTCAACTGACTCCCATATGAATGGTACATGAACAACAATTCCTGGACTGGATAAAAGCTTTGTCAGTGAAAATAATTAATGCAGTAACCATGCATTTCTTCCATAAAAACATTTGGTAAAACCATTTAGTAGAATATAAACATCTGATTTTGTAGAACACTTGGCTGAACTACAATAGTGAGGTTTAGTATGAGGCAAATTCCAAGACCCCTATTAATGCAGGAAGAACAGACTGTAGAAAGATTAGTTTCTCCCCCCTGATCTGGCAGGTCTGGGGGTAACAGCTGCAGATTATCAGCAATCAGGTTTGAACTGTTAAACTCCAGCCAGCTCAGGCCATCTTCAGAAAGAAAAGCTGGATGCAAAGATGTTTGGCAAGGCTTTGGCTACAGGAGATGTACGGTAAAGGGCTGGCTGGTGGAACGCTGACCCAGGCTTGATTTTTAGATTGTGTCTTGAAGCATTTGCCAGCTAATTTGATGGTTCTTTTGGACTGTCACTGTGCTTTGATCTGTGCTTCATTTCTTGGCTTGCTAATTAACTGGATGCTCCCAGGAACAGACTGGAGGTGGAAGGAGATGACAACAGAAACTGGCTCATGGACCCATGGACTTGCCAGCTGCCCTAGGAACCCCCTGTCTTCCACATTTGTCCCCTGTGTTTCTCCAACGCTCATTTTTTCTGGTGAACTACCAGCCAGACTGGGACTCTAAGCTTTTGCCAGTGTTTTCTGCAAAACAACACTGTTTCCAGAGCCAAGTTCCCTTCTACATTTTTCTCAAAACCATGTATTAATTGTTATTGAATAAAATCTTGTCCTAAATGTTTTTTTCATGTTAAACCAGTGTGTTGCCACTGAAAACTGCAAGCATATCATCTTCTACTTTAACTACTGAGAAAAACAACAGCAGTATTTCAACATCCAAAAGTCTTACTTACAAGGGATTTTTTTCCTAGTCTTCTAAAAGTATACACTCACCAAGCACTCTATTAGCTACATTATATTAATACTGGGTAGAGCCTGCCTTCAAAAAAGCCTCAATTCTTTGTGGCATGGATTCTACAAGATATTGGAAACGTTCCATTCCATAGATTCTGGCCCAAGTTGACATGATTGCACAACATAATTTCTGCAGATTTGTCAGAAGTACAGTAGAGCTACTTTTCTGCTCACCACCATTGTAAAGAGGTCTCCTCTCACCAACAAGTTTGTTTTCTGCAGAACTGCTGCTTACTGGATGCTTTTTGTTTTTCATACCATTCTGTATAAACTCTGAGACTGTTGTGTGCAAAACCCCTCAAACCAGCCCGTTTGGCACCAACAACAATGCCACGGTCAAAGTCACAAAGATCTTTTTTTTTTTTTCTCAATTCTGATGTTTGATGTGTGTGAGCATTAACTGAAGCTCCTGACCTGTATCTGCATAATTTTATACATGATTGGCTGATTGGATAATTTTCATGAAAAAGAAGGTATAAAGGTGTTGCTAATAAAGTGCTCAGTGAGCATATGTACATGACCTATTCTTAAAGATTTACATCCTCAGCAGGAACAAGCTTGGGGCTGATGTCTACACACAGGGTAAGGAGGTTCAGATTCACTGAGAAACAATCTAACACATGAGATCTGTTGAACACAGGAAAAATAAAACATGAATTTTATTCTTTCACACAAGCACTAAATTGTGCTTAAAGGTTCACTCAGGCCTCAACAAAGTAAAAGCTCAAAAAAATATTGAGTCGCTACCTATCTACACTCCCATTTTCTAATAACAACTGGTTGTCATTCTACCTTCTATTTTTACAGCTCAAAAACATAATTTTGACAAGAGCACAACTGAGCTGTCTATGGTCCTGAAACTCTAGTGAAAAAGCTGCTACTTAAGATGTACCTGAGTGCAAGGCGTTTTAGGGCCAGCCCTCAAAAGCCTAACAAACCCAGAAGTACACACATGCACAAACTGGAACAAACTGACAGTGTGTTGGACTTAATTCTTTGTGCATTGATAATTAGTTTGTGATAGCTTGGTAAAAGTCATATTAGTCATATGACTACAAATAAACCTCATTAATAATGGCCTCAGTACAGGGGTCTCAAATTACTATAATGAGGTTTAAAGTATTATTATTTTTTGCCCCTTTTATCTCAGAGTCATCATAAAATATTCTCGCAAGGCTGCAAAAGTGGAGCATCAAAACATTTTAAAGCATTCAAAGCATTTTACTACACACATATTCAACATGTACTTAATTACATGTTACTGTGCAACTTGTCAACATCACTGATGGCACAGAGAGAGAGAGTTCAAGGTGGAGATTAGAGATTTGCTACCTGCTAGCAGCAAGGAGAGAGTTGGGAGAGAGGAGGGTAAAAATAATTTGTTTAGAACTGAGGTGTATTTAGCTGAAAGTTTTGTTAACACATACACCAGCATACCGTAAGTGGGGACATTCTGGTCCCTACCTTGAAATTAATTCTTATCACAGGGACTCTCAATAAGAGAGGTGGATATGCAGGTGTCACCCTAAGAGCCATCACAAACTAGCTCCCACACAGTGTACCTGAGGGCTTTGGGTGCTCTGAAGGTTTGGGGCCCTGGCACTGTTGATAATCCAGCCTTGTTGTTAGTCATACTTACAATATATGAATTGAGGCTACTCCTTTATCAATTGTAACAGCACAGTAATAAATTAGTTAAAAGTTGAACACAGGTGCAGGAGTTCAAACTACAGGACAGGTGCATCACTTGTATGCCTACAGTAAGCTCTCACAGAAGCTCTCCCAAATTCTTATCAAAAACACAGTTGGCAGTGACCAATCAGAAACCACAAGTCTCCTTGGACAAAGCTCCCACTCACCTTCCAGCAACCCATCACTTAAATGAACACAACATTCTTCTACATTGTCATCCACTGAGCCTGGCACTGTACAAAAATACCCAACAGTGTAATTTATCTCTACATCTCAAGCTCTGTTCCTCTTAAATAGCTGGGTTGGTGGTCAGTACATTTAATCTTTCTTGTGCCATGCTGAAGCATGGGTGGATTTTGATTACTTTTGATTTTGAAAAGGTTCACTGTTGCTGTTGGAATGGGATGACAGATGTTTATTTTCCTGGAGTGATTCAGAAATTGGTCAGAATTCCCAGGGGAAATTCTTCTGTAGTGAATTTCCAGATTCACAGCCCCTTTGCTAAACTAACTTGACTCAAACAACCTTAATTGAATATTGCCAAACTCCATTGTTAATTCCTCAGGTGTAATAGCATTTATTTCACTTGTTAGAGTAAATAAAAGGCTTTCACACATCCCTGTGTGGTCTAATAACATCTAGGATTGGTTTGTCTTACCCAAAACAGTGTCAGTGTGTAATCAGCCTGTTGTTTCGGCTTGGCTATAGCCATAATTGCTTTTTTCCAGAATCTTGTGCACCACACGCACACACACACACACACACACACACACACACACACACACACACACACACACACAGATGCTCTGCATCCCAGTTCCATACTACACAGTGAATTTATGTACTATATACACAGCTTAACCATATGGAAGGTTATTGCTAGTGGATTGTCATGAAAATTCTGTACAGGTATTTATGGTCCCTATTGGATCATTTGGATTCAGTTGCTCTGACTTTTCAACAAATGCCACCAATAGAACAAAGTTTTAATTGATCTTTTTTGTTTATGACCAAATACCTGCAAAACTAATGATATTCTTTTCAATTCTGTCTTTAGTGCTACATAGCAAAAAGTAGTATTCTAATGCACTAAACATCTGCATTTTAGCATTGCCATTGTGAGCATGTTAGCATGCTGACAGTAACAGCTTGCTCACAGGCTGTGCCTAAGTACAGCACCACAGTCATTCCTGTTTTTAAAATCTTTCTTGGACTCACCACGATCCACAATCCATCCATATCCATCTGGATATGGATATACATACATACATACATACATACACACACACACACACACACACACACACACACACACATATATATATATATATATATATATATATATATATATATATATATATATATATATGAACAGTACAACAAACATTTATGCTTAGAATCATCATGAGAAGTACATTAAGGAAATACTTATAGCCTTCAACGCATTAAGCAAAATACAATGTTATTCATTTAAAAAGAGAAAGTAAAGTTAGTATGATCTGAAAGACAAGAGTTGAAAACTTGATCCTGGACCCTCTTCTTACAGAGTCAACTCACGTTACACTGATCTGCTAACAGAGATAAAGAAGGCGACACATAAGAGAGAGAAGCCGAGACAGAGACAAAGAGGTTGCAGGTGAAGGCCGGAGACAGAGAGGACAGACAAAATTAACACAAATCAATTCTGGAGATTATTGATTTGCATGAATAAGAATCTCTTTTGCAGCAGAATTAGAAAAGGGGCATATAGAAGAATGACAAGCAAGGAAAGTAGGGATAGGATTTAAACCACCTCCTCCTACACTCTTTACTAAATAAAATGTCAATTAACATTGTAAATGTATAAAATATAAATAATAATACATACAAAATAACCAAGAAATGTATGCAATTTTTTAGGCTATTGCAACCAGATGTTCTTTTCTAAGGATATCTACCAGAAAATGTGTCTCAAGTGATGCTGCTCTGTTCTGAGGAGGTTCATCTGTACTGTAGTTCACTGGTCTCATGACGTCTGAGTAAATGCTCGCCGGTGATTCATGCAATGGTATTAGATGAGTCTGACTGGTACTGACTTAAGTGCTGAAGAAGTCCCATTTGCTGCCCAGTGATTGGTGGAGCTCCATCAGTTCAAATTAACACCATTTTCTTCAGATCTATTCATCTCTCACTCAGCAGCTGCTCTACAGTTACATGCATATTCTCGCTCTTTGTGTGGTGATGGAAGTTTGTAGGACTGTGCAGTTTTTGTCAAGAGAGAAAAACGTTTACCAAGCTATGTCATTGGACAGACAATGACTTTTCCTCTAAACAGAATTGTACTTTTTTAATATCAACCAGATGCTTGCTATATTTTTAAATCGTTTAATTTGATCAATGTATTTGATGAATTTTTCAGTCAATTTTAAGTCAAAGTCTGCCACAGTAAGGGAAACTATCTGGTTTGATAAGACCCTCATGGCTGTCTAAGCATTGAGGTCCTCACATCTGCTTCGTGAAGACATTTCACATTACTAAATTATTATTACTGTTCTGATAGAATTAACACATAGGTTTAACCCTATTCCACACTGAACACATGATTCTTCCAACCGAATTTAATTTCACTGCTGCCTTAGAGGACATTGTGTTTACAGTCTCTCTCACAAATGGGTTGGCTCATGTGTTACGGCTCAGTGATGACATTATGCTTGCTGTGATTGAATAAATTAACACATTCATGGGCCACTGAAAGTGATGTAGAAGCACAGACACAGCTAAATGGCTCTTAGTGCATCAATGAAATTTTAATTTCAAATTAATTCCATTCAGTTGATTAAGATGAGAGTTGATTATTTGCAGACATGTGATGTGCATGTGGATGTTGCACCAATTGGCCTTTGATTGCAAGCTAGAGACTGAAGAAAACTGGGCCTAAGATAGACCCTTGAGGGACACTGCATGTTGCGTTTATTTTACCTCAGCGATGGTTGGCTATGGCTACAGTGAACTGTCAACAAGTTAAATCAGATTTACAGCTTAAGAGGTGTGACAGAGAGGCACTGTCGATGCATCTTTTTTTTAATGTTGCTTTATCTCTAAAGTGATATAACCCCCAAATAATTTCATCACCTCTTTTTTTCTCACTTGATTTAACAACTTTTAAGACCCCTTTGGCAACTTTTCATCAAAAAGACACCTAGAGACAAATGCAGTGACATTTTGGGCAAACACTAACTCCTCTCCCTTGAAGAAAGTTGCCAATTTTTGTCAGTGAATGTGTTCTCAGTGAATGTGGCTGTGGCTCTCCACACTGACTGTGTTCACTGAATGGAGGAGAGCAACAGCATGGTCTACCAATAATCAGCCAGCCAGAAGCGTGAATGAGCTGTCAATATGTCTACCTAACACTAATTGCTGATCCCCATTGTTTATCCGGGGAACCCATTCTCCTTTTTTTAAAGTTAAAGCCACATGATTTAAAGTGACTATTTTAAGTTTTTCTCTTTTTTTTTTCTTTTCATTTTTCTTCTTAATATACAGAGTTTACAAGAATGCGATTATTCCAGTGTCTGGATCCTCACTATTCATGACACTTCAGCTCAGTCAACAGCTTTCATAAAAAGCTTGTGAAATTAGGGGTAGATTTAGATGAATACTGATGAGGTGATAGCAACTTGAAAAATTAATATTGGCTAATAATTCCATTATCCAACACAGAATGATCTTGACTTGCTTTGGCTATACATGAACTGAATAGTTTGTTACAATGGCCCCAGCACCTCATACTCCCATGGCTGTTAGAGGAAAAGTCCACCATATTTAAGCAACTATTCATGGAAGAGAATATGACAAAGTCATTAAACTTATGTAGACTCTTATGTAACATTTACATTAATACACGCACACACACACACACACACACACACACACACACACATTATTTTCTCATATATATTGTTTCTCTTTTCATGGAATTTTCTAAGCAAATACAACTAACACTGCTAACTGCAGTGTATTAGTTGTGACCTTTCTGGATGCACTAACAAGGTGGCCAGGCTGCAATGAGTTGTCAGCAATGCAGTGCTAAAGCCTAATCACCCGCAGTAACCTTAGTAAGAAGGAAAAACAGGAAATCTGCAAAAAATAATGAATCTCCCTGATCACACTGGGACTGCTGCGGTTTAGAAAGACGCTTCAAATGGATGAGTGGGGTTCAAACCTCTGTGTCAGCAAACACCTGCTCTGCCGAAGTGTCCTTGAGCAAGATATGAAGTCAAAATGTGCTCCAGTGGGGCTTTTCTGGCCTCTGATTTCCCTGTGGTGGGAAACAAGGGAAAAGAGAAATTATTAATGGAAATCTCTCCTCACACTCACATATCCATTGCGTGTGAGTGTAAATAAGAGATATCGTTGGAAATGAAGGTCTCAGATACTCTCACCTTTTCTCTGTCTCTCTGTGTTTGGTCTGTGTGTTAATGTGTTTTTGCCAAAACTTCAGTTTCCCCTGTTAGCCCTCTCTCATGATCCTCCACAGATAACTATTCACCTCCTCATCCAGCAGCTGTATTTTCATAGAATACATTTCTGCTGTCTTTCCTTTTCTCTCTTCTCTTTTATTTGTCTATATCAGTCCATATACCTGTCTTCTGTTCTCTCTGTTGGTCCCTAACTATGTTCTTTTACTCCCTGGGTTCCTTTATGTATTTTCACATCCCTCCCTTTTTGTGATGACTTGCTGATGGTTCATATCAGCAATTCAATGGGGCAAAGAAAGTCATACAACTACTCCCATTACATTTAAATTTAGAAGGAGGACTGTGAGGGGATGAAACTTGAGTTAAATAGATGAGAAAATGAGTACAGATGGGGAGTTGAAAGGAGAGAGGAGGGTGATTCATCATAAAATCATATATTGAAGAACCAAGCCAACTTTACTTTTGGAAAACCAAACAGAGGATAAAGCGATGTAGCTTATTTCTATTGTCTTTTTAAAAGAAAAGTTTTATTCTAAAATCATGTATAGAAGGGAAGTGATTTAAATTGACATTGCATGAGTTTGACTACACAGTAGCCATGCAATGATAATGGCAAAAACAATTCAGCATGGGGAGGAAAACACTCCATATTAATGTGATTACTTTTGTCAGGAAGGAGTAGTACAAGGGATAACAATGTAAAATTAAGTCATCTTATTACACTAGGTAGTCCCACTTGCAAAACTGGGGAGTCCAAGTACTTGGAGCCTAAGTGTCTTAGACAGCTCTGTCACACTACATGAGAAGTGTTAGCCTTCAACTACTGAGGCCATGGTTCTGTTAAATATGCACTTATACAAATAGTGCACCATAATAAAGAAGTCATTTAATGCATCTAAGTAAGGGAAATAGGCAGTGTAGCTGAAGGAGTTTGGATGAGGTTTGACAACATATGCAGTTAGCAGAGGATGGTTTGATCCATCGACCAACAATCCATTTGAAACGTTAGCTCATCATGATAACTTGAGCGAGTTCATTCTTTCCTTCTACACTTCTAAGACTGGGGGAGATATCTCAAGTACCCAGCGATAAAGATGACAGTGGTGGGATTCGAACCCACGCCTCCATAGAGACTAGAGCCTTAGACCACTCGGCCACACTACCACACCCTCTGAGGTGTCATTTGTTTGGACCAGTGGTATTTCTGCAAGACAAAATAAAACACAATCAGATTCTAAGCACTCCTTGTTCATAATGATATCAATGAGGAACACAGGTACCATCCAGTGCTAAGTGACATAAGCAGCAGTTTTACAGCTGTCTCTGCTTTGACACACTGAATTTTGAAATCTTACAGTATATAGCGCTTTTCTAGTCTTTTCGACCACTCAAAGCGCTTAACACTACAGATTACATTCACCCATTCACCCATTCACACACACATTCATACAGCACTTGTTCTATACAATGTGCTTTCTAACGCAGACACACACATTCACACACCGATAACACATATTGGAGGCAATCTGACCTTCTGATTGGTGGGCGACTGCTCTACCTCCTGAGCCACAGCCGACACAGACGGTATTTAAATGCAAGTAAAGAAGAGTGCATACTATACAGTTAGCAGAGGATGGTTTTGATCCATTGACCTCTGGGTTATGGGCCCAGCACGCTTGTGCTGCGCCACTCTGCTTTCATTCCCAGGTATTCAGGGTTTGCAGCCATTTTCTGTGATTTTAAACAAGTTTCTTATATTTAAGTTCCTTTAGACTATACAATAAATCAAGTGGACTTGCAAAAGGAATGACCGGGTTTGCAAACTGTCTTTCTCAGTAAGTCTACAGGGAAGCAATGCACCAACGTGTAAATGTGGGAAGGTTTGTATCTGAAAGCTTAGCTCATCGTGATAACTTGAGCGAGTTCATTCTGAAAACATAAACAGAGAAAGCACTTAAGTGGACTACAGTCATAGTCAGGAATTTAGCACCTTTCTTTTAACAGAACACACAGTCAAAACATTATGTGAAACACTTTTTTATTGAGTCACACACAGGCAGCTATGGCACCCTAAAGTGTGAATTTTGAGTCACATTTTGTTTTCAGATAATTATCCTACTTTCCTTCTATATTTTTAAGACTGGGGGAGATATCGTAAGTACCCAGCAGTAAAGATGGCAGTGGTGGGATTTGAACCCACGTCTCCATAGAGACTGGAGCCTAAATCCAGCGCCTTAGACCACTCGGCCACACTACCTCTCCCTCTGATATGTCATCTTGTATTTCTGCAAGACAAAACACAATCAGATTCTATGCACTCCTTGTTCATAACGATATCAACGAGGAACAGAGGTACCATCCAGCGTGTAAGTGACATAAGCAGCAGTTTCACAGCTGTCTCTCCTTTGACAAGCTGAATTTTGAAATCATGGTTCTATCAAATCCTTATTTCTTCCTTATATGGTATTTACATGCAAGTAAAGAAGTGAAATAGGCAGAAAAAGTGAGGGAGCTTACTTGAAACCAAAGCATAGTCAAAGACAGCCACAGCACCTTTAACAGTAGTTGCTGAATCCATGACGTGGAGACTGCATAGAGCTGACCATGAGTCCATCCTAGACAACATCCATCCATCCATCCATCCATTACACTGGGGAACACAATTTTTGTTGAGTTAGGTCTGACAGCTGTTTTTAACTAATTTTTGGGTGCGGAATCCAAAACTGATCTCAGTTTTTCTCTATCACGTCAAGTTTTTGAACTATAGGATCGCCGTTTTCTTAAAAAATATGAAAAATACTGTACTTAACAGATATGTGCTTGTTTTATAAAAAATTTCAAATATTGTCATACAATGAAATATGAAAGAAACAGGCATGACTGCAATGTTTATTTAACACTATTATGTTTTAGCCACAGTAGCCAAAACTGAGATCAGTTTTGGATTCCGCACCAAAAAATTAGTTAAAAACAGCTGTCAGACCTAACTCAACAAAAATTGTGTTCCCCAGTGTAATCAGCTGACAAATCTTACTACAGCTAATCAGTGGAATTTTGCTTATCTGGAGGGTAAGCTGCGGAGAAAAAACTTGACGTGCTAGAAAAAAACTGACTCCAATTTTGGAATCAGCATGCCAATTTCAGTTTTAATCAGCATAAAAATCTAACTCAACAGAAATTTTTTTTCAAATTGTTCCCCAGTGTTATCTATACCGCTTATCCATGAAGGGTTGCAGGGGGGCTGGAGCCTATCACAGCTGTCATTGGGTGAGAGGCAAAGCCAGTCCATCACAGGACCAACATGTACAGACAAACGACCACTCACATTCACACCTACAGGCAATTTAGAGTTACCAATTAACCTAACGCGCATGTGTTTGGACAGTGGGAGGAAGCCGGAGTACCCAGAGAGAACCCACACAGGCACAGGGAGAACATGCAAACTCCACACAGAAAAGCCCCAGGCTCAAAACGGGGCTCAAACCCCAGAACCTTCTTGCTGTGAGGCGACAGTGCTAACCACTACCACCACCGTGCCACCCTGCTAGACAATACAGTTTTATTTTACTTTGAAAGATATTAGTTCAGATAAGCTTTCTAGCTTTCCTGATGTAATTCCAAGAATTGGGTTAGATATTCCAAGTATCTGGAGATAAAGATGGCAGTGATGGGATTCAAACCCACACCTCCATAGAGACTGGAGCCTAAATCCAGCGCCTTAGACCACTCAGCCACACTACCTTGCTACTGGGTTTGCATTCCACAAGACAAAAGAAAACACAATCAGATTCTAAGCACTCATTGTCCATGGCAATACCAACAAGGAACAGAGGTACCATCCAGCGCTAAGTGACGCAAGCAGCAGTTTTACAGCTGTCTCTGCTTTGACAAGCTGGATTTTGAAATCCTAATTCTATCAAACCTTCATTTCTAAAAAATGCCACAGCAGTAATGAAGACAGTATTCAAATGCAGGACTGCATATAGTTAGCAGAGGATGGTTTCGATCCATTGACCTCTGGGTTATGGGCACAGCACCCTTCCGCTGTGCCACTCTGCTTTCATTTCCAGGTATTCAGGGGTTGCAGCCATTTCCTGTGATTTTAAACAAGTTTCTTATATTTAAGTTCCTTTGGACTATACAGTAAATCAAGTGGACTTGCAAAAGGAAGGATGGGGTTTGCAAACTTTCTCTGTAAGTCTACAGGGTAACAATGCACCAACATGAGAATGTTTGTATCTGAAAGCTTACCTCATTGAAACTTGAGTGAGTTTTAGTGTGGAAAGCACAACAGACAATCTGGCAGGGAGTGAGTTGAAATAAGAGTAGGTGGGCTGGGAAAAGTCACATGGCTGAAAGGCATGAAAGCCAAGGTTACTGCAGGGCAGGAAGGAGTGGCAAGCTCTAAAATGACAGCGGAGTTAATAATACGCCAAAGGAAGCAGAGAATCAGTGAATGGATTAATCAGTTGTGACAATGATGGAGTTTGCTCTGTTGTCAAGGAGCTCAGTAATTATTTATTATTGTTATCAGTGGTTATCATGTCTGTATCTTCAGGAAAATGACAATCATTGTGTCAGCCAATATCCACTGTTCTCTCCTCACTGTCGGTCACTTTGGTTGAAAGCATGAAGTCAGTGAGTAAAAGTTGTTAAACCTGCTTTTTTAAAAGGTGATGATGGGAATGAGTTTTGAAACTGTATTATTGCTACCAGTGATTACTGCTACTCTAAGTAAATGCACAAATGAAAAAATACAAGCAGACAGTGCAATAATAAAGTTCAAGTTTGACTAAAGACAATTCATTTTATAATGGCCTCGGTTCAATTTGACTGATCACACATCTGCAACAAATGCTGACTACTGCTGGAAGTTTGAGGAACAAAGACATGAAGAGAGAAAGTGTTAAATAGACCTCTATATCATTAAGGCCATAAATGACACAGCTGCCACACTACAGGAAGGAAGGGAATGAGCAGAACATAGGAGCATGAGGGGTGGCTGAAGGGAGGACGGTGGGGGGAGGGAGAGGAGAGATAACAAGAGGAAGTGTTTACAGACCTTTTTATTTTCCCATCATCCTCGGCAGTGGAAACGAGAACATCCACCCTCACAGACAACAAAAGAGACAAAAACGTGTAATCACAGCCTGTCAGGAGCATAATAAAGTCAAATTTATTAATATCCACACATGCACACAACCAACAATAACCACCACACACACACACACACACAGGTAACACACACACACACACACACACACACACACACAGGGATAGCTTACGTTACAAAACACCTCATTTTAAGATGACCTTTTATTTATCATTTATTTATATTTATATATTCATCTGAAAAAATGCAGTGCATCAAGAAGACGCACAAGCTCTAAAAGCATGTAGGCAAAAAACACAATACAAATACATGCACATAATTTATTTGAATTCTATAATTCTATTACAAACCCTCTGAAACTGGCACAGACTTCCAGTCAGGCTCTACATCTACTAATGAGTTTTCTTTGTGTTCATTAGAAGAGGAGAGCAGAATATTATATCAGCCTTCAAACTCACAGGAACACGTTGATGTATGGATTGCAATTAAGTGTGGTGATAAGGGATGATAACATGTACATATGTGTGAGCACACATGTGAGTGTGATCACAATTAGACTCTGTGAGGATAATGCTTCAGGAATAAAGGTCAGTTTCCTCTGTGGTGCTGAAAAGAGATGATGGGGTGACATAGAGCAGGGGAAAGAGAGACAGATCAGTGAGATGAAAGTGTTATCAGTAATTTGAGAGATTAAAGTGTGGCGATTCCTGTGGGGATACTAGGTCACTGTGGCATTAAAACAGTGGACCTAAGTAAGATTAAGAAAGAGTAAGATTTAAGATCATTCAAGCAAATAAATCAATATAGCATCTTACTAACAATACCTAAAACATTGTGTCCTCAGTCTCACTTTAAAAAGAGATGTCTTATTGTTGATCTTGGGCTATTCACAATAGCAGGTCCTTGTCCATGATCCTCAAACCATGTACCTCTCTCTCCCTGTTCGTGTGTGTGTGTGTGTGTGTGTGTGTGTGTGTGTGTGTGTGTTGTCTGGGCATGGTTATCCAGTTTCCTTCTGCCACCAATCCACCTGCGTATCTGAGATCCGTCCACTAATAAATGCCAGTCACTAATCAACGACACCCGTCCCCAGTTCTTCACCCCTCATGTTTGACTAAGCCAAGCTAATTCTATGTTTGCCTGTGCCTCAAGTTTGCTGTCTCCTGTTGCTCCAGTTTGCCAGCTTTGCATAGTACCTTGTCCACTTGCTTCTGGTTTGGATAGCACAACCTCAGCCTGCTCCAACAACTACCAACCAAAACTGGTTTGGGACCTTTCAAGAACTCTCCTCTCATCTGTGCTCTGCTTGCGGGTCCAAACCTAACAACTTGGACATGATTTCAGTTTGATTTTTTTTAATCCTACAAGATTCTAATATGTTATATATTATAATATAATATAATACGACATATTTGACTTTAATGGGGAAAGAACAATGAAGTTCTGGACCTGTTTTTGTCATTATCCCTGGTGTTTTCATAATCCAGCAACCTTATTGTCTAGCAGCCAGTGTTTGTGTTATGAGGTTTTCTCACCATCCAGGACCCTAGTAGTATTACAGTCTTCAAACAGCTGTATTCTCTAGCCAGCTGTCAGCAAAGTGCACAAAGCTTGATATGAAGTATGGACTGAACTCCACAAGGGGAATTTATTACACCTGTGCTGTTGAACCAAACAAGAAAGTCTGTCTCTCCCTCCAGTAAGTCCTGTCCTTTGTTGTCTGTTTGTAGTAAAAACCTTTTATCTCATAGTTTTACAATATAAAAGTGTCGATAATAACTATCTCATCTGTCACCTTTGAAAAATCACCTAGAATTTGAAAACAAATATGAGCAAAGTGAAGGTTTTTGATTTGAGAACAACTCCTGGAAATGTGTATCCAGAAAACTATGTTGTGAATGTTGGAAAGAGCACAGATGTACATTCCCTACAAAAACCACACAAGCACAACATGGAGGAATAATTGAGGCATCCTGTTACAGCTTTGGGTGCTGAAACAAAGACAGTCTTCCTCCAGAAATCTTAAAAAGAGGAAGAAAGGGAATGTACAGATGAATGGATTTGTAGCATGGAAGCTACATCTAAAAGTGATAAACTATAACTAATTCACTTTAAAAATGCACAGGTTATGCAACTCCTTATCCATTGTTTGTGTTTTGCAAAACGCAGAGGGTGACTGGTAATTCATCAATTACACCAAGTCCCCATATGACACCAGCCCCATGTGAATAGGGATTAGGACAATTCTCTGTTTGGACTCACCCTCTCCTTCTCTTCTGTCTTCAGAGAGCTGGGCCTCAGCACCATGATGGAACAAGTTTTTTTTACCACTTTGCCTGCAGGCTCCTCTGCTCCTCCTGCTGCCTTCCCACCATGAAACAGCAACACACTGTGCTGGTAACTAATGTTTTGAAGATGTGGAGCAGTCTGAAGAGCAGCCAACTCCGTCCTTGTTGAAATTTGTCTAGGAGTTTAAGAAGTGCTTTGCTCCCGATGATTATGTGTGGTTAGAAAATGAAGGCTTTGAAGCTAAATTATTATTCATTTCAGTAGATTTTTTAATGCACAACCTCTTAATTGTGACTGATTGCAATCATGTTTCAGATAAAAAGCAACAGTGCCACTAGTGAAATGAAAGAACCTCAGAATTAGGTGCAATTTGCATAATTTTGCCTGAAATATGGTTAGAACACCCAAACTCATTAGTAATTATATTTACAGAAGACATAAATAATATAGTAATAGAAGTATGATGACATAACCTAATATTTCAGTAAAACTAATTCTGTCTAGACAGGATTTTAGTCACATACACAGAATTTTGGGGCCGCCAGCCCTTTCTGAGCAGGTGAATTCAACAGATAGCTGTGATCCTGCATTGATTTCAACACCGCAAGCATGAAAAGAAGGTTTGGAATCAGGGAGAAGAAAAGGCAAAAGGGAGGTTTTAAAGCCCATATTTTGAACAGTGAATATGTAAATTTAAGCATGACAGTCATAGCATTTTTACACCTTACATGTCTCTCTAAAATGAGAAATCTCTCTCAAATGCATCAAGAGAAATGTTAGTAATTATATACATTAACAGGCTGGTTGCAGAAGACTGCATGTGGTAGGAAACCGTTATTTAACAATGACTCTCCTATGTGGGTTGACAGAAAACATGTCCATATTTACAGCAACAGCCCAGAGGACCAAATTAATTTTGCTAGTTAATTTTGGCATGCTGTGCCAGTATGTGCCAGTGTTGGTAAATCCACTGTGAACCATGGTGTTCCTCAGATATTTGGCTCCAAGCTAATTAACATAAATTTACATGTTAAATAAGATGCCTCAAATAAGGGCAACATTATGCAAATTCTTGAAAACTAATGATTGAAGCTATTTATTTTTTGGTTTAAGTTTAGCCAAGCCTTAGTTCACAGAGTTATTGCCATATGTAGTAGGTCACAGTAGCAGTGACTTACCAGTCACTGCTTCTAGTTTGGCCCTCAAATACAGATATGAACATGGTGAAATAAAAAAAAAAAAATAAATAATAAATAAAACATTGAATTTCTCTGTGGAGGCGGCAAAATAAATGAATGAAAAACATGAAATGAAAGATGAATAAATGAATGGTACATGTATAAAAACAGATACAACTAGATACTGTAACAAGAGGGAGCACATCCTACTGACCTGTTTACCCACAGTATGTAATTCTTATGTGCCATAGTTCCATCTCCGCATACAGTGTATTGTATTTCCCCTATAATAACAGCCACAATTCACAGTTCACCTAAGTAATCTGTTGGTCAAAAATGCGCACTTAAAAGTATTTTAAGCTCTTATTTCCCTGGAAGCTGGTGGCAAACTTTCCTGTATCCTGTCTTTTTTAACCTTATGTGTACCCAACCCCAGATAAAAGCTTTAGAGACAGCACACATGTGTTTGTAAAAGGACCAACAAGAGACACACAGAGAGATAAATAGATCTCCCCCATGCATGCAAATCCCTGCAGGCCAGGTCTGCACGCATGTGTGCGTACGACTGTGTGTGTGTGTGTGTGACAGCACGCTGCGCGTCATGCTGCTGTTGGGCTATTCCCGGGGAGAAATGCAGCAAACACACACAGTAGGCTTGGAGGGTGAGTCACCAAGATTTCCAGCAGGGATTTGGCCTGCTGCTGCTGAAGTTACCATCTAATACCTACCATCAGTTAACATTTTTCAGTCAACAACACACAATACTGTAGAGTCAATTATGGCTTAACAATCTCGGTAGCAAATAAGGTCGCTGCGGCAACAAATGGAGATAAAATAACACAAGGTAACAGTAAACGCTTAAAGATACTCACTGTAATTCAGTATGCTGCAGGTTGAAGGCGGTAAAAGGTATGCTACTAACAATTTCTACTCATAAACTAAAAGGTATATATAAAAAATTGGGGAGAACTCAACTTTACAACACAGCCATGTAACTGTTTTTGAAGGGGGTTGTGGAAAGAAACGCCAATTTGGCAGCTGGACAACCACAAAGCCATATGTAGCAGCAGCAGGGTAGGATGCTGAAATACATATGATATTTTGGCATGTCGGTAGCGGTATTACATGAACAAGCAAATGTTCTGTGTGAAAATGTCATTAAAACCATACTGCAAGCTACAGCACCTGTGTAAAGCGAGCTTTTATATATCATAGCTGACGGCATTGAAATTGTACAATTTTTGAACTGTGGCTGTCTGTTTAAGCATTGTATTTTTAGATGTGGTTCACTGACAATCTAACAACTTGGGCAGAAATCCACTATATGGAGTAGGAAACAGATGTGATGCCCACCACTGAATTTCTGCCGCTTTCTCTGGCATTATTCCTCAAGGGGTTGCAGATGTGATAATGTAAAAATCACTTTTATCTGGTTATAGGTTCGCGGAAACAAGGAGATTTCTATGAAGGAGGCTCATTCTATTAAATATAGACATATGCAACAGGATACAGTATATTTGGGGTACATACCTTTTGATTGGTCCGTTATTTTTCTCTTGAGGATATAACAATTTTCTCTGAGATATCCATTTAAAACATGCATTTGTTCAGCTAACGTGATCTGATTTATGAGAGTTTTGGCCAGGAGTAAATCTAAGTTCGATTTAACTGACCTTCTACAGTTCTCATGCAATATACGGAAAAAAGCAAAGTATATCAGAAATATCAATTTACTTATTCCTGTAGGGTTTCACAGTGCAACTGCCATGCATCCCCAGATACCAACCTGCTGTTAGTATTACGGAGATAATCCTCAAATAGCTTCTCACTCACATACAGCCATGGCTAAAGCACATCTTCTAGGATTGAAATTTATATGGACACCTTCCTGTAAGTGTCTTACTGCCTTCCTATGTTGATGGAATGTTGATGGATGCAACATCATTAAAGAAGCCAGAAAAAGTTATTTTGTTAGATGAAATCTGGAAACCAGGGTTGGGCGTTGTTACAAATGAAGTTAATGCACAACAGCCACGTAGACTCAGAGATGCAAGTGGTTTTATTTCCAGCAGTCATCCCTTTCATCCTTTCACCAAACAGGGCAGGCTAGTACATTGTTAGCTGCAGCTAGTATTAGCATTTGCATATCACAGTAGACTTGTAACTGATTTTCATGGGTACATTTGTCAGGGTCCTGTTATCCCCGCAGACAAATGGATAGAAACCAAGAATCGATGGCTGTTGATACCTGTCTCAGGTGAACCGAGTGGGGTTTGTTACTGGGCTTCTGTGCTAGTTATGGATTGGCCATTGGCAAGATAGTTACGCTTGAGCATCAGGTAATTTGGCACCAGAGAACCCTGGGTGAAGAACTGATGATCTGATCAGGCCATACAAGCTGAGACCTAGGGAAAGGAGTATAAGAGCGCCACACTGGTGCAATTACCTGCTAGTGAGGCCGATCAGGTGGCAAGGGATGACCTGGAACTATAATAGTGAGGATAACCAATAAGAAGTTTCAGAAGAGTTAGAAAAAAATTGAATCAATTTACCGGCGGTGTGATTGTATCCACACTCATCATCATATACACCATTACAGTGTTTTTTTTCCTGTAAAAATATAAACTCAAAGATCGGAAAACACTGACACAAAACACGCTAAAATTAGGTATCTGCCGCTGATATTCAGCAGGTTTAGGTCAGATTGGTCATTTGTTTGTTTCTTCTGTGCCAACTACTGTGTTGTTGCAACGGCCTTCTATCAGCCAAGTAGCCATCAGGACAAAACAGTTTGATCCTAATGTAAGCAAAATGACAGAAATAAGCATCTAGGTACTAGATATCAGAGGATGAGGACGGATGAAACAAAAAGGAGAAGATAAAAAAGTGGACAAACCCTTTAACTAAATTAAAACACCTGAAGTATTCAAATATTGAACATTTGCTGCAATACTTTGCTCATGTCTTGTTAGTCTGTACCAGGTCTTTGTGTAGTTCTTTTTTTAGCTTTTAACCGCGGTATGTCATGCAGTGCAGAGCATGAGGGAGGGAGCACAAGTTACTTCTTTGAAACTGACTGGTTGAAATTGTTGCTAGGTTACTGAAATGTAATGGCTGCCACATTATGACCAGGCAGCTCATATTACTCATAGCTGAATTCTTGTGTGTCAACCTTTAAAAGCCCAACACAGGTTCAGAAATATCAAATGGAGTTTATACTGAAATTATGTGGATTGATTCAATTCATTGTGGGTAACTATTTGAAAATATAGTGTATTTTGTATGCTAACGCATAATGCTAGCATGCTAATGTTTAGCGGGTAATGTTTACCCTGTTCACCGCATGAGTGGTGTCTTATTAGTTTTGCGTGTATTTAATAAGCAAATTAATATTACAGACATCAGATGAAAACTCAGTGATCATCGAAGTGATTGTAAATCATCCTGGGAGAGGCATCAATGTCTAAATTTCTAATCAACCCATCCAAATATTTATTCAGATATTTAATTCAAAAAAAAAACCACAAATTTCTAGCCTCCAGGTGACACTGCATGAAAGGTCAGGAGTTTGTGTTCTCAGGCTCATGCTTATCTCCCAAGAGAACTTATGGCAATTCATCTAATAGCTACCAGATATTTCCAGTTCAACCAAAGGGCGACAGGCTAACCATCTGCTTGCATACCAAAACATATATCCTAAATTCACAGCCTGCTAATTCACTAATGAAAGTGTATGAAACAACACAGACAGAGCTGTAAATCTGAGGTGAGAAATTGATTAAAATAAATCACGTTAGACACTTAGCAAGGGATGGGTAAGAGATGAAGCATGAGAAACGAAGGAGCCAGAGATAGACAAAGGAGAGGAGAAAGGTACAGCAGACTCCAGATATGCTCCCACACATAATCACCCAGTTCCATTGACCACAGTGAACCATCAAACGAAACAATTACCTGTTTCTGGTACAAATGTAAATAAAATGGAAAAAAAAAAAGAAACCTGAGCTCCTGGAGAGAGCATATGGGGATGCAGAGGAAGAAAGGTGAACATAAAGAGCTAGTGAATAAGATTACAGCTTGACCTTAGTATGAATGAAAGGCAGTCATTTCCCTTAATAATGACGGTTAGCACTGACTCTACAGAACTCCCAAATGAAATAATTTAATAGACAACAAAACGGCAAATGCCCAGAGATCAGACAGATTGTTCTACTCCTAAGGAAACAAATCAGAAAATATTTTTTTTTCCTCAGAAGTTGTTGATGAAAAAGAAATAAGGTTATTTCTGCTCTTTGTACGCTAATTATTTAGAGGCAAACAACTCAAATGTGTGTAGTGAGTATTTGTGAGTGTGTTCATTGGGAGATGTCTAACGCCAAGTCCTATAAATCTAATAATTGATTTTTGCCTGTTCCCTTATTAAAGCGGAACTTAAATCTGTACGTGGGAACAAATGGGTGTATAACAGTGTATGAGGAAGCTGTCTTAACTCTATAATTGGAACAGAAAATCCCTTTGCAATAATTTCAAGTTGTTTGTTCCAGAGAAACTGTTTATTATTGAGAATCAGATACATAAATTAAGTTTTAAGTTGGTAGTTTGTAGAAATTTGTTTTAATTCGGCTTGTTATAATTTTTTTTTTTACAGAACACAGGATTAAACTTTAATTTCTTAATCCAGCATGATTGATTTCAAAGACGCAAATAGCATTTTTAATCCAATTTTGTTGAGTTCTGAGATATGTAAATCCCTTTGACCACACACACACACACACACACACACAAATAAAGATTCATTTTTAAATGACTCCATTTCTCTTTTTTTCTTCACATCCTTTCAGGCCCTGATTAAACCAGCATTTACGCATGACAGTGAGCTGAATCAGTTCATTTAAATGGAATCAAAAGAAGTCTACTTTGCCACTGTCTGGTGACACTTATGATATGCATATAGTGCACATCACTCTCTCCCCTCTGACCTTCTCTCTGTCCCCTGCACCTTTATCCCCTTCTTCTTTCTCTCCTTTCTACCTTCCCTTATCTTTTATTTCACCTTTCCATCTCGGTCAATAATACAAAGTAGCCTGAGGCATTACTTGTGGGGCTGAAAACTCAGCAACTTTCCTTCAAAGACTCAAACTCTGTTACTTTTTGTGGCCATTAAGTTTGGTAAGCAGTTCAAATTCCTTTAGCTATTGCTTTAGAAAATGTCCTTTGTAGGATGATATTACTAATGAGAGGAAATAGAGTTTGTATATTGTTTTTGCATTGGATGTAAATTGAAGGTGACAAATTTACTGTGCAGCCAAAAGCATGGTTTTCCTAAACTTAAAGATTATTATTCTCTCTTAAATGTGATATCTAAAGTTGAGGAAGTTGTAGTTTGTTATTTCATGTGATTCTGCAAAAACATGATTTATCTATTCAATGACAGCTTTTCTGTGCCAAGAGATGGTGAAGTGGAGGAGTAGTTATTCCAGCGAGGTTTCTTTGACTTGTAGCTTAAAGGAGAACTGGTAACTGTTTTTCTAACCAGCCTGGCTTTTTCCACATTTTATTATTGCTATTGTGTGGCATTTTTACTTATGTAAAGGATCTAATACTTTTCCACCACTGAAAGTCACACAATAGCACAGACAAAGTAACAGTTCAGCTAGCAGTACTCCAGTAGCTTCCATGTTCCGCCAGGTAAAATCATTGTTTTTGTCAGTGGACTCTGGCAGGATATACAGGGGATGTTTCTGCTTAAAACAAAAGGACCCCACTTTTAATAAAAAAAAAAGTAAAGTATATTTCAGAGCCCTATAGCACTTTAGTGGACGATTTTGTCAAAGTGGACAGTTAGCCAGTTGGATTATAAGATTTTTGTCTCTATAAATCATTTACACCCAAAAATAAAAGATACACTACACTACAGATCACATTCATACAGACAGTCATACAGCACATACATACAGTGCTCTAAGACACACACACACACACACATACTGATAGTATGCCAGTTTGGGATCTGTATCTGCCCATGATACTTCTAGCATGTACTGGAAGAGCTCAGACCAAACCATACATCAGACCTCCATTAATAGCTGCCACCGGTTCTACCTAAATGTACATAGTATCAGATTAAAAATCACAGTATGTTGTATCTGATATAGATAATAACTATTATAATTTATAGTACACTAGTGAACAAATGATTGATATCTTATATCTGATTGATATCAGCCCTCCTGATGCCATCATTGATCTGACTATAGAATCTCAAATTGGAGTTAATATCAACTCATCACCATCTGACCCAGCATTTCCTCCTCCTTCTCTGTCTCTCCCACCTCTTATGGTATTTCACTATAATAAATGTGCTGAAATGAACTGTTGCCATGGATCACCAGGACAAAGTGTCCCCCAGGGTCTCTCTGACTCTCCTCCTGTACCTTTCATCTCCATCGCTTTCTCTTGTTGCTTTCTTTTTTCAGCAGAGCACCACTTTCATAGCATCCATAGCAACTTGGGCTGAGGTCCCCTTACCTGAAATTTAACTGATGAACCAATTGCAGGACCAGGCTTTTGATACAGTTTACATTGTCGCTATCCTAACAATGTTGTGCACCAGTGGCTGATTTCCTTTATAATCATCATCACTCTCACTTCTTTTAAGTCTAAACATGTCCTTGCCTAACTTTGGAGTAGAAATACAACATTTACAAGGATTCTATTTAATAGCAGGATTAAAATAATACAGCTGCATCCAAACCTCAGTAAAAGGGCATGTTAAATTTGCTAATTGAAATAAAGTTACACTAAACAGAGTGTTCTAACATGGTGTCCTATTCAAACTTTATGGATGCATAGGTTTGCAGTTCGTGTAATATGTGCGAACTTCTGTCAACTGATTCCATAAATGTGAATGGCTCAAAATTTCAGCCACCACCTTGATGAATGTGTAATGCTGAGTAATTCTTATTGTTGTAAAGCTGTTTTTTGAGCCCAAGCACATCACATGCCCATAAATATGACGCCACGCCACTATGCAAAACTGCTGCTAGGCATGGGTTTAATTAGGAACACAACACAGTGGTTGCAGTTCCAGTGATGTGTCAGCTCTGCTTTTAGATATTAGCCTGTTGCTAGTCCTCTCACCAGCAGGCATCATCTCCCGCACTAAGTATTCAAAATTTGTTGTAGAATTAGTGAAACCTGATTTTAACAAACACTTCCAGCCACTTTGGATCACTGAAACAGGCTGTATCACCCAAGTTGCTATAGGGCAAACATGCTGTTAACAGCTGGTGGTGATTTGACAGATTTCAGTCCAATATTCCCATTCACCTTTAGCTCTGTTTTCAGTCTCCAACAAAAATGTATGTCTCTTTAGCTGCTAACTACTCCACTACTGTACACTCACTAGCTACTCCTTCCTGTGTCTGCCTGCTGTTTGCTGCTGGACAGGTACCGCACAGTGGGTTTATCTGAGCTTTTTCACAGCTGCCTGGAAACAGGATTGATGAGCACAGTGAGTCAGAACCAGAAGAGAAATGTTAACCATGCTGCATCATACTGTTCTTGCTCAGTTTCTACTCCCCTTTTGTACAGGCTTATGTCACAGGAAGGTATATGATAACCTATACTGTTCAGAAATGGTTATTCAGAAAAAGGAATGGTTCAAAAAGACAGTTTAGTTTGCAGCATTAAATGTGTACAAACAAGAGGGAAAAAAGGGCTCAGTCATGCATCCATTTACTTTTAATTCTGATGGCAAGGGGCTCTTATTATACTGTGCTTCGTGCACTCACACATACAATAGAAATAAGAAGCGACTCGTGAAAGAAGAAGTTATTACGGGTCTAGAGAGAGGATGTGTTTCAGCTAGGCTTGTCTGGGTGTTGACTTCAGGTGCCGTTGCCTCCCGAGAGTGTGAACAGCTTGACAGTATCTGTGTCACACTATGCTCTCTCAGCACGTATGTGGGCAGCGTATATGAGCTTGTGTTCGCCTCTGTCTTTTTTCAGTGCCTTCAGTGACTACAGGCTGCGTATGTGTGTGTGCTTCATCCTTGTTATCCCTGCCTAGAAGACCTGTATCAAGAAAACAGACATACCCCTCTCCCCAATTCCCCAAGTTGAAATAGCTCTGTCTCTCTACCTCTCTATATCACTTGGTTGTCTGTGGTACAAGCCTGTAGTACAGAGATACTGTGGTGTTAGCCCAAGCTACAGAAATAGCTTTACTTAATCCCTCAGGTTTCAATAGCTGTCGCCATACCGTATATCACCATAGCCGGGCAGGAGGAGATGAAGCAGGGAACAAAATAGAAGTGAGGTGCAGGTGACAAAAGTAGATGGGAAAGGAGAGGACAGGTGAGGTGAGGGTGTTACAATAAATCAAAAGTAAACACATCTGGGGCTGAAGGACCCTCAGTCTAACCCCTGTGTTCCCTCCATACGTCTCCTTTTCTGTTCTCTGCAGGACAACAGTCATTCAGTCAGTCAGTCAGTCACTCAATCCTTCAAACAGTGAATCTTCATCAATTATTTACCCTCAGCCCTGTACTTTCCACTACAGATTGCAGGCTTGGCTGCGGAGCCCCGTAATCACATCTCCCTGACGCCAGCTGGGGCTGAAAGAAATGGAGGATACGTAACACTCCAGCCACAGCATGCCGGGATGACATCTGCATTGCCGCTTTATCACACCCATACAGGGGTCACACAACCCACTCATGACTCACTCGCATTGGCCTCGGCTTTAAAAATAGCTTATAATGGCCTCAGAAAGGTCATAATAACGCCACATACAAACAAGGACATTGAAGTTATGCACAAGTGTAAATAGAGGAAGAAGTAGATCTGTTCATTACAAGCCCACATCATTTTTATTGTTTTAATTAGTGCAGAGAAGTTTGAGTTAAGTTGCTCTAGCATAAATGCATAGGTCAGACCTTAAATATAATTATATGTTTTGGGGGATTTTGGAGTATCTAATATAATGTTGATTATTGTGTGGAAGCAATAAACTGTGTGCTTCATTACACCTCCATAAATTCTTGTTGAATCAAGTTGAATTTTAAATAAAACTGATAACAAAACATTTAATTCATCAAATAATGACATGTTTTACTTTAAGTAAGTGATAATTGTGTTGATTCTACCTGTGTATTTCAGTCATGCAACCTCATGGCTCTGGAGATGTCATTATGTCAGTTGGTAGGTCAGTTGGTAGATTGGCAACAGACATCAACAGTCAGAATGTTCACTTTGATTTATGACCTGTTACCTTCTAATGACATGACATGCTAAACATGACATCATACTCCGTTTCTGTTTCTTATATATTTGCATCATCATTGTAAATATGATAGCATCCTGAACTTGCCTGAGAATCATTACATTTTTACATTCCAGTATCAAAGTAATCCAGTGATGGTCATTCCACACATCAATGGGTATTGCAAGTAGGAGCCTCTAATAGCTCAGTTGTGCACACTTTTAATGGTACCAATGCCCCAAATTATAAGGAAAATGGATTGCATTATGTAGCAGTTTCTAGTTCTAAAAGCCACCAAAAACACTTTTAGACTACAATTCACATTCACACACACACACACACACAGCACTTTCACCACACACATTCAATAGTCACAATCTTGAATTTTTAATAGTGTTTTGGCATGTAGGCATGCAGTTGTTTAAATGCTTAATTTATAGAGGCAACAACCGCGTGACACCCACACACACTTGTACACACTCAGCTTGTGTTTCAACAAGGTGTGTTGACATGAACTATCAGGTGAACTAACCCAGTTCACAATGTGTGTGTGTGTGTGTGTGTGTTTGTGTGCGTGCATGTGAAGAAGGAGTCAGCTGATATGGTCCGTGCAGAGTTACAAAGCGCTGATCGATTGTCAGGAGTGTGTTTGGGTTTTGTCTGAGTTCTCTGAAAGACCTCAGGAAGAAGGTATTCCTCTACACAGGCAAAAATGGGGAATGTGTGTGCATGTGTGCATGTTCGTCATTAGCAATTTTATCATTTCTTTAAAGTTATAGGTCCAGCAGCTGTAGAACAAATTACATTCTGAAGCTTACGAAACCTCACAGCAGATTGTGCTTAACAAAATAAAAGTCATATCTCCACTGTAAACGTTGTTGAAGGAGGGGCCACGTAGCCTTTTGAAACTGAGATTGCTTTGGCAAACCACATCTGCGCTGGTGAGGCACTCAAACTACTTTCAAAGGCAAAGTAAAGCAGTGCTGGGGATTTGAGAAACACAGCATTTCAGCTGAGAGGAAATAGGGAAGTGGAGATAATTCAGTGTGTCAGCACTGCGCGAGTGCCGCTCTTTCCTGTAAGTACTAAGATTTATCAAGTGAGTACGCCATGCAAGAGGTTCAGGCCTTTTATCGCCAAGTTGTCAACCTATTCAGAATGCCTGCAATATACAACAAACCTTTAAAGACTTTTGTATTTTATCACAAAGCAGCATGAGAACTTATCTTCTCCACAAAGTCACACCTCGTTTGTCAACTTATTTCCATAAATGTGTTTGATTAAGAACTTTCTTAATGGTAGACAAAGACTTAACCTATGATAATTTCAACAAGTGCAAAACTTAGTTAGACCTCATGTATTTATATTTCAAATGTTCGGCGGTAAGAACATTGGTGGTGCAGGGTCACGCTGTTTGCAGAGATAGCCTGCAAGGTGAGACAGTCTTCTTCCATGCACATTGTGAACTTCATGAATATATTGTTTTAATTTAATATAATAAAATTGATTAAATGAATTTCATTTATGTTACCAATGTGAAAAGATATGAAAACAAGGCATGAATCTTGACAATTATATTGCAAAAGGCAACAATGGCTGAAACTCTTGGCAAGCAAACATCATCACCCCTGTTCCAGGCAAGAAACCATGTTACAGAGAAAATGCACAATATTTCCTTTAACCATACAGTAATACATTTATTTATTGGTATGTATCATAGTTAATTTAGTTATATGTCTTGGTTGAGAATCAGACAACTATTAAGTGTGTGAAGTAGAAGTGAGCAATTATTATTGTATATATTATTTGTTTTGATTTATTGTAAACTGCAGCCATGTTTATTGTATCTCAAATCATGAATTTAGGTTTGAGTAAGTGTAGCCTGTTCCAGAGGATTAGGGTCTGATTTTTTTTTTTTTTTCACCTGATATCAGTTACCATCATGGAAACAAAGTTACAAGTAGTTATGACCTAGGGACTGAGTGTAGGCAGTATTGGCACCAGTAGAAAAGTTGAGGTTCATTGAGGCAGGGGTAGATTTAATCTACAGGAAAAACAGTGTAACTCCCCTTTGAAAAAATAACTTCCATACTGCAGTTTGAAGCAGTCAATACTTTTTAAGAAAAATACATCCATA
Organism: Lates japonicus; assembly: GCA_033238685.1. NCBI lineage: Eukaryota > Metazoa > Chordata > Actinopteri > Centropomidae > Lates > Lates japonicus. The sequence goes on along the minus strand of BRZM01000055.1, from coordinate 1,235,159 downwards.
GTATTTTGATCAAGCCTTTCAAAGCATCCATCCCCAAAATAATTAATGAGGCTGAAAAAATGCCTGCACCAAGTTACTGAAGCAATTTAACATAAATAAATAAACCCAAGAATGTGGGAAATAAAATAAATATGACTTTGTCCAGATGTGAAACATGCCCTAACTGAAATTAATTGCAGCTGCAGAAAGCAGAGTAAACCTCAAGTGTGTGTCCGGGCGGTGGTTTGTGTAACAGGGCCGCGGACATTCTAGAAAGTTCAGGAGGCTTTAATGAGATTGAGGTCTGTGCACAGGGCCAGCAGGAGAGGGAGAGGGAGGGTCATACACACATACACACACACACACAGTGAGATGGTACAAAGGCACAAGATAAGGAAAGAAATGAATTACCCCGATTGTTCACTGTGACTAACACCTCACACAAAGCACGCATACACACTAACATGTACATACAACCCATCCCAGTGGTATCATCATGATGCTAGAGGAAGCGTGAGGTGATCCGCCTAGTTCCTATTTGGATCTACTTCACTGTAAAGAATAACAATCAATTAAACAGCAGCTAAACAGATCAAGTGTTTTGTTTGGCGTGTGTGCATGTGAAACTCGCTTCAGAACATGTTTGTGTGTTGTTTGTGCTCATATCTGTGTGTGTGTGTGTGTGTGTGTGTAATTATGCATCGCCAGGGTGAACATGTGGAACATGCCTGGTCGTGGCTTTTGCAAACAAACTTATGACAATTTAATGAATTAACTGCTTATGGGTTTCGTTGTTGGATCGTGTTCAGCTTGTAACAGGTGATGCGGGGCCAAGAAACAATGAGTTAAAAATAACAAAGGACCTGATCCACTGGCACCGGGTAGGGGCTATCATGTTGAATTGCTCTGGATTAAAATGATAGAGGTGGCAGTGAGACTGTGTGAAATACTGCCCATTAACGAAGAATAATGGGTTTACCAAACTTGAGTAATACCACACCTGCTTCTGTCTTCTTCAAAGTGATGAGTCATTTCAATTACTGAAGTAGCTTTTTTTTAGTGCCAAAGCACTGCCAAAGAAATGTAATTTAAGTCTGACCTTCATCCAATTCAAAGCTTTATTCCCGAGCCCACATTTACTGTATTCCAACAACTTGTAGTAAAATCTTGTAGTTGAAACAATGTTGTTTCTGATGACAGCAGGAGAAACAACAATTAAGAATATGTTTTTCCTGTTTTCTAAGAAGACACAGAAACAAGAATACAACCGATTTTCCTAAGTGTGATTTACAGTTGGGGAAAACGAAAACTACGAGCTGACTATTTGAGTTTAACTCATGGGTGTGGAGTTTCAGCTGATATTGAACCCTATGTCAAAAATAAGAGCTTAATCATATTTTACCTCATTGATGATATCTAGACAAAACAGCTTGTGTTCTTCCATAGAACACAGCTGTATATTCATATCTGATTACTGTTGCACAGGTTGCAAGTAATATTACTGAAGCTCTATATTTATTTATTTTTAAGTAACTGTGCTTTTACCCATGAATCACCCTGATCAAATAATGAGGCATACTTCCAAATGGACAGGTACATTTTGTGTCCAAATTCATATTCCTTGCTTGAGCCATAACTTCTGCAAATCTGAACACAGACACAAAACACATATTTTTTAGAGTTGGCATGACTTGCACTTTTATATCATTATGTCTGATGTCTATTTTGCATTGCATGGGTATGGTTATACTGTCTCAAAGGATGCATTGATTGGATCTACTGTGTTTTGTGTGATTTATGGTGTTGTTTCTCTCCTCTCCTCCTGTTCTGCATGTGTGTTTGTGTGTGCATAGGGCTAAGACACACACACGAGTAGAAGAGCAGAAGACAGGTTGACATCTTGTTACGTTAAGTGCAATAAAAGCTCCAACAAGTGTTATAATTCCCCAAAACCAAGGATGAATAGACATTGTGCCCAAACATTCCAAAGTTGGCAAAATATCAGTAGTTTGTTTGTTTGGTTGTTTGTTTTGCTGTTGATTGTTTGCTTGTTTGTTTGTTTGTTTATTTTAATACATATAATCTGGCAGCAGTGGTGAGGGATGCGCATGCTCATGGCAGGGAAGCTAGTCCTGGCCTGACCAGAGTAATTAACAGGTCTCCTGCTGATTTATTAGCAATTTTACTCACACTTGACAATTACAAAATTCTCATCTGACCCACTTTCCTGTATGATTCAAAGTCTGACAAGTAATAGATTGTATAGTATTTATCTGCTTCTCCTTACAGCATCATTTTATTCTGCTATGGACTTGTGTTAACTTAATTTCAACCCAAATGAACATCATCACATGTTCTCAGCTACAATATTATGAGCTTATTAACTGAGGATTTGTATTTCGCTTTCTCAAAATGAAACTGAAAAAAAAATGAAAAACAGTTGAAGGCCTACTTAACATTTGTTGCGTTTCCTTCCCATAGTATGCTGTGTGTGGTTGTGTGGTCTAATGAGATGATGGTTACAAAAATATCAGGAGGAATGTGGCACTATCATTGACAGAACGTATGTTACTTCTTCATTAAAAAGCCATAAACAATCTGCTAATAACTGAGTTGTAAATAATAATAGGCTGTTGAACTATCAACCTGATGTACAGTGGTTGTATAGGCTGTGATGAACTGAATATAGCCTGGATCATAACAGACTGAGCTTACTCACTGAATGAAGACAGTCCGAATCAGCACCGAATCATTTCATGAACAAAGATCCTCCGAGTACTTCCACACTGGGAAGTACATTTGAACCGTGATGTGACTGCTTAGTTTTGTGCAGCTTGTCCACCATAGTTTCTACTTTAGCTTTCTATTAAAGGTTACTCCAGCCGCAAAGACTATTTAAGTGTAACAAGAAAAATCATCCAACAGTAAACAACTGACACCCAAAGGCTACAGTGCACTGTAGCCTCAAGTAATGTAATGTGTCATCAAATGCATAAAGATGAACCATAGTAGTTCAGTGAGGTTAGCAATAGTCAGCCAATGCATAATCTGTCTAATAATAAACCTCAGGCATTTTGGGAAGGCATGTTATTATTAACAGGGGAATTGTTTTGATTTTTCCAATAATGCCAATAGAGGTTTGTGCCAGTAATCACCTAGCAACCATGTTGAAAGTCCATATTACATAGATGTATATTAAAACTGGGGCTTGCTGAAGGTGAGGTGAAGGAGAAAACACAGATGTGGCCCTGAAACAGCTCATTTAAATGTTGAAATTTGAAAATCATTAAAAGACTTGCTTTGTAAGAAATTTACTTTTGAAATAGTATTGTTTTTTTATTGTTATATATATATATATATTTTCTGTCTGAGTGAATTCTTACACACAGCAGGAAACACAGTTCGTTCTGCCCTTTCTTCATCTGGTTCATAATTTATTAAGGACACATTGATATGCATGGCACTGCTCTGCTCTTGCTTCATTTATATTCACCACACTGGTACAGCAAGGAGTGAGAGAGTGAGAGAGAGAGAGAGAGAGAGAGAGAAGTGGAGGAAGAGAGAGGAGAAAGATATGTATAGTGAGACCATCTGGGGGTGTGTGTGTGTGCGTATGTGTGCATGACAGGTATGTAAGAGATATACTGTACAGATGCTTGAGCTTCTACCTGAGCTGACCTGCAGATCATAGGGGATGGCCACCAGCACTCTCTTTCCCTCTCCTGCTCCATCTATCACTTATGAATTACATCTAAATATGAAATACCTACCTGCCCTAGCTCTGCACTGTGCCAGTCACAAGGTTTTTTACAAGAACTAATACCAATGATAAGTATGAGATGGTTGGAAAATAAAAATGTTTGTAGCACCATAATATTTTCCCTGGCCTGAAATTAGTGTAACCTTGGTCAGTGATTAAAGGTAGTTATACTTATCTGAATTCCTGCGATGCTTAATAACATTGCTTAAAATTTTCCAATTCAGCCCAGTTTGTCAAGATATCACGATGCAGACACAATGTACTTTCTATTTATTTTATTTTTTTATTATTAGTATTCAGAATTCATTTGTTTGTTTCCTTTTTAAAACACTTTTCATTAGTGTCATTTTCCCTTCTTTCTCGGTCCTCAGGTATAAATGTGTTTTACTGTATATGCAGACATTGCAGACGTGTACATGTTTTATAAGGATGCTTTCTGTTGGTATGCACATGCATCAGGGGTTATGTTAGTTGTTTTGTTTGTTTTTTGACACAGACACTGTAAATACAGACAATGATCAACCACAACATTAAAACCACTTGCATAATACTGTGTGGGTCTTAAAAACAGCTCTAACCTGGACACAGGACCTCTGAGGGTGTCCTGCTGTGTCTGGCAGTAGATTTTTTGGGTCCTGTGAGTTGCGCGGTGGGGCCATCCAACATCTGGGTTGCTCTGGTGCATCACATCACACAGATGCTTAATTGGATTGGGACATGGGGAGTCCGGAGGCCAGATCTTTGTCATGTTCCTTGAGCCATTTCTGAGCAGTTTTTGTGGTGTGTCGAGGTGCACTGTCCTGCTGGGGAAGGCTGGTGGTACATAAGGCTGAATGATGTGGCATATAAATAATATATGTTGATGTTTTGAAACCTCCTTTGAAGCACTTCTTATATACTCAATTTAACTCTTTGATACATACAGTCGTACCAGTATAATGCTTGCAGTAGTGCCTGCAACATCATGTCTGCACTGAAACATTGTTAAGTAACATCAGTGGTTTCTATTGGAACAGCTTTTAATTAGCATGCAAAATCACAAACAAGTTAAATTTAATAAAACTGTGTTTAATCAAACCAGGTAACTGCACACAGAGGCTCTCATCTCATCTACACAGGTAAACAAACTTTTTTTTCTGCAGACAAAAGGATATTAGTGCTGTTCAGACAGAGTTTAAGTTTGTTTTAGGTGTGTTTGCTGTACAAGTATTACACATTCTTTTGTTTAATCCTCCTTCTTTTACCAGAATCATTTGTTTAAAGTTATTTTGAGTGAAATATGTTTAGCCATCTGGAGAGATTGTCATATAACAAAACATTTGATTTTTCAACTTTAAATTGGTCATTTTTAAATAAAAGTACTTAATATTTCTAGGAGTGCAAGCATGGCATTGTCAGTATTGTAATATTCCATAAGCACCTTTCTATTTTAACAGATACAAGCCAACCCAAACTTATGTGATTCATTGTGAAAGTATTAATCTGTTCTATAATCTATTAATCTATTGAGCACTTGGCACAGGTTCATCATCACCAGAGGAGAGTGTTGGCATCTGATGCTCACACACAGTCGCAGTTAGTTGTAGAGCCACAACAGAGCAACTGAAATGCTGAGGATGATACCAGAAAGCATCAGGAAGCAGGTTCTAGAAAGTCTGAGTAGTCGATATTAACCCAGAACATCCTGATTTCTTTTTTATATCAACCACATTAACTGGTGGATGGACCTGCCCACACTGTCTCCAGGAGAGAAGATGAAATGCATTGCCTGGGTCAAGCCATTATTCATTCTTCCTTGAAGAGGAGTGGGGAATGGGACTTGATAGCTTGCTCCTTTAAAGTCTGAATGACATGTGTGTCTACCCTGAGGTGATGAGAGATACCTGTTGAAACCGTGACCACTCACCCTCTTTGTAAAACCCAAGAACACACAGCAGGGACGCTGTAATACACAGTAGAGTAAGGCCCCCTCTGGCATAGAGCGAACTACTGAAGGGGAAATAAATTTGCCTCGGTGCCACAGGGGGGAGACTGCTCTACGACCCAGGGGGGGCCTGCAGAATTATTAGGACGTAGAGTCCTGCACAGTCCTCTGATTAGAAATGGATTTCTCCTTCTCAGTGAGGACCAAAGGCTGGATGACCCCCTTGAACTCCCACCCCAGCAGCAGCCAACAGTAGCAGCTACCCAACTGAGTTTTACTGCAGTGCACCGGCTTTAAAAGCCCAGGACGGCTAAATTAAAAGGCACGACTACCTTCCTCATGTTACTAACTGAGAAGAGTAGCGGACAGAATTGAAAAAGGTTAGGTCTGGGTTATTTTTTATGTCAGCTCTCCATTGCAAGGCCTAACCTGTGCTGATTTCACCTTTTTATATTTCCCTTGCTGCCTCCATAACAGCATCTGTTATGACATGTCCTTGTGGGCTAAAGTTTTACACTGCAGCCAACAGGGCAGGGCAGGTGACTGCTGCTGTCACCTGCTGCACCCAGACCAGCACCCAAGTGACCCAACTAACCTGTTAATTAGATCAAATTAAAAAGTATAAAATGATATAATATAAAAATTTTTTTTCTTGCATGAAATCAACTTAATGCATGTGCTGGACTCACATAGAGCACTGGCATTCCCCCTCTTTCTGCCATTGGCTGTAGGCGTCTCTGGGTCTCCCTTTGTAATGAGACCATTTTTTTTAAATAGAACTCAGAGTCTGAGCATCAGGCTGTGTGCTGTAGGTACCTTGCAAAAGGTCAAAAGAACATGACAGTGGTTCAGCTCTCACCAACACACCCACACTGAGCAGACATTAACTCAGTGGTTCAGTTAGCTGCATAATGTTCAAGTGCAGTCATTTCAGGTTTTTAAGTGCCTGCTTTTTCCCACTTTTTTTCTTCCTGAGCTACTGTGGCTTCACATCACTTGACACACATCAGACAACCTGTTTCTGAGCCAACATTTTAACTTAGTAAAAGAATGAGAAAAACAGGTGTTGCTAACAACAATGCCTCTGTTCTATTCATGTGTCCAAGTAAAACCCTGAAACTGAAGCAGCTAAATTGAAACTCTTTGCACTGGAGACAAAAGAGCGACATAACAGAGCAGAGTTGAGGCACAATAGCTGAGATGAGCCAATCCAAAGATAAAACTGTTGCTTTTTTCACCATTGCCGTTAAACCTTTCTGGGCCAAACAAAGCTAAAGGTAATTCAATGTTTAGTGAAATAGCCAGGTAACATAACTTTAACTTTGCTCAACAGCTGCATTTCAATTGGCAGAGCAGTTGTTACTAGATGACTATCCAAATGTGTAGTCTAGCCAGTGTGTCTCATACAGTTGTGTCTGAGTGCAAGGGGGTGTGACCAAACGTTTACATGCAGTGCTAATCCCCCTTCACCTCTCTTCCCACATAAACAACTCATGCATGTGACATGTTTTTCATTCAAAATGAAGTGGTTTATATATGTGAAAAATTCTGTGCATCTTAGCCTCAATGTGAACAAAACATTGTACATCTGAGTTCAGGACTTGTCATGGGAATCACACCCACAGAGGCACTAAGCATAGCAGGAACCTGGCAGAGTTTCGGTCCACAGGGCTTTCTTGTCATGTCATGGATGTCATAGGCTGGGAAAAGTTTTATCTTGAGGCATAATCTGAATTTTGACACCAAACCCTGAAAACAAAACCATCAAGTTTCAACCAGTGCTTCTTCTCGGTTCTCTATTTTGACAACGTGAACACAATCTGATCCACATCTAAGTACCTAAGTTTATGAATATTCTCATTCATCCAGGTCATAGTTATCTCAAGGAAGTTTAAATCGAAAAGCAACTGGACTTAATGTTGTCTAGGAAGACGTTTCACCTCTCATCCAAGAGGCTTCATCAGTTAGTACCAGAGAAGATGTCAAGGACAATAGTTTGCCTTTCTTAGATTGTGACGTCCATATAGAAAAGGACAAAAGCCTCCACATTGGGGTATACAGAAAACCCACACACACTGACCAATATCTCCTTTTCGACTCACACCACCCTCTGGATAACAAGCTTGGGGTTATCAGAACCCTGCAACACAGAGCTGATAATGTACCCACCAGCTCACAAGCCCAAGGGGAAGAACGCAAGCACCTGAGAGATGCACTCAATACTTGTGATTACCCCAGTTGGACCTTTTTGAAAACTACAGCTGGTTCCAGAAAGAGAACCAACGACGTGGTAGTGAAAGAAAAACAAAACAAGAGAAACAACATAGTCATTCCATATGTGTCTGGGGTATCTGAAAAACTCAGGAGGATTTTCAATAAACACAGTATCCCTGTGTATTTCAAACCCAGCAACACACTCAGACAGAGACTGGTACATCCTAAGGACAGAACACCACACACCCACAAAAGCAATCTGGTAAATGCAGTCCAATGCAACGAGGAATGCAAAGACCTCTACATTGGCAAAACAAAACAACCAATACACAAACGCATGGCCCAACACAGGAGAGCTAACTCCTCAGGTCTGGACTCGGCTGTCTATTAGCATCTAAAGGAGAAAACCCACTCCTTTGAGGACAACAAGGTTCACATCTTGGACAGAGAGGACAGATGGTTTGAAAGAGGAGTAAAAGAAGCCATCTATGTGAAAATAGAGAAACCATCCCTCAACAGAGGAGGAGGTCTGAGACACTACCTATCTCCAATTTACAATGCCGCCCTTTCATCCCTTCCCAGGAGACTCAACAATTTGGCCTCTAGGAAAAACAACCTTTCACAAATGGCCTCATGTGACTCCAACGACTGTCGTTATAACACAATGGGGCACTAACGAAGTCGAAACTAAAATTTTTTTACCAATGACTATCACCCGAACGACTGTCGTTGACACATAGAGCACAAAGGATCCATGACATCATCGGTCTTGTGAAAGCCCCCACAGAGGTTAAATACCTGGGTTTCCACACCAAAAATCAGTTGGACCAGTCCCAGCCTGGTAAGATGCGAACACGAACTGATGAAGCCTCTTGGATGAGAGGTGAAACGTCTTCCTAGACAACATTAAGTCCATTTGCTTTTCGATTTAAACTTCCTTGAGATAAGTACCTAAGTTACAATTTATATTGTGTGTGTGTTTGAGAATGCCAGGCAGATTTTTATCTGTTACAGATTAGTTAGTGTTACAGTGTTAGTTTTAATCTGTTACGGTAATATATTTTTACTCCCAATACTTGTCATACAAGGCCTGTGTTTGAATAAACTCAGTGTATCTGCATGGTTTGGTATGGTATAGAGAGAAAATATTTTTCCCTAGACTATATGATGTAATAATAACTTTTATTTAATTGTATAATTTAGTGTAAAAATGTCTGTTTACAGTTGGTGTATTTACAACATCCTATGCCAGATAACAGATTTAGAGGTAATGAGTTAATTTGCTAATATGCTGTGAATACTTTTTATGGCAGTAGATAAATATCAGCCATATCTTTGCTCTGTTTACTTTAAGTGTTTTTGTTGGAAATGTCATGATAAGTTACTTTAAACTGATGTGAAGTCAGTCTATTGACATTTTTAGGTCTAAGAGGAGAACTTTTGTTTCTTTTCATGCATAAATCTGCTAATTATGGGAGAATTGCAGGTGTTTGGCAATAAACTGCTCAAAGTACAGTCTGACTACACAGCACAGAGTCACACCCACTGCATTCATATACATTTATTTATTGCTGATATTTATTCCATGTAACCACAAAAACTGTAATGATTAAAAAAACTCACACACACTCTGAAGAATATAAAAACACATACTAACAACATCAGTTGACAACAGAGAATCACCAGATACAGGTCACTACAGGGATGCACAGAGAGGGATCACTGACCACATCCTTAACCATTAGCATTTACATAATTCGTACAGCACTCATATAAATTCTGGCAAACTCTAAGCCTCATAGTGATACGTGACACTGCAGCCTGACAGTGAGAAATCCTCCTAATGTGGACAAGTGTCAAGTGGAATTGTACAAATATTATTAAGACAGTTTTCATACTTGAGTACTGTACTTATTTGTGTGATAAAATAAGTTATTGTTGCAATGGAAAATTAAGTGACTGACTCTGTAATAAAAATAATCAGGTTCTTGGTAATGTGAGGGTATTGGCTGTCACATTTGATCTTCCAAAAATACATCCAGCCTCTTACAAGGCTTGCTTTAATAACCTATTTACAAGTGACAATCCTGTCATCAGAGGAGCTAGTAACCAGGTAACAACAGTTTTGCAGGGTGCCAAAAATATAAATGATTTCCTTTGAAAAATAGGTACAATCATCAAGAGGAGGGAAAATGTCATCATTGACCCAATATACTGTTTATTTTTATTTTTATGCCTCTAATGCAGCAGGTACAACATGAGCTTTACTGGCTTTTTTGAATTTTTTGGTGCACTTTCTCCTGAATTTTATGTATTTGTTCACCAATGTTTCAGGGAAGTTTCACTGAAAGCTCACTTCTCTTTCTGCAGGAACGCACTGACCACACTCACACATTACTGCTTACACTCCGTCAAAACTGCTTGTCAGATTGGCCAGTTGTGCTGAGGTGAGAAAGGAACCAGGATTTATACTTCACTCTCTAACTCTCTCTTTTTCATTCCTGACACAACCATTTATGTCACTTTTCGTGTGTACAACTGAGTGCAACATTATGAATGTCTTCCAGGAGAGACTGTCTAAAAACGGTGTGCAGTTATCATCATATTTAAACAACCTGCTCACTTATATGAACATATGTAAGCTTTTCTATTTAGTTTTAGAGACTAATAATTTGAATATGATTTTTTTTTTTAAGGTTTCCTGTTAGGTGTAATACACTAAAGTAACATATGGTTTTGTGATCATCAGTTATTAGTCATTGGGCCTCATGCAGGAAGCTATGTACAAACATACACCAACCAGCCACAACATTAAAACCACTGACAGGTGAAGTTAATAACATTAATCATCTCTTTACAAAGCTATGTTCTGCTGGGAAGGGTCCTGACATTCATCTGGATGTTACTTGACACATACCACCCACCTAAACATTGCTGCAGACCAAGCACACCCCCGTGACAACAGCACTCTCCAATGTCAGGGGCCTCCCCAAGGAGTATAGTGCTCCCACCACACCACAAAAACTGCTGACAAAGAGCTCAAGGTGTTGACCTGGCCTCCAAATCACCCAAATTCCAAATCACCCAAATCCCAATCCTGAGGCCTTTGGTGCTGGGACATTGGCAGTGGATCCTTTGGGTCCTGTGGGTTGCAGATTGGGATAAGAGATAATAGATAAGATAATCCTTTATTAGTCCCACAATGGGGAAATTTACATTGTTGCAGCAGCATAAGTGATTGAAAAGAAAGACATGAACACGAGTAAAGGCAAGATAAAAACAAGATAATGCTATAAAAAATATACACAACAGTATAAACATGACAATGTAATAAAAAATATTAACAGAAGAGCAATATACACAGGACTTTATACATAGAGACAGAAAATGAGCTAAATACATATATTGCACATTTGAAAATGAAATTGCACACAGTGAATGACTGATAGCAGCTGTTTTGGATTAATTAAAGTGCAGAACCTAGTGAAAAATGGTCCATGTGAGTACGTGGTGTATTAGGAGCAGTGCTGGTTGTAGAGTCTGACAGCAGCAGGAAGGAAGGACCTGCGATACCTCTCCTTCACACACTTTGGGTGAAGCAGCCTATCGCTGAAGGAGCTGCTCAGTGGTGTCAGACTGTCCTGCATGGGGTGGAGCTCATTGTCCATCAGGGATGATAGCAAAGCTATCATCCTCCTCTCACCCACCACCTCCACAGGGTCAAGGGGGCATCCCAGGACAGAGCTGGCTTTCTTGATCAGCTTGTCCAGTCTCTTCCTGTCCGCTGTTGAGATGCTGCTGCCCCAGCAGACCACTCCATAGAAGATGGCTGATGCCATAACAATGTCATAAAAAGTCCTAAGGAGTGCCCCCTGCACTCCAAAGGACCTGAGTCTCCTCAGCAGGTAGAGCCTGCTCTGAGCCTTCTTGTAAAGTGCAGTGGTGTTATCTGTCCAGTTCAGTCTATTGATCAGCTGAACATCCAGGTACTTATAAGATGTCACCATCTCAATGTCTCTTCCCTGGATGTTCACTGGTGTTGGGGGGGAGTGTCTGCTCCTGCGGAAATCCACCACCAGTTCTTTGGTCTTCCCTGCATTGATCTGGAGGCAGTTCTGCAGGCACCAGTCCACAAAGTCCTGCGTCAGATCTCTGTACTCCCTGTCATCCACATTTGTGATGAGGCCGACGACTGCAGAGTCGTCAGAGAACTTTTGCAGGTGGCAGTGAGGTGAGTTGTACTGGAAGTCTGCAGTGTAGAGCGTGAAAAGGAATGGAGCCAGGACTGTTCCCTGCGGAGCCCCCGTGCTACAGACCACCATGTCAGACGTGCAGTCGCATGTCCTCACATACTGAGGTCGGTTGGTGAGGTAATCCAGTATCCAGAATGTGAGATGCAGTTCCACCCCCAGCTTGTCCCTCAGGAGCATGGGCTGTATGGTATTGAAAGCACTGGAGAAATCAAAGAGCATGATTCTCACAGTGCTCCCAGGTTTATCCAGATGAGAGAGAGCTCTGTGGAGAAGGTAGATGACTGCATCATCCACCCTGATACCAGGCTGGCGGGCAAACTGCAGCGGGTCCATTGACTGTCTCACCGAGGGCCAGAGATGGGCGGGAATCAGCCGCTCCAGGGTCTTCATCAGGTGGGATGTCAGCGCCACTGGCCTGTAGCTGTTGAAGTCCTTGGGGTGCTGCGTCTTCGGCACCGGTACCACACAGGATGTCTTCCACAGCTGTGGGACTCTCCCCAACCTCAAGCTCTTGTTGAAGAGGTGCTCCACGATCTCACACAGCTGGTCTAATAAACACCAACAGTGATGAAAACTTTATTCCAATTGTACTTGTTTTTATGTTATATTTTGTCCACCCATAATTTGTCCACATATAATTTTGTTATTACATTTTATCACTTTAGCACTTTATTCAGAAATGTTATCTAACAGAGCAGAGGAAAATGGCAAAAAAATTAACAAAGTATGCTGTCTATATTGCTTGTAACTGGGATAAAGTAAACATCTGTTACATATTTTTAAATAAATTGTTATGGCTGTATTGATTTAAAAAACCAATAATGCAGTTGCTCCACCAGACCCCTAAACACTGGCAGAGTAACAAAAACACACAAGGGTTAAGCAGAGAAAATATTTTTAGAGATTAACAGAAAATTATAAGAAAATGTAAGTATAAGACAATGTTGCTGCATGATGCCCATTGTTTGTCAGACTGAGTCTACTGATCTCAGTGCCTTGTCAACCTTCTACTCTGATGAGAGAAGAGGCTAAGTTATTGGAATAGCCTAATTCCTTGTTGGTGGAGACCACAAAAAATAGAACAAAAATTATCCCAAATCACAGGCCATCCAAAATAATTTTCACCCACCCAACCTGGCATGCCGTCAAACACTGCTATTTCACTTTTCACAAGTAGAGCCAACCTGCCGGTCTAGGGATTGAATGACCACTCTCTAGTCACAAACCCATTTCTCTAACCTTAAGGCTCCACTGCCTATGTGATGGGTAATGTCAGATACACTGCAAACTGTCCTGTTCCTGTTGGGTGGTCATGCAGATCATTTACAAGTCACCTCTGCTCAATTCCCCTACAAAAGAACACATGAACTCTCATCTATCCTGATGCTATAATTACAGGTCAGAGGAGAGTGGCTAAGGTCTGAGATTTTGAATAATGAATACCAGATAATGATTGCTTGCCAACAGAAATATGTAGTTAGCAATGGGGCTTTCATCTACAACTTTAAGTTTTGAAAAAAATTAGAATCCAAACAACAAGGTTAAAAATAGTCTCAGGGTTTTGGCCCTTTTTTCCGTGATGATGAGTCATGTAGCTAAAGGGGTAACATTTGACTCTGCCCAGTCAGAGTAAGCAGAGAGTGAAAAACTCACATTTATTACATTATAGATACGTAGAAAATATTTGGAGGTCATGTAAAAGAAACAAATAAAAAAAATAATTCATTGTTTCCATGTTCTTTTTGAATTTCTAAAATAAAAAATAATGAGAAAGAGTTGGAGGCCATTTGCGTGTATTCATGTGTGTATTTTTTCTAAGAGTGATAATAAGGACTGAAAGATTAGGAAAATCCTTCATAGGAATTATTGGCTGCTACTTTGGAAAAAGGTCAGGGAAGAGGTTAAGCAGAGGGTTAACAGCACAAATACTGTGTATTTATCTGTGTGCATGCATGTTTAACAGAACACACGTTTTACTAGCCTTGTGTGCTGGCTGACATCTGCAGGGCAACACTACAAACACTGAAGACTGAAGTTATACTCCACGTTCATGCTGCAATGAGACCCAACAACTGAAAATTAACTTAATTTATAAAAGTGTATACAGTTCTCTTCAGAGTTCACTTAAGTCTCTTAGTCTTACAGAATCAAATATTTAATGTTTGCCTATACATGTGTTTTTAAACACCATATATAAGATTAATATTAATGGTTTTGGAGGATAAATCTTACAGTGGTGCCCTGTCTTTTCCTCTCACTCAACACATCAACATATTTTGTACCTGAATAGGGTTTCCATGTGTATATACATTCAAGGTTCTTACAAGATGAAATCCACTGACTTTGGTGATCACTTATTCAGTGAAATATCTATCTACTTTATAGAACCTTCGTTTTCCATTAAAATATCTTGACAATGACATGGATGGGATATGATTTGGTACATATGGTCTCGGTATCATTTGGTCCAATTACAGTAATGACCCTGAATTTTTGCCTTTTGTGATCAGATCTCAGTATGTAAAATAGACAAGATTTTAGTTTTGACCATTTTTTAATGGAAGGTGGTCAAACTGCAATTCAACACTATGACATCGAAATCATATGAAAATAACATCTGTCTTCTTTTTTTTAGCCCTCCAAAAATCCCAAACCCTCTCCCTCTTCCCTTTCATCTTATCTACCGATATCCCCCCTCCCCTCTTTGCACAATCTCTCCCAAGGTTACCTAGCATCTGAGTATCACAAACACTTTATAATGATTATTTCAGTTATGCGCTGGTGCATCACATGTAAAAAGAAGCAACACAGGATACTGTCAAGGGACTGCTGTGACCTATGTGGGAAGGGCCATGTAACAGATGGAGACAGCTGCAGGCTTCCTTTCAATAGCCTTACTACCTTTACTATTATACTGTAAGAGGGTAACTAGATCCAATGAGAAAGTTTGCTAGCACAAGAGCTAGCACAGCAACCCCTCTCTGTCATATAGTGGTCCTGGGAACGCCTCCCAAAGTGATGCGGCTGTATTGTCTGTACCTACTGAGGATTCTCTAAATTGATTAACATGTCATTATTTTGAGGGGGGAAAATATCTTCTTTGTTGACCCAATGATGTTTTATTTTTATTTTTGTTAATCTTTCCCCTCAAACTTCACTGACTTCATTTCTCTCTTCATTGCAATTGATATGCTATATTTTTGTGTCTCCATCCACAGGAAATAATATAAGTCAATTAAACGCCATCAAAATGCTAATAAATGTTGTTATCTTGATCGCTTCGTGTAGTGTTTTTCTTCTAAAGACAAGATACTGATTTACATTTCTTCTGATATTTGAAAGTTTCTGAGCTAGTCTAGAATTAAATAATTAAAGATGAATATTTGGTATTTGTAAATCTCTATCCCTTTCATCTCACATCTTTTCTATCTTGTCTTTGAGTAAACAAAGCTGAAAAATTCAGAAGTTGGCCGGTGGTAGTTCCAAAAAAGATACTGCAACATATTGAACTGGGAGAAGAGATGGAGAGAAACGCTGAGAGAGAAAAAAGCAAAAGGAGGTTTACTACACTCGTGTCAGTATTACAGTAGGCAGGCAAAGACGAGGGGGAAAAAAGAACAGCTTTTTAAAAAAAATCTCATCATGTACTTACACTAAATCATGTGGACTCACAAGCCAATTATGCAATGCTGTATTACTACTGTAAGAGTAAGCTGACAAAAGTGAAACATTTGGCAGAAATAAGAGGTCATTGAAAGGAATCCTGGATACAAGCATTATCATTTTAGGCTCACCTGCAGTGGCAAGAAAATAATCTTCTCACACACATTAGCTAACACTAGTGGGCAAGATCTTTTGGCTTGTTTTTTTAGCAATGGCTTAAGAAAATTCAAGTTTAACTGAATACATACAGTTGCTCACTCTCGACGGCTGTTACTTGAAAAAGTTAACAATAACCAGTGGGACCAGACTGTCCATCTTCTACACACTAACTCAATGGATGGACAATCGGACAGGATTATAGGCCAGACATTTACAGCAACCTGAATGAGAAGAGAAACTCAGGACATATAAATCTTTAAATGCCCACAAAGGAATGAAAGGTGAAATTTTTCAACTTTGTGAAAATGAGGGCAAAGCGTGACTGGCAGTCATACAGTATTTTGCTGCAAAACAGACAATAACAATAAAATCAATGCAGCGGTGCATTAGGAGTCTCGTCCTGGACCTGCTACCAGCTCAAGCTATCCCCTGACCCGCAATCCAATCTTTTAGTTTTTCTTGTTATAAATACATTTAACTTCATGGCTGTCTCTTTGTCTGTGTCTGAGGTTGGGTTCACCTGTTCTGATGCCTCCTAACACTTACTGTGAGTACAGTATTTGTGAGTACAGTATTTTCATAACTGATAGCTGAACCTATGAAATAATAAACAATTAAATTCAATTATATTTGATATATATATTTCTATCCTCTGCTCTCAGCATATAGCAGTGAGTGTTATCACCAGTCTGCTGCTGGCCAGAAACTTCCATGTAATTTTTCTTTAATCCAGTAACAAAGGTATAGCCTGACTCCATCAAAATGTTTTTTTTTTCTGAGGTTATGCCTGATGCAGACTAATTTATCAGTGAAGAGGTCAGCAGACAGTACATCAAGAAAGACAGTGAAGAATGCAGTACTGCAATGCAGAAAAACGAATCTGATACACTGAGGCTTTTCAATGAAAATCAGTAAAGGATTGGTGGAGAGAGAGAGCAATGATGGTCAGGTAAAGGAAGAAATAAAGAGCCCTGCAATAAATTCAGCTAGGATGACTGAATACACAGTTGTTTTTTTCTGTCTGAGACCCCAGGCCAGGGAACTATTGTTTGTATTATTTTAATGTCAATGCATCCTACAAAATGATGTTCTATCTGTATGAAATGTTGAATGGCATAGGAGGGTTTTTTGTAATTGTTTAGCCCAGTGTTTTGTTTTTTGTTTTTTGTTTTTTAGCTGCTTTTGATATTCAGGTGTAGTGACTCCTATTTTGTACATGCTTGCTGTTAAATATATCTGTGATTTCAAGAAAAAAAAAAGACAAGAAAAAAGTTATTCTGAAAGTTGGTTAGTTTGAAAAAGTAAAGTGTTTACAGGAATTTCTATGGTTCTTTGTGTTTCTTTGCCAAATTAATTATGTTCATTTTGAAAAACAAAATACAGAAGTCCTTTGCACTGTATCAGCTGATCCACACAATTACAATCACATTTGACATTTAAAACAAGGCACTTCATTTATATTGTCAGTTCCACAAGCACCCATGATGTTCCTGCTGTGCTTCTGCTGACTGCTTGCTGTGCTTGTTGTCAACACTTGGATTTCTGCAGAGATGAACATTTTGCTTATTACATGTCGTAGAAACTGTCATTTGTGGTGCCTTCAGCTCTCTCTTGTTTTCAGGACGTCTTGCTTTGAGTCTGTTGTAGACCATTCCAAGGTACGGGAAGTTATTTTGGGTACCTTGGTAAATGAAAGGCCTGCTGTTACAGCTCTCTCTGGCAAATAAACGTTCCCGCCTACCGTCTGGAGAAGGATCTGTCAAAGCAGAGAACCGTGGTCTTGCGAATTCTGCTGCTGTTACTGCCACTGTTGCTGTGACACCCACTAAAAGTGAGAGTCCAAACTTTTAAAAGT
Source organism: Lates japonicus (assembly GCA_033238685.1). Taxonomy (NCBI): domain Eukaryota; kingdom Metazoa; phylum Chordata; class Actinopteri; family Centropomidae; genus Lates; species Lates japonicus. Next base: position 1,217,352 of record BRZM01000055.1, on the reverse strand, counting down.
TCAACCATGAGAGCTGCCATAATATCCAGACATTACATGGTCAAACATTCAAGCTGTGGAAAATTGTTTTTTCCACCACCCTGCTGCCTTTCCAGCTACTTTTGTCACCAGAATCCGTAAGGATTCTGATGTCATTCTGCAAATGATGTCGAGTCACCATTAATGCTGAAATCTGCAGTCCCAGCTGCCCAAACCCAAGTCCAATGCCTCCACCTACGCTTAGTATTAACATTTAATAGTTGTGCTATTGTTGGCATGCTGCAAGCTTATCTATTTTTAGCCAAGTGCACTTTTGACTAAATCTAAATCATTAATAAGATGTTGGCTTCGTTTCAATTCAACTTACGTCTCTAAACTCAGTGTGTATTTTGGCCTTTGCAAGGATATACTGACACACCACTTGTTGTCACCTCAGTGAAAAGCACATGCATTAGGATTGCAGAACCCTGAGAAGTCCTGATAGCTTGTCTGTTTAAGGTGCATAGCATTTTACTGTGGAGGCTTTGGCCCAAATCTGGCCAATGACCTTTATGACATGTCACCTTGCACTACAGGCTAAAAGGCACAATGAAAAATTGAATGCCTTTTACTGTGCCTCTAAAGATAACTGTATACCCAGTGGTTTTTAACCATGATAATAAGATTGTTCTATATTTGACAATGTCTGTCAGTTGGTCAGTCTGTCATTTTTGTCCAGATTGATATATGTTGACATACGGTACGCTAAACAGACGACAGGTGATATATTCAAGATCACTGGAGGATGAATTCTAATGACTTAATTGTTCCACTTACTTTTGATCTAGTGCGATTGTCACTGTCACAGGTTTACATTTTTAATTTGCCATTATTGATTGCTTGCCAAGCTTCAAGAAGACAGGTCTTACATAATATGACCCGTACTGTGGCCAAACACCAGAGAGAGGCAAGAGTAGACAAATAAGAGAGGATACCAGTAGTACATTTGTTGTGACACCATTTACAAGTCAAGTGGAGTTTTTAACTATCTAGTAAAATATCTCAACAACAGTGGTTTTCAATGGTTTTCAAATGATGATGATAACTTTGGTGATCCCCTGACTTTTCCTCTAGTAGCATCAGTAGGTTGACACTTCTGGTTCAGAGTGAAGTATCTGATCTGTTGGATGGATTGCTATGGAATATGGTTAAAATGTTCAAGTTTCCCACAGCATGAAACCTATGATAAGTAATATGATAAGCACTGTCCGATATCTTGGTTCATGAGCAATTTTCTGCTAAACTAACAACTAACATACTTCCTATTAGCCTCAGCTGTGCTGTGTTTGGTGCTCATCGGCAAATGTTAGCATGTTAACTAGCCAAGCTAAGATGGCAATCATGAAGTTTAACTCTAACATTTTCACTGTGAAGATATAAGGTACAGTGGTGCTTTGAGCTAAATGTTAAGATTAACCCCAGTATGGCTGTGTCTTGTTACCACGGGGCCAATCAGTGCAATCAAACACACCACCAAGCACAATTGTGGTTATATCATCCATGCTGGTTAATTTAAGATGTCAATCATGAACAAAGCTCAACCACCAAACACTGCTGCTGGTATGGTGGTTGAATTCACAGTCAAGAACAAGCACAAAGAACCAAAACACAACATGAAATGATGATTCACAGTGCTGAAACAAGGTGGTGGATATAAACCGTGTCACATTCATTCCTGCCTGCCACACTGCTCCTGACTGCTTGTTGTTTACTCCCCCCTCCTCTTCTGTTTGGTTCCTTATCAGTCAATATCTACCATATGTTTCTGTAGGCCTGTCTCTTGAAATTATGTATTTTTCATATCTCAGTGATTAATGTCTGCTGCTTCTCTTCTGCATATCCCTGGGGGTTTGATTGCTCTCCCTGCCGATTCTTTAGTGTGCTGCCTAAGCTGTGTATATGGAAATGGTGCCACCAAAAACAACTGTAAAACTGATTAATTTAACTTCATGAGAGCATTTCTGTGGGGGAAAAAATGTACCTGTGTGATATATTGTGTATGCTGTGTGCATGTTTGTCTGTGCATAGGTACAGTAAAACAAAAGCCATTTAAATAAGACCTTAGAGTATACCATATTATTTTTTCTATTATTTCTTGAGGTAAGTAAACAGGGAGAAAGCATCAGGAAAACAAGGGAAGAGAAGGTCCTGGTAAGACTCTTTTTTTTCAACAACAGGCTGGAACCTATCCCGTCCAACACTGGATGAGAGGCAGGGTACACCATGGACAGATTGCCAGTTAGTTTCTGTCCATTTGTTCCAGAATTTTCACTTTGAATAGCAGCACTATGGGCAGCTACTTTTCAACAACAGGAAGACTATGGTCACTGTACTGTATGCAGATGCATGTAAGTAATATACAAGGGTTTGGGGAAAATGGATTTAACAAGAGAAGCAGTTTAAAGCATCACAGGCTAATGTCTGATTTCTTGGGAACATGAAAGTGCTAATTTCATAGCAATTCATAGCACCTAATACTTTCTGGGATATTTCAGACTAATCTAAAGTGGCAGATCAACCAACCTTACCAAAAGTCACATCATTGTCATGGCTAAAAACTTAAACGGTTTTCACTCAGGTGACAGATTCTCAGTCATCCAGGTCATGGTTATCCAGGAAAAGTTGAATCGAAGGCCCTCGATTCAATACAAAGTTGATAGAGTCACAAAGTTGTTGGGGTTTTAGAGAGTTTAGAAGAGCTTATGAGTTGCACATAAGTAGTGTTTGCTGATTGTAGCAAGTACTGCAGTTACAGTCATCCACCTCATATGGAAAGAAAATGCTTGGTGAACTGTTTTCACGATCAGCACAAAATGTGATTGAGGCAGCTTTTTCTTTTCCCTCTCTTTGGTGAAAAAGTAGAGTGTTGTTGACGTAGCCTATGAGAGCTAAGTCCAACATCCAAATCTAAAATAAGATCTTTCAAATTTGAGAACTTGAGATCAAGTTTTGGATTTGACCACTGCTGCCCCACCTTTTCTGGATGTTCTCCCATCACTGGAAAGCTTTCCAGCCCCTATAGCTGCTCTATCTCCCCTGTGACAGCAGCAGGAGTGGCTGCAGTAATCCAGTTAGAGGAAACTCGCTCACTCTAAATACCAGCCACAGAGATTATTCCTCTGGGTAAAATGGCACTGTGTGCATTTGTGTGTGTCTGTGTGTGTGTGAGTGTGTGTTATGGCATGTGTGTCCAGGTCCCGAGGGAACACACAATGTAATCACAGGAGGCGATTACTTGGTAGCAGTCAGGTGTGTGTAGGTGTGTGTGTGCAAGTCCTATGAGAGCAACACAATGTAATCACAGGAGACTGTTACTCAGTGGCTGTGAGGTTTGTATATATGCGTGTGTGTGTGTGTGTGCATGTGTTATTTGGTTGTAGTGATAAGAATACATGCGCAAAGATAAAATTATGTCTCTGCAGGTCAGAGAGGCGACAGCCTTACACACAACACACACACACACACACACACACACACACACACACACACACATAGACAATCTATCTTCATCAGTACTTTGTGTCCAAAGTACAATTCTGTTTGCAGTTGGGACAAAAACTTTTTCTTTGAACATCAACACAATTTTCACCAAAATGACTCTGAATGAGTCTATCTGAGTCCCAGTAACATAAGATGTGTGCATGTAGATCAAAAGTGACAAAGCTCTTTTGTTTGTCACCAAGAAAGGTTTGGGTGGATTATTATAGTTCACAACATTTTCATATAGATGGAGTTTGGATAACACAATAGTGTTTGAACCAGTTGCAAATAACCATTCATCAAAGCCCTCCATGGACAATGATTGGCAAATCACAGCTTACCAACCAATGTACAATGAATAATTTTATTTTTCATGTACAATAACTTTGACTTGACAGAGATTCATGTATTTTCTCCAAAATAACAAAATGATAGGGAGGCGATGTGGTTGTGTGATACAGAAAACTGACCTTGGATAAACTCCAAATAACTCAATCCTATTTCTGCTGAGTTCTTGAGAGAAAGCCTCTGTCACCACCCACAACCTCAAATACACTGTTGTCATGTGTCATTATATGTCACAGTTTTCATCTTGTATAGTTTTAGTTTCAAACTGTTCCATTTGATATATCCAAATCATCCTCAAGTTTTTTAAACAAGATTCATTGTACAAAATTGCCATAACTGTAATCTATAATGAACCTTTTATTGTATTTTGTATTGTGTGAGTAGTATCAGTGTTCTTAATTTCCTCAGTTGTCCTGTTGTTTTTTTATTGTGTTTGTGAGTGCTGTTTTTATGATGCCTTGCTGAAAAAAAATAATTTCACAATTTCCTAGTTAGCAGGAAAAATAAATGCTGACCCATAGTTGCAGCCCATTGCAGTCAGTATGGTGTATGCTGGACATATGTTGCAGATTCGGTTTGTCAAGCACATTTCTTAAAGTAACACATTGTAACTTCTGCTGACCAAGTGGCCTCTGTAGCTAAGAGTGGTGATTCATTCTCTTGGGCTCCAGGTCTGGGCAGTTAAGCAGTGTTGATGTATAGAAAACCAAAGCTATCAATCTCTTCACCAAAGCTCTGACTGCGCATTCCCTTTCACTGAGCAATGTATATTCCCCAAAACTCCAAACTTTATTTAGAATTATTTTCAGTTTCCTCGTGGCAAATCTGAGATCAGTGCTGGTTTTGTCCCCTTTACAAGTCAGTGTAACAATCAAAATCATTTTTGAAACTGTTATTTTAAGGTAAAATAGTTTAAAACTAGGTCTCCTATCTAGTTGAAATGTTCCCTTTTTCAAAATGACCTATGGCCAGAGAAAAATGAAAAAGAAGGCTGTAGATTTCCTTGATGCTCTAAAGCTGAATATCCTACAACTGCCAGAAATCAATGTGAAAGTGCCTTCCAGACCTCTCTCAGGCCACTCTTATTTACCATATGAGCTTCCACTGCTGGTGCATTTATAGGAGGCAAGAAGAAAATGTATTTCCCAGACTAGCAGCCATTGTAACAGAGACAAATTGGCACTGGTAAGCATTACACCTCTTTATAAAGAATTAGATTTCCAAAAAGTTTTCTTACTTGTGGAGTCCAGTCTGTACCAGTGTTTAAGGATGACAAAAAAGAGAGAGTTAATATGCCTTACAGTGCTTCTCTGCCCAGTTTCACCAACACGTACACAGTTAGACTATGCTTGCATTCTGAAATGCTCATGCTATGAACTCAACTCATTCAAGACATTCTGGATGGGCACATTTCCAAAATGATTAACATTAAAGAAAATAATAGCCACTCTTTATACCCTTATTCTCCATTCTGTTCTCTTATTAGAGTGGTATCTATTTTGAAAGATGGATTACCTCCTTCCTCGATCCAAGTATATAAGTATACTACAAACTTTTATGGAATAGAATGTACAAGCAAAAAGGCACAGAAGTTCAAGTTAATTGTAAAATCATGCAACTTTGTTATTCTCTGTTTGATAACTTTGTGCTATAAATTCCATAATGTAGTTCTGTATTGTTGTAGTTTATGACAGGTTAGCAGAAAGCTGTAAAATGCTAATAGTTTTCCCCTGCTCACATCCATAATAATTTGTCACATCATCTCCAGAAATGCTACAAGTTCACAGCGTGGTGCAAAATATTCACTGTTCACTCCTCCCACCTCCAGAGCACTACCTAGCAACACCTGAAATTCAGTGTTTTTCTTCCTTCAGAGTGAGTGTTGTTTTCAGTTAGCACAATTCAAAGCCATGAAACGTGACATTATAAAACGTGGTTTTCAGTCACATTGTCTCCTGTGTATTACTACTTTGGGGTCCTTTCTCTGAGCGAATCCGAGCGCTATTTTTGAAATCAAATCACATGAATAGCTCACCGTTGTGGCAGTGATAGATGTGTAAAAACCTCTTTGAAGCCCTTTTCTCTCTACTTCCAGCCGTCAACTTTCATCTTAACTTTAATATCTGACTTTTTTTTCCTTGTTATTTCTTTTTCTTTTCTTTATTTCCTTTTGACTTTCTGACTTTCCCTCTCTTTCTGTCTTTAATTTTCTTTCTATTTTTCTTTCTCTTCAGCTTTATTCTTCATTATCCATGCACATTTCAGAAGTCCAATACAGATAGGCACACAGCCATACCTTCATCATAAATGCTGAGAATTTTCCTCCTTTATAAAATCAGACCAGCATCATATATCCGCCCCCCCTCAGATGCACCAACTAAGAACTTAGCTCAAAGCTAAGGACAACCATTGACTCGGTTGCGCCACAAAAAGTAATGAAAGTCACAAATAAACAAAGAGCCTCAGTGAAAAAAAGGAGATTGCACATCTTAAAAAGATTAGCTACAGGGCAAGACACAAGTGGAAGAGAACAAAGCAGCAGCTGCATTATGACATTTTAAAGGACAGCCTTGCAAATTTCAGTATTAGAGCATTAGAGCTTCCAGGCAAACATACTTCACCTCACTAGGGTGGCTTTGCTTATAACAGTGTGTCTGTGGGTGGGTCTTTTTTCTAATGAATCTTCAGTCCATATTTTAAACACTTCTTCAAGGGAGTTGTTGAGTTCCTGGCCACATTGTGACAACTCAAGAGCCATGTACACCACCTCCCTTGGTATAGTAGAGAAAATCGGTGTGATGTGTTCATTTTTGGTTGACATACTGATTTTCCTCTCACTGCGTGAATGGGTTCTCAAAAACAGAAATGTTTTTTTATAAGGGTGTAATCAGTAGGTGACTAGTTAGTATTTGCTCTAATGACAGAACTCTAAGGTACCTCCAGGTACACAACTGATCATAAATCCAATGTTGTGTTAGCAGTGGAAGAGCACCAGGACTATACACAGCACATGAAATTCAGGCACATGCAGTTTGACGGTGTCTCGTGCCAAGTCCAGACCTTGGTTTATCAAAGCAGTAAAATAACAGCTGTAAATAACAACAATAAAAATGTCTGCATTCCATTTACGTGAGACATTTTCAAGCTATGTGGACACGGAGGTTTGGTAAAAATTGAGAACTCTGAGGAGCTGCTCCCTACAGCTCGGGAGAATGCTGGTTTGCTGTGAGGAGAAAGCCACGCAGAGTAGGAACGCTCCAAATGTTTTCTTGTCATGATTCCATGTCAGCTCAAGTCCATGCAGCCGCCTGTGTGGAAAGCTTTAAGTTAAAACAAAAAAAAAAAAAAAGTGAAACAATTTCAACAAGCTGTTTTTGTTTGTTTTTTTAGCCACTGACAGATTCACACAAAAGGTACACACTGATGTAATAATTCATACAACCTGGGACTTGAGCCTGGAGTGAAAAATATTCATACAAAACTAACATTGTGTATCACATGTACACTTGACAGAACAAATATGTTTCTATTTTCATCAGTTCATGTGTCTGCAAAGGCTGCTACTCTCATAACAGCTTACGTCATGGAATCTAAAGCATATTTTTAAGCTTCAAACTAATTTTTCTCAATTTTGCGTACCCAAAGACAGTGATTGAGCATTGACCTTTGAGCTCTGCCAAAACACAAGTGACCTACATTCAATACTGTGTCTGAACGCAACCTGTGTAGACACAGATAGAGGACTGAAGCTGCTACTGCTCTGCTGACACGCTGCTTATACTTTGTGGTCTGTGAAGACATGGTGTCAAAGCTCATATGAACATAAAGCTTTCCCCTAACTAACCAGGGTACTAACCTCAGACTAACAATATCAGAATATCTGAGATGGTTGTGTGTGAAAAGACCAAGCTGACAGCTGTTGGCATTTGGATGCTACAACTGCCCATAGACAACTATTACACCACATTTAAAGGTCATTTTGCACATTCCAAAACACTGAAACACTAAAGGATGCTAGAAGTTCTGGTTTATCTGGCACCTAAGTCTGTATAGCTTTAACTGTCTACTGTCAGAATGAATAAAGCAAGAAAGCTCCACTTTAAAGATGTGGTCAGGTACAGCATCACAAATAAAGAGTGTGCCGAGCATATCAAAAACAGAACACAACACGGTTTACGAGGTTGGCGTGTAGGAGTGTACTGAAGTTGGAGGTGGGGACATATGAAAAATATATGAATTACTGACATAATCAATATTTATGTAAAAGATGAAAAGAGAAGATACAGAGAATATACAAAAAGAAGAGTACTGTAGAGGAGTGAGAGTTGAGTTTGGCAGTTTATTAGATGCCAGATGTTCCATCACAGTAATCAAGATCTTTTCAAAACAAATCAGCACAACTCTGACGCAAAGCCTACAATAGTGTGCGTTACATCACCACCACAGTTGTTTATGGTATATCAAATTATGAGTGGCGTGCGGTATAATCACATTCTTGGAAAATAATAATTTCACAAAACTTTATTAGATTAGATGGGTTTGTACTTTTTCTTACGTGCAGTGTTATATAACCCAAGTATTACATTTACCTACCTATGTAATTTAACATTAATGTATTATGTTGTGTGAATTATGCTCAAAGTATGATTTGATAAACAGTAGATGTTACATAAAACTGAAAACAAAACAAAGATGTAAGACTTACTTTAACTTAAATCTGTCCGACTATCCAACTATACTCATACAAATATATAGATTTTTTAAATCCTTGGTAATGTGGTCACTATTTCTTCACTGTACACTGTTATCAGAGATCGTCTGCTGAAATTTCATAAAATTGTTTACGCTAAAACCCTGTGGACCATGGACTTTAGAGAATAAAATCTCAAACATTTATACAGCAGATTTGAACCACTTGTGTATTTTCCAAAAGAGACTTTGAGCTTTGTGTGTCCTTGGTTTTTTCAGCCAAAATAGCACAGGATAATTTCCTCTGTGGGCTTTCAAAAGCAGGTCTTATATCTCTTTGTCAATCTCTTTTATTTTCTGTCTGTATTCAGCAAGGTTTCTCTGCCTAGTGATAACTGGGGACTGTATGTCCTTCTCTTTGAAACATTCAGTTGTACACAGGCATGAATCTCTCTTGCCTGTTGTTTCCACTGATTTCTGTTAATCAGTGTTACAGAAAACACAATACCTACATTAAATGAAGACTGTTGTAAACACCTATTACACTTTACAGACCAACCAAATTTTTCAGCTTTGACCTACTGTACTTAGTGTAGTTGTACATGCACATATTTTTCCTTTGTAATTATCTACATTGCTCACTTTCAGTTTTGTGAAATACTTTATATCATCTGACTTATTCTTGTCCTTTTGAGTCTATTGTATCCATCCAACCATCCATGCACTATTCTTAAGGGTTGCGGGGGGCCGCAGCCAATCTGACAGCTGACAGTGGGAGAGAGACAGGGAATTTTGTATGGAAGATAAAGCCACCATCTGACATACAAGGGTCTGAGGGACAAAACACACAATGCTCGAAAGTAAAGGATTCCACTTGACCTGTGTCTCTTGGCCCACATGACAATAAAGCCTCCAAGCTCCAACAAACCAGCAAAGCATGGAAGATGGATTGGTGTGGGGAGATATTTGGTTTATTTCAAAGCAATTCGCTGCCAATTCACAGGTATCCAGAGGAAGAGCCATGCTGACCATCAGATGGCAAGCTGAGAAATTCCCATCGGAGCAAGAAAATCACACTCCCACATTTACTCTTGATTGCCCTCGCTCATCCCATGCGAAAGCAACTGTACACTACACACACTACACTAACTACACACACACACACACACACACACAATCTGCTCTTGTTCATCTTGGTGCACCACAGCCCCTGAAGGTATCCAAGAAACACACACGCACACTCCCTCCACCTACACTATCTCCTGTGGTTCCAGACTGTGGAGGAGACTGTCTGACAAGGTGCCAAGTAGAGTTCACTTGTCTCAAATCTAATGGGTTGTTGGAGGTGGCAAGGGCTCTGCAGCGATTGGTCAGTCATCTGCGCATGACTGCTAACATTAGCAGGACCTGAACAAGTGTCACGCCCGCTACAACATCTGTAACTACATAGTCAAACAAGTCACACTAAAGTTTGTCTTCCACTTTTAAATATATATGCTATTTGTTCAGATAGGCCACACTTAGTCAACTTACCTGAGGTAGACCAATAAGCATGTAGCATGAAATAAAATGAATAAAATAGGAACAATAGCAAACTCAGGATCAAAAATCCAAGTTCTGCCTCCTGTTAATCCATCAGAAGTACTAATGGCCACTTCACCAGTGCTTTAAAAAAACCTAAATGTTTGCACTTGTGTGAACATGTTGTTACAGATACTACTGAGGAGACTCAATATGATTTGATAGGTCTAAGTATAATTATGCACATTGTAAAATAATCTAATAGCCAAAGCAGTGCGTTGCCAGGTGACATTGCTTTGTATTGCAGCAAACACAGACCTTGTTCACAGAATACATTTTGGCATGTAATAGCAATAATAACACAGCTGTAATTAATAATATTTCACCTGTACAATACCTGTTCTTTTCCTGCCATGACAAGTCAAAATATATGCTGGGCTTATTTCATGAACACTGTGGTGTTATTAAAAAGAATGAAGAGGCAGATATGTTATTTTCTTGCAGGCAGTGCAAATGTCTTAACACTGGCTTAAACTCACTGTGAAAGTGATTATACAGATACAAAATTAATCTATATGTAAGGCTGTACTTGCAACACAATGGTACTTTGAGTGGGATACTAATGCATGCAGATGTTGTTAGCATGCTAACATTTTCTAATTAACACTAAACGCAATTTGCAGCTGAAATTTTGACATTGACTTTTAAACTGGTGGTGACTGATGTTGATGATAAGTCAAGGAATCACTAAGTCATTAAGATTCATCCTCTGGGGAACATGTTTGTATCAGATTTCATGTCAATAGTTGCTGAGACAGAGAGACCAACACTGCCATCCCTAAAGCCCTGCTGTTTTTTTTTTGCACATTTGTATTTGGCCTCTAATGAAATTTCTGCTTTTATTTGCTTTGCAAAATCTTCCTCTAGAGTCTCCAAACTGCTTTCACTTGGCTATAGCAAGTGCTCTACCTTCCTCTCCCCAATCGATCCCTGTGGTTATAAATGTACCTCCTGTTTGGCCAGGCTGATACACAGCTGCTCACACCTGCACTGAATTTTCTCACTGCTGAGGAATCTACCTTTACTGTCAGGCTTGAGTTTATTTCACAGCACTGTGTCACTAAGAAGTGATCACCCATTGTCTGCAGTCATTTTGAGGATCACTCAGAGCAGTTACAGAGGCACGGTTGTTTAATATCTGCTCTCGACAGCCATGTGTACTTGTCCTGTGTCCACATGATCGGGCCAAATGATGACTGTTATCACGCTCACTGTTGGAGATTCACTAGATATGACACTACCGTGTGAAAGTCCAACAGTCCACTAGATTACTCAGTGTCACTTCCACATCCTGGAGATAGGAAGACATGCCACATGCTTAACCCTAGAACACTAACGTAGGGCGATTTTCACCCATGTGATTGTGGTCACATGATTTTCATTGTGTTGCCGCTGTCTGAGTTGCGTGGATCCTTGGGTAGCTTCAGGATGCTCACTGATGTTATTGAAGGTAGGCGTGTTTCCCTGCTCCCATTCCTGTTTTTTTCTGCTGGCATGTTTGGGTGATTTTCACCCAGCGTTAATGATTGAGAGTAGAATATTTTTCGGGTGGATTTTCCCCAACATTAGTGTTTGTGTATTAAATCGAGGGTAACAACTTTCAGGCCTGTCATATTTATTACCCCATATCATGCACAGCTATCATCCTGTCATAGGCTTGGTGACTCTGGCATGCCAACAAATGAGTAAAACTAAAAGTTCCTTTACGTTGGCAATAATTAGCTATGCAGATTTCTTCTTTGATACTAGAGCTAAGTTATCTAGCTAGCTACAGGTGAAGTTGTAGTGATATAAACATTACTTGAAACAGCTAACTTTAGTTCTGTGTATGAATAAATATCACTTAGTGATCATTTCCAAGGGAATTCATATGGTTAAAAAAAAATTACATATATATATATACATATATATATATATATGTAAATTTTTTTCTATTTTATGAGATGTTGTATGGAAATGAAAGAAAAGTACTTTAATTTGCCATGTATTGTTGTACTTTGATATATTTTGATGAGAAGTATTTTATTTTGGGTATGTTACATCGGGTAAAATATAAAAGACATTAGTGATGGTGTTACAAAAGTGAACATTAGTGTTCTAGGGTTAATTTAAGTGACTCCGTTTCTTTGCCTTCCTTTCCCTTCGTGTTTTTTGTTCCCCCACACATTATGACTTTTGTCCACTATGATTTTCACCATTTTGTTCAACAGCGTGTCTGAGAAATGATTCTGAGATTTGAGGATGCCAGAAATGTACACATCTTGTTTGATGTGAGAATATTTTAGGAAGTTTCTATTACAGTACAGTATATTAATGAGTCTGTTCATGATAAATATTTAAATGTCAACAGTTTTTGTAGGATCTAACTTCTATAATTACAAAGTACAACACAGGCTGGTGAAATTATTGAATGTATTTGGTAATAATCCAAAGTATTGGATAAATTAAAACTTTGACCTGATGACAGTAGATAAAATGTTGTGAGATCAACAAAATAATTTGATTTATCTACAAGGGACCTTAACAATTTGTGGCACATTTCCATCAAACAGTTATCAAAATCTGTCAATTAAGAACTGTCAACCTCAGTAGAGCAAAAGTTGAGGGATCACAAAAGTTCAGTTCTGTGGGGACCATGAATGTACAAAATGTTGTGACATCCCTGTATATGTCGTGCTATTTCTCTGAATAAGTAAAAGTAAAACCTTACCCAGCTGGCAGCATAAAGGAAAAGTCAGAGCATCACCAAAGGAATTAGAATGTATCTTCTGAGGACCCTGAATATCTGTAAAACATCAGCTGTTGTCAGGATATTTCACTCTAAACCACAATGTCAACTACATGGCGGCTGTTACGGCTGTATGTTTTGTAGTGCTCTGTTTGTTCCTTTTCCCCTCCTGTCTTATCAGTAGCTCCACCTGGGGTACCTGATCAGCCATCAATGAGCTGCACCTGGCTTGAATGAAATGCTTAAAAGCTCCTGTGCCAGCATCAGAAGGCAGAGGCTTCTAGCTTGGGACTGCTGGACATGCTGCCTCTCAGCTTGTTGGTTTGTTTTGTTGTGTTTTGACTTTCTATCTCTAGTAGTCTTGATTTAGTCTTGGTTATTTTGTCTTTGTTTTAATAAATCCTATGGATTTGGCTGTTCTTAAGGTGTTTTCTGTGATTAGTTTGGGTCAATGACGGAGTGATGTGTGCCCCATAGGGCCACCCAAGGGTGGGGCTTAACAGTGGCACTAAAGGAAAAAGTTGGAGGATCATGAAACTCTGGAAACCATGGATATAAGCGCCAAATGTAACATTAATCCATCCAACAGAAGCTGAGATATTTCAGTCCAGACTAAAGTTGCTATCCATATGGCCACACTGCTAGCATGGCTTGGTACCAGCACAGGTGAGAAAATTTTTAATTATATGTGGATTTTTCATTTTTGAACATGTAATGTATAAATTATAAAGTATCAAGTGCTATGCTCACCACCTTTCGTTGTCTAGTATTATTACAGATATTTAATTTAGTATCACTTGGGTGCCACACATATGTAGCCTGTAACCGACTATACTATTATATTATTTACTCTCTTTGAATGGAACATAGAAGTAACAGTGATTTATTACAAAGAACCCGGTGAAGGTATTAAACTGCCTTCCACAGAGATATGACTTGTGACGGATTTGACAAATCTGCATTGTGACACAGGTGATATTATCCTCATCTCTGCATCAGTGTTAGTGCGTTCTGTAATCCTTTTCCTTGTCTATCATCTTCCTCCCTGCTGGATCTGTTTGAATTTTCCTCCCACTGTTCACTTTGACTTTGGTTTATTCCAAAACTCACTGCCAATTATCAGAGATACCGTCAGAAAATAACACGGGAGTTATTTGCTTTGCAGAAAATGAGCAGCAAAAATTCTCACTGATATGTGACGGGTAGGGACTGATGAAGATAATTATCACTGACTGGAGGGGCAAGGATGGCAGAGCAAGCACTATAATTGCATTTGTCAGGGTTTAAGTACAATAAATATTATGGCTAACATTCAGTTACTATGAACTACGGATGTATATGACTGAGTAAGAGGGGTGGTGGGAGGAGGAGTTTCAGATATTGATAAGTGACGGGGCAAAGCCTGAGGCAAGGAAGCAAGAGGAAATGAGTAAGACTTGCAATGAGGGAAATACATTTATGAAATAAGAAGAGACATAGGGAAAGATAAAATTAGCCTGAGAGGGAGAGGAAGAATAATAAAGTAGTAATAATGTAAGATAAGCAATGTAAGTGAAAGGTGTCTATTGCTCTCTGTGAAATATTATAAAATGTCCTATATATTAAGAGTCAGACAAGCTGATTTCCAGCAGGTCTGCCAACAGTTTTTTTTTTTTTTTTTTTTTCCATTTTTCACAATTTTAAATGAAACAGTCTGGTGTGTTTTCAAATGAAAATAGGTAGAAAGAATATATGTTGTTGAGTAGTTTCAGTTTTTTTTTTAACTAATGTCTGTTGGTAGCTTGCAAAAGGTCAAATGAACACAGCAGTGACACAAGCTCTGTCAACTCGTCCATCCTGCTGAGCTAACAAAAACTGCATTGTGTTCAAGCACATCATTTCTTGTGGTAGAAACAGGGATTTAAAATGTTATTTATCCCTGTTTACAGAGCAGCTTGTATCTTCCCACTTTCTTACTTGACCACTGCTGTCCGCTACAGTAAAAGCTTGCCCTTTTGGTGTAACACAAAGTGCATTGCACATACAGACATATTGCATCATTTGACATGTGTCGATTGCGTTATTTTTGACAGCACTCAAAGCCCAATACATAATCACTGTAGTTATGTGCTCTGAACAGAAAGAAAACAGTCTTACACCTGTGTAGACAGCTGGATTGATTACAATAGGAGCAAGAGACGACTGACAAAAAAGCATCTGCAATGCTGTCTGTTACAGTTTTCACTCTTTTATCTTTGTTTTTAGCTTTTACAAACTCCTGAGGGAAATATCTGATTTTGTAGCTGCTAAATGTGCCATTATGCTCAGCAGCTCATCTCCCACTTTGTCTACTGTTTGGTGCTGAACAGGTGGTGGACAGTGGAATATTAGACTGAAAACAGCTGCCTGCTGCGGCTGACGGCAACGCTATGAGAGCAGTGAGAGTGAGTAAAAACAGTAAAGTTGCAACCGGAAAGCTAAATAATGAGCTGAATGTTACTGTATAGCTCTGTTAGGCTGAGACAAGCTGCAGGTTAGAGTGATAATTCTCTAGAGGTTTATTTCCATAAGGAAACGTTCACACTGTCATTTTGTATTAACGTTGTCATTTGATACATTGTCGTAACAATATCAGTGACAACTGCTTGAAAGACTTGTCACCATTACTAACACACATATTCAATTTTAGGTTGTTTAGGTTTAATTTATAAAAAAAGAAGTTATTTTTGGTTTCTTGTAATTTTACAGTTTTTCCTAGTTATGCAGGCCTAAAAAGTCACAATCTCATATTTAAGTTGCCATAACCACAAACTTTGGCTAACCTTAAGTACCCCATAGTTGACTGCAGAAAGTGAGACTTTTTGAAATTTTAGAATTAGGCATAGAAATACATTGGCATTTAACCTATTCAGGAGAACTGTCAACCACGTTTAACATTATTTCACTCGTAAAGAGCAATGAATATAAATCAATAATGTCACTTTTCTCTAACGGCTGTTGCCTGTATTTCCTCCCAGTCACATCTATAATTATGCTGCAACAGAGCTGACCCATACTGACCGTCCACAGTGTGTGGTACATTGTAGTGAGAGACTTATGTTACAGTAACCTAAATTAATCAGCAGCTTTACCTTGTTAGTTTATCTACTTTACTGAATGGATCAGTGTTCTCATGTTAGCACTGTCTTTCAGATGTCTCTTTTGTTTCCTTGCCCTGTTTTTTTTTTTTTTGCTCACAACCATTATTCTCTAATGAACCTCCATGAAGATACTGGCTGTGGTTGCTAGGACACTGTGATGCAACTGCAAAGCCTCCATAGCGGGCTTCTCAATAAATAACATGGTGCAGCCAGCCGTCTACTGTGCTGTGTCATGTCTTTGCTGTGGCTGGTTGGAAGGAAGTGTGAACTGTCACATCCGCACGCTGCCCACTCATCCAGAGAACACCATTGTCATGTCCTATCAAATGGAAAAGGGGGATACAGACATTTTATGTAGGTGTGTCTGCGTGTGTGTCCAGTAGTGGATGGATGTGATTGAGACACTCATGTGTTCATCTTTGTCCTCATTTGTCTTACTGCTTCATGAACCGCAATCTGTCTGCATTCCTTCTTCTTGTTTCCCTGCATTCCATCTTGTGCCTTTTTTTTTGTTTGACAACATTTTGTTTGACAACATTTTTTTCCTCTGACATACCAAAACTAAATAAAAAGTAGACTTAAGCTTTGTAAAGAAAAAATGTGACAAAATGTGTAGGGTATAGGGATATACCCAGTGCAGTCTTATTCAAAGGTCTACATGTATGCTTCTACTGGGGGGCAGCTCTCTTCTGTCCAAAAGACAGCATCTTGCATTTCAGTTTTGTCTCTGCCAGTAATGTTAGCAAATGTTAGTGAAGAAGAAAAACTTATTAAAGGGGCTATTTGTAAAGCAGTCTGGATGCTACAGTGAGTTGACGTTGCAAAGTGATGAGATGGGCGGGGTTGAAGCTAGCTGGTTAGCATGCTAACTTAATTTGAAGGGAAAAAGTGATAAAACTAGAAGCAATACAAACATTGGTGCTGCATTACACCTCTTTGCAAGTAGAGGGATGAAGTTTAACACTCAACTTGCAACATTTTCTCTAGATTGGTGAGTAAACATCTGCTAACCTTTCCTATATGTAGCAATAGCAAAACTAACACATTGCTCCTCTAACATTAATGGTTGTTGAAAGGGGGACAGTTAGCTAGTGTTACTGGTTGTTGAAAGAAAAATATATTGCTAAAAAGGAGTAATATTAAATGTATCCAAAATCCAAATGAAAATTAAACAAGAAACAACAGAACAGTTGTGACAAACCACAGAATCATGCAGCACAGCACACCAATATTCAGAAAACAGCAAGCTAACGTTAACGTAACATTATTAAGAGCTGTGGCTAGCATTAACATAACTTAAAGTTGGCTGCCCCTGATGTTTGTAGGATTAATGCAGGCTATCAGCTGTCCAAATCTTCCTCTTGATATTTACTAAATTAATGCTATTGGATGTTTTAGGTTCTGAATATAACAGAGTGGTCGTTATTTATTACAGTAATGCATCGAGGCAGAAATTCAAAAACACTTCCAGTCACCCTGTATTCATGTTTGTGTTTGACCCCCAACTGTTCTCCAATTATTTGCTTTTCAAAGAGCTGAAACTTGCACGAAACCCAGCTCCTAATCTAATTCACCTTTGTGTTTGGAGGCAGCAAGCTTCTCGTTTTCCCTGCGCTCATTAGAGGAAACACTTTTCACTTAGTAAAAGTAACTTTGAGTCGATCACAGGATATTTATCCTGCTTCACCTCTGAGCCATACAGAGAATCACAGCAGGGGAGCTCAGCTCTAATGAGCCAGTTAATTCATCAGTTTGAAACATCATGCACTTTAATTGGGTCTTTGAGTTTTACTTTTCCCTTTGTCGTTCGGCCTTTCCATGTCACATGTTTGTGCGTTTGGTATGAGTTGATTTGCACCCAGCAAAGACAAACCTGACAGCAAATAAAAGATAAGTACATTTGGGACATCACAATATAACCATAGTTTCCTATTCTCATCTACTTCCACTTCATCCCCATCCATCAGATTGATTCGCTTGATTTCTTATACTTTTAACTCCAGATGCAAAACTCAAGGAAAAAATAACACAGGAATAAATTCATTTAAACAGAAATGAAATGCAACTTCTCTTCAAAACAATTTGCACTCCAGAGTCATTTCACTATTCAGTTTTGGCCCTTGGGCATAGCATTCTCTCTATGAAAAATAACCCAGGAGGAGAACTTACCGTCTCAACTCAGCTAGTCAGGCAACTCAGTGCATCCACATTAACTTCTATGACAACCGTCAAGCAGTACAAGTAAAGCGTAAAAAGAGACAGTCTTTTCCCCCAAATAAAAACTAACAACTTCAAAAGGATGATTTTATTTTCATTACACTTGTACACTTTACACTGTCTAAACACAGCTTATAAAATACAAGTCCATCAATGTCATGTCTGAATAAAGGAATACTTCATCATATTGGCAAAGTTTATGCTTATTGTTTTCCTCAAGAGCTACTGTATATGAGACAGTCAATAACACACTCATATCTGTACACTGCATTTGGAGCTTGAACCGGAAGGCAATTAGCTTAGCTTAAAGACTGGGTTAGAGTTAAACAGCTAACCTGTTTCTGTCCAAAGTTTAAAACTACACTTGTTAATTCCTCCAGGTAATTCATTTAATCCACACACAATCACTATTCAAAATAACAGTGGCTTTAGAGAAAGTTGCATTTTACCTATTTCTTGGTGAATGGCCTGCAGCATGAGTAGCTGTTGACATGCTTGTTCTTGACATTCAAGAGGTAATAAGTTGTTCAGTTCAGGGCGAAAACTAAATGAGATTGTTGCTAACTTTTTTCCTGCTAGGTTTATCAACTTTCAGAACCCTCGCTAGAGAAAATATCAAACAAACAAACAGCAAGATTTTGGGTGGACATTAACTATTTTTACAGGAAGAACCAGAACTCCAAATGTGTAGAAGGGTGTTCCTAAAGACCATCACTAATCCCACTAATTTCACTGATTGTTTTTAAACGGTTTGTTTACACTGCCTTAAAAAAAATCATGAAATTAGTATGATGCATAAAAAACCGAAGTAGATTGTAGATTTACATAAATGCCTCTGAATGTGTTGTAAAGGTTTTTTTGTTTTGTTTTTTGGAAGATGCTGATCCAAAGATGATCCCATCCAAGAACCACTGTGATGATTACTGATGTTAGGAGGATCTGAATTTCCTTGGATGGACTTTAAACTTTGATTATCCCATCTGAGCAGTTGGATAAACTTGTGCTTCTCTGATCTTCTGCATATTGTGGAGGATGAGAGGCTTTAAGACTGAAATCCTGCCTTTCAGTGGTCTGTGCGAACACCGCAGAGACTGAATCAAATCCCTGGGGTGTGTACTTTTGGCTTTTCTTTTGCTGTAATTCCTTATTATTTTATTGTTGTAAACAAGTGTACGTTACCCAGTTTAGAGGGTGACAGGATGTGATGCACTAACAGTATTCTTATATGGTCATCCTTGTCCAGCAGTCAACCTTGGCAGTTGGTCCACCATCCAACTAAATATCAAAATTATAACCTTACATTTTGAATTAATGTTACATTGGTGTTTTCTTACTTCCTAAATAATGGAGTTGTGGGAACAAATAAAACAAGAGTCATGTTTTAACTTTAAATGTTAAAAATATTCCAGACACTTGGAACATGACTACCTTCTCTCTTTTCTGGTCTCCCCACGGAGTCCATATTTAGCTGTCTGTACTGAGTTGTCTGGCACTCTAGTGCCAGTGACTGAAATAGTGCAGGTTGGTAATTTCTAGGGGATAGCATGGCTGTTTTGTATTATTATTATTATTGGCTGTCATCATGTGCCAGTAGCTGTATTGGCTCATTAGTAAGACGAGGATGACGCTTGGATGCAAAGATTAGTTAGAAGCAGGGGAATGCCAATGACAACTGGGGGTGCCACTGGCATTATTTTTAGTTTGCTGATAAACAGAAGACTTTTTGTACTAGTGTTGGGACTTCAGGGAGGTCTTCTCTAAAGATTGTTAGTTTTCTGATTTTTTTTTTTTTCCTGTATATGATAGTATACAGTACCAGGGATGTTGCAGTAACTTATCATAGACTGCTGGGATACTGTGATGCCTGAGGTCTTCTTCCACATGACTAACTGTAGGAAACTATTGACAGTGAACCTGAAGGGAGCTTGTTTGAAGGCAATTATTATTCATAATAATGTTTCAGGGTCTTGTAGGGCTGTGGCTAGACCAAGCAGAGTGGAAATAACTCCAGGGAAGCATTAACATGCTGTGTTGGATGAAATCCTAGTTTGATCTGGCAGACCAAGGACTTCATTCATTGTCATTATTGATCCGTATGGCCACTGGCTTGATGGAGTGTCTCAGTAATGATTTCATTTTCTTACTGTTTGATGGTCAGTGAAGGGGATTCTGTCAGGCAGCTGGGGTATTCAAATCTGGTTCATAAAAATCAGTCTCATGGAATGGAATCAGTTAATGATGACTGAATAACAATGATTAACCGCTCATTTTGGAGTTTTAATTGATAATTAAAATGATCAAAATATATGGATGCGCTAGTAAAATTATTAGCATTTCTACTTTGTTATAATTATAGTACAACCATATTTATAACAGTAATGATATAACAATGTAATTAAGGTAAATTGACTGCACTGGCTGGAGGAAGGCTTTGGATAATAATACAGCAAGAACTACAGTCACAACCTTTAATTTTTTTGTGAAATATAAAAGGATTTATTACACAACAAAAGTATCAAAAAATTGTCAATACTATTTGAGCACGACAAACACAAGGTGCTTGCTTGGTTGGTGAGACTGTATGCAGGTGTGTATGTGTGTGTGCATGACAAAGCAGAGGGTGTGTACCTGATTATGAGCATGAAGTGGGAGACTTAAGTTTACAACTTTGACTCTAAGCAAATCTTTCTATACTAACTTGCTACAAACACTTAAGATCCCAATGTAGAATGAGCTTCTAAACACAAAAGAAGCTCACAAAACAAAACCATCTAAGCATTTATATGTAATCATTTAGCACCTAGAAACACATAACCCATCCTTTCCACCAAAAAACCATCAAGCAGATCCAGTGGCTAGAGGTGCAAAGGGATAGTAAAAAGGAAAAGATTGCCCATATACCTTTTTTGAAATGGCTTACAGTGATAGTTAACCGTTTGTAATAGCTACTTAGTACCAGAACAAAGCTAAGTTATTTTACATTAAACGGTGGCCAGTGGCAAGGAAAGGAAATATGGTCCTTTGTTCTTTGTCCTTTGTTCTGTGCAGAAAGGTAACTCTTTAAAGGCCAGGCAGGTCACACCAGAGACAGAGGAAGAATTTATTGTGAATGTGGGTTTATTGATGAAATTTCATCATCACTGGTCACTGTTAGTGTCCAGTGGCATACTGAGAATGTTATTCAGGCAATAATTTGATAAGCATAGGATTGTGGGAAATTGAGTCCGTTTGGAGGATGTGAAGCCCCTATAACTTAGACACAAAAGTAAGGTACTACCTGATTAATGGTTACACAATCTACATTATGTAAACAAAGGCTACAAGCAGGAAACCAGTGCAGGCATGTAGTCTAGTAGTAGTGTTCAGTGGCACAGCAGGAAGAAGTGTACACTGTAGGTTAGTATGTGGAGGTCAGGGTGGTAAGACCAGCATGACTTTCATGCAGGTGACCCATGTATTAGGCATTAGGTTTAATGAAATCATTCTAATGACTTGAGACATGCTGTTTGAAATGTGCAATGCAAAGTTGCTGTTTAACTGAGCTTCAGTAATGTAACCTTGTCCAAAGTGAGCTTAGCTACTTCAGCTTTGTTTGGCCCAGGGGCAATGGTGACACACTTAGTGGTACAAAGTTCAGTCCGATTCTGTATATATATTCTGAATAGTGTCACCTTCTTCAGTTTACAGGTTTGAGTATAATTCAATAACTGACATCTTAATGTCAGCCACTATTCATGTCAGACATGGTTGTGACCTTTCATATTTTGTGTAGACACACACACACACACACGCAAACAAAAAAAGAAAAAATCTATATATATCTCACTAAAAGTTGACTTGTAAAAGTTGACTTAAATGATCAAACATAATCTCAGTTGACACAGTTTTATGACTATTTGCGCACTGTGATAAATAGGGCTGAGAATCATAGTTATCAGTCAGATTTGCTTGCTTAAATTATATAATACTGAGCAAACAGTAAATTCAGTAATTGATGCACGTGCCAAGATGAACTCTGATAAAGAAACACTGGTCACACAGAAAATAGAACCAGTGTTTTACTTGGGCAGAATACTCATCAGAATGTTAAAAAATGTGTTTGGCCTGTGTAGTTCAGTGCACACCAGTGGTCCATGAAATCAAATTAAAGTGTTAAGAATCACACATTTCTCTGAAAAAAAAAGACTCAAATAACACAAATATGTTTGCTCCATCAGGCAATCACCAAAATCTGTGTTCACAGCAGACTAATAAATAGTGCAGAGGAGATGCATGTGACTCTCAACACTACAAAATTGTAGTGTGCAACATGTGCAGCATTAAACTTGCTCACACACGCACCATGTGTCACCCCCTCTGACTCCTTGTTCCTGTCACTTAACACAGTCTAATGAAACATAACATTATGTTGTTTAATGGTACAGTGCCACAATCTGTGTAATCAGTATGATGAGTCTGTCAGATACAGACACAATCTATGTTTCCTTCCATTACACCCACACGTTCACTGTACTTTACTAAATAATCAAGGTTACTCTCCACTCTGTGGAATCTGTGAAACATCTCAAACAAGA
This sequence comes from Lates japonicus, assembly GCA_033238685.1. NCBI lineage: Eukaryota > Metazoa > Chordata > Actinopteri > Centropomidae > Lates > Lates japonicus. The sequence continues at coordinate 1,194,598 of BRZM01000055.1, read as the reverse complement.
AAAAACACTACTGGACCTTGTGCTACATCACAGATCACCCTCAAGATATTAAATTCTCAAGAAATACTAACTCAAACCAATTACACATCTGTTCATTTTTGATTACAGGCGCTCAACCGCACATAAGAGTTGCATAACCATTGATATCATGTGTTTACATATGTCATGCGACGGTGAATAATTGAGTGCATTTTAAAAGCACATGATAAATAATGATAATGACTGTACAGTGATATGGAAGCAGCTGCGATGAATATAGATAAAAAAAACATGGCACGACAAAGAGTGGAGGTTTCATAAAATAAACACCGCAACAAAAAGTACATTAATTTATTGATATCAAATAATTCTTCCGCCAAGCAAAGTAGTTCTTCAGTGACGTTTAGCAGAATGGTTGCCATACAACACACACACTGCAACACACACACATAGTCAAAAGCATGATTGGGGTGATTATTAACATTTATCTGGATATCACCAATAAATATGCAGCTGTTGAAGTAGTGTTCAGTTATGTTAGCACCCATCTTTGCCGGTACAGGGGTGTTTAACACATTTTCTCTCATCATAGTCTGAGCACCAGTAACAGTTTCCCATTGTTAACTTACCATAGACCATCAGTGTAGTTTGGAAGGAGATGAAAGGTGGTTAGGGCAGCAGCAGAGGGGTATTTTGCCAACAAAGCAACAGGACACAGTATGTTCTGTGGCTGCTCAAACATAAAAGTAGTTGTAGTTAGTTAAAGTTCATTTTTAAGTGACTCCTCAGATTATTCTAAATCCATTAGTTTTCATTTGTAAGAAAATCGGATGGGCCAGTAAAAACCATGACAGTACTGGCCTTACCACAGCCATCGAAGCCAAAGCCCCTACAGTTACAGCTGGGGGCTGTACACCGGTCAAACACATCCTCACAAATGACTACAATCTGAAAAGCAGATGCTGTGAATTAATTCTGTGAAGCTTACACTGTTCTACAACAAATGCAGTAAGGGAAGAAAGCAAATATGAACTTCATAATTCATTGCTAAAGCAATGGTGAGTTTTTTGGTTAGTTTTTTTTAAAGCATGTTGTACATGTATTGTGTCAGGAAGAAGTGAGACAATGATTAACACCCAGGAAATAAGAGTTGGAGTTGTAAAGATCTAATAGTTTGCAGGCTTATCAGATGTCAAAACACTGCACAGCATTTTATAATACTGTCAAATAGTTTTACACCTTTAAAATGCAACAACCATTTCATCTGCTCTCATGATTGTGAGGAATTATACCATTCATGTTACGCTTGTGGGTATTTACTTGACCAACCCATTGTCTTGCCAGATGATGAGGCCTTGAAGCCTTTGCAGGTTCAGCTTTTTTTTTTTTTTTTTTAAACTATTTTTTTACACAGCACAAAATGGAAATAACTCCAAGAAAGCAGTAACATGCTATGTTGGATGTGAATCAAGCCCAATGCCAACCTTCAGTCAGGCTTCCACTCCTTTGAGGAGACAAAACTGGGTGGCAGATGAAAACATCACATTTGTTTGGCGTGACAAGGAGACTATAACTGTCCTTAGAATAAATCATGAAGCAAACAGCGTGCCATATTTTCATGATGTTTTCTACATGTTTTCCCATCATTTTAGGTTTGACTGATGTACTTTTAATTACATCATCATGTTGTGTCCTCTTCTTCAGTGGTTTAATGGTACTCAAGTGGAGAATTAGCATCACAGAATTTTTTATCTAGATGCACCTAACTCCTAATATTTCTTGATATATTTTTCTTGAACTTCTGTTTAAATTTGCTTCACATTTGGATGGAAACTTAACTATTACATCAATGTGTGAGTGAAATCTTAATAGTGGCCGCATAGATATTACCTGGTTGTTATTCCTGCAAACTGCAGCACATACTGGAGAGTAAAACAAAGTATACTGTAATTTAATGATATTGCCCTTGACCATTACAGAAAGTTGTCACAGACAGCGGTTTAATCAGGCAACATCTAAACACTAGTCAGTGATAATCAGTATACAGCTAAACCCACAGAAATGACTCATCACCATGTGGTGAGGCTTGTATAATACCATTACTAGAGACATTATGCAAAGTGCAACACAGCTAAAAGTAAACACAGTAATGGCTTGCATCAGCACAGGTTACCTTCTGATGTTTTTGAACTGTAGATTATTACCATCAAGGTTAATCATGTGGCTTTCACATTATTGGAATAGACTGCGCTGACAAATTATGGATGTGCATTAGTGTTTCCTAAAAGACCAGCTGATTATCATAAAGAGAGCAAATGGGCGATGATGCTACCTCTAACCTGTGTGTATGTAAATCTGCTCTCTGTGTTTATAGTAAGAGTACAGAGGACAACATAAAATTAACAAATGTTAGTCATAAAATTCATTCATAAAAGCAAGAACACAGCTGGTATTTCAAGCTCTGCTTGGCTAAATAATGACCACTGATACAAACAAGTGTACAGCTTGATGTCACCAGTGTGCTTCCTGCTGGTGAATTGTCTTTTAGCAATTATGTTGATTCATGATTCATTTGTTGGTCAATTAAAGAAACATCCCAAAATAATCTTTGGGCTCTGCTGTCTCAGTCATCACCTTACTCTCTCCGATCCACTGTGCTCCCACACTTTGCTGTTCACAGTAGGAATTAAATGTTGTATGTAGCTCATCATTAGCCTGCTGACGTTTACTTGTTTTGCCTTTAAAAAGGTTTATCTCTTTAACCCCAAGGACGCATCCATCACCGACTTTCAGAGTCATGTTGCCTTTTCTGATCAATTTAATTTCGTTTGGAATTCTAATCAAGACAGCAGATTCCCCAAAGATAACAAATACAGTATTTTGTTTCTATTTGAATACTGAGAGCATTAAGGTTTAAATGGAACTGGAAATAATACACACTTTACCTTTTCTTAGTAAAAAATACAAACACCATCAGCACGATTAGTTTGTTTAGTCACTTTTTAAATGTAATGGTGACCAGAGAGCTGTAAAGTCATTTTGATGGTACATGTAATAGAGGGAAGTCCACACCCTGAACAGTGTGTAATGCTTCACAGCACTACGTCACACTGGGAAGATGTTAGTTCAGTAAGTCTTTCTTTACTTTATTAACCTCTTTGATTAATTCTGTGTTTGTTGCCTCACTGACTGTTTTCTGTATGTGAGCTTGTGGGGGTACGATGCTTCTAGTACCCATAACCACTCAGACTCAGAGCCAAACATAATTTAATGCACCAGCATCCTGTGATTACCACTTCTGGCTGCAGCTGCTGCTGTTGACCCTGCTCAGCAAATGTTACATAGTGTTGCTTTAACTTGGTGAATGTGTTCAAACAATGGGCAAAGCTACAAAAGTAAGACAAGACAACATGGTCACAAGAGCCTCTTACACAAGCAAGCAGAGTGAGATGTTGGGCAGGTTCACAACAGAATCTGGAGGGATTTGGAAATGTCATGTTCACCTCTGCACCCTCCTTCCTCTCTCTTTCTCTCTCTCCCTGTGAATCTTTCAATCGCCTTCTCTGTATCTCCCAGCTCCAAAATGGCCCAAACACTGACAAATGTCAATGTAAAAATCAATCAAAAGTTTCACAACCACTCGAAGATGGGTTGCTAACAAGCAGTGAATGGCTGTCATGATGCCACTCCATTCAAAAAGAGCTCATTTGAATAACAAGACCGTATGCGCAGGTCTTTTCTCTGTCGTGCGAGCAGTCAAGGCGGTTTTGTAACATCAGTATCACCAAAGGAATACCATGAATCAGTATGAGACATGGCAACGCATTAGTATGGAAATGAAAGACCTACAGTAGAGGTGTGAGTTTTATTAGTGTCACCGTCAAGATCAGGGGAATATAGCAGGTCCATCAGTGAGAAATCACGTTGCATACACATTACCGAGAGATTTACATACAGACATATTTTTTCAAAGAACTGGGGGAGAGTTTCATGCAGTGCCATTACTGCTTCAGTATATATGCCCATAAGCGCAAGATTCTGAATCAGAGGTTTTGTCATTCATCTCTTTATTATTATATCTAAAATTTGTTTGTCATTTGCTTGGCAGATTAGAGTTAAAACAACTGTAACTGACCACCATTAAGAAAACAGTGAAAAAAATTACTCCATCTCTGATATTATTTTTAGGTCATTTTCCTTCCTTATTGTGTAAACACATTACAGGCACTTGTGCTGTCTACCTTGCTACACTGTAAAGAAACAAAAGGTCACTGGTTGTAAAAACATGGTGGGTTTAGTGGAGAAAACAGGCTCCAAGTGTGGTGTAAAGAAAACACTGATTTTCTATTGATTTCACAAAGGTGCATCTATTGTTTTGTCCCTTGCATTTTCTTTCATTAAGTAAAATACACCTGGAGATGTCAGGAAGATGTTGCAGTCAAATCCCTAATGGCGAGGAGTCACAGAAGCTGCTGTTAATGGTCTTTCACACACAGCACAGGCTCTGATATGTTGTTTCTCACAGAATATGTGCCCACATAGCACTCATCAAAGTTTTTATATCCATGGGTAGATAATCCCTCAGGAGCTATAAGCCTCACATACACTAATGAACCAGTCAGACATACATGTCCTAGAAATCAAAGATAAATAAGTGATTCATGACATGATGATTATGTGAAGCCAAGAATAACCATACAGTACATTCAAAAATGCCTAAAAGCAGCCCATCCACAATCTGAATGAAAGGGTAACAAGGAGATGAGTAATAGATCTACTGGTCTACTTTAATGCACCTTCCTCAACTGCTGTACACTGAGCTTAAAGCAAGCAACAGTTTTGGAGAAAACTTTTGACACAGCACATATGCTTTGGTAATTGTTGTATATGAGCTATATAATGATAAAACACCCAGGAGGGCAGTCTGTGATGCAATTACAGCAGCTTCAAAAGTCACTTGCTGATAGTAATGTATGAGGCCATACGGCTGTAAATCACCAGCAACGCAGGGCGGAAATTCCATAAGATAATAAAGGAAATTCCATTATGTCTCAGCAACATATGGCACAGCTCCATAATACTATTCACATAATTCATTTATCCCATAAGAGCCAAACTGTAATTACTGGAATGCTGTGCAGTTATAGGTGTCAGTATACACAGCTGCAGTCACATGTATTGTCGCTTGTATGGCACAAAGGACAATGGATAATCAAGCTTAACAGATGAAGGATGGCTGATCAGGTTTCCAACATCAAATACAGAAATGACAGGATGAGAAATCACTGTGAAGCCATTTGCCATTCCCTCTGAGAATGTGCACCTACAGTACTCTGTAAAAAAAAAAAAAAAACGTCCATCGTAAATCACTTAGTCTTAAATGATGTAAAGGATGTTTCTTTTTCTGTTCCCACCTCTGTGTAATTTTGATCCCATGAAAGAACTGAAAATTTAAGTGACTTTACCAAAGTTTGATGTGTCAAACCATGTCCTAAATTCTACTCTGCACCACACAAAAGACCTGAGATTGATTGTCTCAACTAACTATCAGAAAGTGAGCAAATACTACTCTTTTAAGGAAGTGTCACTGACATGATAGAAAGCAGAGTACAGAAGAATATGAAGCACATGCACAAGTTTCTTGGAACAAAAGCTTCTGCATAACAAGTGAAGGTGTTTAATAGGAGAAAAACACCAATTTTATGTACTTTAAACTCAGTTGCATAATCTTCAAATTGACTGACAGTGTAGAATGCAGACTTCTAATGCCTAGAGTTTACTACAGCTTTAACAACTGATTAAGAATCCAGTGAAGAGCATGATCTGGAATGACAGGATCCAACGTCTTCAAACAAGAAGCTACACAAGGATTAGATTCACATGTTCCCGAATCAGATCCCTCTTTTCTTCTGTGCCTGTGTACAGCCAATGATTTAAGAAGTTATGCCGTCTTTTCATCACCTTTTAATTGTCATTGATACATTGGGGATTTCCACGTTACCATAAAGTGCCAAACTCTTGATGGGTAGGCTGTCTCTGTGTCACATGGGTGAAATTAATTTAAGTTGGCAAAGCAAATGAAGCGTGTCACACCAGAGACTGAGGGAGATGAAGAGAGAGAGATAGATTATTTAAGATGACAGGCTTTCGTGTCATATACTTTTTTCATCAAGTGAACGATCATCGACCCTCCCAACAAATCTCCCACCCTCTCTCGTACACACTCACACACATGCACACACACACAATCAACTGCCTGATTGCCTAAGCCCCTATGGTTTAAGGCCCCTACCAACCTCAATATCCATGTAAATCTGCATAAGCCCACGGTAATGAAAGAACAACATGGATATGGCACAACTCTCAAGAGCCCTGTGATATGATGTCATACTCACACACACATACACAGGGCAGAGGGAGAAATAAATAGGCAGTGCTTTACTGTACCTGATGAGCAACCTAAATCAGAGGAAAGGCAAACAAGGGGAGTACCATGAGCGGGGAGATACAATGGTGATGCACAGAAAAAGCAGTTGCTGGGGTAACCATAATCACGGGAATGCAACAGGGATGCGGGAGATGCGGGGGAATGCAGCAGAGATGCAGGAGAAATGCAGGATAGCTATAAAAGCGGGGAATCTGGGAGTGATCGGGAGAAATGCCAGGGATGGCGGTATACGGTGACTGCAGGGAATGATGCTGAGGCCATTATGCAGGGAATGCGGGAGTGATGCGGGAGGAATGCAGGGATGGCCATTATGCAGGGAATGCGGGAATGATGCGGGAGAAATGCAGGGATGGCCAGTATGCGGGGAATGATGCTGGAGAAGGCAAGGATGGCCATCATGCAGGGAATGCGGGAATGATGCGGGAGAAATGCAGGGATGGCCATTCTGCAGGGAATGCGGGAATGATACGGAAGAAATGCAGGGATGGCCATTCTGGAGGGAATGTGGGAATGATGCTGGAGAAATGCATGGAATGGTGAATGGACTGTACCTATAAAGCGCTTTTCTAGTCAGGACCACTCGCAGCGCTTCACCCTACATGTCACATTCACCCAATCACCTGATGCGAACTTAATATGAACATGGTGCTCTTCTTAACACACATGCCCCAGTGCATGCAGACATCGGGGGCAATTTTGGGTTCAACATCTTGCCCAAGGATACTTGACATGCGGACTGGAGGCGAGGCGACCACCACCTCAGTAGGTGGTGACCACTCTAACTCCTGGGCCAATGCTGCCCCATTATGCCATTATCTTGGAAATGCTGGGAGTGATGCGGGAGAAATGCTGGGAAGAGGCCATGCTGGGGGAATGCAAAGGATCTTGGGAAAATGCAATAATGTGGGAATGGCCATAATAGGAAATGCAACTGGAATGCAGGGCCTGTAATGCAGGAATGCAAAAGGTGAAGCGGGAGCATGCAAAGGGCCACAGAGAATGTTTGTGACACCACCACCACCACCAGTATGTGCAAGATATGTCCATGTAATGGTGACCCTCTGAGCTATTTCAGGCAGCCAAAGCTGGTGAATCTAGACTGCAATGAGGTAGGTGCAGGAGGAGCAGAGGCCAATTGTCGAAGAGAGGCAGAGGGATTCCTTGCATTGGAACTGAGGTGACAGTACCTATTCTAAATAAATAACCTGAATATGCTGAGATAGATTACACTTGTGAAAGAACTTTGTAATTGATGATTAAACCATGCTTAACATGGGGTGATTGCCTGACGTTAAAACATGACCCTCTCTAAGCAGGACAGAAGCAGAACTTGGAAGGTGATAGGGCATCTGTTACCTGGAGCAGAGGAATCACTGGCAATTAAGCAGGGGTGCCAGTAATGATGCTGAAAATTGAACATGAGCAGAAATCATGACCAGTATGCATAACACAAGAAGTTCCAGAGACGCTGAGCAGCAGCTAGAACTGAGGCAAAATCTGGAACCATAGCTGAAAGGACCAGCAGCCCGTAACTGGAAGGCTGGAATATGCTTTGGATAGTGGCAGGTTGCAGCACCTATCAATACACTGAGTGAAATGAATGGGAAACAGATTCTCTCTGGGACAGATGTCATATTATGCAGAAACAGAGTGTGGATGGGCACCTATGGGTGCTGAGAGAACATAATTTTTAATAAGCTGAAATTGGATTAGGAAGGCTGGGAAAAGAGGTCTTTATTAAGCATAGTTGAATCCTGGCAAGCATGGCACGACCATAGTGAGGTCTTGATACCCAGACATAATGCAGTATTTAAGAAGGAAGTATCTGGACAGGTTTGCAGGGAAATATTAGTGAAACAACATTTCTAAAAGACCCCAGGAAAATCATCGATTTAAGTGAAGAAGTCTGAAACCCTCTGTATCACTTAAATCTGGTCAATACTAATTGTTCCATAACTAGTGCAGCTGGCATTAGCTATGGAACAAGCATGTAGGATGGGCCTGGCAGTGACTCTGAGTAGATCTGAAAATAAAAGCGGGATGATGTCCAGTGATTTTATTTACCAGGCATGTGCTGTTGGTGAAGATGAAGTTATGCCTGATGACCGACCAAGCAAGGCGCCTCTGAAGAATGTGACTGTTTAAAGAGGTTTACTTGTTTATAATATTGATGGACTACTTGTCACGTAGCACAGAGTTCTTGCAATGCTGTGGCGACTCTGAATACAGGCAACTGCAGTTGGGTAATATCACAAAGGGGAAGGCATACTTGGAAAACAGGTGGCCATTACCCATCCTTCAGCCCTGGAAACCCCCCAAAAAAAAACCTGCCGATGGGACGCTTTAAAAAAAAAAATATATATATATATATATTTATTTATTTTATTTTATTTTATTTATTTTATTTTATTTATTTATTTATTTATTTAAAATAATACATGTATTATATACACTATCTTCGTGCTTCATGGCTGAAACGTATACATGCAAATTTGGGACTTAGAGACTAAATGATATCTATATAAGATAATCTGCTTGAGATTCCTCTTAGCAGCCTGCTGTGAAGACTGGGGGGAAACAAACAGAGGAGCCGATTATAATGCTTTATTTATTTTAAGTTAACTAATATTTATTTATTATTAAAGCATAGGCATAGTAGAGAAAGAAAGGAGGTTTGTTCGAAGTTTTTTTTTTTTTTTAATTAAACCCCATCCAGCTGAGGTGCTAGTGATGCAGAGGATCAGATCTACACTACATGGTTAAACTAAAGACTACTACTACTGCTTGAAGCCCAGCAAGCGTGAGATTGACTGAGAACAGGAATGATGCTACTGAAACTTTAACTTGCTTGTGGGGTTTTGTACATATACGGTGAAATGTTTGCTGCTGTGATGTGAGGCCTATCTAGCAAAGGCGCAGGACTGGGATGGCAGAGGCCAGAGAGTGGGTACAGCCTCTGGTGCGCTTACAGTAGGCTGGAAAACAAAACACGGCTGAGATGTATGGTGTGAGCTACGAACGCTGAAGCTAAGGCAGTTTAAGCTTGAAGACTGAGTCGAAGTTTGAAGTGATCTCACCGGCATGTGTAGGAGGACCTTACAGGTGATTGGCTCTAGATGGGAGTGTCAGGTTGTAATTGGATGAAAACAGAATTAGTGGGTGGGGCTTAGAGATAGCAGGAAGCAGTTGTGATTCAGCAGCCCAGTGCAGATAGACAGTCTCCCTGATTGAACTTCATAAAAAACAACATATTCAATGGTTCAAACACCAGCTTATTTGCACAAGGCCACAGCTAGGATTTTAGAAAATATCAGTCAAAACTTCCCCAGCAAAATCCTAGCCCCAAGTAAAATATGGCTAGTTGTCAAATTAAGTAAGTTAAATTTTATTATTTCACCTTATCTTCACCTTTCCTCATATTGTCCTGAAATTTTACCTGCTTATGTGATGGTTTAATTGCTGTTTTAAAGACATATCTACAATACCAGCAATGTATTTCTGTTCTTTTGTTACCTCAGTCGTATCTATAGCCCTGCACAAAGTTAAGAACTTAAGAACATTTCCTGTTCAGATAACAGAAAAATTAAAAATGCAGCTTCCAGTACAGTGTTTTGACTGAAAGTCTTTTCATTGTTGGCTCAAGTCTTTGTATCAGGAGCTATTCAACTGCTAAATGTTTACTGGTGTTAGGACCTTGACAGAATATTCCCATGTAAACTTGTTGAATGTGGTTACAACTTGAAGTTAAATATTATTTTTGACATGTATTGTCCCTCTTTGAATGCTTTGATGAACTGGCACAGACAGAGTATGCTGCAGGCAGTGACTGCATCTCATCCTATTAAAAAAAACAAAAAATGCAGTGTTTTATTCAAGTGTCAAAGCACTAATAGCCTCTTCACTCTGAATAATAAAAGAGGCAGGTAATTTTTGTGTCCTGTTCAATTTTCAAGACAGGTTGAGTCCTCCTACAAGCAGTGGTTTGATGAAAATGTCTTCTTTTTGTCTTTATGATATGAGACCTGATCCTTTTCTATTATTAAACAGAAAGTGTGATGTGAACTCATGCCGACATAAAATAGGTTTGAGTCCATGCGAAAATTACTTGAAAAGCCCCAGGTGTTATCTTTTCAGTGCATAAGTTAAATGAAATGACATTTGCCAACTTGGCCCCCCATGTTCCCATGACTCACATTTTGCAATGCAACGTCCACAGTGTGCATCAAACAAAGTGCGAGTCGGATTTTTTACAGTTCTGTAATTTTCAGCAACAGGCAGTTTGACAGTCACACCTGCTTTACAGTGATTAGCCAGATGTGCAGAGGCGTGAAAGATGGCTTTCTTCATTCTTCACCCAACTACTGTCGTCACTTTTCCAGTGACACCACAGAGGCTGTCTGAATGTGTGCGCTGTTGTGTTGCATGGATGGTACAGACCAACAAAAAAGGCAAAAGTCTCTTGGATACAGATGAGGGAGGCCAGGAGGAGGCTATGATGGCAGACTTTTCACCAGTGTAGCCACTCAGAACAGGTGTAACCTTGTTGTATTTAGATTTAGTTGGACAACACCTTATTTTCTGCATTCTGAACACTCATGATGCTGATGATGTTTTGTCTGTACAGGATGAGAACATCTTTGCCCAGAGTGAAGAATCATGTGCCCACCTTCTCAGAAACAGAATCACAAACATGATCCCACTGTTCTTTTCTTCAGCTCTACACTGTGTCCACAAATTGTGTCAAAGGTCCATTTTCTCAGTTTTCTGTTTAAACTATTTCTCTTTATTTCTCACACTGACTCACCGACAAATTCACTCATTCTGTGCAATATTATTTAAAAGTGTACAATATCAGCATTCATTTCAATCTGTTACCATGTATATAGTCCTGTTTGTAATGTTCATTTGTTTATATTTGTTATATACTGTCTTGTTTATATCTTGTTTTGTACTTTACCATATTTATGCCCTTTTCTATTTTGCTATCAAGCAATAAATCAGATGTAAGCTAAAGTATAACTAAAACATAATATTTATTACTCACAAGTTGATCAAATACGTCCAGATGTCATCCATAAGCACTGTCCAACTGATGTGAAGTTCGTGGAAATATGCAGGTAATTCTGCTTTATTTTCACCTTTGAATCTATTTGAACATAAAACCCCCTTAAGCTCATCACCTCAGATAATTTGAACACATACCTCCTGACATAAAAAGCAATTATCTAAAACCACATGAACTTAATAAGGATGTGACAAGGGCTGCCTCACGCCCCGTGGATCCATATCTCTGTTGCTCAGTCTTCCTCTCCTACAGTAAATAAACTGAACATAAGGTTGCCTGTGTACTATCATTCAGCACTTTGCCCCTGTAATATATTCAGATTCTTTACACCATTCCAAGAACTGAAATATGTTGTTAAATTGGTGTATAAATTTATGATATTAAAAGGTAATATCTTTGTTATTGTCATAGCCAGTGAGATTGTTGTGGCCATGTGCTTGGTCCTATGCTGCATCTTTTCTGAGGTGGTGATTTTTTTCCTTCTATATCAAAATAATTATAGACTATGAAGGCTTCCTTTGTGTGCGTGACAAAATAAATATAAAAATGGTGGTGGGGAGAGGAGGGATGGGGGTGTTACAGACACAAACGTGCTTATCTGTTTTTGTGTTGAGCTTTAGGCAAGAATATATCAGGCATGTACAAGTTTGCATAATAATTGTTTTAAACTGCAGAGTTCACTGCAAGTTCAAACTGTTTCAGTCTGAAAGTCACCTCCACCATCACCTCCTTCCAGTGATTCACGCTTTATTTATTAGTGTGCTCACCTTTAGCCACAAATGTGATCACACAATAACACCTGTTTCAGTAGCCATGGGTGGATTAATGAATGGGGCTACCATAAACAGGACCAGAGGCCCAGCAGGTCAGGTGGGCTGAACCAGTGCCTCAGGATATCGTAATCATGGTTTCAGTTTTTCCTGATCACCATACAGTCTGAACCTATATTTTTCAGCAATTAAGGGTCATTGCTAATAGACTCAAAAAAGCCACTAAAGTATGACCAATTCTATACCATATTTTCTTTCTAGTAATTACTATATTGCTATCTCATGCACTGGTTCCTACTATTGTATCTTTAAATGAGTTCTTGAAAGTCACATAAGGACTTTGTTGTGCTGCTCTACACTTGAGGATATGTTGAATTTTAGTGTGTATTCTATGTATGTCACTGTAATCTCAGGATTAAAGAAAAGTAGCTAATCTCAAAAGTACACTTTGTTTCCTCTATAGACGTCCCTTTTCTTGCTCCTCCTCTCCATCCATCTTTTTTTTTTTTTTTTTTGTCTTTCAAAGAGAAAACTGGGGTAATCCGCAAAGTACTTTCAGGTCGCTGAATCACAATGTTTGCCAACATAATGAGCATTCAGAATGAAAATTAGGTAAATGAAGCATGTGACCCTAAAATCTGCTGCTCAAAACTTCTATCCTTCCACTTTTTCCAGCCATCCATCTTTTCTTTCACGCCTCAGTCTTCGACTCTTCTGTCCCCCGTTCTTTTGTCTCAAAAAAACTAAAAACTAGGCTAATCTCCTGACTGTTTGGGCTGAGGCAGTTGGCCACCAGCCCCAGTTTTCATGCAAGGACACTGTCACACACACTATGTGTTAGTTCATGTAATTTTAGTACGTGTGTGTGTGTGTGTGGTAGTGCTAACTGGAATGCCCCTACAACACCAAACACATGTACTTTTGTCTGTCTCTTTGTCTTTTCTCTTCAACACACTCATGTGGATGTATTTCAGATTAGGAGGTTGGTGATCTGTGTTTATTAATTCATCCAAAAAGCTGATTGAATCCAGGTCAAATACACCATGTCTAGACTGTTGTGAAAACTCTGTAGTTACACTAGACATACTGATACATTAACCATATAGATATCTGTAGTTGTTTACCAAGTGTATCATTTTAGTATCATGTATAATATTCATTGATGCAAACACCCCCACCCACCCACCCCTCCAAGAAAAAAATCAAAAGTAAAAATGATTATTATGAGAGAAACAAAGTAAAGACCTCAACCTCCCTTCAAACAACTGTACCTTTATATCCTTCATGAATATTCCAGCCAACAGTTTCAAGTTAATGTTCCCTGATGATCTCATGATCATGATCCCTGAAGGTTCTAATTAAAATTTTAGAATCCTATAGGTTTTGTTTTTGTTTAGTTTTTCCCCTCACATTCAAAAAGTGTGCATCTGCCTCTCAGCAAACGTCTCTTAAGATCAACTCCTAATCATATCTAGCTTAAGGAAAGGAGAAATTGAGGAGAATCATTTCCTACTAAAATCACTTGTAACATGTAACAGGTCATACCAGGCCCTCAAGAGGCCTCCTGTCTCTCCAATGATAAGTCGACCCCACAAAATGTTATTAGTATGATCAGCCATAGTCCTCTACTGAGAGCCTCTCTGCAGCTCCTTTAACAGCTGGGGCTTGAATGGCCCGCTCAAAGGCAAACTGGAAAACAAGAGCATCAGTCGTTTTCTCCACCAAGACTGCACACACTTTTGAATAACTGTTCCTTGACATTCTCCCTGCTCCAAAGATTTACTCTGTGTTGTTGAAGCCAAAATCATGTAGGTTTATAGTAACTATATAATAGTTTTTGGGGCCCAGCTTCAGGCTTTGTTCACTGTCAAAGTTGTAAGAAAGTCATAAAATTCCTATCATTATTGGAGAGTGCTCCTGGATTAAAGATTGGATTTAAAAATTTTTGATGTTTTTCCTTTTTTTCATTTTAGTTAGTAAATTTGGAGTTATGAATTAATTTCTTTTATACTTTTCAAAACTCTAAATAAATGATGGTGAAGTTAGGAAGAGGACGTGAATTAGTTTCAAGTCAGCCCTCATCCCTGTCTTTACAATGGACTTCAAAGTGGATTTTGTCATTAATTTACCTGATAAAGTGAGTTTTGAGCTGCCAGTCCACTACTAGGCTCCCTGTCACTTTGTCTTAACATTAACTAGCAGTTTACAAGTTTATTTTGACAACCCGCCTGCCAGCACCATTTTGTGTTTTTTTTATGTTGCAATATAACAGGGGGTAAGAAATGATGTACCATTAAACTTCCATTAAATGCAGAGTCTCAAATAGCAGCGTGTCTCTTATAATCACAAGGGAAATGTCATGTTTTGGCAGCTAAAGCAAATGTTTGAGCTCCAGAAAATACCGAGTCAAATTTTATTTTATCTGCTTGTCATAGATACACCATGCGAGACAGCAGCTGTCTCCTGAAATAAATGCTCATTTTTGCGAAGCTTTGGATGACCTTCATTGTCAAAAGAAATAAAAGCTTGGCCGATTAATTGAAGTTATATGGTGGGTTATATGGACTGTAATAGAGATGAGCTTTTCAGTCTTGGCATAAATCAGAAAGAAAAAGGCCATCATGAACACTGTGAGCTTAATTTCACATTGTGTGTGTTGTCACACCGCAGCATGCTGTTCATTATTCAGGCTGATTCCTTGAAGGATTTGATTTTTCCAAAGCATTTAAAATCACATCAGCTGTCAGATGCATAATTTGCTTTCTCACAAATCCCTCAGAGAAACTCACACATCCCGGCATTTCACCGGAGGCCTGCTTCACTCAGCCTTCTGTTTGAAGCAGCTCTTACATGATGGATGACTGGGATCAGCAGCAGTTTGACAGTGAAGCAGCAGAGAAAAAGTAGGTGGAGGTGCTGTGGTGGACAAGTGTACATGTTTATTCAACCTTTCTATCCACCAGGAAAGTGTTTGGGAGAATTGTTTTTGCTGTCATTAGTGCATGTTATTTGGGCACGCCCAAAACCTTTCCCCTAATTTTGACCCAAATCCAAAAAGTGTTTGACCCACCCTTTGCAAACAAACAATGTGTTCTTCATTGTACATTTCATGACAACATGTGATTTGAGTTCTAAAGTTTGTGTTCATTTTGCAAGTTTTTATAAGATGTTGTTAATCCAGCAGGTCATCCTGCTGCCTTTCACTGATCTGAGTGTATTAGTGGTTTTGGCCTCCTCCTGGGGGAACGTTCATGGACAAGGACAATATCTTGTCTTATAACACAGGCTTTCTTCTGACAAGAACATTTCATTTTCTACAGAATTAAAAAATGTCACACTTGAACATTAACTTGAACTTAAATCTGCACATGGGGTGCCATGTGGACTTGAAATAAGTAGCAGCATAATATTCAACTGGAAAAACTGGAAAAATTTATCCAGTTTTTAAATTACAGTGACAGAAATGTTGTATAATAATGCTAAACTTTATAACACAATACATGCATAAATAGTTCAAATACATCCATACACACCCATACAAATGTGTTAACACCACTCAAAACTCCACAAATAAAACCAGATAACAGAAAAAAAACATATTTTTTTCCCTTCATTTCATTTTGCTTTAAACCTATTTAAGAGATAATTTTCAGCTTAGTCTCTCTTAAGATTTTATTTAGTTTTGCTTTTCTATTTGACTTATTTCTGATCCAAGTTCCTACTTTATCCTTGTTAGGGTTATTGAGATCAGTTCAACCTTCTCAGTAAATCACTGTTAGCAGTTAGTGTCATAAGTATTAGTCTGTTGTAAAACACCTTAATGGAATTACCAATTTGCCTCAAAAATAAAATAAAATACAATGAAATACAAACAAAACACAGCAGCATACAGAAGAATACTGGTTTACTCCTACTAGAGCTCAGGTGACTAAACAATACCTAAAGCGTAGGTGGCAGCGTTACAGCATTGCCATGGAAACTCCAAGCAATAAAAACACTGGCTTGGTAGTCCTGCAACAATCCTGCAACAAACCATTTGGGGTTGCCCCCCCCATTCTCAATCTGTGTATTTCCTTGGAGAGGACTAAGTGAGGTTTTGTCCTGTGTGATTGCAAAAACTGTGACCAAGCTGAAAAAGTTGTTTAATAAGGTTACCAAGGAGACTATTTTTCTCCTTTTGGCTCCTCTGCAAATGCAATGACACTTCCCATATTGCTGATGGGACTTTTCAATCAACAAGCCATGCTTTGTTGCCTGCTGACGCTCCATGCCAAGTCCCAGTATTATGAAATTGCCTCTCAGTGGTTATGGGTTTAAATTTCCTTTTACAATTTAGCGCTTTCATTAAAACGCTTGTGTTCTGAGCAGGGTATATAATAAGTGCATTAGCTCTGTGAACTTATATACATTTATAAAAAGTGTTTTCGGGAAAATGGAATGGAACACATTGGGCTGAAACAAGGGAAACAAGGAGTTAGTGCATCTTGTGCTGACTGCACACTAAAACAAGTCTGTTAAATCTTCTACACTATGTTCACTATGGGGACAGTGAGCTGTGGGGCCTTGGTAGTGCCACTGGTTTGCAGTGCTCTGACCAGTGATTAAATGCTGACAATCTGGTCTTTTTGCCTCACATTGACAACTTAAAGTTAAATTCATCACTGTCAGCATCAAAGCAGAATGACATAAGCTCGCTATCCTAATTCTTGTGATTGTATTTACCATTA
Source organism: Lates japonicus (assembly GCA_033238685.1). Classification (NCBI taxonomy): domain Eukaryota; kingdom Metazoa; phylum Chordata; class Actinopteri; family Centropomidae; genus Lates; species Lates japonicus. The sequence goes on along the minus strand of BRZM01000055.1, from coordinate 1,177,609 downwards.
ACAGACATATTGGTTTCCCTGAGCCGCAGAAGAAGACATATGCTTCTGTCAGCTGATGACATAGGCTCATTATTAAATGCCTATGGATTTATGGTCAGTTTATGACCAAGTCAATATGGCTGTAAAGGAACTCCAAGCAATGCTCTCACTGAGTTGAATCACTGAGTCTGTTGGATGTTATCCTGCTGTTCCAGAATTTATTTGGCAATAAAATCATGTAAGTACACTATATATCTGCACTGGCCCAGGAAAATGCAAAATAAGCGTCTTTGCAGTTGTCAAAACCCACATGACAGAAGTAGGATTTTATCTCAGAGTTTGCAAAACCAGAAAGACAAACTACTTTCTTTATATAAAAGCAGCGAATCATTTGTTTTGTGCTGTAGAAAGCAAGGACAGCACTTGCCCGCATATGGCAGCATAACTCTTAAATGTCGGGGAAGACCCTATAGGCACAGTGACTGGTCTGTAATTGCATCAATATGTACTCCTTTATTTATCACAATAAAATGCTCCTTTCTGTACATGGGAATAGCTGATTAGTTGTGACTTCGGAGGACATTTTTCAAGACTTAATACGGACACTTCCATCCTCCTGAATAAAAACAAGTCATAGAATGCCTACACGCAGTACTGCTATGAGGGTTTGTAGAGCCCTCTATCTTTTGCTAAACTAACATTAGCTTTGGGTTTTTATGCATCATATGGTACTACTTTAACATCCCTACAAAAATGTTTCTGAGGATACTTATTTATCCTGATGTATCTTTTACACTTTTGCCTAAGGACTTAAACTGTGCAGACAACGAAGTGACCACAAGTGGCTTATCATACTTGCTGTACACATGGTTTCATAATATTATTTTAGTGATGTTCCTACAGAGACCTTATGTGTATCTGAAGTTTGTATTGACCTTTAAAGAGCTTCGTAGAATAGTTCAATTCCTCATATAACTACTGCCTATGAAATTGCTGTTATATTTCTATATAGCTCATACTTTGCCAATGTTATAGCACCTAATCTTTATCCACCGGTAATTTTCGTTTGAGTCATTTTGTCCTTTTACAAGCTTACCAGCAAAATACTTGCTCATGTTATCTTGGACTTACCTTTCAAACTTTTGATGCTGCATAAAGTTGTCCTCCTTAACGTAGTGTCCATACCTAAACAGTCCAGGGTCCCCCTTCTTCCAGAAAGCGGAATTTGACACGACTTAGCACAAGAAATCACTTTTAGAAGTTTATTTTTCCTCTATTTGCTTCCCTTTCTCACTTCCGCTCCTGACAATTAAAACGCATTTTATCGTAACAGTGGCGGACAGTTCTTTAGTGTCATAGTAGAAATAAAAAGGTCAAATAATAATCCTTGGTGAGGCCGACGAAGTTAATGTCTAAATGTTGTCGGCGGGTCGTCTATCTATAATCTCTCACTCCTCCACCTTAGGGCTTGGGACCGGTGGGAAGCTCACCTTCAGCACACTGTGAAACTTCCAGTTGCAGCTTCCCAATAATCCTGCAGGCTTCCAGATCCCGTCTGATCCAGCATCCTGTAGGATCCACCTGAACAAGCTGAGTAGCATAGAGGACACCTACGCAACATTAAGCAGGTGGTTTTAAGTATTTGTAGCCTGATCAATTGTATCCTCACTTCATTGTATGATAACTAATCTTTGATGCTAAGCTAAACTAACCCATCTCAGCCTAGGCGTCATATTTTACTTAAGACAGTAGAGGCAGTATCAGTCTTTCTCACTAAATCACATAGAAGTAGTGAATACATTTCCCAAAATGTATAACTTTCCAATCACACAAGTGGCATAATAAAGTTATGTCACTTTTTTGAAGAAGATTGTTTTCCTGGAATTTGATAATTCTCGTTTGATAATTTTTGATAGTCTTCATAGGACAGATGTCACCATGATAAGGACACAGCCTTAACATGTAGTATGCATGCTACCATGCTTGGGCTATGAAACCCAAATTATTTAACTTTTGTGATTGATGGCGTGGTATCATCAAATTCTTATATTACTGTAGTTGTTGCCTGGGGTAAGGTTTAATTTTTAACTCATTTTAATCTAAAGTGCTAAAAAAAAGGCCTCGTATGCTGCAGGGGTCATATTAACAGTTTCTAAGATGCTTGGCTTGATTGCCAAGACACTTCAGATTAGTTCAGGTTTAGAATAACTACTACTCAACTTCAAAGTCATCATAAAAGTACAAACATTTTAGTAAAGAAACCTAGATTTTTTTTCATATTTCATCCTACATGGTCATTTAGGCCAGAATGATATTCTCTGCTCAAGTTTTGGGGATCTATCAATGCCAGCAATTATGTCAAAGCGTGCCCCATAATATCTTCTTGTTAGACATTGGTTTCAAACTAGCGCACATTAGAAACTTTGATTGTACTAGACACAGGTGAAAAAGAAGCAATATTTAAGAACTACAATGATGCTAAATCACTACTTTATACTAAAACATATTCAATGAAATGACATTGACATAATTCTAATGCAGAACAAAAGACATTATATAAAGGGTTGTAAAAGGAAGTATTGTTTCTTGGAACAGTGAAAAATGAAAATGTTGTTCCTTGAAACTGCCGAACATTCTAAAGACAGTCTGGCAATTCAGTTTCAAAAAGCATCCTAGAAATATCAGCATCACATCATTATAATATTATACATTTCCTCTGTGACATGCACTCTAATAATGATCACTAATGGCAGTCTAGCGCTGTCATTTGATGGCCTGAATAATAGCTCAGATATTTCACGACTAAAGTGCCGTGCTTCAGCTTTTTCAATAGCAATGAATGAAATTAATTCTTCATTTGTCTCTGTGCTTTGTTATATTTTGTTGAAATCGCAACACAGCCTGAAGTAACTTTTTTGCATTTGTCTCAAAGTGGGAAATGAAAAGAGGTGTGAAATATAGAGCATATGTTACACAGTGGAGAAGCAATCAGGGACTCAAATTACAAGACAAAATCCAACTAACAATTGCTCTCTCTGTCGCTGCCAGCTTGGATGTACAGCCCCTGAGCTCATGCCATCTCTGTATGAATTAAATTGTAGTGAGTATGTTTGGGATTTATGGCCCGCTAATTGACCTTAATGTGTGTGTGTGTGTGTGTGTGTGTTGTCATGTGAGAAGCCCTGCTCTGCAAAGTGGACTGCATAGATATCAGCTTTACACTTTGGCAAAGCACAGGTTGGCACAACAACACACACACAACTTATGAACATCTGCATCAAATGCTCCTTGACGCTGACAATATCATGCTGGGTGATAGTAATCTGCCATGGCACTGACATCTATTAGACCCTGAGTGGTAGGGGGCTACACTCCACGCACACACATGCCGCCTCCATATACATGAGGAACCAGGACAGACAAAGAAACGTAATCATGTAATAAACACTGTAAGATTGGTTTTTCCAGCATGATAATTTAAACGAGAAGCCATGTTACAAAATCTCATAGTGTGAAGCAGCCCAGTAGGAGGTTGGCGGATGGTTGGAAACAATAACCCACAATCCCCAAGACGCCCAGTCACACTTGACGCCTTCAGACAAAGAGCCATATGGATCCATTTTATGATGACTGAGCTGGTGTCATACCCCATCATTCAAAGTCTTGATTGCCATTCATGGATTTGTAGCATGTGTAAGCTTGTTTAATCAAAGGTGCTCATAAGTACACAGAAATCTGAAAATAATGGCAAACACATGGGTGACAAATTACGCCATAAAGTGTCTTAATAAGGTGTTTGACCACCTCCAGCCTCCACAACATTACTTATGATAGATTTACAGAGTCTGTGAAACAAAAGAATGATCAGTATTCTCCCTGCGTGTCATGGAAGCATCTGTATTCATTATTTTTCTCCACTTAGTTGATTATTATTTGTTTTATATTATTTTATTTATGATATTTTAATCTCACCCCTCTATAGCTTTAGAATTACTGCTTAGTATTTCATTGTTGATCTGAACATTTTCATCAGTCATCTGCCAAGGCCCAGGTTTGTGTATCAATAGCAACAACGAGCTGCAACTCTTTAATTATGTTGTTGCAATATTGCACTGAAAGGACCAATGAGAATAAAGCCTGGTGTTAACATAGAAGTAAGTAGCTAATAGTCAACATAAGAGGTGGTTAGACAAAGTAAATGTATATAACTTGGTAATTACGTTTTAAATGAGACTATTCTGAGACTTGCTACTTTTAAAGATGGGTCATGTAAGGTTAAACTGCATTTAAATGTACTGGTGATTATACACCACAAACATGGGGGCAGTATCCAGTTATTGTATGAGTAATGTTTTGTTTGTTTGTCTGTTTTAATTCTACTGGTTTACTGTTTCTTTGTGCGCACATATTTTTTGCCTCTTGTTGCACAATTGATTATTATTTATGCAGTAATATTTAAGCACAGATGTTTATCCTTTTGGGGTGGCACGGTCGCCTCTCAGCAAGAAGGTTCCGGATTCGAACTCCGGTTCACATGTTCTCCCTGTGCCTGCGTGGATTCTCTCTGGATATTCTTCACTTTGTCCAAAGACATGCAGGTTAATTAGTGACTCTAAATTGCCTATAGGTGTGAATGTGAATGGGTGGTTGTTTCTATGTCATCCCTGTGACTAGTGATCTGTCCACGTGTACCCTGCCTCTCGCCCAATGTTAGCTGGGATAGGCTTTTTTTTTTGTGACTTTTTAACTGATGATAAAAATTTTCTTGCAGACAAATCATATCATCACTTACTACAATTTGTGCACCTATAGGTCAGTGTTTAGCATTGTAATCTTCAGCAGTGGAAAAAGTTTACTCTGAAATATATATATATATATATATATATATATATATATATATATATACATATATATATATATATATATATATATGTATGTATGTATGTATGTATGTATTTATTTATTTATTTTTCTCCTGAGCGCTCTACTAAATAACAAGGGACACTGGAAAATTGAATTGTACCTTTTTTCCACCTTACACAGGCAAATTCAGTTCATTTTCTTTTCCAACTTTTTTACTTCATGCTGACTCCACAGTACAGTAAGGAGATTAGTGACATTTTGGAGTAATGGATCAATAGAAACACTTGTCTTGCTACAAGGAACAGAGTATTTCTGTGATATTGGCTTCTGTCTCTTGCTCTCTCTCTCTTTTTCTCTTTTAATCTTTTTCTCTCTGCATCATGATCACCCCTCCCTCTTCTCTTAGGAGTGAATGCCAGCAAAGAAGGGGCAGGAAGCAGACATACACATACAAGAAGACCATTACAAAGCCTATAAAGGTATATAATAATATTACATATTATTTGACATCCTTCTCCCACTAAAACACAGTATTTCTAAGTCTGAATGTCTGGCATTTTAGCTAGAAATGTATTGGATAAAATACCAACATTATCGGAGGACACTTTGTATGTGTGGAACAAGTGCTGCATGAATGTGTGTGTGTGAATGTGACCTGTAGTGTGCAGTGCTCTGAGTGGTCGATATATGGCGCTATATAAGTGCAGTCCGTTTATGTTTGAGGATGTATGTTTTAGTGTTTTCCATTAACCATTTATACAACTGGTTGCAAATAAGACACTTCATCTGGGGCAAAGGGCAGTTTTTAAGATATTAAAGGGTTATCTGTAACTTTTCTCTGCAGCCGAATGTTGTTTCTTGCTGCAAGCAGGTGGCAGTGATGGTCATTTGCCAAGAGCCTCAGCCATCATTGTATTTACAATACATGAGGTGAGCACACTACTTGTTCAGCACAGTGTGGAAGCTACAGTGAGTCACTTTCGGAAAGTTGCAGGGCTAGCTGGTTAGCATGCTAACTTATATAGAAGAAAAAAGTGATAGAACTAGAAGCAAAACATTGGCATTTCTTTCCACCGCTGGAGACAACTCTAAGTGCATAAAGGAATGAAGTTTCATCTTCACTGGTAAACTGTTTATGCTCATGTTGGTTATGCAGCAACAGCAAAACTTACAAATAGCTCCTTTAAAGCAGAGGTTCTGACCTGCATACTACTGCATACACTGCATTTATCAGGGTTTATTCAAAAAGTCAGGAGATAAACTGTGCAGCATATTTATCTCGGATCTTAAGTGTCTGTGGGCTCTAATGTATTTAGACTTATTAAAATGCAAGTGTTTTTATTAAATTACAGCCCAGAAATGTTGTGCCTTAAAGGTATAGCACTTTTACCCAAACTTATATGTGCTCAGAGATGATGAATGATCTGATTTGACATAGAGTGTTCCCTTTTGAATAACATTGTGCTTCCTCTGCTACAACTAATGTTAAAATTAAGAACACTGCAAATATGTAATGCTAGGTTTCATTAACCACTGATAGCATTTAAGTTATTTAAATTTCCACCACCATTTATAGTCCACCTATTTTACACATGGAGATCAATTTACAAATGACTGTCCTAAGTACTGACTCACAAGGCTGCTGGCATGGCTGGAGACTCAGTCTCTCAGACCTCCAACTTTGTGGATGTGTGATAGTAAATTACTAGAGAATCCTTTTAATAAGACACTTTGATATGAGTGGTCACACATTTGGCTCTCAAAATTCACCTTTTCTGTTTAAGGTGGCCATGTTAAATATGGGTAAAACAAAAAATGTGTGTAACACACAGAATTCCCCTTCTACGCTCCTTGCATTTACTTTAATACACTGGAGGGGTTATTTCTATCATAAAGCTTCAATAGACATGGATGTAACCTCTTCTACTTCTGCCTTTAGTTCATCTAATTCCTCTCTTGCTACTCAGTCAGCATTATTATATTTAATGGACAGATCATGCATGTTGCCATAGTAGTCCAGTTGCTATTCTTCTGTATTTGTTAACCTTCTCTGACTGTCCTCTGACCAATAATAGATTTTTTTATCCACACCTGCTCTGCCTCCTTAGCCTCTCTGCTTTTAAATGATCCAGGGTTACATCCTTTGGTCAGTACTCCAAGTCTGGAGTGATGTAATACATGTTTTATTTGGCAAAGTTTAATTTCATAGACAAAGGAGGTGAAGCTCATCATTGTAATTATCAGACTAATAACACTACCGGGATGCCTTTGCTGTGATTATGGCTACTACAGTTGAGTGGTGAGGTGAGGTGAAGAGCACTGTTTGCATCACTTACCTACAATTACTGTAAGGAATTCCCTCTTGTCTCTTAATGCTTTTATGCACTACTTCCAAAGCATGAGCACCAGTGCACACATAGGGCATCCTAGAATTGAATCCAAAACAGAGGATTGAAACCTGTCAAGCAACATCATTATCCAGCAGGTAAAGCTGCATGAGCATTCATCTCATGATTTCAATAAAACCTCTGTGGTACTTTATTATCTAACCCACTTATGGAAGTAAATGTTAACAAGAGTCTACAGCCATACCAGCAGTGCTGTGAGGCTGTACTTAAAATGGTCAATGTGGTTGAACCTGTAGGTGTGAATGTGAATGTCAGTGGTTGTTTGCCTATATGTGCTGGCCCTGCAATGGACTGGCAATCTGTCCAGGATGTACCCCAAATGTCAGCTGGGATAGGCTCCAGCCCCCCGCAATCCCTAACGGATAAGCGGTATAGATAATGAATGAATTAATAATTTAGCATCCTGGCATGCTAATGTGGCGATACGAGGGGGACTATGAGTGGAAAGTAGCCAGACAACGACACCCTGGGAATTTCACCCAGAGAATTATGAACTGGTGACGGCAGAGCCCATAAGGTGCCCAGGCCCGTCCTACAAATAGGCAGGAGACGTGGTTCCAGGCAAAAAAAAAAAGAAAAAAAAAAGACTTTATTACAAATAGATAAACAAATCACTAAAACTGCCACACACACACTGTAACAAGGTGGGAGGGAAAACTAATCAGAAAACAACAAAAAACCAAAAACAAAAAATCACCCCAATCTCATGTGGCAAACACACACATGCACCCGGTAGTGAAGGGGAAACCAGGAACCCAGGAGACGCACGGCACACAGGAAGGGGACACCACCACCTCGGACCCCAGGACCACCACCTTCAGCCCTCAGCAATTGAAAAGGAGGAAGGAAAACAAGAAGTGGGTAAATGGGGTTGTACCCAAAAGAAATCAAAGAAAACAAATCTAACCAAAGGAAACCACTCAAAATATAAGGGCCCACAAATTACAAACTCAAGACTTCAACAAAATCTGCTGCCCAAAATAATCTAAACTTACAGTTTACAGTAAGAAATAAATAAGAAGAACCATTTAACACAAATACAAATTAATATCAAAATACAAATGACCTAACCAAATTACCTAAATAATCCAGATATACCAAACATTTCTTAAGGAAAAATTAAATAACACAAATGCAACAGAAACACAACACAAATCATCCCAACTCAGAAAATAACCCCAATAACAATTAAACAATATGATAAAACAAAAGACAATGAAAAATGGGGAACCCCCCACACACTCAACCACATGTCAAAAATTGGCCTACGTTACATGCAGGGCCGACCTGACCTACTCTGGTGCCGGCTATCGGCCACGAGCAGAGCCGTCAGGCGCCGCGGTCGGCAACAGTTAGTCAATGGCCAACGGCACTCGGGACAGCGGCCAGGCAAGCGGGTTGGAGGAGTGGCGAGGCAAAACAACAGAAAAAAAAAACGTCAAGGCAAAGCAGCAGTTCCTCTCTCCGCTCTACCAGCTGCCCAGCTCAGTCTGGAGCAGCGGTGGCATGCTCTGCACTCGAACGAGGCACCAACAGCGAGGCACCCCAAATAGATGGCAGAGAGCACACACAGCTTGCCAGATACTACACCGGCACAAAGCCGCAACCCGATCAGCTGCTAGACGAGACCGGAGACGGAAGTGAGACAACCCGGAAGGAAGCGGTCTCGAGGCCAATGATCAAGTGGGGGGCCAGGAAGGGCGCCTCGTCCCTTTATAAGGTGCCCCGGAATGCTGGTTGGCTAACAAATGGAAGTAAATAAGGGGCAGTCGATTCACCTCCGCTAGGGGCAGATGATGCTTTTTCTGCTACACTAACATTTGCTAATTAGCAACAAACAAAGCAGCTCTGACTTTGATATCCCCTGGTATTTTTTTTAGGAAGGTTCCTAAAAAGATAAGTGATTTGGCATTAATTATAAGAAAATAGAGACTTTAGTCAGTGCACAGCACGTCTGCAGAACATACAGCCAAGGACAACTCACATCCAAGGAAATGATTAGAAAAATGTACATCCAGTAGGTGTTACAGAATTTTGTTTTCTTGTTCCAGATAAATTTGGGAGGGGGTTCTTCACAAGCTGGTGGCTAAAACAATGAAGAAAGAGCCTGCGAGATGTATTCCACATTGACTTTAGCATCCAACAATGCAGTTGCCCTAATAGACATAATATATCAAACATGCATGCCTGTTGGTTTGTGTGTGCTAAAAGCAAGCTCAAGTTTTAAACATAAGATATACTTAAAATACAATTTAATTACTGAAGAGCATTGTTGGTAAATGTCAGGGATGAAATACCTGCCCTGTAGAGGAATGCATTCTCATATAGATTGGTAATTGAATTTACTAGAAAATATAGTTAGAAGTTTGGAACGTTGAATTATGTAGTGTATGAAACGTTGCAGTAGCAACTACTTCTCTGTGTCATACCAACCAGCAGAAGATGCCCTTGTGAAAAACGGCACAAATCGATAGAGCTACCAAGGACGCACGAACTAATGCATTTATTCTATACTCCCACTAACTCTGCAATAATACATACCTCTCTGACTCTCTCTCCCTCCCTCACTGTGATTTGATCGCAGAAAGCCCACCACATCCATCTCTGTCACACACTGACTGCCATGTTAATAGCCTAAACACACACACACACACACACGCACACACATAGATGCACGCATGCATACACACAAGCAAGTACACAACCAAAACATTATCTGTCTTACTTTTTCCATTTCATACACTATCTCTCTTACTCACAGAGTCACACAGATATACACAGCACACACACACACACACACACACAGATACAGGACACACACAGACTGAAGGGTCAGACTGTGGAGTTTTGCATCCTGCTGTCTTGCCTTCCTGCTCACCAGAGAGACAGATCAGTATCTTAACAACTTTAAATTACTGCTGGTTCTCAAAGGGCACATTTGGGGTGTGTGTGTTTGTGCGTGCGTGCGTGCGTGTGTCTGAACACTAAAGATAGAAGACAACGGATGTGAAGAAGAAGGCAAGTATTTATAAATCTATAAATTAGATGCTAATTTTATACCTTATATTTTTATATGTATGTGTTTTATTACTAAATGTTTATTCAGAAACATTCTGCTCTCTCTGCATTATACACTGCATAGGTGTTTCCAGTGGCATCCTGTATTTTCTGCATTACTGTTCACTGGTGTTTTCCTGCCCCACAAAGTGCTATCGTCCCAACATCAGAACCTTTATTACCCAGAACAAAAGTCTTTTCATGTGCATTTGGGTTGGTCATTGACTTTTACCAGCATGCATAACTGTGAGTCGTCTCCACATGAAGTGAATGAAGTTATATGTATAGAAATAATGAAAATGAAATGAGGTCTAAAATGGACCCTTGCACGCCATTTTGAATTCATCATACTTACACAGCAATCACGCACTGTCTGCATGGATGAATGGGAAAAACATCTTATCCTTTATCCCTTATTCCAATCTGGCAGTGTCTACGTATTATTCCATGTTGATAAGCCCTAGTGCTGACCTCGTAGTCACACCAGATAAACAACCTAGCTGCTCTTGCTGTGTCATGTATCTGTAGCACTTCATTAGCTGAATGGCTTGTATTAGTGCTAATATTGGGTTTTATTTTGATGGAACTGCCAGCAGTGATGCATTTGCAACCAACAGCTTGTTGACATGTCTGTTGTTCTTTCTATCGAGTGGGAGATATCATTGGTGTCAGAAATTCCTGATATCTCAGAATCACAAGAAGGAGGCTGATGTGAAAGGTTGTTCCCGCTCAGATGGATCTGGTTGGGTTTTACAGTGAGCGACTGTGAAGCCTGTGTGCTTAATTAGCATTACAGGTGTGGGTCAGGTCACAGGACTTGTATTAACGAGTCAAATCTGGATTTGATTAAGAGATAATTGGGGTTGGTTCCAATACCGAGATTTGCTAGTGTCGGCAGGTGCAGGACATGCGCAGGACCTGTAACTATGGTTTAAATGATATGAACATGACCTTATGTCATTGTAACTTACTCATCTTAGTCTCTGTTCTCATGTCATTTTTACCATTTCCATTTTTTAGTTATAACCTTTGTTATTTAAAAATTTCTAGTAAATGTCTACAGTGATCAGTCCTCTCTGTCCTGCTTTATTGTCTGAACTGAACTGACTCCTGAACTCAACCATGGAGTCGCCTCTCCTGTTGAGCTATTATAATTAGCCTGCAATGGTTTATTGGAAATCGTGTTCATTAAAGGCAGCTGAAAGACAGAAACATTAAATATATACCTACATTGTACCAGATTTAGCTATCTGCAGTCCTGAAGCAGGTAGATACAAACACTATAATATACAATAAACAGGCACAATTGGATGATACCCTGGCCTTATGTTTACTTTGGTGAACTGGTGATGATGTAATCTTCCATCTGTCCATCAACTGATACTAACTGTTCTTCCTCAGCAGGTTTATTGACAACAGCTGCCAGCTGTGGTGCTGACATGATCATTTGGTTAGGGGGTTAGTGGAAGATTTTTATATTTAATTATTTTCAGCAACATTGTTGGCCTAGCGATGCATGCATTGCCTATGCAGACTAAACTGTGTCTGAACTGTGTTGTTATACCTCGAAATCCAGCCACTCAAATTTTAAACTCCTCTGCACCCTCTGGCACGGGGGTGGAGACCACACTGTCTTCAGTTTCTGAAGTCCAGTCTCTCTGACGGTTCATGCTGAAAGAGGTTCGGGTGTACTGTACACGTTACATCATCTGGCTGTTTCTGATACTGGGCAGTGGTCCTCAGTGGGCCAGAGTGTGCATTATTTAATATATGAGACAACTCTTTGCAGGCTGCTCTTACTTTATGGAGAATGGAGAATATTTCTATTCCCATGTGTACCACAATGTTGAACAACTTTGTGGCAACACTGGTACATTAATTGCTATTTAGACAGTAATTAGTGACATGCTGTTGTTGCATAAATGCACTAAATAATAATTGGAAAATCCAATTTACACTCGTTGAATAGGGCACCACTGTCCAATTCTGTGACTGAAATCAGGGATATTAAATTTGATATCAATATTCTTTAATAATATCCACACAGTAAATTTTAATTAGTCTAATATCTAAGATCGTGAATCCTTGATTCATTGATCCAGCTCACCATTGCAAGGAAACACACAAAACTGCTGGGTCTACAGGTGTATTTACAATTTATTGATTAGTAAGGTGAAGATATATGGAGTGAAAATGTGAAATAAAATATAAACAAAAATGTAGGGATGCTCAAATTAGCATGATGAACTAACAGTAGGTAAAATGAGCAGTTTGAGATGGTGAAAGCAAATCGTTATAGTTTGTAACTATAACCTAGGAAATGCAGGACCTAGGTGTATGCTCCCGGAAGCCGTGTCTCCAGTTATCATGGGGAAGGATTCTGCCAGTGTCTCAGTGGTTCAGTATTAGTTGAGTTTACTCGTAAATTTTCTGTCTTGAGCAGCAAACTTGCAGGTTTCTTTGCAGGTGGTCGTGTATCTACGAGTCTCTCTCTCTCTCGGGTTGAGGAAAAATAAGCTCTCACGTAGTCTACTTAACATTTTCTGGATAATTTAGAGAAGGCTGGTGTCAGCCAGACGACTCTTCAGTTTTACTCTTCAGAGTAAGAAAGCAGAATTATTTAAATTAAGTTCTTTCTCTACAGCTTTGAAGGCTGTAATGAGAAAAATATATATTAAAAGTTTCTGTTATTTGTTTTATGATTACACACAGTCAATTTAATCGTTGTTTTCATTGGTACCATTAAAAGTCATTGTTTATCTCCCAAATGCATTCCCATATACATTCCAGTCTTTCAGCAGTGGATGTACATGGTTTTTGCATCGCTGGAGATGAAAACAGAACCTTCTCACCTCACATGTGACAGGAGTGACGTGCAAATTGCAGAACTCATTGACACACACCCACACACCATACGCACAAGGCTTAATTATGGGGTTAATAAAATTTATTCCAGTCAAACATACATATCAGAAACTCACACACATACTTAATACACTGCTACATCAATGCACACACATGCATGCAAAAACCTATTTAGCAGCTTATATTTATATATTATGAAGCCACACATGGACCTGTCAGTTGGAATTTAGTGCAGATACAATAGAACCTTTCAAATAACACAAAGACACAAACAAACACACACTCACCAGCTCAGGTATTAGGGAGTATTTACTGTAGAGCAGGCTGCCAGTGTGGAATGTCCATTAGAGCGGAGAACAGATCTTTTCACAGTATAAGTCATAGTAATGAACTCCTGCAGAACTCCCCGCAGTCCCATACATCAACGCACTGAACAACATTTCAGCTCTCAGAGACAAAGTGTTGCTGTAAAACCAGTGGGTCTTGGTAAAGGAATGTTTTTGTGAATTTTAAGTGCTATCTAAAAGCGAATTAAACGTGGTAAGAACGGCTGCATGGTATATTTCATACTAACAACAGTTTTACACTCAAGATCTAAAACATCAGCAGCAGTGCAATCTGCAGGTTACTATTACAATAAGTAACCATATTGTATTTCTTTAGGGAGCGGTATGATCTCCCATAATATGTAGCCCAGTCTGCCTCTTAAAATTGGACACCAGTTAGACTGCAGAGCATACTGTGTCACTGCATCAGCACTTTCTATAGTGTCAGCTAAACCACTTGTTATACCCATACTAACTTTGATCTTTGGTTAAGCAAGGAAAGTTGATTGACTAAAACCACTGAGTTAAAGGGACTGATTATGGTCATAGGAATAAGAGACTAACATTGACTCTCGGTCAGAATTGGGTTGCAAACCTCAGTCTCTGTTGCCAAAGTCAGCAATGCTGTACACTGACTGTCCAGCCCAACCTCTTAAGTAACAGATTTTGTGATGATATGAAGGACCCAACTGACACACTACTTCTGCCTTTGCCACCTGCAAAGAACAGTCATTTGGGGAGGCCCTTGACAGAACAGCGTAACTATATTGGAGGTTGTTTGAACAAATGACTATTTCAGTTGTTTTTAATGCTAAGGACAGTCTCAATGTGTGGTAATGTGCAGCAGTGCAGCAGGACTGTTTGATTCAATATTGATTGACAGCACTCTCAAGCAAATCAAGTTACAGCTGAAACGAATAATCAGTCCAGTATTCAGTTATCAACAGTTCAGTTGATCAACAGAGAAACAACCTGCAGCTGTTTTGTCAATCAAATAATTTTAAACATTTTTCAAGCAAACCTTGTTCCAGCTTCTAAAATCTCAGGATTTGCTGTTTTTCTTTATCAGATATCAACTGAATATTTTGTATCTTTTTGGAAATAATGGGTTAGTTAAATAAATAAAGAGATCTTGTGATGTGGCTGTTAACTGCTACTTCAAGCAACTACATCTAATGTATGAACTTAAAATTACATTGGATTGCTGTTGGTTAGGGCAAGACCAAATAACCCTTGCCCTACCAAACACCACCACCACTATAAATATGGAGAGCAATACAATGCACTATTCCATGATAATTAAATGATCTAATTTATCCACAAATTTCAGACACTTTTTGGAAAGGCAAGAAAAAGTTTGGTTCCCCTAAAAAACTGCTGGAGTCCCTACCACTTTAACACACCATGATGAACATTTCTGAATATACTGTTTATTATTATTATGATCATTACTATTAACATCGCAGACCTAAAAAAAATCATTTGGATGAGAAGGTGCAGTTTCCCTGTAGCAATTTATGGTTTGGTGTTTTTCCTAAAAACATTTCAGCAATGATGGTACTATACATTACAGTTCCAGCTACTCTGTCGGGCTTCATATATTTCTGTTTATTTTTTTTCTCAGTTGACGTAGTACATCAGCTTCTCCCTGCTCCCTATAAAACAGGACTCTAACCTCTTCACCTCTGCCAATCTCCTGACTTTTCATATATATCAAACTCAAGTTCACTGAGTAGTACAGTATGCCCACTACACATGCTTACATCTATGATATACTGTGTTAAATTGCAAGACAAAATCTGAACACAATAGCTCTGTGGTGCTCTGAATGCCAGCACTTAATTAATTCCTCATAAAATTCCACAATCAGGTTGTAATCTTCCACTTAACATCAGAAATCATTAAGAGTTAATACCTGCTAATTGATTAGCTTTTTAATGAGCTGGAATGAGAGACAGACCTGCTGGATAAGTGTGAAGTGTGATGAAAGTGAAGGGAAGGAAAAAAAGGAGAGAAGTGTTACATCAACACCACTTCCCCACAGTGAAGCCAGCACTGTAATGTACAGCAATTCTGGTGGTCAAGCCAGTGTTTTTCATGTTGGAAATAAAAAAGAAACATGCAGGCAGCCAACCATCACAGAGAGATATAGAATAGCTGTCTGAGAAATGAAGAAATGAAGAAGGAAATAACAGGGTAACATGTACAAGATTTTTTTTTCTTTCTTTTTTTTCTGGAGGAAATGTTGGCTTTGACAGAACTGAGCAGAGAAGAGGGAGAGATTTTGTTGAGGAAATTGTCTCTTTTGCTAATCCCATTTCATGCCAGCTCAATCCTACTCTCTGGAATATTCTGAAATTTACACAAAGCACCGGCAGAGGGAGGAGAAGATGGACAGAGAAAAATGTGAAGGTAAAAAAGGAAAAGAAAAAAAAGCCAATGTGGAAACAGTGTAAAAGAGTGAGAGAGTAAAAGATTGAGGGACAGAAATGGAAATTGTGCACAATTGAAATTCTGCTGCTGCAGTCCATATCAAAGCATGGATTGGACATGGTCTGCTCAGTCTTAACCCCTGTATTTCCAATGGGAGCGGGACAATGAGTTTAAGCCTCTCTTGCTCTTAACATCACTCCCTGATGCCTTGGTTCCTCTACAGTTGACGTCTTACACTCATAAGCTTCCCTGCATTTGATGCAGAGTTTCTAACAATAGCAGCAGCACCCCACCCTGTGTTTATCCTGCATTAGTATGGAAGTGGCAGCCATGGTAGAACACCCCAGGCCTGCTGTGTGGGGAGGCAGGGTGGCCTACAACTGACAGGGGTTCAAGCTGCCACATCTACTCAACTAAACTGCATCAAGAACCAGCTGCACAAAATGTTGGTGAAAAGACTTACTTAGGTTTCAAATAAAGATTACAGCAAATCCAAACCGCAGGCCGCTTTTAAAAGCAATCAAGAATTTATCCTGGATTTGATACATTATTATTAATATGATGATAAGGATATGATTTAATATGATGTATTTGGCACCAATGCTGACTAAAAGTAGAGCAATCAGGTTATTAATTTGCTTTATTAGCACATGTTTACAGCAACATATCCCAAGACAAACAAACAACAGATGCAAGATGCACACACAACCCCTTTACCCTAATATCTCTTCATCCCACCACACACAAACATCATTATCAGACAAACGCTCTCTGGGTGTCCTGAAGCAATCTGCAGGTGTTATTTTCACCTCCACATGGAAGACTCCTATGTAATTATACATCTCACATAATAATATCATTAATAACCCACCTGTCCTCCATGTACAGGTGTCCTGTAAATGCACCTCAGAAGAAG
This sequence comes from Lates japonicus, assembly GCA_033238685.1. Classification (NCBI taxonomy): domain Eukaryota; kingdom Metazoa; phylum Chordata; class Actinopteri; family Centropomidae; genus Lates; species Lates japonicus. Next base: position 1,160,762 of record BRZM01000055.1, on the reverse strand, counting down.
GTTGCAACCAGAGATGATAAACTAGTTTGTGTTCAGATGTTTATACACACACACACATTAATAATATTTTGATTAGTTTAAATGAGAGCTACGCCTCTGAGCACATATGTATGCAAATAAACATACAGTACACACACACACACACACACACACACACATATATGTATATACTAGAAGAAGCTACAGCCATTAATAATCTTCAGGAGGATGTCAGCTCACAAACATTTATAATAAATTACAACTTTCTATCTCTTGCCTGCTTTGATGTCTCTGGTTTATCACCTGGTTTAATGCAACAGATCTGTATACAGACAAAGTATTGAGGTCAGTAAAGTAAACATGTTCCACAATCATTTCAGTTGAAAAATAAAAGCCCCCTGTAATTACTGGCTTCTTGGAAACACATGATCACAGTCTAATAAAAAGTGGCATTAGAATAGAGGGAGAAATGGGTCTGTTATAATAACAAGTCCCATTATTTAAGTAAGGAAGGACAGGACACCTCTTCTGTTAACTAACTGAACTGCCTGACAGCAAGATTTAATTCTCTACACCAGTGAGACACACACACACACACACACACACACACACACACAAAGAGGTTTCCTCCAATACCTTGTTTCTGAGTAACAGCAAGGCAAATGTAGACACATAACACCTAGGATGCTACACAGTAATGATCTGCAATCAACATGTGAGTAATTTTACCTGAATGTGACGCAGGGCTTTTCTCTTACGATGAGAAGAGAACATGAGCCTCCTCAGACCACAGGCCCTGTGTAGCTGCACTCTTTTATTAAAGCTTCATCAATCAATCTGACATTTTTTATTCAAATTTTGAATTGCAGTGACAAACAGCACAGATAAATATTTGCTCATCCATTGATTCTTGTTAATGTCTTTGCTTTTGTATATATTTCTTAAACCTTCTGTACGGATAGATCAGGAGTTTTCAACCTGGGCCCTTTTACTAGTTTTCCTTTACAATTTATCAAACCATCCATCAGTCTGTAAGTAGTAGGGCTGGTGTGGGCACAAATTGCCCATAGGCCAGAGGTGGGCAATGCGAGGTCCATCATAGGCTATTATGATTATGTCATTCCTGTTTTTTGAAAACAGAACAAACACACTATGCAATCTTTTAAAAGAATTTGGGTACTTCTCAGTGTAATCTATTTACTGAACAATCTCGAGTAGGTTACTGACAACTGCTGCATACTGTTCAGTGGTATCCTTCTTTTTTTCTTTTTTTTTTTTTTGACATGTAGACACTCTTAAGCCTTTGATAAATAGGTTGTCATCAGTATCATGTCAACAAAAAAATCCAAAACAGATTGTTAATGTAAGATGACTATGGAAAGAATTACAGTGTGTCACACTGCCCTGTAAGTTGTTTGATTAGTTTTGCCTCGATGAAGACAATGGTAAAAATCTAATTTCCAGTATCAGAGTCTATTTGCTAAGCTAACTTCACTCAAACTATTCTCGTTGAACCTCAGCAAACTCCATACTCTCTCCCCCTGCTGTTATGACATTTTTACTCGATGGAGAGGATAAACAGGCTAAAAGCTTTAGATCTGGTTTGCTGTAATTTCCTCATGTGAACTTATGAACACAACAGTGTCAGGGAATTATCAGCTTACGCTCTAGCTGTAGCCAATTTTCACACTCCATAGTGTACCACACACAAACAGGACTCTGTCCACAAACACCATGTGCACCCTTGTAATTCCAACAGGAGATCTGGCCTCTTGCGGTATCTCAGCCACTGTTATCTCTGTATCCACATACCTTCTCCTTTCTCTCCAGGATCATTGGCTGTCTGTCAAACAGATACCAAACTCAGCATCACACAAACACACACACACACACAGAATGGGATCAGAGATTGCTGGACTTTTGGTAATCTGTACAACCCAGTCAGTTCTCAGACTGTCAGTCCTCTTTGTGAGGTAGTTGAAGGTGAGTGACTGGGGGTGACGTGAATAGTTGTGCAGCATTTATCGTCACCTTGTGAGGTAGGACCTCCCAGAGTATGTTGACTGACTGAAAACAAGGCAGCAAACACCGTACAGTGTAATGGGCTCACCCTGTGACAGTCATAATGTGAGACTTTGATACAACGCAGCTTGAAGACAAGAAAATTAAAAGTACACTGTAATGAGAATTTGAACATGCTGAAGAAGACTTCTTTCAACCAAGACATGGTGAATATATACAAAAAGACTCAGTTTTATTAAAATAACAGCAATACCTTGTATGTACATTGTCTGACAAAAAGTGAATCCATCATTCTTTACGGAGGGAAGGGAGTTCAACACAATGTCAACGGACAATGTACTGCTCCTACACCAATGTGAAACTACCAGCAGCTATAGTTGACATACTGCATTAGGTAGTGAGGGATGGAATGTATTCATCCATTAACATATATTACTTTGAAATAGACCAGACAGTAGACACAAAGCACAATTTCAACTAGTAATAGAATTGCCAGCCAGCACACTGTACAATCTGATCCATATTTTGTGTGGTGGCTGACAGGATGAAGGACTGACATTGATCTGCAGTCAATAATTTATACATAACATGTTACTAGATACCACTTGAACACACACAAAGCTAGACACCTCTATACACACACACACACAAAACATATATATATATATATATATATATATAGAGAGAGAGAGAGAGAGAGATAGATAGATGTATGAATCTTGCAAAGTGATTCTTCCCTTGAATAAGTGCCTGTGGATTTAACTAAATGTGCTTTTAAAAGAAAGAGATAACCTATATATGTGTGTGCTTGAGTTCATTCTAACGTATAGTTCCAAATAATGTGGACAAAGTAAGCAGGCCAGACAGAGTAAGCAGCCAAGGGACTTGGATGCGTCCCCTCACTCTACATTTTACACTGCCAATAATTAAGCCAATTAGCACACAGGAACAATACTGAGATACCTCAGGGAGGGATAAGGCTAGGGATACTTGAAAAACACTGCATCAAAATACACCCACAGTGAAACACATCAGTGCTTGTTGTACTGTCTGGGGAAGCCCACACAGATGGAAGAGGCACATTTATGTGGACGTAAAGCTGTTTTGATGGCTTTAACATGTCAGACTAATTAGTAGCTATTCAGGCAGTCTTACATGGTGAGCAATTCATTATGCACATGGGATGTTTTAAAGTGGTAGTATATTAATGCACATTAATACATCCTAATTGCCACATAGTAGTTCAAGCCTAGATTCTATCATTGAATGGGATTGTTATTTATTTTCAATTTGTTTAATTCATCCTTAATCTAAAGCCCTATTATAATTTCTTCCATCATAAAGCCCTGGATAAGTCACCAAACATACTAGTGCTGCACTTATCACCCATCTGCAGTTGCCCCCTGCTCTACTGATCATTTTAATATCTCTCAGCTCATTGTTTTGGTTTTCCGCCCCGCAAACTTCACTGTCATCTCACCAGCAGTGGAGGCTGCTGTTCTCTGCAAAAAAGCTCCGATAACTCCACTGTGCACTACCTGCCCAGCACCAAACAACACACAAAGTCAGCTACTAGTGACAAGGAAAATAGTGGAGCATTTGTTAGCTTGTCAGATATTTCACTCAGGAGCTGGAGACCAAAATAGAATTTGAAATAGAGTGAATACTAGACTTACACAATGTCTACCCAGGCTGTGTAGCAACAGCAACATGTTAGCAAAACTGCAGCTTGAGTCCTCCATTAGTGTCTACCTACATACACAATCACTATGGTTACAGGTATAAAATAAAAGAAAGGTGACATTGTAATATGCATATGGCTCGGGGGAAACACAAGCTCTTACACAACCTGTAAACAGCTGGACTGACTAAAACAGAAACATGTCAAGTCCATCAGATGAGCATGAAGTGGACGACTGACAACTGAGACTGAAGCATCTCCTATGTGGACCAGCCTAAATGTTCATAAGGTGGACTGAACTAATGCTGGTGCTCTCTATCTGTTGGATGTGTAAATATGCAACTCTTTGCTGAAAAAGTTAGCAAAGGCCTGTTGTTTTCCACTGACCAGGATCTTCTTCACCCATTTTTGATAAGCATGTTTCTCTCAGCTAGCCTGTAGAATAGGCTGGACAGTTAGCTCTGCTTAAGCAGGTGTTACATGTTGAGTGGACATACAGCATTTACACTGTAACCATGTGTGATTGGGTTTTCAGTGCATATGTGGTGATATGATGTGTGATTGAGTCATTTCAGGTTTTTAAAAGGATATGTACAGTAGTAGAAAAATAGTGTTTTTTTCTGCTTTTTAAGAGGAGATATTTTAGACATTCTTGCCTTGTGCCAAATGTAAACTGGAATAGGCACCAGTCCCACCTGACTCAGAAAAGAAATAAGCAGGTAGAGGAAGGTACTGTCTCAATTTAGCCTGAAGATGCTGGTACACATATGTCTGTCTATACATCCCCTGTAGAGTAACATAGCAGGATGTCAACATACATTATTAAATCCTATATATATATATATATATGTGTATATATATATATATATATATATATATATATATATATATATATATATATATATATATATATACATACATATATGGGTAACATAACATGGGTTGCCTACTGTCGTAACATGTTATACTGGTATTTTTCTGGGGTGTTAAATATTTTCAGACCTTGACCCAGTTATGAGTCAAATCGTCCTACCTCTCATCATCTCGCCCTGGGAGCCACGCTCATTAAAACCTATTATTACAATGATCATGTGAGTTCCCAATAGCAGCACAGCTGAAATACTGTCATATCCCATTTGCCTTTGCTCATTAAACAGGCTGTTTATGGTTAAAAATAGTGAAATGCATCAAAGTGATAGCCTTCACACTGCTCCTGACCTCCTACCAGGAATGCCAAAACATATTCGTCTCATTTGGGGCTGGTGATTATTAAGTTGACAAGATATGATATATTTAAACATATTTCAAATTACTTATTTGTTAGTGTTGAACACGTCAAAATTGCCTCTAATATTTGTGTCAGTTTGATGGTGAGTGTTTGGAAATAGAACTACTACTTAATTTAATAATAATTAATAACAGGTTTATGTATTTTATTTATTTTTTTAAATCTGTGTAGATTTATGTCCACTTTATCCCCACAAATTCTATTCAATAATCACTATAGCTGTTACAGCTGTGTGACCCCAAAAAACTTTTTTCCCTTTAAAAATGATATATTGTATTTTTGTTTTTCTTTTTTTAACTTTAACTGTAGGGCCCTCTGTCTGCAGTCACCTGTAGCTGGACCTTCATAAACATTTGCATTAGGGTTATTATATGTTATTGCACATGTAAAAAAAAAAAAAAAAAAAAGAATGGTAACACTTTACCAGTACGCTTATTCATCATTGACTAGTAGCTGACTAGTTGCTTACTATCATGCATATCGGCTCTTTAATATTCATTATAAAGCACTTATTAATCCCTTATTCTGCATGATCATATTCTACTACTACTACTACTAGTCCATTAACTGAGAATTTTCCCTCAATAACCTCCTAATTATTGCTTACTGATAGTAAGTAAAGAAGTTGTACATGAATTATGATCTTAATATGCTTTGCTCAGTATGGACCTTATAAGGTAGTAATAACACTAGAAAAGTAATTATCCCTTATTAATACTTCATAAATATGGTCTTTTTTACATTACAAAACTAGCTAGGTTTTATTTAGACCTGATTTTAGAATAGGGAACATATTCTGAGTTACAGAGACTTAATTTAGACTATAACTAATTGATATGTGGACACTATTAACTCCCATAGTTGTGTGTTTTATGACTAATAAAAAGCCAATATGCATGCTAATAAGCAGCTAGTTAATGGTGAATAAGTGTATCCTAATATAAACGATAAACATTAAACATAAAATAAACATTTTAATGTGGGGAAAAAATGTTCATTGGATGAATTGGATTTACCTTTAAAAAAAGTTCTACTAAGTCTGTGACACTGAAAGTTGGGCTATATTTTTAAGGTGCTAATAGTTCATACATGGCTGCATGCTCTCATGGGGAAATCAGACACAGACAGGAAAGCAGCTGCTTAAATGTGTTTGTCTGGCAGTAAAGGCATTAAACAGCATCTGATAACACTAATTAAGACTGCAATCTTGGGGAAAAATGAACACATGCTGTTCATTCAAAGCGACAAAGCTCAAGGCTGTGTCTTAACCTCACAATGATCTTCAGTTAATGTTACGTGTGTTTGAAGATGTACTGTCTTGACATAGAATTTTTTGGCGACATCATAATGACTGCTTAAAATATTTGGCTACTAAAGGTAATGCTGAATACATGCAATGTCACCAGAATGGGAAGAAGTAGAAACACAGCCCTTATAACATCCAGTTATGCCATGATATGATGACATAATGATGACATAATTTAAACAGCAGCAGCAGAAGAATCTTGGGAAATGTATGTTTTTTCATTGTGCCACCATCTCCTAATTATCTTATGACCACAGGGGAAGCTGATCATTTAAAGTTGTGAGCTATCTTTGAAGTCATGTAACACTGCAATACTGAATACCCACTTTACTGTATGGTGGATTATATTTTAAAAAGCTTAATTAAATATTACAGACTCTATGTAACACATAGGTGCTTCTGCATTCTTGATACTTCATCAAACAACATAAATCTGTCTTGAGGCACAGTGAAATGTGTAATAGCTTTGGCTTCTTATTGTTGTGTCATTTATGCAGATGGTTCATTGAAGCTTTTGAGACTTTAAATTGCCTGAAACTGTACCGACATTTTAGGGTATTCATCTGTTGAGGTGGCTGAATACCAACATTTAGTGGAATTCAAAAGAATGAAAGTAAGATTACATATCGCGCCACCTTCACAGAGGTGTAATGATTTTTTCAAGAAAAATTAAATGCAGATGACAAGATGCCAACACATTAAAGAACTAAAAAAGAAAAAGAAAAATCCAAAGGATTTTCATTTCTTAGCTAGGCCTGATGGATTACAAGTTAAAAACCTGTGTGGAGCTCAAATGACCATAAAACGTTAAGAACCTTTGGGCAAGGGAACAAACATGCGAATATCTTTAAAAACTTCACCACTTGCTACATTGTCTCTTAAAGGCAATCAGACAGATGTTACAGATGTAAACATGTTTTTCTGTATGTGCAGCTCTGTCTGTTCTTATGTGGAGGCTATCATCTATCCAACCCCTACAACTGTGACAAGGAGTGGTAGAATTTAGAGAATGCAAAACAACAGAGCATGCATTCACTATCTATAAGCCTTTACACATGCTCCCCACTGACAGCACGTTTTAGCATCTTATTTATTTCATAGAAATGTGTACAGCCATTGTGCTGAAAAGCTTGGACAAAGGGTGTGTTGTTGAAAGCGACAGCTCGAAAGAGTTTGATGAGAGACTGCTAATTTGAAGGAGTGTGCCATGCAAAGTGGGAACTATTATGCCCTCCTGTGTAGTCAGTAGTCACAGAGAGACAACAAAAGGGTCATTTCACAGCCTAATTGCAGACTCATTAACCAAAAGAGAATGGGGCAATAGGGAAGAAAGGGAGAACTGGGGAAAGAAGAGGGGAGGAGAGATGTTAACAGACAAGACGACTCATCCATGCTTCTTTTGGGAAGAGTAAATAATACAATGGGAGAGGGAGACTGAGGGAAAAGGAGAGGGAGGTAAAGACAGAGACTTGTCTGTGGAGCAGACAAGTGCCATGCTGCGATAGGAAATGCAATTTTGCTCCTATTTTCTGCTACTATATCAATGGCAGTGTATTAGTTGACTCTCTGCAACAACTTCCTACACAAACACATATACACACTCAGCAGTTGGACAGAAGGTCAGGGTACAGTATGGATGCCTTAGGCGGAAGAGCTGGGTACGAATTAAAGGAAGAGGTCAACATATTGGAAAATATGCTTCCTCTTTTTGTGTGTGAGCAGGATGAGAAGATCAAAACCACTCTTATTTTTTGTGTATTAAATGTTAATAGAATGAGAGCTGCAAGGTGATTGTGATAGGTTAGCATAAAGACTGCAAACAGAGGGATCCAGAAGCTGGCAGACTCGGCTGGAGATCCACAGGAGTGGGCAGCAGCACCAGCAGGGAATTAGACACAGGAAACACAGATTTACTCAAAAGCTCACCCGAGCAAGGGCAAGATAAGAGCTCAGAAAACTCAGTTTAACTGAGAGGCCAAAGTTACCAAGCAGACTGACAGAACACACTGGCGATGAGTGGCGAGCAGACCAGGGTGGAAGAACAGGCGAGGACGAGGCAATTGATTGCAGCTGCGCCAGTGCCATGCCACACTCCTGTGGAAAGAGCACACACACATACACACATAGAAGGGGAGGGGAAGACAAGACAGAAACAAAACCAGGGTAGGAACTGGGGGAGAGGTGAGGGACCGTGACAGACCAGTTCCAAAAGTACTGGTAATATGTTACATATAATAGCAAATACTAAAGAGTGAAATCCTGTGCATACATTACAGGGTTATATACAGGTTTACATGTTGGGTCCCACCATATTTGTGTCAGTTTCAGTTCAGTTTCAGTTTCAGTTTATTGTCATTCTAACATGTTAAAACATGAAGTCCAGCAGCTTACAGAATAAATAACAACAGACCCTATATTAAATAATGATAAATAATAAATAGAACACATAGTTGAAAACCCATAGCAGCATATCCATCAATAGCCACATGCAGTCGCAGCAGTACAAAGTGCAGATGGTAGACTTTAAGCCAGACGGTTCATAAAATTCACAGCCACTGGGAAGACGCTGCACTTTAGCCTTGTTGTTCTGGCTTCGAGGCTGCGCAGCCTCCTGCCTAAAGGGGGGGGGGGGGGTGAACAGTTTGTGTGCCGGGTGGGTGGGGTCATTCTTCTGCACCTGCAGACATAGATGTCCACCAAAGAAGGGAGGCTGCTGTTGGTTATTTTTTGAGCAGATTTAACCACCTATTGCAGTGCCTTCTTGTCAGCTGCAGAGCAACTCCCATACCAAACAGTGATGGAGGATATTAGTGTGCTCACCAGTAAAAAGTGGTCTGGACAGCAGGGCTGAGGCCAGCCCACTTCAGCTTCCTCAGGCATTGGGGGCCTTTTTAATGATGCTGGTTGTGTTGGTGGCTGATGTGAGGTTGTTGGAGATGTGCAGGTTCAGGTATTTGAAGGTGGACACCATCTCCACAGCTGCTCCTCAGATGATGAGGGAAGAGAGGTGTGGCCTCACCTCCTATATTCCACAACCATCTCCTTAATATTTCCCACACTGAAACAGAGATTGTTTACTCTGCACCAGTCCACAAGTTTTTCCACCTCCTGTGTGTACACAGACTCGTCGATGTTGGAGATCAGACCAACCACAGCTGTGTAATCTGCAAACTTCACTATATGATTGCTCAGATACTTTGCAGAGAAATTATATGTGAGGAGTAGCTGTAAGGTTGTCTACTTCCAACTACAACACTATACAAAGCTCAGCTTCAACAAGATTGTAAGAAGCTGTGCAGTTGCTATTAGCTATTAGCCCCCAGCATGCAACATCCCCAAAAAAACTATAAATTGTCATTTTAATTTTTCAACAAACTAGTTCCTTACTTAACACACATTTTTTCTTATTTCAATAAGCTTAATGTTTAGAGTCTGTTTTATTCTTGCTTGAAGTTCAGTATTCTATTTCATGTAACAGAATGTCATGTAACAGTTAAAAGAAAAAAGAAATTGAAAACTGAATATGCTGTTAAATAACTTGAGATGGGAATAAGCAAGAGAGAAGAGGGGAGAAGAAGAGTGACAACAGCAATAAAATAACTGACAGAGGACATGACAAAGATAAGAGAAGGGGGACAAAAAAGATGGGGAAGAGAAAAGAATATGAAAAAGGTGACAGTGGTGGAGGCACAATAAAAGAGTGAGAATGACTGAAGCGCTGAGAGACAGGCAGAGAGTTAAAGATGAAGGGAGAAGCAAAGAAAATGACAGCAAGGAGCGCACAGAGAGACACAGCTCCACCATTTAATAGCAGCTTTGTCCCAGCAGGTTGCACAAGTCCGACATCGGGAAAGACAGTGTGGGTGTGTGTGGGTGTGTGTGTGAGGGAGAGAAAGAGGTTGTTTCCAGAGTTAATAGCAGCATTGTAGCCAGCAGGGAACACAACTTAATTGTACCCTTTCATTCACAAGTCATTTCTCTCTTTTCTTGTCTTCTATCCTTCCTTGCTTGCTTGTTTGCCCTCCTTTCATTCTTGGACTCTCTTTACTTTAATCCTTAGTCCTTACACTTTTCCCCTCTTCCTCCTTGCTTTCATCCTTATTTGTTGTCCAGTTTTATACTATTTTTAGTTTCTCCCCCCCCCCGTCATTTTTCTCTCCAGCCCTCTTTATGTCACAAATTCCCTCTGTTGTCTCTCAACAGTGGTTCACTTTTAAAACCACTGCTAATTAATAATTTAAATATTATGTTATTGTGAAATTGGATCAATCCACTTGTCTATTCATTCATTTAAGTATTCTTCACATGACTGAACCAGACACTGAAATCACCCCAAACCATTTATTATCAGTTTACTGATGAAACATGGCTCATTTACTCACAGTGTGACAGTTGTTTCAGATGCTTCCTGTTAGCCTCTATTGTCAACCAGTTTCACCGGTTGCAATTCCACTGCAATTGAATCATAAGTGAAAGTGAGGAAATAAATAAATAGATAAATTGTGTGAATTGCTGTGTGGATTGTTGCATAAGGGTGTGTGTGTCTAGTTAGCAGAGGTAATTTTGAATTTGTGGCCTGAACTCTAATTTGTTGTATTGACACAGATCCCTGTTAAATTACAGCATCATTACAAGTTCAAACCACTTCATGCTATTAAATAATAAACAGTGTGTGTGTGTATCCAGAGAATGTGAATGTGGACTGTGATGTAGCTTTGTGATGTTCATTACCACCAACTGCTTTTGGCGTTGCTCAATATCCCAAGCAAACACACACACACACACACACACTACCAAACATGCACATTAGGTTGGTAATTTAGCAGCACAAAAGCAGTTTGATCCAATAATTCAGTAATCCAACAAGGCTTTATGTCAATTCAACAACTAGACCTTCGAGCCACACAGAGTCAACTAGCTGTGGACATGCACACTCTCACATACATTATATATATTAGACAGACTTACAGAGACAACTGCGTAATGAGAAGGAGTTAAGGCGCAAACACACAGTGAGTTTCTATGTTTAAGTGATTCCCTAGCAGGGGGTTAAAGCCTCACTTCAGCTGATGTTCTGGTCAGGGTGTCAGTATGATTAGGATCAATCTTGGAGTGATTCTGATTGTGTGGTTCTATTTCTCTTTTTTTGGTTAGTTGTTTTTAAGTGAGTATTCAACTCTTTGGAGGTCTCTGCTGTGTATTTGTCTTCACAACACATCTAATGTGTCAAACAGTGTGGCAGCCTGATATATATTTTTTAAAGTTAAAGACCAGTTACAGACCAGACAAAACAACTATTTTTCACCTTTGAAATCTATTTTTTAACAATGAAAAAATATGTAATTGACTATCGTTACATAGGCAGAACCATTTAAAAAACAATTACGTAGTGCCCTAATAGGACACTACATAGCAGCACATAAATTAGCATTTTTCCTGCTTTAGATCTCATAGGGAAAATCTATTTTTAAGTCATTTAGCTTTAAAAGATTTTAGCCCACTGATATGATGTGACTGAAAAATTAAGAGCGCTGTCATGGCATCAATTGGATAAACCTAAATATACAATTGTGTATCATCTGCATAACAGCAGAGTGTGACATTTGATAAGTGAGAGAATATATAGTAGGGATGGGTCGTGATTTTCAAAGTTTCATTTTCAGTGAACTGTTGAATGGTTGGATGATTATTGTATCATAGTATTGCGAGAAATGGCCATCCCTAATATAAGCAAACAAAACTAACTTATAGTCATCATGAAGATAAACTATTTGTTAGATAAACCAGAGCACTGGACAAACTACAATCTTCACCAGATAATAACATTGGAAAGAAAGTCAGGGGATCACCAGCACTCAGGAAGACCATGAGTATCTGACCCAAATTTCATGATAATCCATCAAACAGCTGGCGAGACATCTCAATAAACAACAAAACTATCAACCTCAAGGTGGTGCTAGAGTAAAATTCAGGTCACCACGAAATTCATCAGGCTCTTTCCTCTGGGGGTGACAAATGTCAAGATTTCATGGAAATCCACCCAGTAGTTGTTGAGATATTTCAATCTGTATAAAAGAGGGTTACATAGTGAGTTACAGGCACAGACAGTGTGACTAAAGTGTGACAAAGAATGCTTCATTGACGAATCAATGTTCAGTCAGTGTCAGGACTCTGGATGGAAAATGACCCAAGCAAACAAAAACCATCTTCCTGTGAAGTATGAAAGGAACCACAGTTGAGCATGTGATAGTGAAACTCAATGATTTTTATAGCCTGTTAATTACAATATTTGATTAATTGATCTAACAGAATAAGGATATGTTAATATCAACAGTAATTGTCTGCTAATTTTTTTACTCCACATAGACCTGTTTCAGTACCATGGTTTAAATCATAAAATTATAGAAACTAAGATAAATATTTACATAGGCTAAGAAAGGATCTCAACAACTAACACATCTACAACAGGTCAATTCATTATAGTGACGCACAATAACAAAAGCAAATTTCGCAATACATAAGTATGGCATTGATTCAAACTGTATTTTTGGCACACAATAAAAATCTCTCAGACGATATTGCTTTCTCTGTATCTGTCACCGGGTCTGCACACACACATGCATCAGCCCTGAAGACAAGAATGAAGCAATTTCTGTTTGAGTATAGTGGTTTAACCTCCTACAATTGGTATTATCTGCTGTTTCAATGCATTAAACCTCTCAACCTTTGTTTATGTGAGCGTATTCTTGCAAGGATGTATGCAGCTTATGTGTCTGTGTGACCATATGTGTGTGTGTGTGTGTGTCCCTCCACTATGCCTACACCCAGGTCAGAGTAATTTACTCTTTAAATCCATGTTGCCTTTCAGCCTTTTGACCCACCACACTCAGCAGGCCACAGTCACTCAACATACTACACTGGGGAAGCCAAAGTCATCTATATTTCACTGCAGCCATCTATAATGGAGGGAGTTTAGAGCGCTCCCATTTAATATGTTAGGACTCACCCAGGCATGTACAATGTCTGCATGTGTGTGGGTGTGTGTGTGTGATAAGTAAAGATACATTCTTACTGTACTTACTCAGATTGACCCACGCTGTGCTGAAATATATGCACGTTCACACACAGATGCACACACTACAGTAACATGGGCGGGGTCAATGGGGCATGTGAGTGTTTCACTTTCTAATGGTTCGACTCCAGGGACGATCTAATGATGTGTGTGTTTCTGTCTGTGTGTAATACACTGGGAATCTTATTTTCTTATGGTACACATAGGCCTGCAGATACTGGTTGATATCTCAACTAAAAGCAATTACATATACAACGCACCACCCGTGGATACATTTTAAGATAGTGATCATTTATTCATAACTGTACTATCCAGGCATATATAGCTGTGTGTGAGTTTAACTAAAGCCTGGTAATGTTTTATGATTGCTGCCAACACTGTAACTCCCACTTAAACCTTTTTACTGCTACCTGGAATAATACTGCGATGAATAATGGCTCTTTTCCACTAAAAGTGCTTTCACAGGTACAAGTAATTCCTGTAGTAATGCTATATGCTTGCAAACCTTTGAAACATCATAAAATACCCAAAAATATAGGTGTAAATAAATATAAAAATCCTTGCTTTTCTTTTTTTTGTCTGCATCTCTTGTGTTAAGTAGTTTCTGGTTCGTTGGTTACTACTGAATAGATATGAGGGAGTCATTGCCAGGAAGCATTTCACAGAGGATGAGGTGCAGTAGGTGGCCAACATAAAGCCAAACAAGGCAAAGATTTTGATGAAATCAAGACATGGTAGGGGAGAAATCCTTTTTGAATTAGTATCAGAAGGATATTTAATTCCTGATTTTACCAAATGATGGCCTTACCAAGCCAGAGATGATCAGATCTACTCGCCAGTGGTGGGCTGTCAGGACCAGCAAGGAGACCTATTGAGTTGTGTTCGGGTTTTTGTAGCATTGCTTCAGTAATGGCATTTATTCTGGCTACATGACATGCCTGTCTGTGATGCAAAGTTCTGTTATACTGCATTTCTGTATATTGTTGATGGTTTCTATAGCCGTGACATCATAATGACGGTATTAAGAGGTGGGTTAATTCAGGTAGGACACCAGTGAAGGCCTAGGTGTGAAATGCATGGCCCACCATTGCAATTTCCAAGGATTTTCATTGTTTACTTTCTGCAGATGTATTAACAGCAGAGACCTGGCAGCCTTGGAGTTTCACTTTCTGTATTTCAGAAATTTATCTGTCACTCTTAGTCAGAGCCATTTAAAGGGAGCGCAAGAATGTAAAAATGACAGTGACATTACAAACAAGGGTCACAGTCGCTGTGGTTAGAGAACAGATGTGAATGGCCACATGTCCTTACAGTGATTGCACATTAAATTCTGTTTGGCTATGAGTTCAGGTGGTCATGGGTACTGGAAGCTGCGTACCCCTAGAAGCTACCAGCTCATTTAGGGAAAACAAAGCCCATCAAACGAACAAACACAAAACTCATCAAAGGGCTTGACGAATGAAAGAAAGAATTAGTGAGCTAGCTTCTTCTGAGTGTGAGGTAGAAGCTATACACATAAACGTTACGCACTTCTTGTGGGAGATCGTACCTGCTCAACCCAAGTTACACAGTGTAAGAATAGCCATTCAAAGTGCAAGGTGGAAATGAAAGAGGTGCAATTCTCCCTATCACAAGTGAATGTACCTCCAAAATAGGGCTTTTAATTAGAGTCTTTTTTCATACTAATTTGCCCATATTTATCTCAGCAATTTGATCAGAACATAATTCTGACATGAACATATATTCTGACATCATTGTATGGTCATGTTAGTTACCATGGCCCCAAACTGTGAGTTTCCTCCCAGAAGGGCACTTGATACACTTTTGTCTTTTAAGAGAAAACACACCTGTTTAATCTGGCTTTCAGTTAAGTACTGTTTTCATGTGATTTATCATTTTATTTCATTTTCTCCCTTTTTGATATTTTAATCATTTTCTATTTCTGTGTTGATTAATTCTGTAATGGACTTGGCTGAATTTATGTCTTTTTCAAGAAAGTGATTGTAATTATTCTTAATAAAGTAGTTTCAAACTCCTAGTAGTTATACTGGTGATATACAGACATACTGTATATCTTCAAAAGCCAAATTAATGAAATACATCATTCAGTCACACTGATTAGTGTATTTCTGCAGTGTCACGTACAACTTACAGCAAAAACCCCAGAAAAATAAGATATCACGTGGGTCAAGTGTGTCAAGTCAATTTTATTTTCATAATGCCAAATCATAACATAAGTTATCTTATGGCACTTTTTATACAGAGCAGGTCAGGACCATACTCATACTCAGTCCCCCCACGAGCAAACACTTGGTAACAGTGGCTTAGTGTGTTGTTATTCATTTGGCTGAACCAACATTTTAGTAAGGTCAGGCAGTGGTAATGGTTCACAGTGTCAGGTCAGCACAACCCTCTCCAGAAAAGAACATTGTTATTGGGCCCTAGATTACATTCATTAACATTTTGCGTGCATAGCAACAGACTGGTTCAGATCAGGGAAAGGCAGTGACTATGGCACATTAACTAAAGTTCAGGTATAGCTAAGGTATGTCAAAGATAGGGAAAGAATGATCATTCATCGCAGGTCTGCGATATTTGGTAATGTTAACGTAGGGATACTGGGCTGGCCAACAACAACAAGAAGTCAGACCTGCTAAAATTTGAAAACATAAACCCACATCTCACACTACGACACTTAAAGTATCAGCTTTATCTATTGTAACTTGCTAAACAGCCACTTTGAGATATGTCACACTATAAGCGAGAATTTGACCAAAAACTTTGGCCGTGTTTCTGGCTCCATTACCATTTTATGTTCCACCATCTGTCCACTGAATGCAAGCATTGTTGCCCACATGCAGAAAATGTTTGATGATCCTGGAATGAGCCCAATACTTTGATAAAACATTGTAAAGCTTCAAAAGTATATGAACTGGAAAAAAGTCAAGCTATTATTCTGCAAAGGTGGCTCTCAAAAAAAGCCCCTCGTTCAGGACAGTGACAGAAATATTAAGTGTTATCCCTCTGAAAATATTTAATATTACCTCCTCTTTGCTCAGCTGAAAAATGGCCTTGAAAGCGGCTCTGTGCTGCAAAACTACAATGGAATCATAAGTCTTCCGCCTTACATTATTTATGATGCTGAATAGATTGCGTTATTAGAGAGATGCCACAAGCTGAGGAACAGGCTGCCTTCCAAAAACTGGGCCTGGTTGTCGCACCCTGAGTGGCTTGTTAAGGATTCATGGGAGAAGGGGCCGAGGCTGAGAGGCACTGTTTGCTATTCGATTTGACCTTCAGATTTGCCAAATCCCATTTGTTATGGGGCTAAACACTGATAGAGATGTATTCCAACCAAGTACCACCCCCACAGACATATACACACATGTACAGTACTCACACACACACACACACACACTCATACACCCACCAATCCAATCCACTTACAGATTAAAGCTCTTGTGTAAAAATCTTAAATTATTCATAAACATGCATTCATTCTGCCTTGTACCTTTTGGAATTAAACTGAATAGATGCGTGTGTTTTGTGTGTGTAAGGGCACATGTGGGCGAATGGGGAAATTTTTCACGATTTGTCACACTTGAAGCATGAAATCACTCTAATATCATGTGAATTTGTGACCTGTACACTGAGCTCTAATTATAGAGGAGAGGGGAAGGTCTTGCACATGCACATGAAGCATTAACTCCCTTTGTTCTCTGGGGGCAGAAACACCTAAAACTCATGAGATAAAGGAATTTATGTGATGCTTTACAGTGTTGCTTTACAAAAACCTGATTCTATTGGTCTGACTAACAGACACTAGAAAGGAGTATTAACAATGTTCTAGTTGGTAAATTATCCATAACTAGTATTTTAAATTCTTTCTCAATTAAATTTGGATGAAAACACTGAAAACCCTTTCCAAAGATGGTCTTCTGTTCAGACAGAAAAAAACTGTTGAAGTCGCAGAGTAGAACTTCCAGGATAATTGCTCAATTGTTCTCTTTACAACTGGAAATGAGAAAAAGGAAAAGGTCAAGTGTTTCCACCTAATAATTGTCTACATGAGTTTAGAAAGGAAATCTTGGGGGCTGTGTAATATCAGCAGTGGCAGTGGCACATGACAGCTCAACGCACTTTGTGTGCAAAGTACTGGTTTTATACACCTTTTAAGTTCTTTAATTCTGCCTATCCACATTCTTAAAAACATGTGTGCCAAGCAGCGTTCAGACCAACAACATTTGATTTAAACTCTAAGATTGAATCAACCAAACGGGCCAGTCATGACTCCTGCCCAAGTCCTGCTCATTTTGGCCACCCTGCCCCTGTCCCCTGCTGTTTCTCCATCCAGCCACCAGATGTCCCGACTCCCCACACCCACCTGCACACCTGTTCACAATTCACAGTCACCAGACCTGCCTCATTTACCTACACACCTGTTCCCATTTCCCTCATCAGCTCCCCTGTGTATACACCAGCTCGGTTTTCCCCCCTCACTTGCCAGTTCATCAAGGTCTTCAGGTTTCTCATGTTGGCTGAGACTTGTGTTATTCTACCTGCCTGTCACCTGTTTGTGTTCTGCCTGCCTGCCTGCCTGCCTGAACTTTTTAAGCCTGCTCATTTTTGTGTTTATTAAAACCTCTTCACTGCATCTGCCTGCCTGTGAGTCTGCTTTTGGGTCCAGTCCCCCTGTGTTCACTCTGCTGTTGCTGTGCGTTCTGTCACCAGGGCTGCTGACCAAATTTGGAGAGTAATCAGTGGCATGGGACACACCTGGGCCTGGTGTTCCCCATGCATATCAGCCAGTCAGTCCTTGGGCAGATCTCCACGACACACAACTCTGTCTTGAGGTTTTTGTTTCCTTTTCCTTGTATTTACACCACAACATCCACACAGCACATTTTGTGTTCATTTTGCTAATTTTAATGTGTATACATGTGTCTCCTGTTTTTGTTGCAGTCTAAGAGCTGGGCTATAACATGGCCAGGCATATTATTTTTTGACTGTGTACCAAATAATGCACAAGATGTCTAAAATACTTCTGTTGTAGTCAAAGTGAAATATGTAATTAAATTTGAATGTTTGACTTAAGTGCTGGAACAACCAGAGTATACAGTATGTAACACTGTCATACACTATGGAGCAAAAAATGAAGAGGACAAAAACATCTAAGTTGAAAGCTTTTTAGTTCTCATGAAAAAAACCTCATAAGACTTATTGCCATGCAATAAGGAGGCTTGAGGAAAGGGGCAATGAGCATGTGATCTACATGAACAGACAGACACACAGAGACAGAGAGACACGGCACACCTGAAAACCACTCAGCTTGTGACAGTGACAGGTGTCAGTTTTATGTAATGTTACTGGTATAATATCAGTATGACTATCAGCAGGTCTGTTTTTGCTGGGACGTGCATCCTACACCAGCTGTGTGGGTCTGGCTGTTAACATGGGCACCAAAATGAAAACCAAGACGTCCCGCGACTGCTACGCACATGCAACACAACACAGGCAATGTTTCTCGGACATTGGCATGCAAAAAATATGCATGCTCATTGACCCCTCTTCTCTACCCCAAAATAAAAGTTGAAACTGAAAAAGCTGACATGGATTTTTTTCTAAGCATTAAAAAAATAATAAAATCTAACAAAATAAGATTATAAATCTATAATTTTTTGATGCCTATGTTATGTTTCAGTGGATGTATTTCAGTGTTCATTCAACTTTAGAAGTATTTCAATGCCAATGTTTCCCTTTTCAGTTTAGATTTTGTTTTCAATGTCAAATTTTAATGTCATGTTCTAGTCCTATACACCTCTGACTTGCTTACAGTGTAGCTGTACATAAGCTGTAACAGCCAGAGCTTTGTATTTGAACAGCAAGAGACAGACTCTACCCCAAGAGTTTGTGGATCATCAGACAGTGCTGCCCTAGTTCAGGGACATTTGGCAGCAGGAACTGTGGCTGAGAAACTATATTTGGTTCTTCTGGACAAAATGCAAGTAAAGTTCCTAAAATGGAAATGAATTAACCACTAAGCTGGTTAGCTATAAGTGAACAAGCATCTTGTCAAATGCTCATGAATCAAAGATGCAGTGAACATGCATTAAATTGTTATGACTGGACACTTGAGGCTGCAGAAACTATTGGAAGTTTGTCTGCATTGTATTTTAAAGTCATTACAGCAGAAATGGCTGCTGCAGCAAAGGTTCAAGTGAGTAACAGGAGTATCACAGGTGCCAAGGGACAAGAATTTGATCTAAAACTAATCTGATTCCATGCCTCTTCCTCATGCTCACTCATCTCAGCTTTTGCTTGGCAGATCAGAGGACTGAGTTATCAAGTTTATTCCTCCAACAGGAATACGTAGCAGTGTTTACAAATTACAATCAGGTACTATTGGCACGTCAACACATTTACTCCTAACAGGGAGCAAGGCAGTGTGAGAGATGAGGGGGGAGGAGAAAAAGAGGGGTAGAGGAGTGCAGTATGATTTCTGTCTTTCTAGGGATCCTTTCTGAACGTGGCTCTTCTGGGAACACGTTAAAAGAAGTTCTCTTACTCTGTCTGTCTGGGAAGCTTACTGTGTTGATTTCTGCCAACTTGTAGGATTCCTCCATTTCCTCTCATTCTCTCATTCTTTCTGTTTTTTCTGTTTTTTTTTTTTTTCTTCTCTTCAGCTCTTGTTTGTTATCCAGACTCTCATGCATAATACATGGCAGTTTGAAGCACCTCGAGCTGCGCGCATCAACCGGGAGAAACCCAGCATCCAAAATTCTTCTCCTCACCTTGTTTGTTGTCATTTGAGAGTTTGCCCAACTTGTATAAAATATTCTTAACTGCTAGAATTTTAAAATAATAACAGATAGGATTTCAGGTGGTAGAACATGGTGAAAACTTCATTTTTGAACTTTTCTATTGATACAAGGTCAGTATTTGCTCTCAAGTCTAAGCAGTTTATATGCAATTCAGCTTGTGATTTTGTGAAAAAGCTTTCATTTATTGCTGTTATTTGCTTTGACAGAATGGTCTGAGACACAAAAGCCTGATTGGTGCCACCAGCACCGTGAAGGCTGTGAAAAACTGCATATTCACCCTTCTGCAACCTGCTCCATATATATTTATTAAAGGAGGTATTTGTAGTTTTTTTTTCTGCTGCTGAATGTGGTTTCTAGCCAAGACCTTCAGCCATCTTTGTTTATAATGCAAGAGGTTATAATACACCCTATGAGTGGTTCTGCTTCTTCAGGACAGGGCAATCAGGATGCTACAGTGGCCGGCCATCGTAAAGAGATGAGGGGGGATGGCGGGCTAGGACTAGCTGGTTAGCATGCTAACTTCAGTAGCAGAAAAGAAGTGATAAAACTAGAGGAAAAACATCACTGTTGCTTTCCACTGCTGGAGACACCTCTTGGTGATTAAAGGGATGAAGTTTGATGCTAACTAGCTGAACTGAACCGAACATTGTTTCTAGAATAGGACATAAGAAGCTATTTATGCTAACATTGGCTATGAGGTATTGGCAAAACAAATAGCTCCCTTAAGGTGTGATGTGAATGCCACTGAAAATCATTTTAGTCACTTAAGTAATACTTGTGTGGGAACTTTGGAATATTAACCCTCTTGTCATGTTCACCCCCCGCCCCTTACTTTAGTGTGTTTTAACTGCTCTTAAATTAACACAAAAGCCATTAATCACCACCAAAAACACTCTTTAGCTGTGAACAATGTCTCAGAGTAGTGGTTAACATGAATAACTGCAGTGAAAATACAAATATCCACTGAAAATGTATTCCAAAATGAACATGTAATGTAAAAAAGAAATCAAAAAAACCAGAGACCAAACTCCTCAACATGAAGTCGTGTGTGTGTGTGTGTGTGCATGTGAATTCATGCTCAACTGGCATTTGCAAACATAGGCATCACATTTGCAGCATCTCATGCTTGTTTTTGGTGTCTGTAGGGGCACAGAGCTCACAGTGCTTCCTTTTCTGCCCCTGTCCTTGTTGGGGGAGAGCGGCCAGGGCAGCAGTTGGGGTTTGCACACTCCTAACCAGACTGGCAGAGGATAGTGCTCTTCATCTTGTTCTAAAATCTGGTCCAGAGCCTCTCTGACAGATAACCGGGTGGTCAGTCGCCTACTCATTGTGCTCAGAGTAAAAGGAGTACAAGGCAAACATCAAGCTATATTTTGGGGGGCTGTGTGAAGATTTGATACATTGATTAGTCTGGAAGGTGTGGTACACGGGGGGGTAGGCACAAAAGCATGGGAAAGAGATGGGTTCACATAACAGACACCTGTCTAGTCTGTGTGAAGATATATAATTGTTTTATCAGGAAGTTGGTTCACGTGGGAGGATCGGCACATAAGCGCGGGAAAGAGATGTGTACCCACAAAAGACATTGTTCAGTCTGAAATGTGTGGTGTGTGTGTGTGTATCTGTGTGTGTTGGGGTGGTGTGTATGGGGATGTTTTCTCATCTGATGGATGAATATAATCTGGATACCCATTCATTTCCTATGGCGGTCACTTTTGACCAGGAACACCACAGGTGTAACAAGGTTGACTAAAACACTCAAAATTCAATGAAAGTGGTGATCATCACTTTTATATGTTCAAGTGCACAGTGTGGAGGATATCATAAGGCCTTGAGGCAATCAGATGTAAAACACTATATTTAGTGTTTTAAGTTGTAAATCGGTCAGATTTGACCCGAACACGACAGGAAGGTTAAGCAGGAAACTCCACCTGCATATTTTGTATCTCAGTCAATTTACCCTCTATCTACTCATATATTAACATAATCTGATGGACAAAGTTGTTGTGGAATCACTTTCTTGTATCTATGGAAAATATCACTTATGTGCCCTTTATATTAAATTATATTTCAGTTACATTTAGATTATGTGCAGTTAATTTATATGAAGTAACTGGTGTTCTTGTCCATCAGGCAAACCAACTTAGCTTGAGTCCAGCAGTCCATAGTAATTTAACTAAACAGCAGTCTGAGACATGGGAAAATTACACTGAATCACAATATTACTGACTTGCTACAGTAGGTGGCAGGTGTGACCCCTCAACCAAGGCAAGACTTGCTGTAAATTTACTGCGTTAACCAATGGTTATAAAAATTGGTTATGAAAAATTGGTGTACACTACATATGGACATATTGAGTGCTATTTTGTTGATCAGTCTAAATAATGTAAGGGAGGAGTGATAGAAGAATAAAAACAGCTAATGTGCTCCATTAGAGGAAGAAGTGTATGAAACAGGCACCAACTCCCCCATTTATTTTTATTTTTATTTTTATTGTTTATTTTTGCAGGGACAGTGCACAATTAAAATTAATTGCACCAAAGTTAGCGAGTGTCTAATTTGCATGTTGTGCCCATCAAGGTAAACAAAAGCTTTTACCTTTTACTTTTAAGTGCTCATGAGATGACAATCCCAACCCTCTGGAAAAATGCTAATAATGCCTCTGAATTTTGCTGGCATTGTCTTTCTGTTTAGCTATAATAGGTGTTATACAGCAACACAAGTACAGATTTTCGCATACCTAGTTTCAGTGATTCTTCGGACCGCAGTACAGAAATCATACATTAGTGCACCCATCGTGTTACACTGAAATAGAAACCTACAACCTTATTAATGGCACAGGTTTAGACATTAAGGTAAAAAGCAATGGTAGAACAACCTCAAGATTTCCCAGGGTGGTAAAGATAAACTTTTGCTTGACAGTGACAAATTGTTCAAGAATGAGGGCTGAAAACAGGGAACAGGTATAGCAAAACCAAGTACAAAACCAAAACCCAAAATCACTCAAATTGAAAAAGTAAAATACAACGTTGCATTTGAGAGTTCACTGAGTTCAGTCCCATGTTCTTCATGTTTCCCAGGAGCCATGTTTACCAGAGTACAATCAGCATATCTCCATGTTGGATCCATGCAGCTTGTAAGTGCTTCCTCTTGCCTGCACTAATTGGTTTAAGTGTTAAGTTATGTTGGTTTTTCCCTTTAAAGAAGCAGAAGCACACAGTGGGGACAGGTTCTCAGGTTTAAATGAGGGTTCTGGGGAGAGAGATACATTTGCTACAACTTCAAATGGTGAGAAATTAGTCAGCAAAGTACAGGTACACATTGATTTTTTCTTCCCTGGCATTTTTTTCTTTCTTTTTTTCTTTCCCAGCTGTGGCAAGTAAACAGTCATCTGCAATTAATACTACAGTTCTTCACCAACTGTAAGGCAGTGACACATGGGAAACATTCTGAGCCAGTGTAAATGAGCAGTTACCTGCTGTGAAGACAATGATTGGCAGGAGTTACTAAATAATGTGGACAAGAGTAGAATATGAGGAATAAAAGTCCCATGATAAATACTGTTTGTCATAACTCCAAAATTGTCCACCCATAATGTCTCAAAATATGGCCTGTTACAACTGTGTTCATTTCGCTCTTGTGGAACAAGGCTCCCATTACTGCACCTACAGTGGCCATAACCGTCACATTTCAATACATATAAAGAAAATTATTGAATGCAGAATCTTGCCATAGCTGCATGAGGTAGAACAGAGTGAGGGTTTTGAATGACAGTGACAGACTTATCTGTTGTGAAGTTACTTTTTTACCTGCTATTGCATGCTGTGACCAATAGAGGACCCTAGCACTATTTGTATAGGCCAAGTAATAAAGATGCTATGAAGTCACTCTTAATGCATATTAAAGGAAAATTTCAGTACATTTCAACATGGCACATCTCACATAAACACATCCATTGTGACTCTTTGGGTTGTGCTAACTTTGCACTCACCACCTCCACTGTAGAGATTTGTTAAAACAATGAGCAAACAAACACAAAACAAAACAACATATGTCAGGGCAAGCTGTGCAAGCCTCCTACAGCTTTCCAAATAAATATGATTTTATCATTCCAAATGCTTGTCACTAGGTCTGACTCCAAGTAATCCACCTAACTGTATGGAACAGCCATCACAGCTCACTGTGTAGGGATCTACACCCAGGTCAACTTGCTTGCTTTTCTCCTCCGCTAAGAAAATGTATTACAAGTTACTAGTGTTTATTTATGACTTTTCATTTTTTCTTACCTTACAAAGAGCTGACTGTTAAGTCAGATTCAGAGACAAGCAATTGAGATGATTCATAGAAAAATCATGTTTATTAGGAAAGCTGCAGCTGTACCTGATATAGGAGGTGGGATCAAAAAGTTCTAAGACAGTTCCTGTTGTGAACGAACAGAGCACGGCACAGTAATGCATAATGCAGCAACTGCAAGCAGTAATTTTGTGAGCTGGTATTCCACATTATATTGCATGATCAACATCAAGACATATGTTATTTGCAATTTTGTGACCACTTGCAGGTGCACAATTGTGATTTCAACATGGACCTCAAACTTGAGCAAACTCTACAATGTAGGTGGCACATACAGAGTCCAAAGAACAAAGTGCGCAATTTCCAAACCTTGTTTATAATTTCTCTGTGATATCTGTGCCAGTTTAGTAGATGAAGAGGAAATAACTACCGTAATTTCCGGACTATTGAGCGCTCCTGAATATAAGCCGCACCCACTAAATTAAAAAAATTGTACATATATAGGCTGCACTTGTCTATAAGCCGCAGGTGTCTACATTGTAACATGAGATATTTACACATTCACACTGCCGTCTCCAGCGTCTCACCATCGATTCATTGATGCCAAGCTTATGTGCAGCAGCATTTCCTTTTTCGACAGCCAGATCAATTGCCTTTAACTTAAAAGCTGCATCATATGCATTTCTTCTTGTATTTTCCATGATGAGGGTGTGTGCATTAAGCGCAAAATGACTGATCTGAAGAATTTAGTGTGAGTGCGTTTAATCTAATTCGAACAGTTTCATTGATCCACTGTGACCTGTTCGGTAATTTCATTGGTCTGATGTGACGAGGCTAAATGTTTTGGCGGCATGAAGTTCGTCAGCCCGTAAAAATCAATAAAAATAAATAAATTAGCCGCATCATTGTTTTAGCCGCAAGGTTCAAAGCGTGTGAAAAAAGTAGTGGCTTATAGTCCGGGAATTACGGTATGCCAACAATAAGCTTTTGATGTGTTGCAATCTCAGAAGAAGCTAGGTGCTCTCTTTGGCAAAGAAAAAGAACCATGGCTGATACAGTAGGTTTGGTGTCACTTTTTGGCAAATCTCAAACCCTGTATGGATGCTGTGGAATTCTGCATTGGTAGGTCAGGAAGCACTGACATGAATTATGTTTGTAACTGCCACATTGCTCCTATAAGGAGGCAGGGCTATTTTATTTTGGTTTTCTGCCAATGAGGGTGCCAAATCAGAAAACTTGGGTTAATTTGGAACGACAATATCAGAAATTTACTTTCCAGATATTTCCTGCCTCTGCCTAAATCACTTATAGAGCAATATATATATATATATATATATATATATATATATATACACATATATATACATATATATATATATATATATATATATATATATATATATATATATATATATATTTATTTATTTATTTTTTTTTTTAATTGGTCCAAAATTCAAATTAAACGAGGCCAGCAGTAGAATGAAAGAGTTAAATAAACAGGGCCTGCTACTCATCATTTACTGGCTGGAGTTTTGAAATATCTTGTTTTCAAAGATACTGGTACACTGTTGTACTTGATCTGATGGAGCATACATGAATGAATATAGATGTTTATGTACAGTATATTATAAATCTGTAGACAGCACATCTGTGATTGCAGATGCACATACTATATATAATGTGTGTGTGTGTGTGTGGGTGTGTGTATATATATATACAGTATACTGTATGTGTCTAGATAGAGTTGTGTTAAGCTGATGAAGTCATGTGCATGTGTGTGTCCATATGTGATGTGTGAGTGTGTGTGTGGTGTATGTTGTGCCTCAATTAGCTGAGGTAATGGTCTGAATAATGATGTTGCTTTTTTTGCCATCTGGCCCCATGGATGCTCACTCTGCTCTGTTGTTTCTAAAATACACAAGGGAACACAGGGGCTATCTATCTGTGAGTGTGTGTGTGTGTGTGTGAGAGAGAGAGAGAGAGAGAGGGAGAAAGAAAGAGAGAGAGAGTTTGTGTGTGTGTGTGCATGTGTTTACCTCCCATCTGATAAATTATTGCTCTGCTTCTCTTTCTTTGAGCAATCTGATTTGGTGCTCTGTTGCATGCTGCATAAACTTCACTGACGCAGTGAATCTGGTTTAAATCCTTCTTCCTGTAGTTTTTCCTCTTTCCATCAGTTCCTTTTTCATAACCATTTCAACATCTGGTCCGATGAGCCCCAGAGTTTTTGTTCTTCTGTTCAAACCTACATCCAATGATGTGGTGCACAAAGCATCATTTATTTTAAATCCCCTTGCTGTGCAAAAACGGTTCAGTACAAATACAATTTACTGTCTCAGTTGACTGTGCTGTACTTTAGCAAACAGTGCAAGTTTTCAGATTCCAATACAAAAGTAGTAACATGATGATTTCCATTTCTGTGGCTGGTGAATTTCACCCAGGGTTGCGGGTATTTAATATAGATTTAATTATCAGGGTGTTTCCAGACATTGCAGCTAAAAACCTTTGCATGCCAAAAGAAAAAATTGACTGAATTAATTTAATCTGAGTGTCTGAAAAATACTTCTGACTTGGTATCAGTTTTGAACACTATCCGTTTTTGACTGCTCTTCACTTGATCTCTTTTTTTTGGTTTTTTGTTTATGTCCACTGAAACTTTTAGAGTTTTATCCAAAATGCTATACTGTTCAGCCACAACAATAAAAACAGTCAGATGAAGCGAATAACATTGATCATCTCATTACAATACAATCTGCTGGGAAAGCCTGGGTCCTGGTATTCATCTGGATGTTTCTTTGACACGTACCACCCACTTAAATGTTGATGCAGACCAAGCAACACCCCCTCCTTGGCAACAGCACTCCCCAACTGCAGGGGCCTCCACCAGCAGGATAATGCTCCCACCACATCAGAAAAACTGCTCAGAAATGTCCTGAGGAACACGACAAAGAGCCCAAAGAGTTGGTGTTGCCTTGGCCTTCAAACTCCCCAGATCCCAATCTGGTCCAGTGTCTGTGGTATGATCCAGAACAAGCCACAACCATGGAAGCCCATGCAGCCCACAGGATCTAAGATCCAAAGGATCCACTGTTGTGAAGTATGCATCTTTAGCACCATGAGTGACGTTTTGTGCATAGTTAGTAACATCCCAGTAATCATCCATCTGATCCTGTCTTTGAATTTGTTTCCATTGCATTATTTGCATGAAAAACAAATATTGCACATGATTGTTGCCTAAGAGCTCGTGAATATGTTGCATTTGTATATGTTACTTTGCTCTCACCTTCTGTCAAGTTCATCCCAAACCTGTTCCATGGGGTCTACAGTTGGAGACTGTGCTGGACTTCCATCATGTGAAGCCACCATCTTGTTGTTTTTTCCTAACATTGTGGGTCATTATCTAGCTGTAGGATGATTTTGTCTTTTTTAAATACACAGTACTACTTCCTGCAGCATAGTATTGTCCTAATAATGCATCAGAGGGTGCAGTAACACAGTTTGTTCCAACACTGTCTTTGCACTGACAGAGGGGTTGTAAGTATTCAATTAAAGTTGGGACACCTGTAGAAACTGTTTACACCAAGACTTAATTTACTTCCATTGGTGCAGGAAAGCAGTTTACCGCTTACCTTACTTACAGTTTACGGTTGTTCTCTGAACTGCTTAAAGTTAAATAAAAACTGAGAAAATGGGGGTGCTCTAAAACTTTTGGTCAGCAGTGTACATGCCAGCTATTTGCCAATCAAGTGTCTTTCAATTAGGTTGTTGTGCTGTGAGCACCTTTTTCCATTAACCGTCTCTCCACAGGATACCCAGAATGAGAAAAAAGTATGTCCCTTCAAGTACTTGATAATAGCCTCTCTAAACCTCACTACAACACACCTGCAGCTACTGCAGGACGGACAAATAGGAAACTGTGCTGAGGCAGAATGGCATGAATGACTTATTGAATTTAGTCCAGATTTGATATAAAACTGCTGACACACACTTTAAAGTTTACCCTGTCATTTCAGACAGAATTGGACAATATAAACATTATCCCACATTTACAGTTTAAGGTGGATATTTTTCACGGTTACAAACTGGCCTTCCTTCTTTGCGCAAAGTTCAGTCTGAGTGAACTTTGATCTGTCACTCAGATATTACTGTTTGTTTATATTCTTGTTTATAACTGCTGATGAAATAATACAAGCAGCAGAGAAGAAGGGATGATTTCTAGCTGCATTAAGGAAGGATGTAAGGACAGTGACAGAGGTTAATGAAGTTAAAATGTTTACCTAAGGTTACATACAGTCTGGCCTACTTTATTGGTAACCATTCATTAAATATTTTCCTTTTTCTCCTTGCTATACTAATCAATATCATCATAATCTGTTATTTCTTGTCAAACTCTAGCACCTGCATTGCCCATAATGCAACTTGACTGCTGACAGTTTGATGATTTTCACTTATTTCTTGTACCAAAAACCCAGTGATGTTTGAAGCTCCACTGCTGTTCATCAGACAAAGATATGATGCTCAGTATCAACTTAAATCATATTAAGTATTCATCAAATAGGACATAGAGAGAGCATAACTTTTCACATCTGTGCACATATAAATGTGACATACATATATAAGAATAAGCATACATGATGATGTACAATGCTCTGCAGTGATGTACCTAGTATTAATAGTGTAAGTTAATGCCACTGCCCATCCTTAACCTGACAGGAGTAGAGGCTGGCCTGTTTTTACCATCCACTGCATTTTGTTACCCACTCTCCTCCAAGCAAAGAGATGATGACATCATTTGCTAATGTGCATTTATTACCCTGAAGAGTAACTCCAGGTTTAGGTAGGTGAAGCATTCCTTTGCATATTTCACATTAATCAGTGATGTTCCACGTTTGCACTCCAAAACATCCACAGTAGCTCATTCAAAGGCCAATATTAGTCAACAAGTTCATCACAGCATTTTCCTATAATCCTTGTGGAGCCATTAAATCAGCCTTTGTTCACTGAACAAAAAGCCGTCGCTGCTAAACTGAACAGTTTGTCATTTTTTGTAGGCTCCAGTATGATTGTTACTGCAACAACTGAATCATTTCTGCCTAGAAAAGCCTTCTCTCTTCTTTTTTTAAGTATTTCAGTCAACATGCCAAAAACCATTAGGAGAGGATCAAATGCATTATGCGTACCTGGAGACTGAGTCAATAAGTCCATTAGTGACAATTGTCTCTCTTCTGTTGTATTATCCTCTTTCAGTCACTTCATCATCCTTTACACTTTCTGTCCAAAGCCCTCACAAATGAGACAGAAGTACCACTCTTTAACTCATGTCCTCGCATCGCTACTCTTTTGTTCTCGTATCAGCTTTACATAAATGCAGTCAATAAATGAAAACAAACACTTTCTGTACTCACATCAGGAGACTGGAGGGCCTCTGTGATCTTTTGGTACCACCAGAGGAGATTCTCAATGTAATACCCATCTTAAGAAGCCAGCCTTGATTAAAATCTGATCTTATGAAATCAGGGTAATATCCACCCTGAGGAACTGGCCTTTGTGAAAATCACCTTTGTAAAAGTAAGATAATGAAGGCAGCTGAGGATGGGCACCCTCTGTTTTCTCTCTGTGATGGAAATTCTTGTATCTTGCTGCCTATTTAAAGAAACTAGGGTTTTTTAAAAAGAAGTAATGGATTTCTTCACATAAAGCCATTTCTATTTTATGATGTTGAAATGAGAGAGACAATTTGACAGAAAATCTAAGTTAGCTCCTGACTTTTTTTCAAATAAACCTTTCCCCTTACTCCTGATTGCCTTTGCTGTTGAACTCACTTGACTTAGAGAGACACTGTCTTCTCCCTTCACAGGCCCACTCCACTGAACTGTCTGTGCAATCATTTATCCCATCAACTTTGAGAGACGTATTGTCTCCTCTCTCCATTGTTGTGTGTTGCACCTCTGGCCACTCCATGTCCATTGCTATGAACTCAATTCTAAATCTGTTTATGGAGATGCCTAACACAAGAGCTTTATCGCACAATGAATTGGCCTTGATGTAAACATCATTACCCTTTGGTCACTTGACTAAAGCTCTGATCAAAATGCAGCTATGATTAGCTAACAGTGAGCGCTACTTAGCTGCCTTCTTGCTGACAGGGTTGGGAGCGAATGAGAGGAAGACACAGGCAGACAGAGGGATGACAATGTGGCAGGCTATTTTTAAATGACAGTAAGACACACATAAACAGAACAAAGGGCTTTTAAAACTAAAGCAGCAGTTTCATTTTGTTGTAGCACTTTGCTTTTATATTCCAGACTTTAAATACAACCCAGTGCAAGAACACACACAGTTTAAACCCCATGTAAATCTAGCATCATCAATGATGTTGAGATATCTGGAGTCATTTACAGGTGTTATCTGCATCTTACTGAGAAATAAGGACTTTTAAGTGCTTTAACTTTTTAGAGTCTCTGAGGGAGCTTTGTGCCTTTATTTAAAATTATACAGTCGCAGAGCAGACAAGAAATTAAAAAAGGGATAACGTGCAGTAAAGGTCAGCAGCCAGATTGAGGGCATTGTGGTTACAACTATGCCACCAAGATGGCTAATGGGTAACTTTTCTAGTCAAGACAGGTTCCAAATATATTCTGCAATTATACCTGCAATAACTGACTTGTTCTCTTGCCAACTGAGAGCAAGTGAACACAACATAGACGTCACATTTTAGGTTGATATAGAGAACAAACAGCCTTTTCGCACATCCAACAGACACAAAGCAACATTAGCATTCATCTGGAGTTGTGTTTATGGATACTTGGCAAATTCAAATAAAATTTCACTCTTAGTTCTGTTCTTGCTCTCTACCTTCCCAGACTAATATTTGGCACTTTAGCTGCTAAATGGTCCACTGTGTTCACCAGCTAGCTGCTTACTTTGTCTGCTGTTTGGTGTTAGTCAGAGGTTATTTTATCTTATTTATTTATCCAGTTACCAGTAACTGAACACAGCTGCCTGTTGCTGACAAAAATCTTGACATGAGAGTACTGAGAGTAAACTAAAGCTGCAGGCTGGAGACCCAAAACAAAGAGCTGAGCTCACCTTGAGCAGCCTCTGTCACATACAACTAGTCATTTGGTATGTTGAAAGTGACTATAACCGGTACTTTACAGTAACAATGCATAAAGGTCAAGGCATCCAAAGCCTCAGCTGCTTGTTATATACAGTAACAGCAGTGTCCACTACAGAGACAGAAGGAGTATTTGTTTCAGTTAAGACAATGGATAACCATTTGTCTGAAAACTTGGCAGTGCAGGTGTGGATTATTAAGGTAGAGACAGCATGGCTTGATCCATCGACCTCTGGTTGCTCGTTATGCGCTTCCGCTGCGCCACTCTGCTCTGAGCTCTATATGCTCCAGCTTGCACCTACAGTCTCAATTAATCGCCTAAAAAAGGATAATGGCTTGACAAGCTTAGTCATGGAGCTGTACAACAGAGACCCATATTATCAGCGTCTCAGTCTGGGTAAAATGATTGGAAATCAAGTAACAATGTGGAAGACTGAGTGGAGCTTATCTTTGGTCTAAAGCAGGGGAGTCAAAATCAATTTCATCCTTGGCCACATCAGCATTGTGATTGACCTCAAAGGGCCAGTTGTAACTGTAAGACTATATAAATGTATCTACTCTCTCATATTACATAATTGCCTCTGCATTCAGTTATTATTAGTTTTCATAATAATTAATAAATAGCTTTGAAAGCTAAGTTATCAGGGCTGGGTGGCAGTTGCTTTTTTGCTTTTTTCTCTTCCACCAGTCCAACCAAGCCAGTTATCTCACCACACATGGCAGGCATGCCATCAATAATAAGCCCCACCAACTTCTCTCAGGGTAATTTCACTTTACTTAGGGACTACTCCACCTCACTGAAGATGTCCCTCTCCCTTGTTGTCCCGTGCATGGCAGCTACATCCAAGAACTCTTCACTGACTGACAAGTCTGCCTTCACGCCTCTTTAAAAATGGTTAGATGCGCTGTATCAGTATTGTCAGTGCTTTTGTCATTGGCTCGTGAAAAAGCCAGAGAACTGCATGCCTTTTCAGCCAGCTGTATTTTACAATAATCACAGTCTCTGAAAGCTTTCATGGGCCACATAAAATGAAGTGGCAGGCCTGATTTGGCCCGTGGACCTTGAGTTTGACACGTCTAAAAAGCTTCAAGAGTTTGTTTTTCTTTTTCTTTTTGTAAACATGGCTACACCAGCATTAAGGAGAAGCTCACTAATGACTTGCATGAAAAGACTACAAGGGAAACATGAAACTGTTAAACTGTTTGCTGTTGGATTTCCCAGTAACCAACTGACTGCTGCGGTTGACCAGTCTCTCTCCTGAATCCTAAAGCTGAGTATAGAGTATACACTATCAGAACTACTTGTTGGATGAAGAGCTTTAGAACTCCCCTCCCCCCACACTTTTCTGATTAGGAGCTTTGTTCGATCATTTCTGCAACTTTCCAAAACCAACGACCTGACATTCACACCCACTTCAAGCTGTGAATGAAAAGGTGTGTTTAGGTCAGAAAGGAGCCAAGGTTTTAACTATGAACAACCAGGTTGAATGTCTGTCAGAGGGACTGTGTCAAAACGTGCACTATTACCCCCATATTTAAACAGTTTTCTGTGTCCCCTCTCTCTCTACAATGGCTGACTTTTTCTCTCCTTTCAAGCGTGGTCATATGGAACAGGTATACATTTCTGACGTGGTTGGACACCCCATACAATTAGTTCTCTTCTAGAATAACATGGCCATAACAGTTAGGCAAGATGACACATGAAGATAGCAAAAAAATCAGCAGTGAGATTCAAACCCTGCCTCCTGAGAGACTGGCCACAGTACTGCTACATCTAACCCTTCATTTTTCAGCCTTGATGGTTTGTCCAAACTAAGATTAAATAAGACAGGAGGCTTTCATGAATGAAGCTTTCATCTATCACCCTTAAGTGGTCAGCCACAATTCACAAGCTTTCTGCTGTTACTGCTTTATCACTGCTCTGGTCATGGCTATCAAATTTGTGACATTGTTGAATGTCATAGAAACAAGTTAAGAAAAGGTGGTTACAGATGGAGACATCCGCAGTTTCTCAGCTCTCACTTACAGTTACAGTCAGAGTTTACAAGTCAGTAATTGCACTATGGCTATTTGTCAAACACTTTATCACTAGGACCTGAAGAAAGTAAAGGTTTCCAAACTAGTAACTTAATATATTGTCACTACAAAATAAATTGGACTAAAAGTCACGACTAATGGCCACTTCCTGCATTCAAGTGTCTTCAATATTTGTAAACAGGCATGAATCAATGTATTTTAAACCTTGGTTCATTCTTAAGCAGACCTTTGTCTGTGGCAAAGGTTTTAGATCTGACATTAAAAACTGAAAACAAATTAAATAGATTTTGCTCATAAATACAGGTTTTACAAATAAAAACTTCCCAGAGTAAAGAATAGTTTAAGAGGGAGCAAAGACCACACGCTGGAAGCATAGGAGTTCACAATAGATCACCAGATGTTCATGTAACTGAAAGTTTCTCTTGTCATCAGAATTCACCTTCTTCTTCTTCTAAAAGAACACACTCAAAATAAGTAAATGAGTAATCCAAGCAGACACATACCACCTCTTCCTGCTGAGTTTTCCTAATATCCTACAATCACCCCAGGATTTGGATATAGTGCCAGGAAATAAAGATGACAGTAGCAGGATTTGAACCCACACTTCCAGAGAGACTGGCACCTAAACCACTTAGCCACTCAGCCACCCCACCAAATATTGGGCTGTGTCACTTCACTGCTGTGTTCACAACTCTATCAAATCCTTTACCAATAAGACAGGGACACATTGTTTATTAAATTGTGCACACAAGGAAGGATAATAAGCAGAATAACTGAAGGAGTTTCATTGAAAAAAGTGTAGTCAAAAGCTGCTACAACACATTTATTAAAAGCTGCTGCCGCTACAGCAGCAAAAGCAGAAGACATCTAAAACACTTGTGATGACAGGTTTCTATTTGTCTAAAAAACCTGGCACTGTGGGCAGTGATGAAGTTATATGGATATAAATGGAGACCTACTGCTTGACCATATTTAGCATTAGGGGAAGATGGTTGTGATCCTTATGGGCCCAGCATGCTTCTGCTGCATCACTCACATAGCTCACACACCCTAACTGAAGCACACAAAAGAATGACAGCTGTTAATGTTAGATTAAAACACATCAATTCAACTAATGACAAGGAATGCATCAGAAACCTCAGCTGTTTGTTATATAAAGCAAATGAAATCATCTTAGGCAGCAGAAGAAGCAGACTTAGATAACTCTTGGGGAAATGGGTAGCTAGTTGTGTGAAAACTTGCTTGCTGGTTGAAAATGTTTAAGCATTAGCAGAGGATGGTTTCGATTCATCGACCTCTGGGTCAGGGGCCCAGCACGCTTCCACTGCACCACTCTGCTTTCAGCTGCACTGACTGGGGCTTACCCCCATGGCCTGTGCTTTACGCTCAATTACTTTTAAAAAAGGATAATGGGTGTTGTTTTTTTAAAAACATGGCTATACCAGCATTAGAGAGAAGCTGGCTAATAACTTGGAATTTGGTGACTACAAGATAAATGCAAAACAGTATGTTGATTTCCACCTGTCTGCCGAGGTTGACTAGTGGCCTTGCTAAATTCTAAATTTGAAAACTTAGCAGTGTAAACATAGCTTGCTGATGAACAACAACAAGTATCAGCAGAGGATGGTTTCGATCCATCAACCTCTAGGTTATGGGCCCAGCACACTTCCGCTGCGCCACTCTGCTCTCCCTTGTTATTTGCAAGAGAATTCCGTTTTTTTCATATTGCACATATTTATGAGCAAAAAAATAAAAAAATCTTCCCGCATGTCTGAGAGAGAGCAGAGAAAGCAGAAGCAGAAAGCAAGGGAGAATGGGTATCATGGTCAAAGGCAAATCATGATTCTTCTAGTGTTATTACCCAGTTGGACTGTGCTGTGGGAACCTCTGGTCCAACTGGGAGATCTCAGTTTCATTTCACTCCAAGAAAACCTAATGAAGTCTAGTTAAGCTTCATTTTAAGTGTAAACCCAGAGCTAATGAATTCTCTCCTTTCCTTCCCTCTTCTCTTGTTTCACATGCACATACAGTACACACCATTCTAACAGCTTCTGCACACTTTCCAAATGTTTTGAACTGTATATACTTGAGAACAGAGAACACATTAAATATAATTTGACTGGCTGTCAAATTAATAGCCTGTCACAAACTTCTGAATGTCCATTACTCGTGAAATGGGAACAAAATTGGTGTCTGTGTTTGCTTCACATAGTGAGTAATTTTGCCAGTGGGCCAATGTAGCAAAAACTCTTTTAACCATTCAGGCTGCTGTGATTCAGTGGCTCACAGATATATTCCATATATCTGAGAACACACTGCCTGCACCTTATCCATGGATAAATGGAGGGGAGCCTGAAGAGATGGATAACACTCTTCCTCCATGAAACTTTTGCAGTGTGAGTGTGTGTGTGTGTGTGTGTGTGTGTGTGTGTGTGTGTGTGTGTGTGAGAGAGAGAGAGAGAGAGACAGAGAGAGAGAGTCTCGATACCCAAGACAAATTGAATGAGTGAGGTTGAACTAAAGGTTTGGGTGGTCTCTCTCTCTCTCTCTCTCTCTCTCTCACACACACACACACACACACGTTATCACTCACTAAATGTACTTTATACACACAATTTTTTCACACTCTCATGTAAATATGCTATTTTTTTTTCATACACCTTCCTCACACAATTTATATACACTTCTTTCAATTCATTCACACAGTACATCTCCAGCCTGGTTTCAACAAATGGGGCATGACTAGCATACCAGTTTCCTTAAGTTATTTGGCTTGTTATTACCTCACATTTTTTTCTTGTCACAGGTAATTTCTCTTACTTACTAAGCCCTAAGCCTAACTAACTAAAATGGCATTGAATGATAATGAAAAGCTTGAAAGCATGAAAAGTATGTAGACATGATGCATGAAAATATCCTGTGCCGTGCTACTTGAAATATGAAATGATGTCAGCAGCTCAACTGTGGACAGACACTGTATATATATATATATATATACATATATACATATATGTACATACAGTCATGGAAAAAATTATTAGACCACCCTCGTTTTCTTCAATTTCTTGTTCATTTTAATGCCTGGTACCACTAAAGGTACATTTGTTTGGACAAATATAATGATAACAACAAAAATAGCTCATAAGAGTTTAATTTAAGAGCTGATATCTAGCCATTTTCCATGGTTTTCTTGATAATAACCAAAATCACTTAAGTTCTTATATCAATAGCTATGGCATTGTACTGCCAAAAACAGTGCTTTTAGGCATTCCATGTTTTCTTTTCTGCCTCTTTTAGTCACATGATACACACAGGAGTTAGTACTTGATTGCATAACCATTGTTTTTGATGACTGCAGCCATGCGTCTTGGCATGCTCTCCACCAGCTTCTGACATTGTTCTGCTGTCACAGCAGCCCATTCCTGTTGCACAAATTCAAACAAATTTGCTTTGTTTTTGGGCTTGTGGTTCTCCATTTTGAGTTTGATGATTTTCCACAGGTTTTCCATTGGATTTAGATCTGGTGATTGAGCAGGCCAAGGCATGGTTTGAATGTTCTGGTTCTCCATCCAGGCTTTAACTGACCTTATTTGAGGCAGGAAAGAGTTTTCCAGCTGATGGAAGAGGACTGTTTTCAAGAGTAGCCCTGTACATGACCTGGTTCATTCGCCCTTCACACAATTGCATTTGACCTGTTCCACCCATACTGAAACAACCCCAGATCATCACTGATCCTGATCCAGGCTTCCTCCTAACCAGTAAGTTGGCTGGAGTGGGCATCAACTCAAAATTGGATTCATCACTGAAGAGAACCTTAGTCCAAACATCAACAGTCCAATCTTTGTGATCCCTAGCAAAGAGTAACCGGGCCTTCCGCTGCCTTTCATTGATGAAGGGCTTCTTCCATGCCCTGTGTGACTTCAGACCAGCTTCAAGAAGTCGGTTTTGAACTGTCCTTGCCGAACAAGTCACATTTCTCGACAGTGCCCACTCATTTTTAAGGTCCCTGGAGGTCTGACGATGATTCCTGACACAGGAACGGATGAGTGCACGGTCATCTCGTGGGGTAGAAAGACGTTTCCTGCCTCGACCAGCTAGCAATTTGGTAGTACCATGTTCGGCTTGTTTTTTCTTGGTGTAATGAACGGCTGTCTTGGAGATCTTCAGTTTTTTGGCTACCTGTCTCTCACTCATGCCACTTTCCAGCAGTGCCAAGATGGCTGCCTTTGTGGCTTCACATAATTCTTTTGTTTTAGGCATTATGTGAGAGCTGACAACTTCTGAGTTGTGCTACGGCTTGAATGTAAGCAGGAAACCACTCCAGGCCTTTGCATGTGCAGTGCTGCTTATGACATGAAATGGCCTCTTATATACCCTGGGAATACAATTCAGCTTAAGCATGTCAAATAGGACATAAAGTATTATGTAATCAGCTGCATTTTTTGTTGTGTTCATTGTATTCTTCAGGTTA
This sequence comes from Lates japonicus, assembly GCA_033238685.1. Taxonomy (NCBI): domain Eukaryota; kingdom Metazoa; phylum Chordata; class Actinopteri; family Centropomidae; genus Lates; species Lates japonicus. The sequence goes on along the minus strand of BRZM01000055.1, from coordinate 1,122,675 downwards.
TATACCTTTAGTGGTACCAGGCATTAAAATGAACAAGAAATTGAAGAAAACAAGGGTGGTCTAATAATTTTTTCCATGACTTTTTAACTAACTTTAACTAAATTACTTTACATAGACAGATATAGACATACAGATAGAAAAAGATAGATTTGTCTCAGGGCGGCTGTGGCTCAGGAGGTAGAGCAGGTTGCCCACTAATCAGAAGGTCAGCAGTTCAGCTTCTCCAGTCCATGTCGAAGTATCCTTGAGCAAGACACTGAACCCCACGCTGCCCCCAATGTGTATACCATTTGTGTGTGAACGGGTGTGGATGTTAGAGCACTTCATGCATAGAACATGTGCTGTACAAATGTGTGTGTGAATGGGTGACGAGGTAGTGTAAAGCGCTTTGAGTGGTTGATACGACTAGAAAAGGCGCTATATAAGTACAGTCCATTAACCAAGTCCATATATATATATATATATATATATATATATATATATATAAGATAATCCTTTATTAATCCCACAATGGGGACTAATAGTCCTACATTGTTGCAGCAGCATCAGAGATTGAAAAGATAGAAAAAAGGCATAAATACAAGTAAAACATAAGAACAGTATAAACAGGACAATGTAATAAAAAAATATGAATAAGGAGTAATACACACAGGACTGTATACATAGAGACAGAATGAACTAAATACAGATATTGCACATTTTGAAAATGGTATTGCACACAGTGAATGACTGATAGCAGCTGTTTTGGATTAGGATAGATTAAAGTGCAGAACCTAGTGAAATGGTCCATGTGACTGTGTGGTCTACTAGGAGCAGTGCTGGCTGTAGAGTCTGACAGTGGCAGGAAGGAAGGACCTGCGATACCTCTCCTTCACACACTTTGGATGAAGCAGCCTATCGCTGAAGGAGCTGTTCATATACACAGTGTGTGTGTGTGTGTGTATATACACTGTCTGTGTGTGTGTGTGTCCACAACAGTTACAGGAAGTTACTGGGACATAATTGAGATTGGGCAAGTGGGAGGGGTGTGCTTTATTGATTCAGGAAAAGTGTTTTGACAGTGTTAGGGTTCAGGCGAATCCTTTTCTTTGATATAACTTCCCCAGCCTCAGAAAACACTGTCTCACAGGAGACTGAAGAAGCAGGCATACACAGAAACTGAAGTGCCAATTTGAACAAGTGAGGATACAGATGCTTCTGAGTATGCCAGTATAATAGTGGGTCCTGTTGCCGTGGAATGTTCTGTTCTGCCAGGTATCGCTGCACCTCCACAATGGCCTGTGCTTCGGCATTGGACAGTTCACAGCTTTGAGCCACAGTACTGTCAAGCAGGTGCCACAGGTTACTACCACCTACAAAAGAGTACATAACAGTATTGCAGCAAACACTCACAAATATAGATCACATCATATGAACACTTACTTGAGCTGGATGTTGATGGTGTTGAAGCCCCTGGTGCAGCGACATCACAGGCAGCTGATGGAGGCATCTGTGTAGGAATATCTTGTAGTGTAACTACATTAACACATTCCATCCACAGTTGTTTCACTGCCTCATTCGCTTTCAGCTGGCTGTGGAACCCCAGGACTTAAAACCTGGGGTCCAGCAATGTTGCCAGAGAGGTATTACTTTTGAGGCTGATGCATTTTTCTCCTCAGACTGTTCCACTGTGGCGTGGTGGAAAGGGCCTAACACCTTTAACTCTTCCTCAGTCGCATCATATTCACGTGAACTGAGTGGGAGAAGGTCTGTGCAAAGAGATGTCAGGGCTGCACCCACAGCTTCACGCTGTTCGAAGAGGCGCTGTAACATAGGGTGCTATTCCATCTGGTTTCTTCTTCTACTAGTAATTTATGTTCTACTACTAGTAATTTATGTTTTGGCCTGCCCATTGACTCCTGCATCTGGCATAAATGGTCTTTTGCTGTAGTGCTAGTCCAGAAGTATCTTACAATCTTCCTTGATTTTGTCCATATGTCTACAAGGATGGGGACCTGGTCAATCAACCTGTACACTATTAAATTGAGAGAATGGGTGACACAGATGCTGTGCCTGACCTGCAGTGTCCTTGCACAGGCTATCATGTTTGATACAGCATCTGTGACCAAGCACCTCACCTTACCCATGATCCCCCACTCTTCCATGATTTTATCCTCCGTCTGGGCTAAGTTGTCAGTTGTGGGACTCTGTGGAAAATGTTCCACACCTAGCAAGATGGTATTTAGGGTGTCCTCCTCTGTGATATAGTGGCATGTTAAGCATAGATAGGCCTCCATATTCATAGAAGTCCACATGTCTGCAGCTGCAGCCTCCTGGACATTTTCCTTTGCCTTCTCCTTTGCTGTAGCATATATTTCTTCAACCATAGCCTTTAGACCCTGGAAAAGAAAACAAAGTGCATGATAGTCTATATACTACTACTGCTAAATTATTTTAATAGTAATACCAACACCAGCATCATAGATATGCAGCACATACATGTCCTGTTGGGAGAGTGTAAGCTGGATCAGGGACATGGGTGATGTTCCTAAATCCCACATCTTCCACCACTGTGAAAGGTTATAAATCTTTTACAATCATGTTAACCAGGGCCTCATCCACATCATGTTTCCTGGTACCTACACAGATGCAACATTATGTCAGCATAGTACAGGCTGTTGTGTTTCAGCCACATGAGGGGTATATTACCGTGCATTCTCAAGCCTCAACATACATGTGGTGTTGTTGCTGTAACATAGCTCTCTCAGGCACCGCCGGCACTTCACCTTCAACAATAACATTGTTAGAAGAATGTCTAAAGAGCATTTATATTGTATGTGCAAGAATTCACGTCTTGGGAACATCATCAATGTATACATGTGGTGTGCTACACCTGCAGACAGACACACACACACACACATAAACATAATACATCTATTTATCTATAGATAGATAGATCTATTCATTCATATTCATAGTCATCTAGCTTGTTTCTATTAATTTATTCAGCATCAAGTATAAAATATTTTACAAGATTCCAACTTGGAATATTTCCAAAATTCCCCAGTTTAACTTCCCATGGAAGGTTTGTGAAGTTTTCAGAAATTTTTCACCCCTTTGCAACCCTATCCGTTACTAGTTTCCTCTGTCTCCAATATGTACGTATGCATAGGTCAGATTTTCTGTACAGGTGCACACACTCTCCCATGAAGTTAGTTTTTATAGGTCACAGCTTTTGTGTATAAAGTTACCTACATACGCCTCTTTCAGGCCCCATTCTGTACATATGCAGTGGTTATATATGAGACCCCTGGTTTGTTCAAAACCAGCTGTTGCTCGTCCGTGAGCAATGACATGATGTGGGCTGTGACTGAGATAATAAATATATCCTTGGAATATATTGTCACCTTCTTAAAATAATGGCCTACGTCATTTTTTGACAAAAATGATTTTTTTGCCTAAGTCAGCTCTTCATGATGCTGGCCACCTCTGGTAAAATCACCTACATCCTCAGTTGAACAGACTCTGCGATCCTGCCCTTGTAGTATAATGGCCTATGTCAAAAGTGTGAATTAGGCCGTTTTATTTTGTCCAAGTCACAAGACAGAGTGACTTAGGCAATTGTATAAGCTTTTCAAGATGGCGACCACTTAAAAAAGAAAGAAATTCTACCTAGCTAGTGAAGTTATTGCCATGATGCAGGACTTTTTCCCTATTGGTAAGTGATAAGATTTACTATAATATAGGCTAGGCTATAAATATTGCATAGTTATTTAATCTTTTACAGAGGATACGGGTGCCAGATGAGCTGATGGCATGGATAAGAGTGTTTCTATGTGCTCTGCCAATCAAGGAGAGACATGTCATGCCCGTCAAGTGTCATCACTTCTTCGACAGTTTGCCACATAAATAGGCATCAGTCAAGATAACTGAGAATGAAAATTCATGGGTACATTGTTTTACAATAAAAACTTAGCAAAGATAAGCTGAAGGGAGAAGTGATGCCTCCTCAACGTTTGATTTAGTTGGTTACTTTGTTAGTTGTGCTTTATTGTGCACAGAGTTGAAAAATCATTTCACATTATCACAGAGGAAAAGTTTACCTGCTATTTGTTTGGTTTAGCTAAGAGTGATTACAGTTGCGATGTTTGAGTTTGCTTTACTGAATTAAAGGGCCATTCACAGTCAAACTTCCCTCTGTCTCCTGAGTCCTATGTGCTCCACTAGCATTTTCAAATGTGGTCTGTCACAGTAGTGGGGAAAAAAAGGAAGTTCACTGTTTTGCCTGAGTCACTTATTCCAGAAGTTATTTGGCCCAAGTCAAGTTCAAAATTGTGTAACTCACAAAGGCATGTTCATAAATTGGCCTAAGTCATCTAATCCTCTTACTTTACATAATTGACTGACAGCATTATTTATATATCAATAGTCATCAATTGTCATAACCTTTTTGTGTGAAATGATTAATAAATATCATATACTCTATATTTGGTTTAGTTATTTATGGTTTTGAAAAACTTGAAAAAACCATATGACATTGGCCATTATTTTAAGAGGGTGACGATATTCTAAATTATGTACATAATTCACATTCTATCCATTTTGTAGTATAGTTTTTTAAAATTGTTTGGATATGGACTCGTAAATTTGCGCTCTGACCTGTGTGCAGGTTGCTCCACATTTAATATATAACCATTCTATATTACATCATATGGACAGAATATGTGATCATATTTAACAGTTGTATTCCACATGTTTTTTTTTTAATTCTTGTTCTTCTACATGGACTTCCAGGCCTATCTACTGTGTATGTATGTGCTTGTGCAGCATGAACAGCACAAGTCATCACATGTATGTGTTAAGGTGTGTGTAGGCCACATGTAGAAATTTGGGGTATGACCTTTAATCAAAGATGCAGTGTCCAATTAAATCCATGTGAAAAATGGCTGAATATGAGTTATTATCTTTAACACACTTTTTCTCAAAAATGTTTGATAACAGTTAAACTTTGGATGAGCATATTTTATAGAATACTAATGTTGGTATCATCATAAAGTTGAGGCTTTACTCTGCATAGACGTACATAAAACTCAATGTGTTTCTGGGTGAAAGTGACTCAAAATGATGGAGCAGGTCACATATTGTGGGGACACTGAACGTTTTGCACCAATTGTTCAATATATGCACATCAGAGACAAGAGACAACAGTATTAGAAATCACTTATACAGCCACAGAGATTATTTCAATTCATTTCCACTGGTAAACACAAGGCTGTTAAAGAAATGTATTATCTTATTCAGCATGAGTTTGATAGTCACACAAGCTTACAGAATTGATATTCATGGGTAAAGTATTATTTAAGGCTGGAATGAGCAGAACAAAATATAAAATAGGTACAGAGAAAGGAACACCTGAGTACGGTCCGTAGATGAATTAAAATTTTTCCATTCAAGTGTAGTGATAGGACTGATGTCACAGATAATGGCAATAAAACAAACACAGTTTCTGCTAATTGCTAAAGATGATCATTTTGAGTCCATTATCAAAGCCTTTCCGCAGTGTCAGCAGTGTCAATCAGATTACAGCTATGCTTCAAATAATTTTACTTGAAACTATTTTGTCCTGTGACAAAAGTCTGTTTTTATGCTCCATGCCTACAGAGGTCAGAGGTCAGGCTCTGCTACAGATCAGCTGCCCTGGAGCTGTTATGGTTTCCTATGTTACAGTATTAAATTATACCCACCCCTGTCAATACATCTTATTAATATCAGTATGGTCATGAAAGTTCAATATGTTTTTCAGTCTTGGTCTATGTACGTGTGTGAGCTTCCAGATTAGTGTAAAGCAGTCATGCTTTTTGATGAATGAATAGTTGACAGTCATAAGTGTATATATGTGTGTGTCAGCCATGCTTTCACATGACAGCAATGATCGACAGCACAGTTTAACTCAATAGATGGCTCACAAGCCTTAAGCACATTACTGAATTAGGATGAAGAGGTTTTAATAAGATTGCCACTAAGCCAATCTACTCATTTTCAATGTGACTTAAAGGGCCTGCCAGTGCACCATAAAAAAGACACTGAAAGAGATGGTAAGCTGGAGGCTAGAATACAAAGCTAGAATATGAAGAGAATTAATTGTAAGAGGCAATGCCTTCATTTTAAAATGACACAAAATGCTGACATATAATTGCCATATCATTAATATATTCAGTGCTGAGGGTTTCCTAGTTTTATTTATTTTTTTGCCAGTAGAGGTTAAAGCAAATTTCATGGTTCACTTTGTCTCTGACTTTTTTTCTGCAATAAAGGTGATCTCTAAGTAGAGCATACGGTGCATCTTGGTTAAACCACTGTGTTTTGAAACAGGCGTGGTAAGGCTGTACTACAGAAATTTAACAACGTGAGCAACCACTGTTTCTAAGTTCAAACTTGATGTTTGAAGTGTTTGCTAAGTGGATTTTTATGTAATTAGTTCTTATGTAAAATAAGAAATAGGCCTTGCTGAAGAGATGAGTTTTCAGGAGTTTCAAGGATCTTTTTACTACATATTTACACCTGCTAACTAACTGTTGTGTAGCTAACTGAACCAACTGGCAGAACTAACTGCTAGTTTGGTAGCATATGACCCATTTAGATTAAAGAATAATGTGGCATAATGTGGTTAAAGGTGCTATATGTAAGGCTTTTAGATTAAAACGTTCAAGGATGTGAAGAAATAACAATTCTTATGTTATTTTTATTTTTGCTTGGAGGTTAGCATGCTAACCAGCTAACTCCCGCTCATCCCATCTTGCAGTACCACTTTGTACCTCAAGAGGTCATAGTGAGTTACAGTAGGGTTCAGTCTGCACTCAGTCCAACATTAGAGGTTGAAAAGTAGTAACTGTGAGCAGGCTATAAACCTGCTGCAAACATCCTCTCTCCACTCTTTCCTTAAGCTGAGGAAATTCTTATATATGCCACAAAGTATATGTTCCCTCCATGTACCCGCTTTAATGTTGTTGCTGGTCTCTAATCTGCAGTCTCAATCAATCCCATTCAAAACTCCACAAGGTCTGGCAGTGACAGAGGGGTAGACTGCTCCTTCTCCTGCTTATCCTTAAACTGACACTAGTGAGATAAGTCCTGGAACACATACACAGCACTCACGTGCATCATGTGCACTCGTAATGACAGAGAGGACTGGTAAAGAGACTGACAGGGCCTGTAAACTTTGACAGCCCACAGGGATTTGTCCTAGTATGCCTGATGGCCAGTTCAACATTGGCACAGGTTAAAGGGAGGTGGGATCAAAGAGTACCTTTTTTTCTTACGACAGGGGTAGATACCCCAGCTTTCTGTTAATATGTTACCCTCTATTTGGAGGATGATTTTGACAGCTGGTCAGTTCTTTCGTGTCGCCCATTTAAACTGGAACGAGTTTCAATCATATTTCAAAACGGTCAGCTCTGATTCAGCCAGGACAGCAATATCACCTACACACCCAGGATCATGGCGTTCAAATTTATACCTAGATTTCTTTCTCTAAACCTTAATCATGGTTGGGGAAAGAGTAGCCCCTTGTTTAACAGCAAAAGCAGCACCAAACCAAGCAGTATGCATACTACTTCTACACAAGCAAAGCAGCTATACAGATAGGAAATTGTATCAGATATCCCCTCCATCTATCACTGCTTTTATGAGTTGAAGGGCAAACAAAACTACACGGACTGGTTCAGAGGCAAAAGTGGAGTCTGCAATTCTTGTCGATGAATACAAGCACAATTTTTCCTCATCAATTTTGATCCCCAACTGCAGGTGTAAATTCTACAGTATTTTTACTCTCTAAACTAAAATTGCTTTTTTTTTTTCTTCCACTGTACTTGTTTCTGTCAATTTAACTTTTATGCAAAACATCTTATTTTCCTCCTTCTGTTGCATGGATGAGTCATTCTCAACACATGTTCAAAAACAGCTATGTGGACTCACGGTTACTCAGAGTTTCAAACACTTGTTTCTAAGCAACCAAACTTTAGACCCGTGGCAGAGAATTTTAGGACATTTTCAGAGCAAACCTCAGTGAAGAAATCCATCTGGGATGACCCGTCCTTCTGGGACATTTAAATCCCAGACCAGTTTGAATCCAGAACCAATGAATCCCATCTCCCTGATCACAGCCCGTGTCTCCAACCTCTGAGCTTACACAGCTCTTGTTCATGATGACAGAGGGTGTAATGACTTCAGATGATGGCTATCTCTTTGTTCATTTTTATTTGCAGTTGAGTCATACTGTATGTGTTTGGCAACTAGGGGATTAACTACTGGAAAGAAAACAAAAATAAAAAAGAGCAGATGGCTCACCTCAATTTATTTTTTCTAGTTGACTTTCTTGATTAAATTACCATTAAATAACATTCACAACAATCTGCATAAACACATTGTTACCACTGAAAAACACATTGTTACCACTGAATTAGGGACACCTGACAGCTCTACAAGCAGATTAATCATTACCCATTACAGTCTATATAAAACCATGTTCAGACACTGCTCTAATAGTGTGAGCATGTTGCTGGTACCAGTGAGTTTATGGTGAACTGAGCCGTGTGTATAGTACCTCTCTGAGGCAGGATTTTGCAAGTCTGAGAGGTGTTTTTGCAGGGCCTCCATAAAGGTCTCAGTTCCTAGTCATCACATCACTTGTACTTATTGAAATTATCACAATGTTTTTTTGGAAATATGTGCCATTGAACACTGTAGTGGAAAATCTGAATATTCAATTTTTGATTATGAATTATATAACATGAAATTGTAATCTGATAACATAAGATTTACTTATTCATATTTACTTATGTATTCATATTTACTCATGTTGTTGTCATGTGAAAGGCTGTTGACAGAGATTCTCTGTGCAGAACAGGCAGTGGCCTGAGATCCCAAGGCAAGTAGCTCTTGGTCAGGTCATTCTGACCAGACAATGTTCTCAATTTGTTGCCAAAAACCAAAGTAAACAATTCTTGTAAAGAACCAAACATCTGTGTTATCAGTCGGATTGGTTGTGTAGTTCTTCCTGACTGAGTGTTGTGTTTGACCGACGACACTGTTGCCAGGAGCAGACTGTCTGCTGGTTGGTGCACAGAGGAAACAGAGAGGAGCCTCATTGGTGGAAAGTTAAAGGAGAGGAGTGGTTCAGTGACGGTGTGTGAAGTATAGACTCTAATTGTAATGATATGTGATCAGATTTTTGACATTCTGTAGAACACTCAGCCTCCAGCATTCTTCCAAATAAAGATTCTGAACGAGACTGACTTTTATTTTAACTTAAAGGTACTACAACACAACATTAGCCATGACAATAGAAGCCTTAAAGGTGCCCTGTGGAGTTTTCCTGCAAAGAAAAACAAAAACTACGAGGTGTGATCACTAAGTTCCAAGACTGTTGCTTTTGTGTATGACCAGAACATAACATGGTAATGTGCATGCAGCAGGTGTGAGCAAGTCAGTCACAAGTCAGTATCCTGAGTTATGAAATGTGATCAACATCTGTGTTAAACACATTTTTGTGACCACTTGCAGGTGCACATTTGCGATTTCACCAAGGAGCAGAAGTAGCACTGTGCCGAAGTCTGCGAGGATCACTGTCAGAAAGGCCCGGGATGACCTAACCTTCACGTTGAGGATCATCACTGGCAATGAGAGGTAGGTCTGCGGCTACAACTCAGAGATCAGTCTGCAGTCTTTGCAGTGGAAGAGCTTAAAGACATGCGTCATGCTTTTCTTTTTCTTAGAGATTTGCAGAGTGTGCACCATGAATTTGTCCCCTAGGGTCATTATATAAATGCAGAGCTCTACTCTACCGTTCTGAGGCATCTGAGGCATCTGAGGAGGGATTTAGATTGCCAATTTGACACAATGGAGGAGAGCGCGTCACAGATGGTGCTTGACGCGCTTACAGAACAGGACTTCCAGGGAGCGTTCCAAGCACGGCAGGAGGTCTGGCAAAAGGTGACTTCTTTGAATGGGAAAGTAACGTTTTTGCTTGTTATAAGCACAGTCTCTGAGCATCTTGATAACACCTTGTATGTTTATGTGTGTGTGACTAATAGCCTCTGTAGCCTCCTCTAATATCTTCCTCAAAACGAGCAGTGATTCTGATGTAGTGTTTAATATTGAAGTGGTATTAAGTCAGAAGCAAGAAAAAGATGCTGCCACAGTGACAAGTGGAACAAACATTCTCATCTGACTCGCAGATTTATCAGGTTTATTTTCATCACCATCTTACTTGAGTGTGACAGATAATTGCACTGATGTTTGGACAGGACTAATGTGGAAATATGGTAATTTGAATGGAGAATTTCTGGAAATTACATTGCTTTTTTGTGTTTCACAGTCAAAAGACTAAAATCAAAAAGTCTAGCCCATTCAATAAACAACCTCAGTGATTAGAGGATTGCTTTTTTCTTTATTTTCCAAATGTTTGTTTTGGGCCTTACTGTTCATAATTTACTTTTTGTGATAACTTTTTACCATAAACATATTAAATACTGAATCGAATCAACCATTCTATTCTCTCACCTAAAGGACATAACCCTGAACTTTTAGAAAGTATTTCGTTTTCTGAGAGTTTTTTTTCCATACCTTTTAATTTTAAATTGTTATTTCACACTGAATTTTCTGGATGGATTAAAATAATATTAAGGAGAGTTTTTCTCCAAACCAGTGTGAAAGTATTTCCACGCAGATCTGAAAGTCCACTATTTGCATTAATAAAAGGGGTATTCATAATGTTTATGAACCTTCATAGAATGCCAATGACTATATTCTTAACATTGGTGTTGTCTGATCCAGTAATGCTGGAGGATTATAACTTGAAGCTGAATAGATGTGTAGAATAGCTGAATAGAATAGCAGAGATACCTATAGCTGAATAGATGTCTCTGCAACACAATAATAATACATAAATGGGGAGTGCAGTGATTAGCATGGTTGCCTCACAGCAAGAAGGTTTTGTGTGAAGTTTGCATATTCTCTTTTTGCCTGCATGGGCTCTCTCCAGATACTCTGGCCTCCTCCCACAGTCCAAAGACATGAAGGTTAGGGTAAACTGTCCATCGGTGTGAATGTGAGTGTGAGTAGTTGTTTGCCTCTATATGTCAGCCCTGTGATAGTCTGCTGATCTGTGAATGTATCTTGCCTCTCACCCAATGTCAGCTGGGATTGGCTCCAGCTCCCCACAACCCTTAAGAAAAAGCAGTATAGATAATGGATGAATAGATGGACAATACATAAGAACTGTTATTTCTTCACTTTGTTTTGATAATTTTAGTTCATTTTTAAATGTTTTAGACTGAAATACTTACAATTATCACCTTTAAAAAACTATTCATACAGCTTTAAATAATTTCTGTGTATAGCAGCAAGCAATTTATTAAAGCACTGATTGACAAGCCCATCGAGGGCTTAGAAATATCCATATCAAAATATTTTCATAACACTACAGATTTCTGCTTTATTCACGTAAGAGTGCCATAACCACCACAGATATTTAGTAATACAATCAGATTTTATGTAGAAGGTTAAATTAAACAAACTGGAGCACCCTGCTGACATACTGTTTAAGGCCCTGACCGCATCACCACAACACCTCCATTTGAATCTGATTGTGGACCTCTTGTTCATCATTGTTCCCCATTTCTTCCCTCATTTCCTGTCATTTCAGTTGACTTTCTAGTTTAGGTATTAAAAAAGCTCCAAAAGGACTTTGTAGGAAAACATATCCATGTTAATCAAATTAAATATAATAATAATAATATAATATGTTAAAATCCACATTTAAGATACTTTTCTTTTAGTAATAGATAGATAGAAGAAATCTTATGCTTTAGGTCTTTGTTACATCTAATTTATGAACACGTGCATCAGCAAATGAGGTAAATTTTAAAAAGGTGAAATTAGGGGGAAAAATGTATTGGTCCTGGACATACAAGGTTGTAATCAGCACGTGTCTCTGGGTGCAGTGTGTTCCCAGCAGAGTTAAGAAACAGTGTTAGATTAATGTTGTTTTATTGATTATCTCAGCTGTGCTGCTAACACGGTCACAGACTTTGAGGTGTTCTAAAATCACACAGAGCAGAGGACAGCAGCAGCAGACCATGGTATATACAGCAGAATTAAATGCACATATTCTTCCACACTCGCAGAAGTGTTCACACTAACACACACATTCATCATACTCTTATTCTTTTTGTGCATGTTCCTCAGTATTCCTCAGCGTGTGTTTTTGCATTGTAGACAACAAGACACAGAGCAGTATGCTTGAACACATGCTTGTACTGTCTGTGTGGATTCATCTGTTTTCTACTGTACTGTACTGTGTGTGTGTGTCAGAAGGGAGAGGGGTTTGAAAAGCTTATCCCCTCGACTTGGCTGCTTCAGTTATAGAAGCTCTGTACAACAATAGGTTGGCACCCGAAAGGAAAAAATCTGTTAGAGGAAGACACAGCGTACAGAATACCCTCGATTACCACAGCAAGGGAAATGAAAGAGCAGCTTAAGATATTAAAGCCAAATCAATCATGTGAACATAATCATATTAGCAATGAAATTTTGATATTTTATTGTAAATAGTTAAATAATTAATGCTTACTGGACACTCAGCAAGATATGCTCCTAAAATCAGGTATTAATACCAGCCTTAGTGTATGGGAGCTTCTTCTTTTTCTTCTTAAGCTTGGGGATCCACATCCCTTTTATCCTAGTTGATATTGGATAATTGTAATGGTTGAAATTTACTGTAACCACCCGAATGATTCGTTATTTCAAAGCTAATCTGGAAACATTAAAACGTGGTTCCAAAAAATGTGCCCACCTGCTTACCACATCAAACTATTACAGATTCACTTGTGCTGCAGTTGAGGTAGCAAGCAAACTCAAGTGGCAAGCCTCATCCACTCTCTAATTCTCAAATACCAGTGTTTTGCTTTGAGTACAGATTGATAGATAGAGAATAAGAGCACATCATAAGGTAATCATTAGACAATAACAACATTTTAAGGTAGCCTTGTAAGTGGGGTCTGCAACATAATTTTGACACTTTTTTTCTTTAAAATCCATTTTAAGTCTGATTATAGGAATGTGACATTTAATCCTCAGAGTACTCTTAATAACACTGGTGATGAGAATATAAAAGCTTTTATGGCCTGCACCAGGATTCAGGATGCTAACCCAGGTCCTATGCTTTGTTTGCCTACCATTACCCTCAACCCTGTTCTTTTGGCTGCCGTGCAGTAGAACAACATGGTCACTTTCTTCACTCACAATGTTTACGTCGCACATTATGCTGGCACTGTTTCACATTATGTTTCACACAATCAAATTTGGCAAAACATGTTCACACCAGACTATTACATTTATATTCTGAGATTCATTTCTTGTCAGCCTTGAAGCATGTCTCTAGAGATGGTAGTGTTGGTCTGTTGGTCAGTTGGTCTGCCACTTTGGTTAAGACTGAAAAAAAAATCTAATCAGATGACATTCATGGTTCCTATAGGATGAACTTTTATGATTTTTGTAAAGCTCTGTGTCTTCCTGTAGAACAACCACCAGCTCAACATTTTCCCTCAACCTGTTAAATATTTTAACATCCACTGGGCAGATTGGCACAAAATGTGGCGCAGCTGATGAATCTAAATATCTTTGGTGACCCCCTGACTTTTCTTTGCACTGCAGTGATGTTTAAACATCATTTTAGGTAACATGCCCTGACTAGTTTTGGATGGATTGTTATGAGATTTAGTATAGACATTCATCTACCCCCAAACACACACACACACACACACACACACACACACACACACACACACACACACACACACACACACACACACACACACCATTTAGCTTAATGCAGCATTGTGTCTATGTATAGCCTCACAGAGCTGGTAGCATGGCTGTAGACTACAATATTGTGGCATTTGTAATAAAATGTACCATTTTCTCTGGGTTTAATTTTCTGCATCATGATTCATGTTATGAGTCTGGATCAACACCCAGCTACTGATGCACTGCATCAGCTGTATCATTCTAGGTGAGGAATCAGCTCTTTGATTGATTTGGCTCATCTACAAAGCTTTAAGTGACGCAGTCAGAGGATCAACCCAAATTTTAAGTCCAAAACCCTAATGAAAGGATTTGGTTCAAAATCAAAAGATGCACACTTTAACAAGGTGAACAGTGAGGTGAAATTGAATTTGACAAAAGCTGTAGTATTATTGCATGTTCAGCAGAGAAATTCTATTTGCATAATATCCCAAACATTCAAAACAGCAAAGAGAGGAGAGCTCTATCTGAGTAGAACAAATGAAGAATTTATATTATTTACTTTGTGTATATTTAGCTTTGATTTGCATTTATGTTTATTTAAGTGAAATGAAATATGATGAAACAAATATGCTGAACTTCCAAGTACCTCAGTGTGTGTGTTGCTTTTGTGGTTGTCGTACTGTGAGACTGGAGGAGAAACAGACAGCAGGAAGAAGAGAAATATGGAAAAAGAAGGGAGACCTTGTCTTTTAGGGCATTGTTATCCTAATATTGTGACAGTGAGCTACAACAATTCACATCTCCTTAAAGAATGCAAAACCAATATACATATGCTTTTCAACTTCACCATGATCAAAATACACCAAATGAATCTTACTGCCACAAGGAGTAACATAGCATCACTGCACCAGGTGCTTCTGTGATTACATGTTGTGTACTGTTTTCTTATTGTATGTAAAATAGAGCAATAACCTTGCCATGATGAAAAGTTTGAAGAGTTTCTCCTGCCTGGATGTAGAGGAAAGGAGAATGAGAGGATGGAGCTGGGAGTTGAGAGAGTTCACATTAGTTTTGATGGCATGCTTTTGTAATGCATGCAAGAGTGAAACTGCGAGAGAGGAGGTAACTCACAACAAAGCTTCAAGGACAAGATTCAAAGTAATAACAGTGTATTAGATTACATTTGATAAATAAATAGATCTGTGTAGGGAAATTGGGTTTCTGCAGCAGCAAATATTATACTAGATACATCAATGAGTGGAAGAGAAATAAGAGTAAGGCAAATAAAGGTTATGGGACTGTTCTCAACTAATTATTCAAAAAGTTATGGCTGGTTTTAAAAGTGTTCCTCCAAGGTGTTCACAATTCTCCAGAAAAAAATTAGGACTATTTTTATTTCAGTATCACCTCAAACACTAATCATCCTAATTAGAATTAGAGCATGAATTACAACTGAGATTATTAACTCACACACTTGGGACTTGTATTAGACATGTATTCACAGTCTGGATACCACTCACGTTTGGTAAATATGAAGCTACAGCCAGCAGGTGGATGGTAGCTTAGTGTAAAGACTAGAAACAGGAGGAACCAGCTATATGAAGACAACAAAATCCACCTACCAGCACCAAATCTCTCTAATGAACATGTTATCTTGTTTATTTAATCTGTGTAAAAACCCAAGTGTAAAAAAGTCCATTGGCCATTTCATGGGGTTTATGGTATGATCTAATTCTCTGCCAGAAAGTGAATGAGTGTATTTCTCAAATGTCAGTTTATTCCTTTACTGCTTTCAGTTTCACCTGTGCTTTTCCTGCCACAAGTCAAACCGTCTCTGTCACTGTGATGTCAGGTTAGCAAGGTTCAGGTGATGATAGTTACACAACTTTTTGTGCTGAGTTAGTGTTTTTCATTTTGATTTGAATACTTTTATGGTCAAGTCATTTCTGATTTCTGCTGCTGTCATGATAGAACACACAGTTGATAGATTAGGGTTTTGATAGTTAACTGTAAAATAATATGTATCACCAACACAATTACAGTAATTCAAGTAAACCCAATTCTTGACTTCATAAGTTATCAACTTTATGTAGTCAACAACTCGGTCTTCTGGAGGAATAATGAAGTTTTATTTCCACTTAATATTCACATACGATTTTAGTATGCTGTTTTATGAAAAATGTGTGAAAATATTATATGTAATATATAGTAAACTTACTTTCAAAAAGTAATATATATGTGTGTGTGTGTGTGTGTACAGTACTGTGCAAAAGTTTTAGGGACTAAAGGTAAAGTGAGGATGCTGTCAAAAATAATCCCATTATTAAATTTTATTCATCACTTAACCTCATGTGAAGGGCAATAAACAGAGAAAACCTGAATCAGATCAGTATTTCCTCACCCCACAGTGTGTATATAGTTTACCGAATGCCTCATCTCACATTATGTCACACAGATCAGGATAGCTAAATGATGGAAGTATCCTGAATGAGGAGGGCAGCAGGAGTTGCGTCTGCCACAACAAAAGAAGAAAGCAGCAGCAGAATGCACAGAGCAGAGCCCCTGTCTGCAAACTTTAGCTAACTGGGATGTATGTCCTCAAGGACATGGGGAAGTGCAGATTTAAGGAGAACTGGTTACTTACCAAAGATTTTGCTGGGTGGCTGAAACTGGTGCAAGGCCATATATATGAGGCAAGGTGTGTTTTGTACATAAAGTGCTTTAAGCTGGACACAATAGGAATAAAAGCTGTGGAAGTGAGAGAAACAGAAATGCCCAATCACCACAACAACAAACACCAGGTGTTTTGCAGTTCTGCAGTTCAAATCATTCTTTTGTCTTGCAAATTGTCTTGCCCACACCTCAGCCCACACACACACACACACACACACACACAAAGAGACTCAAACACTAACAGAGGTAGCCAAACTCCAGACAGCCAGGCTAATAAGCTTAGTGGCTCCAGCTCGTACCCTGAACCACGTAATCAGAAAATTGATTCAGTCCCCTAAGTGAGACTCTGGGAGGCAGTTCGTCTTTA
Organism: Lates japonicus; assembly: GCA_033238685.1. NCBI lineage: Eukaryota > Metazoa > Chordata > Actinopteri > Centropomidae > Lates > Lates japonicus. The sequence continues at coordinate 1,105,850 of BRZM01000055.1, read as the reverse complement.
TTCACTTAGTTATATATTTAGGATTGAAAGAAGGGGAATCAATGTGGATCTCTCCATTTATGCATACAGTTACAGGACACTGAGGGATGTTCTCATTCAGTTATTAATGTAACCGGTGGTAGTTGACAGAGAGTCTCTTGAGGAATTTGGTCAGAGAGGGAAAAGGGGAATAAGGGATGATTACTCCATCTATGGGCACAAGCTTTGAGTAGTGAACGATATCACGGGTACAAGTGGCTGAAATGGGTTTTCTCTGTAGGATATCTGAGCTCAGCCTAAGAGATAGGCTGAAGAGCTTGGGCATCCAGACGGAGCTTGGAGTACAAGTGCTGCTCCTTCATGTCAAAAGGAACCAGTTGAGGTGGTTAGGGCACCTGCTTAGGACACCTCCTGAGCACCTTCTTTTATTAGTTATCTGGGCACGTCCAACTGGGAGAAGACCTCAGGGTAGACCCAGAACTTGTATATCTCATCTGGCCTGGCAGCGACTTAGGATCCCCCTGGAGGAGCTTGAAAACATGGCTAGGGAGAGAGATGTCTGGAATACCCTGCTTAGCCTGTTGCCACCACAGCCCGACCCCAGATAAGCAGAAAAAAAAATGCATGGATGGATGTACTCTAGGACTTGATGGTGTTGTTTTTGATTGTTGTTTTGATGGAAGCATTTCCTGAAATGTTTTTTTTTTTTTTTTTTTTCAGCCAGTGGGACCACATAATTTTACTAATGTCGAATGTGGATTAACCTTTTCAAGATTTAAACTTGGTTTACACTTGGTTCTGCACTTGAACTTGATTCAGGTTCCTATTACTAGTTGAGAAAAAAATTAAAGGCACAATCAATGATTCAAAGCTAAACACCACCAAATAGTTCCCTAAATAAATGGGGGTCAATTTTTTTATACTGTAATACAAAAGGACCACATTTTAGTTTGTACTTTGTAATTATGAATAGCCAAAAAAAGAAAGAAAGAAAACACATTTTCTCACATATTCAAGCAGTGTTTCACTTGGAGTATTCCAAAGCGTTTGTGATACAATTTGATAAAGATTTTATCCTACAGCAACCTAAATAACACATTGAAACAAAGAGATGTCAAAATTCCACAGAAATAAATAAGACCAATCTAAAGTAACACATGAGTGCAGACAGGTGCACAAACCATGCATGAAGCACTCCACATGCACACACACGCTTACATACAATTACAAACAGGGTGTCACTCAGACATTTTTGTGATACCTTGTTGAGCTATTTAGCTCTAAGTTACATTCCTATGGATGATTAGCAGAGACAAGCATCTAGTGTGTGTGTGTGTGCGCGGCATGCATGCCAGTGCTTCTAGATTTGTATATATATGCATGGGTATTTGTGTGTGTGTGTCTGAGCGAATGCCAGCCTTTGTTTACACATGATGCCAGCATGCAGTTTGTGCATGTGTGTTCTTGCATGACTCTGTGTGTTTGCATGCTTTCTCTGTACATGCCAGCATTCACGTTGTGTTTGCCTTTATAAAAGAGTGTGTGTGTGTGTGTGTGTGTGTGTGTGTGTGCGTGCGTGTGTGCATGTGGCAGAGTGTGTCAGTATAGGCATGAGGCAGCAGTCTAATTCCACTGAGTCTCATTAATGGCTTCATTAAGGCCAGGGAGATCTCATTTGGACTGAGTGAATTATTCAAATCATGGTCAGTCAGACACACAGACACCACCCAGGTAGAAGGAGAAAGGGAGGAAGAAAAGAGGAGGAATACAGAAGGTGGATAGAGACAGAGAGAAACTGACTGAATAAAATGTTACTCTGCCAAAAAACCAAGAGGAGGAGTGGCACAGAGGAGGTAGAGAGGCAGACACTAGTACAGTAGTACAGTAACTCTCATGACCAGGACTGTACTGCTGACAAAGATAATAATGGACAAAAAGAAGGTTGCAGATACAAGTGGTTGGGGTGGTTTCATCTGTGATCATCTGAGCTCAGCCTTAGAGACAGGGTGAGGAGCTTAACATCCGATGGGGGAGCTCAAGTAGCGCTGCTCCTTACATCAAAAGGAGCCAGTTGAGGTGGTTCAGGTATCTGATTAGAATACCTCCTCCACGTCTTCTCCCAGTGATGGAGGTCCTACAGGCCTGTCAACTGGTTGGAGGCCCCAGGGTACACAAAACATGCTGGAAGATTGTGCATCTAATCGGGACACTGCAGGAACAGCCAAGTTCCCCAGGAGAAAGCTGGAAAGTGTTACTGGGTGAGAGAGAAGACGTCTGGGTTACGCTATGGGCTTCTATGGTCCAGAACAGGTTTTAAAAACAAATCCTAACAATACACAAATGTATAGAGACTTTCTGGTTCAGATTTTTGTCTTATTGTACTTGTACCTCATTTGTGTGTTAGTTTTGTTTATTTCTCCAAATAATGTAGTTTAGACAGTTTGTTTAAACAATTGACATTCACAACTTGTCTGACACTGAAAATGAAGTCTGACGTGGCAAAGGTTCATGGTGATGTCACACCATTTTCCCTGAAATTTAAGCTACAATATCAAGCTAGCTCTATTGGCAGGACTCTGAAACATAAACCATGCCACTTTTTCCACCCCTCCTCTCTCTTCTTTGTTCTGCTCCACCTTTTACATTGTGTATAGTACTGTCTCAGCTAACCCTGGAATTGGGAGCTTGCAAGTCTGGGTCAGCCATGCAGGCGTCTTCCAGTGCTAAACTTGAAACCTTACTGCAAGAGGTAGTTGACCAGACATGCGCCCAGCCATGAGATGTAGCTTTAATTTGGTCAGTGTAACAATAGTCACAAATAGCTAAATAGAGTTGATCCATCTCAGTGGGTAACGGTTGCTGGGTCTCATAATTCTACCTACCAACACATCTACTAGAAGCTCATAGTGGGTTTATATCTCATTTATTTAATCTGTACATTAAAAAAATATTTTTTAAAATGACAATCTCTGGTTTCAGACGGAACTGTTGATACAGAAAATGTCAGCATGTTGGGACTTGTTGACCAACACTGCCAGCTTAAATTTACAACAAATTATGTTAACTGTTGATGAAGCTTTAAAGGCGAATACCAGTCTCTTCCAAAAAACAATGAACTATTCCTTAAGTGATTACATTTCATTGCACGGTGACTGAGAGCTTTGTAGGTTTGAAAACATTTTACCACCATGACCTCTTTCAGAGATAGTGTTGTAAAAAATATATATATCTCATCTTACGGTGCTCTAGCAACTCTCTTTTGTAATTCACTCACTCCAGTGATGGAGGCGGTGCTTCAGAATCTCGCCACAACTCATTTACCAATGAAGGCTGCGTTTACTGTCAGTGCAGTAGTATGGAAAAAATCAAAACACTATTTGGCCTTCTCTAACTTTAAGACCATTCTGATTTGTCCCCCTGCCTGAAACTACTTTAACTGAACCTGCATTGTGTTGGTTTATCAGTGTGTGGTCTGTTTGTGTGTCTGTTTTGCCATAAGCACTACAATATAATGATCTACTCTGAATAACAAGTAAAGCTTTGGAATTAAAGATGGATTGCTGTATGTTTGCATGGTGTTATGATCAATCTCTTGGCCATCCCTGGATGAAAAGATGAGAATATGGATTTAACGTTAATGGACTTGCTGGGAGAGAATGTATTTTGTCCTCAATATTATCGGTTCTTGAGGCTTTGTCTTAACTTGTACTTTGGGCGTTCGGGAAGTACAGGGTCTCTAGTTGCTTCTTGAAAGCGACTTTGGTCTTAGCACTCATCACTCTCTCTTAATCTTCTCCTCTGTCGCCCTCTGATATCTGCCGTTTCCTCTCTTCTCTCGGTGTTGTTGTTGCGTCGTATTGTTAGGAGGTGTGCGTGTTCTTTGGGCCACGTGCCCACAGGCGTCGCGGACTGAAACAGGTCGTCGTTCAGATGTGGGCACTGGACTTGAGGAGGAGGGGCGGCGGGCGGGCAGGCGGCGAGCGAAGGAGAGGAAGAGTGTTGGTGCGGCGTGATGGTGACCGTGATGTGTGTGTGTGTGTGTGTGTGTGTGTGTGTGTGTGTGTGTGTGTGTATATATGTGTGTGTGTGTGTGTGTATAATAATAATAATGTGTATAATATGTGTGTGTGTGTGTATATATAATAAGTAATGAAAAAACAGAAAAAATAACTAATAATAATAATAATAATAATATAATAATAATAATATTAATATGTATATGTATATATATAATAATAATAATAATATTATATGCCTGGTGATATTTCTGTGTGGGTTTGTTACTATGACTGACAACTTTGATATTCCACATAGTCATTTCAGCCTTTGTATATATAAAAATATTGATGTGAGCAGCTTTAAATTCAGAGGCTGAAAACAAAAAATAAGGCATTACTTTAGATGAAATCTTATACTGAAAACCATATTTTCAAAACACAATAGATCAATATCTGCTTTGCTCCATACAAATACAACTGACATTTAAACAGCCAGACCTTTTGCCACACCATAGTGCAGCCCTTAAACAAATGAAATGTGACATGCCAGACTGAGAGGCATAGATATGCGCCGTGTTTCCAAAGGCTCCTCATGACATGTAACCTTCACTGTGTCTCTGGGGGTGAGTCAGATGAAGAAAAGAAGCTGAAGACAGAAAATCTGCCTGAATGATGTGGTCACTGACTCTCAAAATCCTGACATGGAAATGTAACACTTCTCCTCCATTTCTGAGTGACAGACTCCCTCCCACAATTCCATGTAGTTCAAGAAACTGTAGTCCAGAGCAACAGTAACTGGCCAGTAGAATCTCAATGCTACTGCTGGATTTCATAATACTCCTGGGAATCTTAAATAGAGGTATCTCACAGTCTGTACAGGTTCTCATTGGGAATATGTCGCTGAACAACACCTGTTAGTCTTGTTGAAGTATTTACTTTGTTTTCTACAGGACTGTAATGTAAGGTTGAATACGGTGGAAGCAACAGCACTGATATTTAATCTTAGAGAAAAATATTTAATTTAACATAAAGTTTAGACCAGTTTAAGTTTCTGACCAGTTTGTGCATCTCATGTATTAGCATACATTTGGGTCACAGGAAGAAGCACTGGTTACTCTAAAAGAATGAAGAATGTTTGAAACCTCAGGGGGTTGTTTAAATATATTTGTTGTTGTTTATTTAGACTGAAAAAAATATTCCATCCATTGAAAAATTTGAAAGAACCTGTCTCCCAAGTTGTGACTCAGCCCACCGGGTACCTGGATGGGAAACAGAGTAGCAACTCATGAAACAGGTTAGAAATGTTTTAATTGTACAGAGAATAGAATATTTATAAACCCAAATGGTTAGAAGAACCACCGTTTTTTTATTTGTGTGTGAACAGCTCTAACAACCTTGAGCTGAATAAGTGAATGCGGTGAGATCTACTGACCAGTACAATGGATATTTGAAGAGATTCAGACCTTGTTTCTCAGCAGGTTGCATCTGTAGTCTGTAACCATTCAAATATGATAAATGTTATATTTGAGAGAAAACCTTCTGCACAGTATTCACCCTTTCAGCATTGCTAAGGGCTTCTTGACCTAGAGGCCTAACCTTGTCCCTGTGGGTTAGCCAATTGGCCATGAAGAAAGAGGCTTTGACAAAGAGACAAGGAAGAGGCAAGGGACAGAGAGAACAAGAATAAAGTATGGAAATTAATTTAATTCCCTGCTGAGATAGGTTCCTGTACAGTATCTAAAGTCATCCTTATTCCAGTTGGTCATTATCTTTTTCTATTCCATCTCTCTGCCAATGAGAAGGCAATTACATATGGGCATAAATATACATTTCAAAGGCCATTAGTAAGTGGTTTAAAATGAAGTAGGTTACTGAAACATATATCTGCTTAAGAGGATGCAAGCAATTACTACACTGTGAAGGATGAATTCCTGCAAGGGGCAAGGCTCATTCATTAAATATTTACTGTCAAATTCTATGTTGTATTTCACCTGTGAAAAAGATTAAGTGTTAATAATATATTCACCTGACTATATGCAGTTCATATCTAGCTGCATGTGATATTCAAAGGAGATAGAAGGTTAAATGTTAAGTAAGAGATATGTCAAGTGCACAAGCTTTGCTCTTTCTTAAATTCAGCCTCTGGGGAAGAGTTAACCCTGAATGACATTTCCAGAGACTGCTAAACACCTTGTTTTTATGCAACAGCTAGAAATGTTTAGACACCATCTGCCTTCAGAGCAAATCTACCCAGATGGAGGCAGATAGAAGCTGCTGGTGTCCAGAGGAGGACTTACAAAGGACTGTTTGTGCACAGCTGGAAAGGTCCTGCAGAGAGAAGAAAGCTGCTTTGATTGTGCTGATGTAGACAGTGGCTCCAAGCTGCACCGACCCAGGAAGTTGAGTAAAGATAGCTCAGAGTCTGGAGTGAGGGCCATAGAGTTTTGGCCTGGAGGTGCTATCATGCCCATAGGGGAGAGCTACAGGAGGTGAAACAGTGCTGTGCTCTGTGAATGAACAAGCTTCAAGTTGCCCTTTTCACATTTTTCCAAGAAATGTACTATTCTGTTGACTGCAATCTGCGTTAAATATGGTCCTTGCAGCAAAAATGGATGGTGATTGGTATCTTTGCCTTTAGGTGATGGTGGAAAAAGACAAGAAAGAGAGAAGTCATACAACAATGATGGCGAGCTGAATTCAAACTTAAAATCTAGCAGTTGTGGACTGCATGTGAATTTACTATTTGAGCCATCTACTGTTTTGTCCCAATTGTTGCTTTGTTATCCTGTGGTGTAAACCATCACAGTTCCAACTTAAACCTCCCATAAAGGCACTATACAGTGACCACTGCTGTGGGACCCCATATCTTGTTGTGCAGACCAACTGCGCCATCAAATTTGTTAAAATGTAGCAAAATCAAGCAAAGGTAACAACTAGCAATAATTAGCAATAATGTTAGCATGTAGCAATAGTTAGCAATTATGTTCCCATGTAGCAATAAATAGCAATAATGTTAGCAAGTAGCAATGACTAGCAATAATGTTAACATTTAGCAATAATTAGGGATAATGTTACCATGTAGTAACAACTAGTGAAAATGTTAGAAAAGTAGCAATAACTAGCAATAATGCTAGCATATAGTAGTAATACTGTTAACATGTAGCAACGATAGTGTTAAAGAAAAAAAAAGTGAAATTTGTATAACAGCAACCATAAAATAGAGTTTTGTTCAGCCACCACTTACTACAGTAAGTTACAGTGAATCTGGCACCACCTTATAGGTTATAGGGGACAAACTTTTAATTGGCACTACCTGAAACAATTGTGTGCTTTTAATGAGCTCCAGTGTGCTGTGGATGAACTTTCACACTGGCAGTTCAGTTTGCGCAGGTGGAGTCTTCCCCAGAAAGTGTAAGCTACCTCATTTAGAGAAGGTTGGAAGTCTGAGTTTGACCTTCCCCTGGCACATTAAGCTTCACATTAAGTGATGTGGCATCATGGTCAACCAGGACTCACTCTCCTGGGTGGAAGTACTTTAAAAACAACCTAAGATGTATTGAATGTGCAACAACACCAACCTCTACATACTGGAGAAATGGTGGGATGCACCCAGGTATTTTAAAGTTCTCTTGGAAAACAGGAATTTGTTTTCCATCATTCACTTGCACATTTAAGTGCAGCTAATTAGCTGCATGATTTTTATCTGGAGCAGATATTGGTGATCAAGATGGAAACTACAGACACAAGTAAGCTAGAAATTAGGATTTGATTTTATGTCCTACACAGACAGTTGGATGTTTTGGATGCAGACTAAATCAGTAGCTATTGTCATATGATGATAGTCTAAATAACAGAATTACTTTAATTTAATGCATCTGTGAAAATAGCTGTAGTTATTCAGCAAGTAGGGCCACAAGCTATTTAAAAACTGCCTGCTTCTCAGGTGTATTAGTTAAGTGAGGATCAGACTACATGATTTTGTTTGTCTTTCACAATGGCTGATTGGTTGGTTGGGAGAATGGGAACACTACAAGTTTCACCCCAACCAACTATTGTTCACTTCAGGGAGGGGGATCAAGAAGTTGTAAATACGCTGTCACGAACATGCCAGACCAATAAGTAGTAATTTAAGCCTATTGACATGTTTATGTCAGAGAGCATTCTGTCATTATATCAGTCAAAGTAAAGTAACACGTATTAGGAAATGTCACACTGGGCAGGAAAGCGCAAAAAATTTGGACGTGCTTGACTTTTCATTAGGGTGTTGTGGGCCGTCCCAGATGACTACTGTTTGACTATGTCATACTTCAAAGCCCATTTCTCATTCACAACATTCATATTTGGGCCTGGCACTGGAAATTGTCTGCCATGACAACATCGTGAATTTCTGTAGTCTGAACTGGGCCTTTCACTAAAGCTAATGATGGATAGTATTTCACTGGTGGTGAAAAGAGAACTGAGCCCAGCAGGGTTTGACCTCTACGGACATGAGGTTTGGGAAAGAATAGCAGCATAGATACAAACTGCTGTGGATAGGGTAATCAACAGGTTGCCAGGCCTTAACCTGTGACATGGTGAGAATCTCAGCAATCCAACAAACCATCAGTACTGAGAATGTCTCGCCACATAATAAAGCACCAGTCTTTGGTTCAAACAACGTGAAATTACCTGTGCTTACATTAAAGGCCTTATACACCTGTAGTTCACGCACAGATATTTTTACTTATTTTGGCTGAACAGGCCTCCTCCTTTGGACTGTGACTGTAATCATGTCCATGCTTCATTGACATCTCTCCCACTCTCCTGTAAGTTTTGTTGACAACCTTAACCTTTATTATTTTTAATAGTTAGATGATATCATGCACTGTAATCCGAAGCACAGCTCCAACTGCCTTCAACCTGAGCAGAGGTCCAATTAGCTGAAATAACTGGAAACATTTGTGTAGGTGTGCAGGGTCATTACGTAGTAAAGTGCAATAATGCATGTTATTTCTTTATTGCCACAGAAATGGAGGAGGTCAACGTGGATGCTTGTCATCAAATAGGGGGAATTGGTACGCCCCTGCTGATCATTTCTTTAGCCTGGGCATAACCAGTTTGGAGGAATCAGAACCCAGTGACCCAGGGACATGCAGTGCCATTCCACTGATGTAAAATTAAATATTTTTCCACTGCGATAAGGTTGCAACACCATTGGGGGTTTAAGTGTAAAGGTCATTTGAAAAGGTTAATAGATCAAATGAGGCAATAGAGATTATGACCACACAGAAGAATTGGAGACCAGAATGCAGCAGTATAATATACTGGGGCCAAGACTGGATGATTCACTCTAGCAGTCCTTCCTTTATTCAACACCAGCTGCTAACAGCAGCTATAGACAGCTGCTGGCTGAGAGTCTGAGGAGCAGCAGCACATTTCTGATCCTGAGCCAGTCCAATCAAACCCATATAATGGCTCTGAATCAAACAGGCTTCTAATTGACTGAATGTTATGCTGCTCTACACAAAGTGGCATCATTGAACTTTGTGCAAATTGTTGCTCCATTTTCCTTGCTGTCCTGGTTGGATGACTAACATATTGTCAGAAGTTAGATTTGACTTTGAATCATTCATTTCATTAAGTTTTTTTTTTTCTTTTTTTTTTTCTATACTTAAAAGCTGGAGAACTCAGTCCATGAACCCATCAGTGGGCCATCTATTTCAGACAGTCCAAACCACAAGGCCCCATTGAGGCTCCTCAGTAACCTTCATTAAGGCAAATTTTTACTTTGGAGCTATGTAGTCAGTGAGGGTCCATATGACAAATTCCATCAGCTGCTGAATGATCTCAGAATTTACTTACTCATATCAGGGCTCTGCCCTAAAGAAGATGAAAGATTCTGAGCTCATAATCATATCATAGAATACTTGTCATATGTTTTTTGCAAAATTCTTGTCCTGTATAACATTTTGTTTGTCACACAGTCACGATTTATTAAGGTCACATCATTCATTCTATATTTTGAGTTTGAGCATGTTGCAAGCTACAGCAACTAAACTAAACAAAATCTAAACAAACACTTCAGTTATTTTGTGCATTTAAAAAAGTTATTCTTTGAAATTACTGTCACACAAATCCAGTGTTGTGATGGAAGAAGCATCATATCTTTGATGTATGCCCTGCACCCTGATATTGATTCCACTGGTATCTGCTCCTTATTTTCTGTGTGAATGAAGCAGTATAATATACTGTGCAAAAGGTGTAGCACCTGTAAGGTCTGCATTTGGCCAGAGCAACATTTAGTGTAGAAAACTGTGCTCTATTAGCTCCTTGGCCAACAATAAGGGTTTTTTTTGGGACCAAGACCTATAGCGAACTTATAGGAAAATGGAATTATTAAGATATTAAAACAAATAAATAATTTACTTCATTGAAACAAAGATAAAACTTACACATTTTGGCAAGGGGGCAAAATAGCCTTCAGTATCCAGGACTCCAGATATCCACATAGAAATAGTTAAAAGAATTATTTTTTTACACAATAAAAAAATGAGACTAATATTGTTTAATAATAACACAAAACCCAAGTTAAAATATATGAAACACTGGATACTTGAAAATGTCCTCAATATGACCTTTAATATCCTTTAGCAGAGTCTCTTTGACTCGCCCTCCTGGGGCCGCTCTCCTCTCTTCCATCGCGGTCCACCCGGCCACTGAACACAGCCTGGAGACAAGAGCAATCTGCCAGTGACAAGTTCCACTAAGCTGTAGCCCACACACCCGCCTACAGATACAGAGCTACTCGCATTCAACTCGCTTCATGCAACCGTAGCACTCTGGATTCTTTTCTCCGCAGGTGGCTGGCTGATGCTCACACTGTGGCTACAGTCCCTCTTTTTTCCCCCTGCTTCTTCTGGTCAGCTTGCTCCAGGTCCCTGTGTCACTCTACACCATGCTGCTCCGCTGCCATGTTGTGTCCTGTTTTCCTCCAAACTTCAGGGTTTGTTGGGATCCTTCCTCCCAGCCACTCCACTGGACCATTAGTTCTGCACATTTCACAGGGACCGGATAAAGACTGGCTGGTCGATCACAGTAGGAAATCTCTGAAATGTGCAGGTGACTAGCTTGTTTAATGCAGTCTAATGGCCAATGACAGGAAGTTACCTCATTCATGCAAATCCAGCTACAACACAATCAAGCATGCAAGAAAAACATGAACACAGAAAATACAGGAAGCAATCAAATATTAACAAAACACTACAAAAACATGAATGAAATTATAGTCATTCCTAACACCTGTGGCTTTTTAACTCTGTATCCTGTACCTGTTTTGATTCTGTATGTGGTTTCAGAGGAGCACAAGTCAGCTAGGCCAATGATGTGTGCTATCTGGAAGTGTACATATATTGAAAATGAGCCTTGTTTTTCCTGCTCTGCTTTCATTTTCATTACAGGAGAGAGGGACACGAGAGACACAGAGTCAAGTAAAGAAGTCATGACTGGTCCAGAGCATCTGTTTCATCGTTATTTTGATGTTCTCAACAGGTTAATGTTTTCTTTTGGAGTTTAGCCTCATTTGCAGTCATTAGTTTAGCATGAATTAAACATCTGCGTGTGTCTACTACTTATTCTTGTAAATGAGAAGGTTGCATTTGCATAGCAGATGGCTTGATACTTAGGGTGTGAATACACTTAAGGAGCAATCATCTACAGCTCCCCATGTCTTTATCACTTATTGCTCTGTCCCTCTCTCTCTCTCCTCTCTGCTCTGCCTCACCCACTCTTCCACTAAAATGTTTCCTAGCACACGTTCAGACCTAACAGAAGATTTTTTTTCCTGTGCCAACTTTCCTTTTACACCTGTCTCACACTTTTCACCAAATGTTTTCCTGCATCCTTAATCAAGACACGCTTCGGTGAAGTTTTATCAAGTTCTGATGAAGCTAGAAGAATCGATCAGTTTTCCTCTTGGGTTGGTTAGCAGGGAAAAAGGTGTCATAAAATCATCTCCAAATATGCAGCCTTTGATGGTTTGGATGCATTACTCATTTATTATCATTTGGTATCACTCGGACTAATCATCCAGAACGAATTGGAAATGTGATTTAATTAATGTTTCCCAAATCAATGTTTATCAGCTTTGGGATGCTGGGATGTTGTTAATTTGATCCTGATGTTACTTTGTCTTGTAATAGTTTGTCTTTTAAATTGAAAAATAAACCTCGGGGATCAAAATTAACAGCATCTAACATCTAAACTAATCGCTATTCAGGGGCTGCATCACATTGAGACAGATGATGTCTGATGACTAAATAATCTAAATAATCATCAGGCTCATCAGTGGGCCCAGATATTTTATGACTGCCCTGCCAATAAGCAGAAGGAAAAACGATCTGCTTCATCGGGGCTGATAAAGCCACTGGCATCAGTGAGATAGCTGACTGATAGTAACAGTAAGAAGTGCTGATGGCATCTTCTATTAGGCTCTGAACAATATTTGATGAAAAATGGTGAGGCAGGCAGAGGAGGCAATAGTGGGCAGACGTGAGCTGGACGTGGCATGGGGTGTTCACCTAGTGTCAGGCCATGTAATGTGATACTGACGTTGGAATGGTGGTGGACGCGCGGTGTTTGGTTGGTGGCTGAGCAGGCTGCAGGTGAACCATCGAGAAAACGTTGACGATTGAGCGTCAAACAGCGCGATGAGCTGGTGCTCTGGACAGTGTTGCGGGCTCTGTGCTCTGTAATGGTGAGCGGGAGCGGGGCTGGGCTCATTCAATGGCATGTACGCTCGGACACCGTCGTGGCTGGCGGTTGACGGTGCTCCTCAAACCGCAGATCAAGCATGTATGCGGAACTGGTGATGTGCACGGCCACGGTGGTGATGGCGGGGGCCTGTTCATTCATGTTTTGTGGTGTTTGATGTGTTGATTGCTGTGTTCGCTCTTTTTCTTGCGTAACGTTGTGTTAACTATGTTCACATGGACCAACCTCTGTCGGTAACCGTTAAATAAGCAGAAGACCTCTGCAATGATCGGCCGATCTGTCGTCTGACAATGCGGGGCGGTCAGTGGTGGCTGAGAGGACAACAGCCAGTTCGGAGAAAACAGACAACATGTTGGTGGCTGGCAATGGTGGGACCTGGGCAAGCTTGTTCCAGGGGAAAAAGAGGCTGTGGCTGCGATGTGACGTCGGCCAGCCTGGAGAAAGAATGTGAGCGGTTGAATGCGGTAGCTACCGGCTGTGAGCAGCCAGGCCGCAACAGTGAACGTCGCTGGCGGGCCAGCGACTCTCGACCTGTTGTTGAACGGTTTCGACCAGGCGGCGGGAGGGGCGGTCAAGACTCTGCTAAAGATGGTGTATTGAACATTTCATGTCAGTATTTCGCTGCTGTTTAACGGGTTGCTGTTGTGTGCAATGTCGACCTGACCAATGTTCTTTAACTATTTCTGCTGTGGATATCTGAGTCTGGTACTGAGCTGTTGCTGCTGCCAAATATTGTGGTTATCTTTGTTCAATAGTAGAATGACTTGTTGTTCTTCTTAATATTCCATTTTTATGGATACTTGTAGTCTTGATGCAAACGCGGTGACGAAGCCGGCGGGCACGGTTTCACCGCTGGTATGCCAGTAAATCGAACTTGGAATAACTGCCTTTGCTGGTATATTATGCGCTGGTCACGAAAACGGGGCGGGCCTGATGAGTCAACCAATCGGGATGGCCATCCAGATATGATGCTCTCCGTCACGACACTGGATTTGATGAACCGTGAACTCGAGGAATATTTTAAATGCGCAAAATTTCAGTTGTTTAGATTTCGTTGTTTGGTTGCTGGCAACTACGTGCTCAGCTCGAAATAACAGAATGATGATGTGAACGCTAATAAATGCGGCGGCTGCAAGCAAATGCCGCCGGGGACAGAATTTACTGCTGTGACAAAAGTATTCTATGATATGATTATGGCTCAAGATCTTTCATCTTGCCTGTTATGATGGTGCGGATCTTAACTGACTCGTTATGTGAACCTCGCGACTCGCCAGCTCAAAGTAAAATTGTATGTCGGATCTGTACAGCAGACTCCCTAGAGCTGTGATTATCATTAGGAAAAATAAGGTAACATCAAAAAGGATGCACAATATCATGACAATTTTCTTTGAGTAGCCAGCTCCGGTTTACCACACCACAGTCAGGATACAGGCACAAATCAACTACTAATACAATAGTGTGTGTGATTCCAGAAAATGCCTGCTTAGTACATTATGCCTATCTTGTGTTATTATAATAAAATCATTTTTGATTGTATACACTTATTAAACTAGATAAAGGATGCACACATCAGTTACACAAACATCTGCATTGAGTCTTTATGAATGTCATCATGCTAGGGACAATGTCCTTCACTCCAATTGTTAGGCCAATGGCTAATTCACCAGAGCAAGAGGTAGTGTGACTCAGTTTTATTGCTGTAAATTAATAACCAAGATAGAATATCACCATCAGATAAAGTCATCTGTTTTCAAATCACTACAATTATTTGTTATTACAAAATTAAATTAGTCGGCTGTGTTAGAGAGCTGCAGTCACACAGTGAGTCAGAGAGGAACACAGACAGAAACAGATGAGAAAGACACAGGCACATATGTATTATTGGTTCACTTTTGGCTGTTGTTGAGGTTCAACAACATGCAGTTATCTGGTAATGTGAGTACGCGAACAACATGCTGCTAGTATTACAGCAGAGATGTCATCCTAATGAACAAGAGCAAATTCTCATTTAGAATTTTTCTATAGACATTAAGTGATGATAAACAAATGTAATATATTTGCTTGCCAATTTAAAAACTTTTATTATTTTTAGTCAGTATCTCTGCAAGATGTTAGGAGCCAGCTGCGGACATGCAGAATCCAAACAGGCAGTCAAATCCTGGAGAGGCTGACATGTTGTACATGCCACAAGGAGACCGTGCTCTCACTCGAGTGTGCCACCTAATTGATCTTTAGCTGCATGAGAGGCATGAAGCTGTATCTTATTAAGGCAGCGAGCATGAAGGATAGATCTCTCTCATATCTGTGTTTTAATTGCCAGCTCTCCTTTATAATCAGATTAGCTGGAGAGAGCAGTGAAGAGGCAGATAAGACAAAGGAGTAATTGAATTAGAGGCAGAGGCAAAGGGGAGCAGGGAGGGAGAGAGAGAGAGAACAGAAGAGGCTGTTTGTCAGAGAAGGAAAAAAAATCACACCAACTGGTTGTGTAGAGAAATCAAGAGTATTAGGGATTCAGAGGAAGTGAAGTGGGTGAGAGATGTTCACTAATAGCCTCCCCTCTGATAACCACAGCGCACTGGCCAACTCGTAGTCTTGCCAGGTTTGCGTGACAGCGTTGGCTGGAGTTTGAGCATCATAATTCTGTTTATTGCAGGGTTATCGTTATGGCAACAGCTCCGTCCGCCTCTTGAGAAGATAGTGGTTATCAAACCCACTCATCATGCTGATGAAGGAATTGAGATATATCTGCCCTGGCCTGATCAGTAAGCAAAATAAAAGCTGCTTTGTTTTATCTGTGTGGAAGCAGGCTGAGTATCCATTGCAATAAACAGGTGGTATGGTGGCCTTCTGATCCACTGGAGAGTCATGAACTCACATGGATCAGTGCATGTGCTATTTATATGGGTGCATCTAGAGCTTGTGAACACACAACACTGATGTAGATAATGGCAGCCATTGTTTTTATGTATTACAGAGGGTCTCAACCTGTCAGTGAGTGAGCACAGTAGGTTTAAAGATAAAAGTCAGTGAATCATGGCATCAAGATAGCAAACAATTCCCCCGAGTTGTCACAGTCAAAGGCCACATCATTTAGATAAGTGGCCTTTAAACCAGCCAACACATTGAGTTGTGTGCAATAATTTCATGTACCAAAAAGCATAATTTCAAATAGTTAATGGCTGCATTTGTGTAGCACTTATCAAAACCGTTTTGGCCTCTCATTCACCCATTCACACACAGATGGCAGCAAGCTACTATGCAGGAACAACTCAGGGTGTTTAGATGGGGATCGAACTGAATTAGACAATGTGTTAAGCTCATATATGCTCCCTGAGGTACATCTATTTAAGCTCTCTCAACTGGAACACACACTGGATGCATCATATATTGTAGCTTCTGGAAGTCTCGCACCGCTGGTGTGTGTTGATATCCTATTAAAAAACATGCATGTTTGATTACTAAATAGCACTTAAAGCCCCCTCCCATAAAAGAGTCAGAGTTGCAAAAGTTGTGTCCAACAGCTTTTGTAACTTGTATACTGTATACAAACAAGTTCAGCACCATCAACGTTGAGGACAGGCTGAATTATGATGTGAGCCCATATCAACATTTATATAATTCATTGTGTCAAGACTACAAAGACACAGAATTGTTGGAAGGAGTTCAAGGGAGGTGGTGCGATGCAGCCAAAGGAGTCTACGGTGGCAGGCATTTTGCATTGTCCTCGAGTGTGGCATTAGGGAGCATCCTGAACGCCTCAGTCTGTCATATAATTCATGGCAGAGGAGCAAGAGCAAGAATAAAAATGAACTTTTCTCCTTCGATTTGTCTTTCATAGGCAATGCTTCCTCTTAGGTTGTTTACAGTCCGGGCTTTGTTCGGTGTGATTGGCAGACCATAAACCAAAAGATGCTAAACTTCATCTATCATCTAAACCTAACCAGACGCGTTTCATTGGTGGAGCTTGGTAGGGAGGGTTTGAGGACTGGCAGGAGGCTCTGCACATACACAAAAGCCAGCCATTAGCTGCAGTGATGAACCTGTGTGCCAAGAATTACTTGAAATTAAAGCTGCACTAACCAATATTTTTTATATTACAAATGGATCAAATGACTATCCCCAACAATAAACAGCAAACAAAGTTAGCAACATACTGGAGCAGTTAAAAAGTTAGATATTTCACTCAGGATCTGGCGGGGACCGAAAACAGAGCTAAAAAGGGAGTGAATGCTGGATGTACATATTTTCACATGGACAGAAACTTGACCCCAAATAAAAACTAATGTCTTCTACATGTGTAAATAGGAAACTGTTTGCTAACACATTAGCCATGTTACTTTCACAAAAGCAGAGTGGCGCAGCGGAAGCGTGCTGGGCCCATAACCCAGAGGTCGATGGATCGAAACCATCCTCTGCTAACTCCTGGTGTCCAGCATTGAGTCTATGCTCTCTCCCCCTTTTTGCAAATTTCCCTGCTGTGGGACTAATAAAGAATTTTCTTATCTTGTTTGGTATTAGTGGGTCACATTGGTGTTTGCAGCTTGCTTAAATAAATCACAAATTTAGTGAAGTAAATTTGTTGTTTGCATTCACTTTTACAATTCTGTTATCATAGATTTTGCAGGCTATGAACATCAGTAGTACTAACAGTGAGAAAATGATTTCTGAGATCATTTTGAAAAATAATTTTACATATCTGATGATGTGTCAGCACTCATAAAACATGGGCAAAATATCTATTTCCAATAGACTGGAACTTTTCTGATGTGATGCATCTTTGAATATCAACACATTACACAAACTGGTGGCAAGAAAATTGCTGAGTGCAGTAATTATTACTCACTAAGCAGAAAACAGGTGTCTAACCACAGCTGGTACATATCAATTTTCTTTTCAAAGTCAAGAGCAAAGGTGCTCGAGTAAGCTGGAAGACCCAAACAGGCATCTTGTCGACTCATTTAGACTGAGGCAGGTGTAAACAAATAGAGAAAAATCAAATTATATTTTTCAAAATAAAATGTCGCCAAAGCCAAATAGACTTTCTCCCTCACAGCATTTTGCCAATGAAATGACATTTGTCCTTCCTCAAGTGCTGCACTCATATTCTCTGAGGTCTCAGTTTCCTCTATTGCAGCAAGTAGCACAGTTCAATAATTCAAAAATAATTGGGAATTCTAACAGTATTTTCAAATATCGTGATAATGATAGAAATCCATGTCATCAGCCAGATGCAGAGTGGCACAGTAGTAGAAGCTGATGAGTTGCATTTCTGCTTTATTTTCAGATAATATAGATGCACAGTTATGTCTGTGTATCATCCTGTTAAATGTTTATGTTTACTGCTTTATTTTGAAAAGCTCTGTTTTAGTTTGTGTGTCTCCTGCCCTTGATCATCCTCACCTGCCTGCAATCACTTGCTTGCCCCTGGTGTTCCTGTTGGTCAACCCTGTGTATATATACTCCCCTGTTTCCCCTGTTCCCTCGCCAGATTGTCTTTGTTGTACTTTTTGTGTTAATCACTTTCTAGCATTCTCCTCATGTTACACTCCATGGTTTGTGATTATCTTTCCATCCAGTGAAGACATTGCCTTTTTGAACTTTTCATCGTCTCCTGGGTATTTCTCTGCATTTCTTTTCTTCCACAGCTGTAACAGTTAGGTAGAGCTCAGAAATGGAAAACAAATCACAAAAGAAAATCACAAATATCCCTGGTCATTTTATAAAAGTCAGAATAAGAAGGGATCTGTTCAAGTAAAAGTCTCAAAACGCAATCAGCATCGTAGGTTTAGTGAGTCATTAAGTGAACACCATTCATTCTTTAGCTGTGTTTTGCTTTCCCCAACTTCTGATATATATATATAATATAAGCTCTTGCTCTTCAGCTTCTATCAAGTTTAGAGACAAGATTAATGAGAACAGTGAGTGAACCACAACAGCAAAGTTTTGGGTCGTAAAACCAAAACAATGAACTACAAAATGCTAAATGTACAGCTGACAGGACCTGAAGAGTTCAGTGATCATTTCCTGTGGGTTTGCTATTACACATGATACGTTTCAACTTTTGTTTTCTTTACAAATGAGGTCTGTTTTGGTTTCAGCAACAAAATTAATTCATTCTCTGGGTGGGTGGCGGTGCATTGACACAATATCTTTCTCTAATATGACCACTAGGTGGCGCTAAAGTCAGACATTTTCAAATCCAGCTGCTTGGGGGGACTGCAGGACAAGCTGAAAACACTGCATTTAAATATCACCTTAAAATTAGATGTTAGCAGACAGTTGCCTGTTTACCAATCCAGCAAACACGTGGCAACATTAGCACTGAAAAGGAATTGGGTTTTTTTGTTTGTTTTTTGTTTTTTTGGAGCCATTATGAATTTAAGCATAATGGTCGCTCTCCTTTTATTTCTGTTTTGGTCTCCAACAACTCAAGCGAAAAAGATCATTTTAGCTGTTAACTGCTCCAGTTTATTCACCAGTTGTTAACTTTGTCTGTCTGCTGTTGGTGGTGGGCTGGTTGAAAACCAAAACAATGAGATAAAAGATTCAAAAACACCACTTAGAGATGATGTGAACTACCAGAGACAATATAAGGAAGGAAACAAACCACTTAGAGAATCTTAAATAGAATAGTCTGTATAATGGTTATGTGGCATAGGTCCCACCCCTCACCCAAAACAGCCATACAGTTTCAACTAATGGTGGAAGTAGGTGCAAATTCTCACAAGTTCAACTGCTTTAGTGGGAAGAGCTGATGGCAACACATCACAGTACTCTGGATTGAGTCGTGAAAGAGGTCGGTGTCGTGAAACCTTGCATGTGCATAGTAGAAGTATACCTCGTGGAAAAAAGACATTTTAAACTTTACTTCTGGGCAAGGTCACCACCAGTTTTTTTTTTCATTTTTTTTTTTTTTCATCAGACTTGACCGGTGTGTATGTACATGCAGATTTATGTCCTGGTGACCATTGAAAGCAGAGTAATAGCTTTCTCCACATTCATTTAGATAAGAGCCTGGTGTTGTTAAACTAAAATAACTGTCTGAGGGTGTTGCCAAGATGGCTGCTGAGCAGTGAGATTTGCCTAGAGGGACTTCAATTTGCAGTGGGTTCATCATTCTAAGCAACCCCTGTCATATTTTACACAGTCAGTTGATCCATTGTTTACATGGAAATATAAATTGGTGCAGCTTTAAGTTTTCATTTACCTTCTAATTCAAATATTAAAACATAAGTAAAACCTACATGTATTCACACAGCATTATATTAAAAGAACCCCTGCAGACCTCTGAGCATATTAAAAGCAGAGGAAAGTCGACAGCCAGTGATAGACAAGATAGAAAAGAGCAGAGGGAGAAAAAGTAGAGAAGGCATGACAAAGGTCAAACACAGCACAGTGTATTTAACCCATGGCATGCTCCTTCACCTGCTGAGCCACTAGGGAGACCCCATCATTGTCAAGGGCTGCGTCAAAGAGAGCAGTCAGCAGGGTACAGACGCTGCCCCTGGGCAAGCCCTGGCAGAAAAAATCAAACACACCCCATCAGTGTGAGTAATCTCATCTCAATGTCTAATATCTAATGGCCTTAATCAAAAGCCCCTGCTACGATCCTCTCAGCACTGTGTTGATAAATCACAGCGTTAATGAAAAATGGGCCGTATCACAGCACAGAGCTGGTAGGCTGCGGCACAGTCCCATTTGTTAAAGCAGCTTCCTGTGGTTTCGGTGTCAGTTTAGTTTCTTCTCTACTTCTCTCTTCTCTATTTCCCCCTCCATCTCCCATTTGTGTGAGCATCTCCTTCTCATTCGATTTAACCTCTCTCTGTCATCTGTTTTGACTTCTCACCGCCTTGTTTTGGCCTCTCGTTTAGTCACCGGCTTCCTGTGGTTGCCTTTCTTCTTCTTTCACATCATCTCTGTGTTTTCATCCTCTTTTCTATCCCCAGCTTTTTTTTGCTAGCTAACAGCATCCTATTCTTTAATCCTCCCTCCTCTCCCCCCTTTCCTTTCTCTCATTTGTTTCCTTACACTGTGTGGTTGTTCCAGCGTCTCCGTCTCCCTGCCTCTGTTTGCCTCTCTGTCTAATTTGTTAACCAGAGGTGTCGTGTTGCGTTCTGTTCTGTGGTCTTGGTGGGTAGGCTGCATGGTGAACAAAGCTGCTGTGAGGAGGTAATTAACCGCTCCTCATTTAGACAACAGGCTCAATCAGTGAGACAGAATGGCTTCACGTGGACTAGAATGCCAATTGCGGAGGCCTCAGGCACACACACATACACAAACGCACACACACACACAGACAGGCACAAACACTTACTCAAACGACCTTCACAAAAACAGAGGAACAGATAATGTAGAGTCTACACTCATGCTGATGATGTATAGATTTTTCTGAGTATGAGATGAGAACATTTGCCAATGTGTGAAGCCTCTTTTTCTGGATTTAAAACTAGACTTTGCATTTAAGCTCATTAGCAGCTCCACATGGCAGCAACTGGTAACTTTAAGAAAACTGTTTGAACTACAAGTTCCAGACATCCTGAGGGGCAACATCGCTCATGTTTACAAACCTGGGTTTGTTTTTAGCCGAAAGATACCACAGGGATGGGAGGAGAGAAAAGAGATGTCCAGCTTTGTGTAGATAGAGAAAAAAATGTGTGTTTGTTTTTGGAAAGTAATGGGAACGGGGTGGAGGGCAGTAGTCTCTGCCATGGCTCTTTAGCATGGCTGCTATGTATTTCCTGTATTTATATACAGAAAATCAATTTAGCAAAAGTGGCTAATGTTTGTCTAACAAGAAATGGTTGTTAATGCTGTAATTCAGAATAATTTTTGGTTTTCTCTATAGGCACCTGATAATTAAGGCAGATAATGTTGTGAAAGCACAGTGCTCTACTGTCTTGTTCTTTGACTGATGTTGTTCCATCTTTTTGGTTGGACCACAACATTGGGGTTAGCCTTAAGGTCAGTTTATACATCTACATAGGATCAACATTGTAGTTCTATGTAGCCTACGCAACAGCCTGTCATGGACCTCCGTAGAAATGTAACTACACATCATAGCGAAGCAGAATGCAAAAATCCAGACTGGTCTAGTTGGTCGGCTTGTACATGTGTCCCAGACAAGTACAGAAGAGACTCACCCTCCCATATACCGCACTCAGTCCAGTGGTCATACACATCGCCTTCAAGGTCTTCTCTTTTTTCTGTGTCTCAGTAATTTCAGTGAAAGTTGTTATGTCCAACTCCAAGACAAAGTACACGACAAAACTCAACACAGTGGCAAAGAAACACCACCACCAGCTAGTGTTTTGATGGTGTAACTGCAGAGCGACACAGACACCAGCACACAAATGCTAACAACCATGTTGGCCACTTTCATAGGAAGCTATGCAGAAGTCTAAACCAAGCAAGAAACACAAATGTCCATGACTGACTGAGTGAGTGACTGGTGAGTGAAGAAGTTACACCACTGGTCAGCTGGCTGAGTGGTGGAGTTTCCCCATTGGCCTTTACTCATTCAAAATGAATTAGCATATTTACAGGCACTGTTGCTGTCTGTTACCACTCCATTTCTTAGCATTTTTTAGAAGAGCACCAGCAAATCTAGCAACCTCTGGGACAACTCTGCCTACTGTCTGTAGCAGAGAGTCGGCAGTATGGCCCCACAAGCACAAAGTCAGGCTTTCCCTGTGCAGGTACACCTTTCTATGTTGAGCACATAACAAACATTTGAATGAGCATCTAACTTTCTCTCTGAATGATCATTTTACAGGTAAATAAAGCCAAAATCACAGCAACACCGTTGTCTTTAACTCCTGTCTGTTGATTTTGTGGCTATAAAAACTGGATCTTAGCAGAGCAGAGCTTGGAAATGGCTTGGAAGTGACTGCTGGTTAACATAGTCTTAATGAACTCTGTTTCAGTCACAGTTGTATACTTGTTCCATTGTCTGACAACAGAAAAACATGTAAATGAGAACAGCTGTCTATTTTTTTGACCTTGTCTTAATAGAAGAATATTAGCAGTAAATAAAAATATTAACCCAAGAACACAGTAGATGGTACATTTTATTCAGCCCTGACTAGTTCCTGCAGGAATTCATTTCAGGCTATATACAGCTCCAACAACCTTCATCAGTGAAGCATCAGTGAAGCAGAGCAGTGCACTCAGGGCAGTGAAAATACAAAGGCAAAGAAATTATGCTCTCAACTTTAATTAATGGGTGGAGATTATTGCTGCATATCATATGATGTAGGTAGTTTAGATGCAGGAGCTTGTAGTTTCCACAGTATCCACTCATATGGACTCCAGGCAGACTGCTTGTTGCTGAAGTAACAACAAATGAGGATCAAAATACACAATAAACCTGAATCAGGCATTATATATACACTTTCTCTCTTAAGCCCACTTTCTCTCTCTTTCATTTGTGCATGCACACACACACACAAATATAAGAAGAACATTCAATTTGTTCTGGTAAGATAATGTTGCCTTGAAAAATAGGATCAGGTAGAATTAAAATTTTGAGCACAAAAATAAATCCCAGCAAAATTCACCACCAGCTCCAGTTCCTCTTTCGTTAATCCAGTCTGGTGAATAATTTACTGATTTGGCTCTTCAAGACTTTTTATTTTTATTGGACTCACTCGCTCATGTCTCAAAATGTGATAATACAAAAAGTTATTCTAGAGTGTTTGTGATGCCTTGAAAAAAGTTTTTAACACCTTACAGCAGTTTTTATGTAATGATTGTGTATGGGAAAAAAGTCTTTTGGGTTTTTGTGCATCATTTGACCTGTAATCCCAACTTGATCAAACTGCACATATGCATTAGTGCTTTGCTCCCCAGCCCAACCTCAGCCCCGCTGGACCTGTAGACTTTACATTGGGATGGTGTCACAAACTAACCTTTTATTGAAATCTCCCTGGTTGAAAAACTCATAAAACAAAGAGCTGCTACTGACCTTTACTGTAGTTCAAAGTGTCCTGTGAAAAGTTAAAGAGAGTCTATGGGGAAAATGGCTTTTGAGCTGCAGGGGATGCTTTTGTTGTAGCACCATGCACAGAAGCTGTTTGACTCGTCTCCAATTGCCTTTGACTTCAGGCTTCTCTATTCCAGTTTACTAATCACTCAGTTACATGAATGATGAAAAAATGGGGAGGAGGAAACCAACCAACACCTCAGACAGGTGAGTTAGTAGTAGTCAGTATAACGATTGAACAATGTTTAGGTGGGTGGTACATGTCAAAATAACATCCAGATAAATGTCAGGACCCAAGGTTTCCCAGCAGAACATTGTATTGTTACGAAATGATCAATGTTATTTGCTTCATCTGTCATTGGTTTTTGTTGTGGCTGTTCGGTGTAAATGTAGGTGTTTGTGATGTTTGTGATTTTACTGAATAATATCTCATACAAACCAATGTTCCGCCCTCACAAAAATAGAATTTCTTTTTATTTTGTGTCTCATCCTTGACTGAGGAGCTGAAAATTGCTTACAGTGGAACTGAAAAAACAAACATGCCTACACTAACTGCAGGTAGATACACAATCCTACAGACAAACACCTGTAAGTGTATTTATTTTCTTGTTTTACAATGTCCCAGCCACAGAGTGTCTGACTGTACAAGTATACAAGAGGCTACCTGATGGATGCAGCAGTTATTTGGGTTACAAAGGTTCGCCTTTCTTTCCATATCTTTATACAGTCATCAATCTCACACACTAACGTCTGACCCATAACACACAGCTATATAAACCTGTACACACGTGCAGTAAACACAAGAATCTTTATCTGTGTATGTGCAAGCATACTATCTGATGGAGAACTACAATCTACAGGCATGCATACAGAAACGCACACACAAAAATGGTGTACATGGTGGAATATACACACAAAGTGAGTGATGTCCAGGCATATTTATACTGTATATGCTCATCATCACAGATGCACGCACACACACAAACACACATAACCATGCAGACACCCACAAACTAAAGCAATGTTTCCATCCCAGCAAAGTAAACACGTTCTTTAAGATGATTCCACAAATTTGGCTGCTGTTCGTCCACGCACACACACACACACACACGGACACACATATTGTCATTCCAGTGGTCAACCTTCTACAATTCCTCTGGGTTCTTCAATATATAAAAGGCACAACACAGACAAATAAAACAGACAGATTTACATTATTGTTATTATTTAATTTACAGCTTGTGTAAATCTCATTTCACCTCAGAGACTTCAGCTGACTCCAGTTGTTATTATTCATCAGTTTTTAAGGAAAAAAAAACACTTTTTACAGCTACTCTTTGTATCTAGGAGGAGTGGAGTTGTTTGGTTCCTTTTGTTGACACACAAGCAGATTAGAGCTATTTGATTCAGGTGAGATAAAAAATTGTAGTGACATTTACACGAACCAACAAACTTCAGAGCTGCAGTGAAACTGTACAGAACGGATAGACACAATAATGTGCGGTAATAACATCCAATTCAAGTATGAAACAAAAATGGTTTTAATGTCTGATGTGCAATAACTTAATGCAATCTTCTACCATGAAGACATACAGTAAAGATACACCTTGTAAATGCATGATATATAACTGCTTTGTGTTTTGTAGTGCAAACAACGCACTAAATTTTACCCCGAGATGTGTCAGCAGAGATGTAAATAAACATAAAAACATGCTGATCATCACTGACTAACCCTCTGAGGAATCGCTCCATAATCAAAAAGCCCTTAAAATGTTGAGTGGTGTGTGTGAATCACTCCCACACTCACATTGGCCAGGCTGTGCTCTGTATCTGAACTGCATAACAAAGAGAATATAATGCTGTCAAGCCATCGCAAAGCAGAAAATACAAGGACACCTGTGCCAACACCTAATAGTATCTTTAGAGCAGAGAGAGAAGAAAAAATAGGTGAACTTAGTCCAAGGAATAAAATATAGAGGCTGCAGACAGGATGTCTGTAATGTACAACTAAAGATTTGTCCAAAAGTGTCACATGGTAGAAACTAAAATAGCCACCATATGACTGTTACCCTCCAATTCCAGAGCAATCTTTAGATCAGACCAATTTTCTCAGCCACCTTCCAAGTGATCAACCACAGGGCAAAGTGCTGTTTCTCCAACATGACTCCTCTAAATGAAAGTCCCTGATGGACTGATTTAAGATACACAGCACAAAAAGAGAGTTCACAGATGTTTTAAGCCAGGTGATCTGAACTCATTCTACTCCCGACATCCACAGAATGTGTTACATTTCATATCTGATGCGCTTACAGGACCAAATTGAACCCAAAATGAAAACCATAGTATCATCTGTTTACCCTCCATTTTAGTTTTAACTGCACTGAATTTGTATTTGCCTAAAGACGACAAACGGGTTTAAAAAACTATTCTCCTGCAGTTAATGGGAAAAAAGACATGGAGCTGTCCTTGCTAACAGGCTGTGTAAACAGGAGGTACTGCAAACGTCAGCATAAGCAGCTAGGAATTATAGTGAGATCAAATGTTCAAATTGGATGCTGATGATGTCAGAGGTCAGGCTGCCCTCTCATGTAAGCATAAAAATCATGCTTGGTTTCTAAGAAAACCTCTGTTACTTCCACATTGGTTCATTGTGTGGTCCAATGACCTCTGTGTAAAGGATCCAACACATTTTTGCTGCCCCACCCTACTCCCAGTTTCTGTTACGGGGGCTTGCTTCTGCAGTGTGTGATTTCAAACAATTCTCTTATCTGTTAGGCACATGGTAATATACACTAAATCAAGTGGACATACAAAAAGGAGGATCAGACAGGGAAACTCTTTCTAAGGTCGCTAGGAAACTATGCCAAAGTGGAAATGTTTGCATCTGAAAGCTTACTTTGTCATAACAACTTCACTTTAAAAATGGATGGTCAACCTTTAACTGCTGGAGTCACAGTTCTGTTAAATCTTTACAGATAAAAAAAGGCCTTGCATCTATCATGAAAACAGTCTTTAAATACAGGAGGCAGAATAACTAAAGGAGTTTCTTTGAAACCATGGTGTCCAGTACAGCAGCAAAATCAGAAGGAAGAGGTGACATTTGTCTACATACTTGTCAGTGTGTGCACAAATGATATGGTGAAGGCAGCATGTCAGCTAACAAGGTTAACAACTAGCAGAGGATGGTTTTGAGCCATCAACCTCTGGGTTATGGGCCCAGCACACTTCTAATCTGTAAGTACCTTTGGACTGGGTCAGGTCAGCAAACTGTCTTTCTAAGTAAATCTACAGGGAAGTAATGCGCCAACGTGTATCTGAAAGTTTACCTCATCATGGTAATTTAAGCAAGATTACTGTGAAAACAGAGAGGGAAAGCACTACCTCGTGTTCTGAGGTGTCATTTGCTTGGACCAGTATTGTTTCTGAAAGACAAAACAAAACACAATCAGACTCTAAGCACTCATTGTCCATAGCAATATCAGAAGGGAACAAAGGTACCATCCAGTGCTAAGTGACACAAGTAGCAGTTTCACAGTTGTCTCTGCTTTGATGAGCTGAATTTTTGAATCTTGAAGACTCAAATATTCACTTTGGGTACAACTGATATCCAGTATATGATCTGGAAAACTGTTGTCACTCCCTTTTCAGTCAAAGGCTTTGCAGTGTCCAACATCAACTAATTCTTAAATATAGTAAAGACTTTTAAAGTTCACTGCATTTGCACTTGGCAATGTTGGCAAAACAGTTAAAGACAAATGTCTGACTGGTAGCAGTTAGATTCAAATCCAAATCCATTAGAACTTAAACAGGGTGTCTTAAACCACTTGACCACGCTAGATAGATATTGGCACGCAACTGCTTGGGTCAAGTTTCTGTCAAATCTTAACTTTTTAAGAAAAGAGCCCCAACAGGCCTCCATGCTCGACAAAATATGCAATTAGCAGACGGGTTATGGCCCAGCACGCTTCCACTGCACCATTCTATTCACAGTTTTCCTTCTGGGTGGCAGCACCTATATTCTGTTATTTGGGAGCTTATGCAGAATCATGTTGACTTGCTAAAAAGGGACCAGATTGGAAAAATCTCTTCCAGGGTAAGTATTTGCATTTGAAAGCTTACTTTGTCATAATAGCTTGTGAAATTCAGGGATTCATCATCTTCCAGTTCAGAGGACGCACAGTTAAGCCAGCACGCAACATCTCTTTGATAGAGACTGGAGATTAAATCAAGCACCATAGACCACTCAGCCATACTACTACTCAATATCCAAAGCATTATCTCTCTCAAGAGAAAGCAAAAAGACAGTACAATCAGATTCTAAACACTTTCTGTCCATCACAGTCCAGTGCTAAGCGAGCGGTAGTTTCACAGTTGCCTTTAATTTGACGAGCAGTATTTCTAAATCATGAAAACAAATATCCACCTTTAACCTATGCTCAAATCCAGTTCATGATCACTGAAACATGTTCCAGCTGCATTTTTGATCAAATAGTTGGCAGCATCCAAAAGTAATATATATCAAATTGCCTAAATGCATCACACAAACAACTCTGCCCTCTCATGGCACGTATTGGCAACAGTGGGCTTTGAAATCACACATCTTGAAAAACTGAAGCCTTAATCCAGTGCCTTAAGTCAGACAGACACAAATAGTAACACTTCTGTCAACACCTATCAAAATTATAATTATAATGAAGACAGTGCATATTAGGAAGAAACCAAAGTATTATTAGTGAAGTGTTGCATAAATGTCTGACATCTTATTTTGCTGTTAGCTATATAATAAAGTATTATGTGTTATGTATGACACAGGGAATGACTAAGGGAGTGATTTGAACACAGAAGTGCACTGCCTCCTCAGAGGTAGAGTTTGTCATGATAAGGGCCAGAAAACTACCATAGTTTTATACCAGAAAACTGGTATAAGTCGTTCTGAAAATGATCCTGCTGAATGGGTGGGAGGCTGAAGTTCACTTACTGCTATAGAGCCAGGCAAACATCTATGAGGAAGTCTGGATGGTTTTCAGCCTGGGCTAAGACCAAAGACACTGATTTACATTTGTAGCTAAGGGCACATTTATCATCTCTTTTTGTCTCAATTTTGCACACAAAAAGTCACCCAGTGTCTCTTTTGTGTGCATAAGGTCCAGAGTTCTCTCTGGACAATCTAAACAATTGTCTCATTGTAGTCTAGTGTAGCTGTGAGTAATGAGTGGAACTTTTATAGTCCAGTTTTTGGATACAACTCACATTCATGACTGCCTTTCCACCATGAACATTTTTACTTTACAAATACTGTGCAAGTAAAAATGTCCTCTGTATATTAACATACATATTTTAACTTCTGTTCCTTGTATATATAAAATAATTTAAGTCTGTTTTAACGGTAGCATAGAACTATTTGACGTGCTATGGGAAAGCACTCCTTACCATTATGCTTTGTCTTTCTCTACCCCAGCTGTCGCTCAGTGAATGCTGGGATAGGTTCTAGCTGCCTGCACACTTGAACAGGATAAGTGTTTTCAAAAACCAATGGATCAAAGTATCTTTCTTAAACTAAGTTTTGTATAACTTCTGCAGCTATGTCTAAACCTACTCTTTAGACTGTAGAGAGTCCGTCTCTCATAAGAGAAAGGAGGAGGTCTGAACTCTGTGACCTTAAATTTTGAGTCTCACTTGTGAGACAGATTTTCATCTGCAGTTGTTGGGAGAGGAATAATAACTTTTCCACTTCCTCTAAAGCTCAGCTCGCATTGCTCTGCTAAACTCCATATGGACTGAGAGAAGCTTGCAAAGGGCACTCCAGGGAGGAAATTAGTCATTGTCAAAGAGCTGTGATTTAAAACGCTGAAGTGGAATATTTCCTTGAATATAAAGCAGTGACCATCCTACTCAAAAACAATACCGTTAATATTGGTTCCAAAGGTGAGTGGTCCTAATGCACTTTCATGGGCTTCTCTATCCCACCATGAGAAGTGCTGTATATGGGGAAAACACTGCATTGTTTATCTCAAAGCTGCTGCGTGCCTGAAAAGGTTGTCCATTTCAAACGGTTAATGTAGAAAAGAGCAATGAACATTGTTGCTGAATTACTGCATTTACTCTTGTCTGACCTTTGTTCTCTATCTGTCAAGCTCTCTTTAAGCAGTAAAGAATGGCAGATGTGAGGTGGGGATTAATGGTTATGACCTACAGTTTACACTGACAATACACTGACATCACCCTTCACCCAGTGTTCTTCGGTGCTTAAAGGAACAATGGGATAATTTCACCAAATACATCCTGAAAAACTGAGTTATTCCATCCATACCTCTCCAAAAGTTGGTGTTCTAACAAGCACTTACCCCACATCTACTGTAGCGCCAGTAAACCTCTATTTTTTGTTCTCATTTACATATGAACTGTTGCTAAATTAATCTACATTCCATGTGGCTGTTTTTTTTTTCCTGTGCTAGTTTCGCTGCTCGAACGTCCGAATAAGTCTTCGAAAGTTGAATTCATGACCAAGAAAATACATAGTTGCTCAATTCAACCGCATGGGTTTTACAGCTACAGCTTTAGTTGGTTTAGTTGGTTGCTTTTAGTGGCTAACTGATATTAGTAAAGTCTTGATAAATAGACTGACATTACTGAGTGTCATTTAATGAAATCAACATAGAAGTTCATTCAAACTAGCACTCTTTTACACATGACAGTAAATTTTGTTTGTGTAAATGATCTTAACTCTCTATCACAACATACATCAGTACAGTAAATTTGTATGGATGTTGCTCAGAAAAGCTTTTATGTGGGCACTGACATAAATTTAACTCTATAATATAAATATAGCTCTAATAAATGTAACCCTATTGTTATTTATTGATTAGCTATGCATAGTATATGTGCAACAGTACCCATGTTATTTGAGAAATATTTTTGAAAAATTTTTGGTTGCTGATCATATTTTGTCACTTTTGTATTGGTTTTGTCATAGACCATACACTTCAGCTCGGCATCTGTAATCCTTATTGGTGTGTTACTGTGCTGTAAAATATCCTCTTTCAATATGTATTCAATACTGTTTATACAAAGATTATTCTAATTGTCCTAATGCTTTTAAGCATTAACATGCAGCTTTCCACTTAAATCTGACACCAGTATTGATACCTGAGGTTTAGACATGCACAAATGAACAGGTAGCTCCTGATTATATTGTAATTGTTTCTATTAATAACCCTACTTATTTCACTCTATTCAATCCAGCCACATTGTTTTAGACCCTTGATGAAAATAATAAAGTCAATCATTGTTTTGCATAATCATTAGCTCACTGTAAAAACACTTTCTTCTTCATTATAATTCACCAAAAATCAACATAAAAATCAAGGAGCAATCATTGCTTCACCTGCGTCATCACTGATTGAATGCTTGGGCAGTTTTTGTTTTTTGTTTGTTTGTGGGTTTTTTTGTTTTGTTTTGTTTTGGGTTTTTTTTTTTTTTTGCATTTATTGACTTTGTTTTCACTTTGCAGAATTTATTGCCACAGCAGTGACTCATAATTTGGCAAAGTATTTCCATCTGGGAATCATAAAAAAAATACTAATCTGTGGCTGTAGCTGGTGGGGCAAAGCACTGATAGAGACTATCTATAATCTACCAAAGCCTGACTGCAGGACCACAGCATGACCTCAGTTGAATTCCAGGCTTTTAACAGAAACAGTTTGTTAAAATTTGAAAACAATCACCATCACCAAAAGCACAGAGCAAGACTGACTGGACTGTGAATCAATGGCTCTGACTCACAAAAAAAAGCATTCATTACCATCTGCAGATACTGGCACTGATTTCCTTTCTCTCATCTCGGGCCTGACCAGAATTATTCCTCTGTATGACTTTGTTGTCTTGCCCAGTGAGATCTCTTCCTCTTCTCTCTCTCTTGGTCTCTCTTTCTGTAGTCCTGTCCAGTTGTTTGTCTCTGTAGACAATCGTGCATTACCAAGTGCCAGCACCAAAATAAATCTAAGCCAGATTTTCACTGCGTCATTAACCTCAAACAAGCATCAATATGGTATAATTATGGAAACACGCAAAAGCTAAAATTAAACATTGGAAGCTTGAATTACATTTTCTGGAACCTCTCACGTATCATTAGCCATAAATACCAAGAAAGCGTTTCTGTTTTTGATATATTTATATATTTAGATTTACAACAATCTGCTGCTATTACATCCCAGCTTCATCACAATAAAGACTATACCCAAGTTTAACAAGATAGAATTATAGGTTGTTACTTAAAGGGTAGGTTCACATATTTTCCACTTACATTATAAGAGTCATTGCTGTAATTTGTTTTAATTGGTGTAATTGTTCCTCCTATTCATACTGGCCTGAGAGATCCCTTACTGGCTCTTGTCCAGTGCAAGAGATGGAGGGCAAAATCCACAGTCCATGTTCCCTGCAGAAGTGCATTCCCAAATCCAGGCCCAAATTCTACCTAAGCTAATATAAGGCTTATATTCAATTTAGACATAGCCACTTGCCGTGTCTAATTCAGACTGGACCTCAGTATTTGCTTCAGCTGAACTTTAACATGCAGGACTGTGGATTTTGTCCCCCATCTTTTACAGTGTAGTGCAAATGAAATCTCTTTAAGCACAGTATGGGCAGTCTCCAGTAACACTTTGAGCCTATCACCGGGATTTGAGTTTTTGATTAAGATAGTTTTGAAAAAATCTGAATTTGAAATCTGAATTTGATTTTTTTTTTTTTTTTTTATTTTCTTGTTCCTCAAAAACTGTATGAATATTTGAGGCAATAATGGCCAAAGCCTCACAGAGCTTTATCATCTCCACTTGCGTCAGAGTTTTAACTGTTTTTGCTAAATGAAACATGATCTAATTTGGCTACGTACATTTGCTAACATAGTGCTCTGTAACAAATCTGAACAGGTTTGACTCAGGCCTGTCCCTGAACTCACAAGTCCCCCCGGCCGGGACATAACACTGAATGAACATGACACATACAGACGAATCTCCTGAAACCACATCTACATGCTAATGCTGGAGGAGGCTGGAGGTAGAGGGAGTTAGGGAATTGTCTAATACAACAGCTCTGCAACACATCTTACCTTCATGGAGGTTATAATGTTCAGTTAGAGAGGTGCTGATTCAGCTGCATGGTCATTTTGGAGGCTGCAGTCTGTAGTGCTCTGGGTGGTATATGGAACATATGATGAAACCTGCATCTGTGGCTGCTTGAACTACTGTGATGATCAATCTGTGGAGGCTAATCACTTAAAAACTCACAGTGTGTAACAATACATCAAACCCTCTCCCCGGCACACACACACAAGTGCACTTAAGCACGCTATTCTCCCCTTAAATAACTCTCCTCTATCATCATCTGCTCTGTTTTTTCTCCTAAGTTTTAAACCCCCTCATTAACTTGAGATGGTCTCTTAAATCCTCCATGATGGGAGGGAATATATTCTCTGCTTTCAATTTATCCCCAGGGATGAGACAGAGAGAACGGCTGGACAGACAGACAGGACAGACTGAATGAATTAGTGGAGGCCACAAAGTTTTATATCTCCCCTGTGGACAGCCAGGGTGATCGAATGGACTGATGGAGAGATGGATGGGGAGTGTAAGGGAGGAGGTGAGAGGGCTGGAGTCCTCTGAATGAGTGATTGGTTAAGAGATGGATGACAGATGAATCAAAAGGAGGAGTAAGAGGGCGGTCCATAATGTTAATTTTCACCTTTTGTTTTGTTATTATCCTGTAGGATTTCCATTCATCTATGCTCTTAAGCTCAGACAACACACACAAACTGTTCACACACCAGAACATTCAGTTCATTCCACCCATACTTGGTAATAAAACCACATCACAATGCAGACAGCAATATTACACTTTCAGTCAGTCACACACATCTGGGAAATTTACCAGTCAGACAGTGTAGGAGGAACAAACAGTCAATATCACATACTTTTGGATGAGCAGGCATCAAATGAAGCAGATCCATGAATCAACATTGAACCTTCACCAGCGCCGCACTCACAAGCACAGTCTGCGGTTTGCTTTGGGCAGTCAACAAATGGGTTACAGAATCAAGAGCATAAATGTTGAGAGCTCTTACTGAAATCACTCCCTGTGTTAAGGATTAGGTTTAAGTTTTGAAGAAATTGGCGCGGTGGTCAACTTTAGCTAAGATGCAGTGTTATAGAACATCAATCTGTGATGTTCTCTGCAGCTCAGTAATGATTTTTGTAATGAAATGGAGCAATTTGCCTTTTTTCTCTCAACCTTGTTTTCTTAACTCAGCTGAGGATATCCTGTGGCTGCTTAAATTCTGTTTGGAAGACAAATGAGTATTTTTGCCACTTCTCTAAAGGAATTTCTCCTTGAGTCTCACATTAAAACATGTCAAACCACTCCTGCACTTTTATCATTGTTCAGCAAAACTCAGAACGATCAACTTGTCAGTTACTTTTTCCATTAATCTATTATAATGGTTTGATTCTAAAATATTACAAAATAGTGAAAAATACCTCTCACAATTTACTAATGCCCAAGGTGACATCTTCACATTGCTTGTTTTATCAGGCCAAAAGTCCAAATTCTAAGTTTAAAATCATATAAAAAGAGAAAAGCACATTTATTTTTTTTAACATGGAGGTAGCTGGAACAAGATATTTGATGTCTTTGTTAGAATAAAATATTCAAAAAATAAATTGATTATCCAAATAGTTGTTGATTATTTTCCAGTTTTTGTCATTGGTACAGCTCTTTACAACATTGTTTCTATGTTTGCCCATTCGTTTCCCTTAAGTCCTACAGTAACTTCCACAATTATACTGTATGTGATTCTACTTAATTACATAGTAACATCTTTGTCTTCCACAGTACCATGGTGATGTTTGGTCCTATGTGTCTGTGTGTTTCATCAGATTCTTTTGAATATGCAACTAGTCAAGACTAATAAATGACAGCGGCTTCATCCTCACACTGCAGGTGACCCATGGTGGCGATGACCTAACTATGGGGCACCATGCTGCATAAATGTGCATGTTAATGAAGATAAAATGATTTTTAGTAAAACTTGTTAATGTTCCCATATATGAAGCTTATATTGTCACTCTATTGTCAAATTTGCTATGCTAATTAATATATCAATTAGCTTAATTAATGACCTCATTACAACAGCTGTTTGTGTTTAATATATCATACTGATTGGAACAAACACCCATTAGGCAGCTGAACCATCTGTTTTGAGTGTGTCAGCAAGCAAATCTGTTGTTTAACTTGTAGACAGCTTTAAATCTGCTGCCAGGTATGTCACAGAAACTACTTACTTTGGGAACAGAAACAGAAACAACCTGGTTAAAGACAGGTTTGATGCATTTCCATCCTCAACTATTCTGTTTATTTTTAAATTGCTTTGACTTTTCTCCTACAGTGACAGAGATGTAAATTACAATTACATCAACTTTCACTGTACATACTACACTGAATGCATGTGGTTGTGCATTTTTGCAGGCAAAATAAAAAGACACACTCATATGGTGCTTTTCTGTTGACACAAATGTGCCTCTGCTCACTTTCCTCACAGCTCCACATGCACACAAACTGTTTTGTGGACTCCAAGTACTTGTTTTGATCAGCATTTACTGATGAAATCAAATCACTGCCACAATTCTGGTCACATTGTTCCAGGGGCCTGTAAAAATGATCTTTATCCTCCAATTCGATTTACAGTGTCACTGTTACATGCTCCCTTCACTCTACTGTACCCCACACACACTCACAAACATATTAAATAATGTTTTCTCTCGAAAGTCATATGCCATGAAATTATTAAATTATAGCAAAAAGACCTGGAGGACATTATGGTCATTCTGGCTTTGGCCATGTCCCAAAATGATTTTTTTTTTTTTAAACTTTGTGCTTGACTTGTTTCTGCTGAAAACCACCCTCTGCTCTCATTGAGTATTGGCCTGACTGCACAGCATTAGCGCCACAAAGGACAAAATGGCACTCGAGTGTGTGTCCCAGCTGAAAACACAAGCAGACACCTGTTCAGGCTCCATAAAACCAACTCCCTGTGAAAATCCTGATGGTTTACCTTTGAGCCACTATTACTGTGGTTCTCTTCCTCTTCACAGATTTTATGAGTAATCAGACTGGTTCTGTTTCCTCCTTCTCTCTCAGGAATTCTCTGACAGGACATGTACATATTTGTTATGTACTAATCTAACACAGATTTCATGGCTAATGAACCTCCTCTCTCTCCCCCTTCCTCTCTACTTACTTCCCAATCCTTCTCTGTCTGTTTTGGGGTCTTGTAGGATCTCACTTACTTATTGTTGGATCAGCGCGTGTTTCTGTGTGTGTGTCTCAGAGGCTTTTAACAAAGCTTGTACCGTATTTTCTTCAGTAATAATCCACTAGACAGCATTATGGTTTCTAGTGTAGAGGCCAGTATACTAGGCCTCTCTTGTCACATATGCTCAGGAGCTTTAATGATATGCTTTGATTCTCTTAGACAGCGATGCAGCAAAAAGTGGCTGTGAACACAAAGAACACAGCCAAAAGTAGCAGGTATCACATTAATGCAGCAAAATGTAGCAAAGGATAACATAAAAAAATACCCTGAAGTAGTGAGAGAGGGGGAAATGGCCCAGTGAGGTAGAATGTTAAACCAGCCTGTAGTCTGAATGTCCTGCTGGTTCAAAAAACAAAGAAACATTATGTGTAAAACAAATGGCAGTGTGCCTCATGATATAAACTTCTGAGAGCTAGTGGTGCAATAGAAATGGGCGAAACGCAGACACTCAGTGCTGAAATGTTTGTAGTTTGACCAAACGGTCTTAATTCAACGTGCAATTACAAGATTATCAGTGTGAAATCCTTAATATCTCAAGCAGCAACAAGCATGAGAAATTAACAATATAATACATATATAGGGATATAATATTAGGAATTTGGCTGAAATAGAAACAACAAAAACTGCTGCTGGTGGTGGTAACTGGTAAGAGAAGTAAAAAAGACAATTTAGCCTTGGCAAATGCAGAAAATTAACATGAAATAAGTGTAAAAAAAAATGCCAGCTTTATTCTTCTTGGCTGCAGCCTTGATAAATGCTGTTGTAACAACCAATAAAATCTATCCATTAATTCCTTAATCTATAACGCTTATCCTTAAGGGTCGCAAGCCGGAGCCAATTCCAGCTGACACTGGGTGAGAAGCAGGGTACACCCTGGGCAGATCACCAGTCGATCACAGAGCCAACATATAGAGACAATCAACCATTCACACTCACATCCACACCTACAGGCTGTTTAGAGTTGCCAGTTAACCTGCATGTCTTTGGACTGTGGGAGGAAGCCGGAGTACCTGGAGGGAACCCATACAGGCTCAGGAAGAACATGCTCCACACAGGAAAGCCCCAGGAGAACCGGCCCGCCTCGCCACTTTCCGATCGCAGCTCACTGTAGCATCCAGACTGCTCTGGGAAAGTAGTGATGCTCAGAGGGCATAATATGACCTCTTGTAAACGCAACAGTGGCTGAAGCTCCTGACACCACCTCACCACCACCCGCTCCCTGCAAGAAATCTCATTAGGCAGCAGAGAAAACTTACACTCACCCCTTTTAAGTCTGGGGATAAGAATAAAAGTAAAGGATATTTACTTTTACTTGAGTCCAGAATGTTATCTCTATCAGTTGAATATGTGTCCTGATTTATATCGTCTCCCCAAGTATCTTATCTCTAGTAGAAGTATTTATTTAAATACTCTCAGGATGTCTAAAAAGCTGCTCCAATAAAACAGACACACAGAGTCAAAGTTTGACCTGCACATCACCAGAGCAGTGCTTAGTGGGAATATATCGTGGATGAGATCAGGGTTGCAGAGAGGAAACAACCACTGCGTCCTGCTTTGATAATGATGTTGAAGTCTGTTTTACAGGACCTCACACCTTAGTCAATAGCTGACTTGTGTAACTGATTCAAAAGTACCTGCTAGCAAAGTTATGGACCTCCAACTTTGTTAACTATTGTTTATGGACAAAAGAGCTGCAGCTCCAGCCCTGGCGACCTGTTCCTGCATGCAGCAGTTCAATGAATCAGCTCCTTTGTGCAGTCACGTATCGCAGGACACAAAGAGCTGCTCCTAGACTTGGGATTTCTTCCAGACTTGACAGCCAAGTTGAACGAGCTAAACTCTGAGACGTGGCACACATGATCAGCACTGTCAGTGCAGTCAAGGCAAAGGTGGGTCTGTGGACCTCACAACAGAGAAACAGGAGACTGATGCACTTCCCCAAGCTGGAGAGGCTGGAACAGAATGAGAAGTTTCTCCGGTTTATTTCTGTCTGCTCTGGATGGAACGGAGGAGGATGTCAAATTCAGCTCAAACAGGTTCAATTTGATACAGAAGAAGGATTTGCTTCAAAATGATTGACCTGCAAGGTGATGAAATGAAATCAAAGCATGAGATTTGCCTGGCCTGACTGACAGACACCTGGCTGACTGTGTAACACTTGGTGACGGTAAACATAACTACAGAAAGTTTACTGCAGTCACAGCTGAGTTTGAGGGATTTTACCATAGTTAAAATGAAATACCATGCTGTTCTTTTTTTTCCTTTTTGTAATTTATTTTCTGTTTTTTCATGTCATCATCATTTTTTTTGTGCACATGGATCATTCTTTTTTTTCTTCCCATTGTTTCGGTACAATGTGACATTGCATTTGATAAATTACAATCACTGAAGGATAAGGCTGGTGATATTCTTTATTTTTGTTACTGTCACCAAATGAAAAGCACAAAACCATCCGTCTTTTGATGCTTTCCAACTTCTGAAGAGAAAGAATTAAGATTTTTTACATTATAGTTTTATACTTCTTCTAAAGGATTTATAGTTTTTCAACTTTATCAGCAGCTTCATGTGTGAAAGCTGCAACATTCTTTGGAGGCAGGTCATCTAGCCAGCTCTATCTCTAGCTAGCATAAAGATTCAACCTTCTTGTAGAACATATTTGAGCTGTGTTTGAACACATTCTGTAAAACTCCCTGACTGGGGCCAGACTGGGATAAGAGTGTGGTCTGGGATTCAAACGTGTAACATGTTTTGTTTAATTTTGTTTACCATCTATGTCAATAACTAACTTTTTAGTTTTACTACTACTACACACAAGTATGCTTCATATTAATATAAATGATTGTTCTGCACTTTTTGGAATATTTGTTTTGTAGCTCACATTTTTATTTTGTATTATTTCCTTGCATATGTGTCTCCAGCTTTGATTGTATAAATAAGTGTTGTGCTATTTATTAGTTTATCAAAGCACAGTAAGGGTAATTGTGATAGTACGACAAGCTGAAGTTGGCCCTGTTAGCATGTATTGACCCTGTGACAAAACACAACAGAATAAAGAATGTTCTTCTGGCTAGTGTTGCTGAGTTATTTCTTTCAGATTGGTCTTTTGTTATTTGAGCACCTGGTTGGCTGGTGAAGTGGTGACAACACACTCTCCCCAAAAATACATTCTGACTTCCCCAGTCTGTCTGATGCTTTCAGCCCATTTGTTCCTACTGAAGACATAAATCTTTAAAAAATGATAAATTCCTAAGCAGCTGTGCACTGTAGTTTTTAGCAAATGTGACTCAGACAGAAGGAAATGGTATATTTTGGAGGGACTATTTCCAGCTGTGGATGAATACTCAATCATTGCTCTGGTGAGTATTTACAGCAGTGAGACAATGTATGTGGGATTGAGTCAGGATAAATTAGTGTCTATCTTAGTGTCTGTCTTTCTCCTCTCTTCCACTCTACTATACTCTCTAATGTCACCACAGTTTCCTCTCTTCTTCTGCCCGTGGGCCCCCCGGCACCCTCCTCCCCTCTCACTCTCATCTGTCCCACCTCCCATGTGTCACTGTATTCCTGAGTATGTCACTCCTTAGTACAACTCAGTAAGTACGATTAGATCCTGCTCAGCGCGCTGCGTTGTTGGGGGGATATATTAGGTCTGTTAAATGCAAAGTGATACAGACACGAAGAGAGGGATATAAAAAAGTACTAGGATGGAAGGGGGATAAGGAGGAGGAGTTGAAGGTAAGAAACGCTGAACGTATAAAAGAGAATTAAAGGGAACAAGGAAAGAGAATCGAGCTGTTGTAGTCATTCTTTTCTTTTAGAGTACCATTCCATCCAATACTCTGAGCATGTGTGTCTCCACACTGGCAATGTAGCTGTTTCTTTGTGTCTCATGGGCCTTCTTTAAAGTGATTCATGTTTCAGGCTTTAGAAGCAATATTCACTGTACCATCAGCTCTCCTCTGTTCTCTTTTCCTTCCCTATTCACTGCTGACTTTGGTTGAAAAAGCTCCCTTGTTCCCTATAATGCAAGGCTCAAACCAGCCAGGTCATATTTTTTGAAGTGATACAAATACTGTACATTTTTCACCACAATAAAAACACATGACACTGTAATAGCTTATTTGAAATTATTGATGAAGGCCAAGGCCAAGTCTAAAGACAACTTTTATTCTTTATTCAACGTTTTTTATTTATATCTCCCTCCTGTGTAGTCTGTTTGAGACTTTATCTGTTATCTGTTAGCTATCTGTTCTGTGCTACCACCAGCAAAAGTAGAAGCTTTACCCTCTCAGTGATTGAGAATATTTTGACTTGTGTAGAACTTGGGTTAAGTCACATATACAGTTGGCCTGTATATGGACCATGACCTACAACAGTGTAGGTCCTTAATTAGTATTCATGAGTTTCATTCTCGTGGGCATGTAGATTTTTACTTTAGAGTTAATTACATTACAGCCATATATTACCTGAATATACAAACAGTGATTGCAACCCTTATAAGTATGCTAGCAATGCTAACAATATTGTTAGACATATACAGACAAGTACATATGTCTGTATATGTCTAGAATGGACTCTGCTAAATCAAAAGGGGACCACCAGAAGCACCCCAGTAGAGCTTCCATCAAGTGACTGGTCATAACTTACACTATAGTCAGAATCTTGGTGACACAAGGAATCAGCAATTACCACAAAACACTGAACACCTTAAGGTCTCTGCTTGTACATTCTGAAGATGACACCGCCCTAGGGAGAAAAGCTGGAGTGGTACAGTGCTTTGAGCGAACACTACAACACAAAGATAAGGACCCTGGACAAGACAGAATGAACATCAGAACGCTGGACAACATCAGCAGTCTATGACCACCAGACCTGAATTAACTAGGAAGGGGTCAAAGTAAACGATCAGTAGTCAATGGATAAGAAAGATTTCATTCTAAAGACCGTCTTTAAAACAGAGACAGCCATTACCATCTCTCCCATACACAACCACTTATTATCACTAGACTGATGATAACTGAGCCAACTTTACCTCTTTAAAGAGGACAGTGAGTAAGTGGACCTTTAGTTGAGACTGTTTGGTCAAACTACTGTTCCCATTGTCAAGAATGAACTTAAACACAACTAATGTTGCAAATAATAATGAATTAAGATTGGGATTTGGGAGTTTGGAGGCCAGTTTGCAACACTGTTTTGGTGGATGGTAAGTGCCAAGTAATATCCAGATGAATTCCAGGACGTGATGTTTCCCGGCAGAGTATTGTATTGCAATGGGATAATACATTCAAATATTTTGAAAAAGTTGGACAGATGGTACAACTAATTGCAATGACAATGACCCATCACTTAGATGTGAAACAATGCCATTCACATCTGCTCCCTTTACTACAGTATATACTAGATCTAGAAATATGCTTAAAAAGCACTCATTTTGCCAATGCACACACCAGCCAACAGTTTTATACTATATGTGCTGTGTCCCATCACTTGACAGCCAGCTGAATGTATCAGTATGATGGCTCTCAGGGATTCACACAGTATTGGCTGCTGCTATTTTATTTCAGCTGCTTTTTCAGAGCCAGATGCCTAAATCGCTATGCTCAGGTAGCTACACGCACTATGTCTGACATGGATTTAGTTTGATGTGCCACGAATGACTTCATTTCATTCTCAGTCCTCTGAAAGTGGGAGTCAAAAATTGAAATACTGAAGGGCATTAGTGTGTCACATCCAGCGTATGAAGAATAACTTTGCGTGCTGTGCAATATTGAATGGACTAGATGGAATTCAATTACAGAGCTGACCCTAGAATGTATAGAGTAAACTCTTCAGCCGCTGTGCATGTGTCAGTGTGGACTGTCATTCATCATCAGAGGAGTAAAGAGGATACACAGGGTTCAAGTGATGTTAACAAATTAAAATTTCAATTACCCATCTTTGATGTGTGTGTATGTGTGTCTTGGTATCTTTCTCTTAATAGAAACAAGCCTTTTTTCCCCACATTAATCCTAAAATTTCCTAATGTTTAATTCAGTTTGACCCCAGCAATTTAAATCTCCAAAAATATTTATGTTAAACATAAATAATGTGTTGCTTGGGTCAAATGTTTAATCATGTCATTTTGAAGGCCAGTTTAAAGCCAGCTTGACTTAGGACCTGCACACAAAAGCTCCATTCACATCTTTTGTTTAACATCAAAATACCTCACAGACCATGATGGATTCTCATCAGGTCACACTCGTCAACATAACCATGACACGTTGTCCTATTATTCACAGAGTGAGATTGACAGAGAGATTCTGTCAGAGTGAAAGGCAGAGAATGGAGAGGAGTTGCTGTGCATCATAATATTTACTTAATGCTAGATAATTCCCAGTCATGGAGAAATGCACTTTTTATTTACACGTGCCAAAATAATTTCTCATGTCAGGCTTTTGCTCTATGAAGCTTCTTTACTTTCCCTTCCTCCTTGCACCTAAATCCCTGTCAACTGTGGTGACTGGATGACAGAGCAAGGGTCAAACTGACTCATGAGTTCATTTCTACTTAGTCTGTAGTTAGAACACATCTTTAAGTGGTTTGTATTCTGTTGAACTTACAAGCCAAGAGCTACTGAATATGGATGTTAGGGACTGCTATGATGGATTCTGTGTTTTATCACTGCAAGTTTGTTTTTTTTGAGTTACTCTTACTCAGTTCCTTTAGGTTGAAGACAAAGTTTACAGTTTACACCTTTACAGCTTTGGGACCATGTTTGTTCATGTCTCATTTTAATAGGAAAAAAGTTAAGGGCCTGTCCACAGTGGCTGAAAAAGGAGCACCTCATATGGATATAGACATTTTGATAAAATAACATTCTGTCCATAAAATTTGTATACAGGATAGACAAGTCAGATTAGGTAACAAAAAACCCTGGCATTCAAGCAAATGAACAGATTGACAAACACAAGACAAGGTTTGGATTTGTTCCTTTTCCTTTGCTCTTGGCATCTCCCTCAATATTAAGCACCTTTTGGATGTTCTTTTTCAAATGTTTCCCAGGTACAACTCACCCCCACAGTGTGCTCCCTTGCTGTCATGTTTTACCTTCCTCTCACTTTAGTTGACAGAAAACCAAGGGTAACAGGCTGCCCACCTGTTGATGTTTTCTTAACTAATATTCTGCCTGGTAATATATTGATCCTCCAGATGGCCACTATATTATGTGCAGTGTTGCAAGGTATTAACTAAAAAAAAAAAAAAAATTTTTTTGACCCAATCAAATTTCCAGATGTTTTCTGGAAACTGAATCTTGGCAGTAAGGCCAAGTCATCTGAGGTGCTGGGTTTAGGCTCTGGTCTCAACTGAAGCCTGGTTTCACATCCCACCACTGCCATCTTGGTTTCTGTGTAATTACAATATCTGACCACAATCTCAGAACTAGGGCGGGAACCTCAAAACTCCAGAGATTTCATGTGATATCTTAATAGTCTGTTCCAGGAGTAGGATGGCAAAGCACTCCTTTCTTCTGCTATGCTTGTCTATCAGTATTTTCAGGATGTCTGCACTCAACGTCTTATGACAAAGTAAGTTTTCTAATTCAAACTCTTCCACAATGTGTCATTGCTTTTCAGTAGATTTACATGCTGGGCCCATAATGTAGAGGTCAATGGAATGAAACTATCCTCTGCTACTGCAGAGACCAGCAGGTCTCTACGCCCTCTCCATCTAACCCATCCATATCCATATTGGCAGTTGTATTTTTAAAGTCTTAAATATGTTTAAGAGTTGGTTGATGTTCACATGTTGGTGCATTGCTTCCCTGTAGACTTACCTAGAAAGACAGTTTGCAAACCTGGTCCTTCCCTTTGCAAGTCCACTCCATTTAGTGTGTAGTCCAGAGGCACTTACATATAGAAAAATGTTTAAAGCACAGAAAATGAGTGCAAGCCCAGGAAACAAGAGCAGAGTGGCGCAGCGGAAGCGTGCTGGGCCCATAACCCAGAGGTCGATGGATCGAAACCATCCTCTGCTAACTGTGTAATTTTCAAGCAAGGAGTCATGCAGGTGCTCTATGCCATCTCCACCTTGTTGGTTCAGCAGCTGACAATAAAGGTACCATAGCTGCCTTTGACTGCAATTTTGCTTTAGGTAAACACCTTTACATTCACCACAGTAAAAATTTGACAGAATTTTGCCCCAAGCAGTTGAGGACTATCACCTCTTTTGAAACGTGACCAAGTGGTTTAAGACACTCTGCTTAAGCTGTAGTCTTTATAGTAAAGATCTGACAGAATGACAGGATGTCACTGGGAGCAAATCAGAAACTGCTGCTTATTTTACTTAACACTCGATGGCTGAATTAATCCTCATCAATGTCAATATGTACACTTATTGTTTAGAATCTGATGAGGTGTTTGAGATGCAATTTTGGTTGTACAAATTTCTAATTCCAACACATCCACTCTGCGTATGGAATTTGATTTGTCACTGAAAAGACTTCTTCTGTTTTATAAATGGCCAAATTTACATTTTCAAAGAACATTTCCAGTCCAAAAACTGTCCCCCACATTTTGATACCACTTGTAGCTCAATACACAGTTACTGTTGTTACATGTGTAAAATGGAAGAAAAAAGACTTGAATCCCAAAAAATCACTTTGGGTTGTGGCCTATGTTCACAGGTTTATTAAGTAAAACAAAATTGTGTCTGCTCCCTACATCCATGTGAAATGGATGGAAAGAAAACTTGTCTGAAAAGCCTCCTGTGTAGACAGTGTTAATCTAAACATTTCAAGATCTTGCGCTGTCAAAACTTACTGTTTGGCCTTGCTGCTGGAAAACAGCATTGACACTTAAGGCACTGTCAAACAGGAGGACAGGCAGACAGACAGCTTGGTGGGCAGGGACAGAGGCTTGGAAAAGATTTGTTTGATCACTCTGCAT
The DNA here is from genome assembly GCA_033238685.1 of Lates japonicus. NCBI lineage: Eukaryota > Metazoa > Chordata > Actinopteri > Centropomidae > Lates > Lates japonicus. The sequence goes on along the minus strand of BRZM01000055.1, from coordinate 1,060,856 downwards.
ATGGAAACACTGCTTGTCTGCAGACACCAAATACTGAAAAAGGTCAGAGCAGAGTTCACAAACAACTAGGGATTCCTACACAGTGTTTTTGTGAACTGACACAAAACTGTCCCAAACTATTCAGTGCATTGGTTTTGTCCTTGCATCTTTCCTTGTCTTATTCTCTACACATCCTTATATTCATATTATGCTGATTTTATAATGTGGAAGTACAAAATGTTAGTGGCACTTTAAGTTTCATACAGTAGTGGCAACCCAGATTCATTACACCAAGCAAATTTGATTTTTTAATCAATCTTCTATAAACTATGCTTTAAAAGTTAATTTTTACTTTTACATCATCACAATAAGCAGCCTACCACCTGGTTATAATGCTTTATTAGTGGCAGTATAACAGTTTTCACTCCACAAATTAAAATCAAAGGATGTGGGTTTGTACAGCTAAAGATGTGATCTTATGAGGTGCAGTAGCCTGAGAGTATACAGCTGTGGCATTAACAGTTCAACTAAAGAATAGTATGGCAACAGTGTCCAACTGAGCACCTATTTTCATACTCTGGATTGAATTGGATTTATTTTTCAGTGATGACTATTTGGGTTTGTTTGTATGTTTGCTGATGTTAGCTAGAACATTGTACTGGTTAAAAAAACAAAACAAAACAAAAAAACAATAATTTTAAAGAGAAATCGATAAGGTGGAGCCAGTCAGCATCCTGCTCTGTGTACCCCAATACTCCCATCCTCTTTGATTAATTAAATCAAAAAAAATTTTAATTTAAAATGTAAAAATTTAAATTAAACTAAAAAACAGTGAAATTATTGGTTTTATTGTCACAATTTGTCAGTGTTTTACACAACACATTCCTCGCTATTGATCACACATCATGTGGTTAATTTGCACATCAATATTTTTTCTTGAACTGTTATTTTTTGTCATGAGTGCTTTCATACAAAAAGCTAATATTGTGCAGCGAAAAAGCTACATAATTTCTTTTCAGAAAGATGTTGATTTTTGTGAGCTTTTGCACAGTGAATAAAGGCATCACAATCACATAGACTGAGTCAGAACCCAGGGTCAAACTATCCCACTAACATTCTAAAATATGTGCCAACTAGTCATGGTAGCACTTGTAGCACTGTAAAGATCTTTACCAATAGCATTAACAATGTGTGACAGTGAGGCAGCATACACAATGCAGAACCCTTACACATGTGCTTTCCCTGAGGTGACATGTCAAAATGTCTGCTGTGAAAAAGGCCTGTGATAATAACCATAACCAAGAAGACAAAATAGAAGTAAATTGAAAGGGTATGACAGAATGTAAACTTTCTCCCAATACACTTTAGGTTCTTCTTTCTGCAGGTTTTAGAAGTGTTTCCATAGGAACAAAAAAGCAGCAATGACTACGTTGCAGAGGATTAACTGTGTGTGTGTGTGTGTGTGTGTGTGTGTGTGTGTGCATGTGTGTCTGTTTGGACTGCCTTTGCATGTCAGAGGTAAAGGAGTTTCTTACAGTATAAGCATTTAACAAAAAAATCTACATATTTGTGTGTGCCTGTTTTTGCATTACATAGAACTGAACTGGGCTGAATCATGTAAACCATGCAGTCTGGTGTGTGTGTTGTCTGAATATGTTGTTACACACTGATGGGAAGTCTGAACATCTGTTTCAGAGATGGGAATATATCTGAGAAAACAAATCACTTCAGCTTTTCATAATGAAAACTGCAGGTGCTTCATGTTACTGTTGGTCAGATTTCTGCAGGGGTTGGTGTCATTTCTCACTGAAGGGCTGTTTGGTATTCTTCACATTGCTATGGTGACTTGGCTTACATGCCATCTTGTCCCCCAAATTCTTCACCTGCCCATCAGCGTGTTAAGTAACATGCCCTCAGAGCACTTTCCAAATGTCTGTCTCTTCCTCTGAGAGCATCTTAGGCCCTGTTCATACCTGGCATTTATGCGTCACGGGTGATCTCATCACCAGTGAACAGCTTATGTCAGTTCACACCTGCTGTTAGAGTGCGTCTCCACATGTGAGTCTATATGCAAATGAACACGTACATCATTTCTGTTTGCGAAGACCAAATTCTTGACCAAGTCGTTGTTTTTAACCGGTGGAAGGCAGCAATGCACGTCCTATGACTGCTGGAAATGATAAAAAGAACAAATCAATGCAGACTGAGTCTATTCCTTTGTCTTTTCCAGGCAAAACCAAATCATACAAGATGTTAAACACACTCATAATATATCTCTTTATAATGACCTTAATTTAGTTTTAGGAGGGAACTCAAATTCACTTTTATTTGTTCATCATCTTGTCTCTCCCTCCCACCACAATGGGGTATGTGCTCATTAAAGAATAAGAAAGCACATTAGGACCTAAAGGAAATGAAATCTGCCCCTCGCCCTCATTTAAGTCTGCATTAAGATGGATGCAGCAATCTTCCCAAAGCCACATGGAAACTTGCTGGGAGTCACACATAAATAAAGGCTGCTAATAAATTTGGAATAGGATTCCCAGTAACTGAGATCATTACAGCGTGTGTCACATATCTATTAAAAGAGACAATTTAGGGAATTAGAAAAGGATTTCCCATTTGACATTTGACCTCCATGCATTTAGTAAAGTACAGGATGTGTTTGAGTGGATTTGAAGGATTCCAAGTTCATGACATTAATTTATGAAGGGACTAAATGAGTTTTTGAGCCAAGTATCTGAATAGAAAACAACTGTGGAGTGCAAGTAATGAAAGTAATAGATTTAGTTCTTTGTGTGTAATGCTTTAAACATTGTTTCCTAAGAATATGGCTATGTGCCTTTTCGTAAGACAGTCAAGGTACTACATGACAAAATGCACATTTCTGATTCATTTGAATGACAGCTGCATTGGTTCAGCAAGTGCAGGTGTCTCAGGCAAAAAAAAAAAAAGCAGGGTGGTCCAGCAAATGAAGTCCAACCAAGGGGTAATTACACAAGGTTGGGAGTACAGTAACATGTTTTTTATTTGTCAATTATGGATGCTGGAGGTTTTGTCTAAACTTTGTAGCCTACAGCAAGGCCAGTGATTTATAGTGCTTTAATACTCCACAGTGTTTGCATTCAGTTTCCATGTTTACATTGGTTTACAGTGGAAATGACTAATCTAAATGTGTTTTACAGAAGGCAATTACTGAGCCTTTCTTCAACTTGCATACTGCTGTCGGAAACAGAGCTATGGAGCCGACTGGTAGTTATGCATATAGGTTCTGGAACTACACCCGAACACACAACTATAAGTCAACTTGACACAATGACCTGACAACAGACCTGACACCTTAAGGACAAGATCAGTTGTGGTGGTTTGGTGGTGGTTGTTTGTTTTTTGTTTTTTTTCCCCCATTTCAGCACCATATTAAGAAATAAGTTAGGACTTCATTACAAAGGTAAGGTCATTTCAATCAGGTGTCAATCAGGAAAATGACTGAGCATAAAAGGTCATTCTTAACCTTGGAATCAGTAGTTTCACACTTTGTGTTTTCTTTGGCTTTCACCATATTTATATATTTTATACCACTGCAATGGCTGGTTCATATGGATGCATTCATTAATGAGATGCAACACCATTTGGTGGTGATTTGCTGAGACAAAAGACAACTTTACAGGTCGTCTGTGCAAGCAGCTTATTACGACCCATAATTGTGTTTTGTTGTTAAGTGACGTCTAGTGGCTGTAGTAGTTATGATGGGAGCAATGGAGGAGGTCAGGTGACATAATATAAAGAGCGTCAAAGTCTGCATTAGAACGAGGTTGAGGTGGATGGATAGGTCAACATAACACAGGACGTTCACAAAGGAGACTGCTGTACATTTCCCGTGTGAGAACATTGGCTCTAGTATTAGTCATAATAAGGTTTTAATTTCAACTGTATGCTGAGTGTGTTGTTTCATTCCAAGTCGTCGTTACAACTCGAGTAGCCTGGGTTAAGGTAGTGTACCTGAGCTGCAGATACTGAGCGGCAAATTAGTCAAATGCGAGTTGAAAAAGATTGACCCCACTTAACTTTGGTAAATCTTGGTGAGCACCAACAGTCAAGCCTGAGGATTCCAGCCAGCCTGCCTCCTAATCATCAGTCAGCCTTTTTAGCCTTTAGTTTTACACTTTTGACCTGTATGCTTTTTTGCTGACAACACTGGGAATAAAGCTTTTGTATCTTTCAGTCAAGCTTCTCCTCACAACTCTTCAACTTTTCATCTTTTGCTGAGCTTTGTAGAGTTCAATGGGGATTTTAAATCGTCAGCATCCTGCAGGTTCCTCCTACATATTTAATATTCCTTTTTGCAGGAAGCTTCCACTTTGCAGGACTGAATGATTCACAGAACACCATTATTATGATGCTGTCAAATCATTGTTTTAGTGTTGACCGATGCCTGTCATCCCTGTGGAAACACTGGTATAACTGGCAATGTTAGATGAACTGAACTGAACTGAACTGAATATGACATATATACAACCTCCTTGTCTATTTTTATAAAGGAAACCCTGTTTCTCTCTGCAGCCAAGCATACAGTATAGCATAAGGTCCTCATTCACCCACATGTCCAGTACAACTTTTGTTGAGACAAATAAAAATTGATGGAGTAATATTGGATCCATTAGCCACAGAGGATGATCACTTGGATTTAAACCACTGGCAAAAGCAGACAAATACTTGGCCAAATGCAATCTCTCTCTTGACAGCTTCTTAAAACTCTGAGTGTGAGAGTTGCCATTATAAAAGTATCCATGGAGTGTATTATTCAGGAGGTGGGTTGTTTTATTCTCATTTATCATAATTTTGGAATTCTATAATACTAGGATATTATTACTTACCCCTTTTGGAGGTTGGGTTGTAATAAATCATTTATGGTTTGCCAAAAAATAAAATAAAAATTAATTTTCAGTAGAGCCTAGCCCTTTGTATCCAGTATAAACCATTTGCAAGAGGAAGGAGATGGTGGACCAATATGGGCCTGGTTAAGTTTATGGAACAATACTGTCCAGACAGAGCAGTGGATAACTGCACTTTGAAGAGAATGTTTAAGTAACTGAACATGTTTAGTGGAAATACAGTTTATTACTTTGTAATTTTAGTATCTTTGCTAATTCTTTATTTTTCAAGGCAATGTCATTTAGATTCATGTCTTCTGATACAGCTGATCACTTTTACTTACAGACCCAAAGAATTGAGAGACAAAGGCATGGTTTAAAAGAGGATTGCAATTGTCCTCATCATAGCTACATCTACTTGCAGCTACAGAAAGGTTAAGTGTGTGCAAGCAGTTTTCAGTGTGGAGATGAGGAGGAGAGGAGGAAAACACTCAACAGTTCTGGGATTAGTCATTGTGTTTCACTGACAAGAGATTGTGTAAACAAACAGGTATCTTACTTAAAAGCTAACTAAATGCTTGTGTTAAAAATAATAATAATTTAATCCATTCCCATTTTATTTTGATGATGCCATCCCCCTGAATCAACAGCAAATGTGTGATGGTAACTTCAAGAGAAACATTAAATCTGACCTGGTTTACTGGATAATGATTAAGTTCAATGATTAAAATTTTACCAGAAGTACTTGAAACATGCTTAAATTCTCCTGCAGAATATAGAGATATGAGGGGCAGCTGGAAAAGACCTGAATAAAATGTTCTCTGAGGGTGGATTCATCATGTTTGTCCTTGGTCCAAATTGTCTTGTCACTGCTTGCAACCATCCCAATCTGCCCACATTGTCTAGACCTGTGCTTATTATGTTTGTGTTGTAGAGTTCTGTTTCCACAGCCATCATCATCTGTATACTAGTCAATTAAAAAGTGCAACACACACAACAAAACAATCATATAACCATTGGATAAGAGCTGACAGGGGCAGACCAACAATGATAAGCTGTGTCAGGGATGCATGGCCAAACACTAGGATACACAGACTGTATACATAGACATACATTTCCTACAGAGGATTAACAGTGAAGTTGCAGACTTGTGTAGAATATACACCTCTACACTTTTTACTACCCATAATCCTGTAGTTAACAATCATCCCTTTCCCTCTTACCTCTCCGTCCCTGTCTTTGTCACTCCTAATAAACTCTGTTCTTAAGGAAGCAGACTGGGGAAACACAATGTTCTATGTTGCAGATGATGAAACTCTATTGTAAGTACGAAACAGTCCCTTCATTAACTCAGAAAGACTCAAACCAAGGTGATGATAAGGGTATAAATCTTTAGTCAGCTGCCAGTAGCCTTTTCATCACTTATTACATGTTAGGTGGGTGGGAGGCATAACAACAAAGTCCAACATGGTCACAGAGGAAACAGCTGAACACTAAGCTGCATGTAAATGTGTGGATAGCAGCTGTTTATACTCTAAGACAGCAAGGTGGAACTAAGATCAAAGATGTAGCTAATACATGGATATAGTGGTGACAAATGTCATTGAGATCAACAACGGTGGCTGCAGGGAATGAGCATCTGAGGCATCTTCTGTGACATGGTGGCTGAACTGGACTGTGGACTGCCTGCTAAAGTTCCTTGTGAATTTAAAGCATCCAGCCTGTCAGCAGTTGCCTTCAGCAACTTTGAAATAGACCTCTTTACGCAGATAACCAGGGGTGCAGATGGAGGAAGCAAATCCTTTCCTCCTGTGATAGAGCCTCAGCTACTCTTGAATGCACCCTTGTCCATAGGTACCTAGCCCCGCCCATTTTCTTTCGCTCTCTGTCTGCCCTTTCACCTGGAAGTACTTGGCAATAAACCAGACACATAAGGGCCACATGCCCAAGCAAAAGAATACTGGGGAGAGAAGCCACTACAGGTTGCATTGTTTTTGCCTTGTATTATACTTGAGTTTCATGTAATAGACATATTAATTTTCTCGTACTCCAGGTGAATCAGCTTTGATTGGGTGTCCATTGAGCAACAAAAAAGGTATTTAAGATTACATTTCTTAATTTTATTGTTTTACTGAGTTAAGTTACTAAATTTGCTGTAATCATTTAGGCAGGAAAATCCTAGAATGGTCCTGCTTCACCTGGTGTAAAGCCACTGCCATATTGTCAGCAAAAGGTGAAACAGAAAAAAGATAAAATATGTAGTAGTCAATAACTCGAGTGTATATAATCAGTTTAGATAAGAATAGTATTAGTATTAATATTAATAGTCTTATTTCCTTAGGAAACTGGCCACTGCTGTTTTGCCTGAGTTCTTTCTTTGTTTCTTCTGGTTTAATTCCTTTGATTATTGGTTTCTTTATGATTATTTTCTTTAAGCCATTGCCCGGGCTTTATTTCTGTGTTGTGTTTTAGTGAACGGACAGTTTGCTTTTACTGGTTATCTCTAGGTTTTGACATCATTTGGTCTTTGTTTTTATTAATCGCTGGACCCATTTTAACCATGTTTGTTTTGTCTTTTATTCAATGATATTGCCGACAGCCCTCATGGTGTGCCTGTTGAGTGGGTGGCTTCTCCCTTTTCCCTCTGCACAGTGGTGGTAATTGCACATTTTCCCTTGATAACTTTGCTGTGTAACTTTACTCCTCTTAGTTAAAACCTAGAGATCCCATGAAACCGTTGCCTTTCTGTTTTTATATATATATATATATATATGATTTTATGCTGTGTTCCTTTGCCAGTTTAAGAGTTAAAATCCTCATCTCTGTGTTTAATCCAAATCCACTCTTACAGCTTCCTTAACCTCTGTCATACTATCTTCCCTGATTCAAACCATGGCCACATTCATACTGCTTCTGCGCAAGTCCATGTCGCATCGACCTCCTGTTATCTGTGTTAAAAAGCTCCTGCCAAAGCAGGATTCATGTTTGCAAAAACTCCCTACTCAGCCTGGGCAGGAAGGCTCATGCACACAGACACCTGGGTGAAGAAGTGCTTGTATCATGTGAGGAACTTATGGCACATAACTAACTTTAAGGAACCTCTACACACACACACCATTAAAAATATCTTTGCAGGAAAATCACCATCTGGTTTGGGAGTAGCTTCAGGCAGAAGTGCAAGACCCTGTAGAAGAAGGTACAGTCAGCTGAATGCACCTCTAACCTGCTGGACATCTAGACCCAAGGCAAATGACCCCAGCCACCCTAACAATGTCCTCTTCCCTCAACTGTGGTCAGGTAAGTGCAGCCTGAGGAGCAGGAGGAGCTTTTTTTTTTTTTTTTTATCTCGGGCCATTAGAATTCTTAATGAGGCCTAGGGCCTGCATGGTGGGCCCTTAAGTGAAGACAGGGGAAATACTTGCACTTCCTTGCATACTGAGTAGACCATTACTGCTGCCCTAATGCCACCAGCACCTGCCACAAGTGCTGTACATCTTTGTATACTGTATGCAGGCATACATATTTCATTACACATTTTATCACACTGCATTCTCTATAATTTAGCTTCTTTATATTTTAGTATTTTAGATTTTTCTCTTTGTTGTGATGGTTATAATGTTATTGTGACTTTAAAATGTATGTTTGCTGCTTTATCTTGTGTGTTTATAATCCATGTGGCTGTTCCTTGCACTAGGCACAATCAGTGGAGAAACAGACACATTTTACTGCAGTGTACTGGCAAGATTTTGTCATGATGTTTTCCACTAACTGCAAAAGCACAAGGGACAAATGTGATGTCTGAAACTACTGCGGCATTTTTTTGTCCAAAAAAAGTTGCTTAACTAGTGTTTGTGGCAATTCTGTGCCTATTTCAGTGTGTCAGTTGGATGAGGTACAAACATAGTTTGATTGGATTAGGCTAGGAACTGATAATTAGACCAACCATACCCTGAAAATATTATACATCACAAACCCAGCGAGCCAAATTGTTGCAGCACTGGACTCAAAAATGGTTTGCTGTGTCACCACCAGAGATGAAACTAATGATTCCTGTGGGCATATTTAACCGTTTAACTGCAATGGGGAGAAAAATATATTGACAAAAGTAAAGGCACTAACACTTTACTTTGAGTTACTAAGAGCAGTGCTATTTCCAGACACATCTGCATCTCATTTTAAGTGCGCATAAAGCCCTTATTGGAGAGGGTAAATTAGACTATGAAACCACCACTGTTTCCTCTCTGTGTCGTTGTCAGTGTTGTACAAGTTAGGTGATAAACACCGGATATAGGCCAGACACTCGGGTTAACAGCAGCAATCAAACGATCTCAGGTGTGTCTTTTTCAGAAATGGAGTAAAAAATAAATAAAATAAAAAATACCTAATACAGAAGGAAATTAAGTAATAATAATAAATTATTAAAATTATGTCCTCACTGAAAGTTCATCAACTTTGGGTTAAGTATACATGTTTCTGATGGCATTCTTCAGACAGTCCTGCCTACTACCTGTGAAGTGCTGAAGAACATTGGATACTGGGACAAACCCAACAAGTCCTATGACTTAATATGGCAAAATATGGCACAGAATGACACCTACAAGTAGTTTCTGATCTAACCCTATAAACAGGATTACATCACTTGTCTGTGCCTTTTTAAAACCACACAAAGGCACAAATCACTGCTAAAAAATTATATGACAATTCTATGGTTAATGTTGGGTGAAGTTCGAGCACAACGATGAACTGGTTAGGTTTAGGGAAAGATCATGGTGTGGGTTAAAGTGCTCAGTTGAGGTTACGGGATCTTCTTTGTCATTATGACACATTAGTAAGGTGTAATGAAAATTGTTATATACTCCATGATAACTGGGATTTATTGATAATCTTGATCACTTGTTTTGTACTTCAGTTGTGCCTTATGGAATACCATATGCTGTGCTGTGAACATATTTCATTTAAAAAAATAAAAAAGACTGAAAAGAGTCCTCAAAAGAATCCTGCTTTTGAAATCAGAAAACTGTGAACATCAGACAAAAATGTAACAAATTCAGCAGTGTCAAGTCATGATAGAGGACCTGAAAAAGTTTGAAAATAGTAATGTTAGCTTACATTTGCCAATAACGTGTCACCAAAGCCGTACTGTGACAGAAACTAAAATCACTGTCCTGCAGTTGTGTGCCTCCTCCAGTCAACTGAGTTGCAGGAAATATGGTCACAGTCTCTGATCCTGAGTTATGGTGCTGGATAATGGTCAGTAAGTGGTTCTGTGATGCCACAGTGAAGTTGACCTTTGTCACTGCTCCATCATTGGACTTGTCATGAAATCATCCACGAATGATGAGAAATTATTCAGTTATAGTTAGTCACCTTTGACCACCAAATTCAAACTAGGTCATCCCTGAGTTGAAGTGGATGTTTGTGGGTGGCAAATTGTGAAGAAATTTCCTCAAGGCGTGTCTGAGAGATCATGTTCACAAGTATGGGGTGGACAGGCAGATAACCTGAAGGCATGAAATGGAACAGTTTGACATGTAGTTAGATACTAAAATGACTAATATGAGTGGCAGGCGTGACGCTCAGGGAGAAACAAGACAAGGGAATATCATAGCATACAATAAGTGATGTTACACTGCTGGATGATGATAGTGAACAATGACCTGTATGAAGACCCTGTGGCAGCTGTATGAGGAAATTGGACAATTAAAATTGGTGAGTGACAAATATGCTGGTTCTTGCATGAGCCCCAAAGTGTGTTGTTAGATAGCTACACAGATTGTGTGTGTTGTTGGTGCAGTGGCTGTTTGTCATGAATAAACATGCTTTGCTTTGCGTTCAGTCTGAACTATGAAATCCTGATGAGATATTAAGGTTTACTCTCCCCTCCTCATCATTAGTCCTTTTATAACTCCATTTAAAAAAAGAGAAACAAGCAAGTTTGGAGGGAAAGACCATGAACTCAAAATAGAATATAGAGATAAAAGCAGGAGTGGTGAAGGGCCAGGCCAGGCCGTGACACAACGTGTTACGTGAAGACATCCGGCGGCACCTCTCATCCCAGAGGGAGTAGCAACCCAATCATGTCTGTGAGAAATTTGGTGTCACTGTGTTTGTGAAGAGAAACGTGTTTGATGATCTCCACCAACCTCCATGTTGGAGATGATGAAACCCTCTCGTAAGCAGGATGCAGTCCCTTCCCTGTCACAGTCAAAGTTGAGACAGCCGAAGCGAGGTGACAGTGACAGATTTAATCTGCAGCCAGCCGCTAACTGGCTTTTATCTCTGTTCTCAGGGGTCCTGTGACGAAACTGGCCCCAGTGTTCTTTCTTTTTTCAGTTGTCTCCCCATCCTGTTCACACTTGTCCTCACCCACACTCTTTCTTTCCTTGCTTTTCTTCCCACCTGCTCACTGCATTCTCATTCTTCTTTCCTTCCTTATGTCTTCCCCTTTTTCACTTCCCTCTCTTCCTCCTGACTGCAGTCCTCCATCTGTTTTTTAATCATTAATCTTGTTAATCTCACATTGCCTTCTTTTCCTTTCCCCTCTCCTTCTCTATCTCTCCTCACTTGTTCTCATCCTTTGCTCCTTGATCTCTTCCTTTTCTCTTCCCCTTTCTCTTCCAAAATCCTTTCTTTTCAGTTTTTTCTTCCTCTACCTAGTTTTCTCTCTCTCTTTCTTTCTCCAACCTCCTCTTCTTCTTCCTCCATCCTTTCACCTTTCTTCTTTTCCTTTCAGTTTTTTGCTCGTTCTTCCTTTCCCCTGCTTCCTCTCACCCTCACCTCCCTCCCCCTTTTATCAATACCCCCTGTTTCCTTTCCTTTCATCCTTTTCCTCTTTCCTCTCCCCTCTTGTGCTTATTTTCTCTCATTCTCTACATTATCTCCTCCCTGTATTTGCCCTCCTCTCAGTTCAAACAGCCTCCCAACTCTTTGCCCAATCTACTCTGTCACTCTGTCTACACTGCACACTCCGACCTGCGCTCCCCTCCTTGGGCGCTGTCAGTTTTGTGTGTGAGCTAGTACGTGTGAGCTGAAACATGATGTTATTTAATGACACAACAAGATTGGACAGTGCACACATCTACTTAATTTTGTTTGTGTGTGTCTATGTGTATAAGTCATTATGCATGCGTTTGTCAGTGAGAGTGAGTGAGATGCTTCCTGCCACTTCAGCAAAGGTTAATAGAGAACTGCTTCACACCTTTTTTTTCCTGCACATCAGAGAGAGAATGCTGATGATAAGAGGGGAGAGCAGGAGACATGAGGAGAGGAGAGTGGGGAGGAAGGGAAAGAAAAAGAGAGAAAATTAAATGTGAGTTTAGACAGACAGCCCATTAATCTTCTCCTGGTGGCAGTCCACCATCTGTGAGTGTTTGTTTATCACACACAGGCCAATTATGCTACAGATACAACTTAATATTTGAGGACACTAATGATGATATTAAAGTTCTGATCATCATATTTAATACTGTCGGTCTTCAAAAAAAAAAAAAAAATCTAGGTGGAAAATTCTGTGAACAAAAACTGTCTCATTATTAAGTCCTAACAATATTATTTGGCAATATCTGATATTCATAGCAGTTGTAATGTTTAGCTAATTAGCTTTTATTTATTGCTGCATTAACACAATATTGTTCCCCCAACAGTTTCCAAAAGGATCTACTGCTTACAAAATTACACCAGTTTACCTGAGGAGAGTATAATAGCAATGAAATTATAACTTAAAGTGACATAACTATTTTACCTTAAAGCAACAGCTTCAGAATAATTTGGATGGTACACTGACTTGTAATATGGAGGATGGTGCCTCTTTCACTTCCAGTCAGCGCTCTGAATGTCTGTTCTCGCTCTATGTAACTTGGGTTGAGAGGTCACAAACTCTTGCAAGAAGTGCAAAACACTTAAGGCACTACATCACACACCACCAACTATGGGTCTTCACTAAGTATAAGAAGAAGCTAACTCAGTATGGACATCATGCCAGAGGTGAAGAAGCTGAATAAGTTGTTGATGATGGAGCTGAGAAGAGCTCTTTGAGATTTGCCCTCAAATGTAAAGTGCTTTATAAATAAAATTTATTATTATTATTATTATTATTATTATTATTATTATAGAAGAGAAAAAGAGAATGGCCGAGCTGGCCTTCCTGCTGTTGGAGTTGGAGGTAATATAAGCTGGCGTGCTATGTCTTGTGTTGTCATTCCTGCTTGATGTGGCTGTGTTAGTCAAGCTGTCAAATCACTTATTTTTGATCATAAACCAAGTCAGCCCATTTCAGCAGAGATTCAGCCATTAGCTAGACACCATGAGGTGATGTTAGCAAACAGATTCTGTCTGTTCAAAGTCCTTCAGTGTGACATGCATGTTTAAACTGTCCATGAGGGACCAATTCTTACATAACAGGACATTAAAGTCCCTGAATAAAAGCTGACTATGCTCTTAACATTTAGGCTGTATGAAATATTAAATGAATGATTAATTACACCCTACAAAGGATAGCCACCACCATTGGGGTGACACAGTCACCCTACTTCCTAATTTGATTTCACCTGGCTCCACTTACAAAATCAGTCACTTAGTTTGGTCATTTAAAATTAATACTGTTAATGTTTCTGAATGTGTTTGGAATACAGTATGAGCTCAGTACTTGTAACAGTGTTTATGAACTTCTAAAAGAGGAAATCCACCTAAACTCAAAGTAAAGTGTCATTTTTCCTCAGCAAGATTTGATGTGTCAGCAGTCAACTTTAACTTTAACACCAATGACCCCTGATTTCACTGGGACCATACCTAAAGACTCAAAATGCAGAAGCTTGAGGTAAATGTGTGTTTAGCTGTGAAGACCAGAGCTGTCAAACAGATTATCACATTTGGATATTAAAGTGAGCAGGCTTTTCATTTAACCAGCCAGGAGAAGATTAATGGGCTGACCATCACTTCTACTGGTGGAAAACAATGACAAACGTTGCTGTTGGAATCTCCCAGTTAAACTTTCATTCATATGATATTAATATTTTAAAGTGATCATCATCATATTTACTTGGGACTTGACTGAAGACTTGTTGCTTTTCTGTGAGACAGGACCTGTTTGTCTGGGCTCAGGACTTGACTCAGAACTCTAGTCAAGACTTGACCCATACTTATGATTTGCAAAGCAATAGCGCTGGAAATTGATTGCATTGAATTAGTTACAGAGATGCTGAGTTTTTAAAGCCAGATCATTTTCAAGGTTCTGCCACAGATGTAACAGAAGGCGTGTCCCTACACAATCACACTGGATGTTTTCAACACTTCATCTTCCAGCTCATTGCTAGCTAAGCAGCTGAAATTTATCTCTGGGTGACATTATCAAGACATCTACCTCTGTGAAAGAGTATCACATCAAACCATTAGAATAAATTGGCCCTGAAACTTTAGATTCCTTTTAATACATTTTAAGCTGGTGTCAGCTCATCTCTAACTCATTTGAGAGCCAAGGTTACATCAGCCACTGTAACTTATTACAGCATCACTTTGAGCCTTGATGCATTATTGAGAAAAATAACTCTGTCTCTCTTTTTATCTATAAATTAAGAGCAACATGTTCATTACTATCCAGAGAATAACTAGAAGCAGAGGCACTGGTTACAATAGAAGTAACAAAGTTTTGATTCTTATTTGTATGTAATCAGTAGTCTCTGAGCCTATAGGACGAATGGGTTTTTCCACAACAACATGCAGTATATACTGTATAAGTAATGCTGACCGTAACCACTGACCTCCCTGTATGTGTATGACATTAAATTTCAGTCATGGAATGGTCATTCACACAAATTTCATCTAGACCTACCTGTACTAAAAAAAAATTAAGAACTTTTGTAGAATTCTCTTTTTTTTTCTCCCAAAATGGTCATTTAGTATCTCAGACAGTACCTGTATAATTAAACAGTACCTGTACCTGAATTCTAGAGATGAGGAAACAAGCAGAGGGGGAATAGTTCTCACCAAACATGGAACAAGGAACTAATCTTTTCTGCTACTCAGGTTTGCATTGGTATGTACTGCCTCAAGGAAACAGCCATATGCTGTGCTCCAAAGTCTGACATGACAAGAGCTCTAGCCCTCCTCAGCCTTCTCAGCTCTTATGTTACCAAACTAACTGCCAGCCATACAAATGAAAGCATTATAAGCAGTGCAGATGGTGACTGACTGACACGTGTTTTCTCCTCTTAGCTTACTATAGCTGTGTATGCTCACCCCTGAGCCTATTCAGTGCCACAGACCCATACAAACCTGTATACTTAATGTGACCAGCTGTCACATATACTCACAGCCCTCTACACTTCCTGCACAGACTACTTGGGAGCTTCAGGACTCAGATTGGATCATGTGCCACAGTCACAATAGACTCAGCGCTTGTTAAACTCTTAGCCTGTTAGCCTGTGGGTATTAGTCCTAATTCCTTCTGCCTGCAGACTTTGGAGAGACTTTATGCAGTTTTAGGTAGTTTTTAGCAGGTATGTTCAAATCACCCATTCATCCATCCAGTCACTTATTTTCACCATGCTGTTCTGGTGGCAACAGAGCAGTAAAACTGCCAACATGAACTTTTCTTTAGCAGCTTTCTCCAACTTTTTCATTTCTTCATGCACTCCCAAGCCATCTGGGCGACAAAATCCCTCTAGGCACTGTGGTATTGTTATATGACTCATTTTTTTTATTTTATTATCAATATTATTATAATTAGGCTATTACACTTGGTATAAAGAACTGCTGTCTTTATATAGAATTATTTGAGCATTTGGACAACAGACTGTCTGGAATGTGCGTCTATGTAAAGTTTTCTGCCCTCAGTTTGAGCTCATGTATAACTGTAATATGTACTGCTCTGCCCCCTTGTCAAGTCGAGTCAATTTTATTTATATAGCGCCAATTCACAACAGAAGTTATCTCGAGGCACTGTACATATAGAGCAGGTCTAGACTGTACTCTTTATCTTATAAAATTTACAGAGAGAGACCCAACAGTTCCCACCATGAGCAGCACTAGGCGACTGTGGCAAGGAAAAAACCTCGAGCAGAACCGGACCCTTGTGGTAATTCAGCAGCACCAGCCCTGCAGCAGGGAACTTCCCTCAGAGTTAATGAGACCCGGTGAGCACAGTGCGACTGCTACTCCTGGACTCTATTTGTCCATGAGTATTTTCTTCAGTTTCAGTGGTATCAGTTTTAGGATTCCACAGACATAATATATTTGATGTTTTTTTTTGTTTGTTTGTTTTTTGTAGTTTTGCTTCAACTTAGGTTTAAATTGAGTTGACTGATAACTAGAGCAGTTGTAAGTGAGTAATTAGCACACACTACTTGTCCTGTGGCTCAACAGTTTCTATTTCTAAAAGTTGGAGCCTTATATAGTGTCAGTAAAACTAATATTAGTTTGATTCTGATTTCTGTTTGTGCTCCTGTTGCAGTTTTAGATTTGTGAATCCTCAGAGATTTGTGTTTATCTGAGGACATTGCACTGTTAACTGTCCAGTTTTGAATAAGGGCAGCTCTTTACAAGATCAATCCTAATGTGCACATGAATTTATGTGCGTTTTCTTAGTTTTCTCTCTTTACTCTTTTAAGAGAAAAAAAAATATTCATAATGATGAGCAGGTCAAATTTATAAGCTAGCTGTTCTGCAGGTTGAGAGGACTGCCTGTTACAATCAGGTGATGATCTGTTTCCAGTTACACTGGATAACTGTCAGAACTGTCTGTATACATGAAGGTCAAAACCTAGTATATAGATGGACCGCCCTTTATCTGTTTGCTCCTCTCCTACTCTCTGTGCTCACATATACAGTATTTTAATACAGCCAAATTCCCAATTAAGGTGTTCTCGTTGACATGTTTTTTTCTCTCTGTTATCAGACAATGGAACAAGTACAAAATCATGACTGAAACAAGACTCATTAAGACTTAACCAGCAGTCACTTCCAAGCCATTTCCAAGCTTCTGCTCTGCTCTGCTAAAGTCCTGATTCTATGTGACATTGTCTGACAAAATAATCTGACACATGAGTTAAGGACAACAGCTGTGCTGTAATTTTGGCTTTATTTACTTGTAAAATGATCAGAGAGAGTTAGAAGCTCATTGACATCTATGTCAGCTGCTGTGGAGTCAATTTAATGAGACCAACCCCACACTCGTAGGATAACAGTGGCAACTCTTCTATGGAAAGTAGCTAAGGTGTGTCCAAGAAGTCAATAGATTTGTTGCTAGGTGCTTTTTTTTGAATAAACATCACTAAAGGGGTCTGAAATGTTGCAAAAAAGGTAGTAAGCAGCCAACAAAGCAAAACACCCACCTTTGGGCCAATTCATTTTGTGAAAGAGCAATGACCAGTGGGGAAACTCCACCACTGGCTAGCCTTTATCAGTGTTAACTTCATCACTTCAGCACCTGTAACTTAATCACTCAGTCATGTGGCATTCAGCTGACCAGTGGTGTAACACAATCACTCACTCAATTGGCAACATTTGCGTTTTCAGGTCTGGCCTCACTGTTGCAGTCCAGCCAAAAATGGAACTCAAACTCTTTAAATCAGGTATTCATAGTGCTGACAGAGGCTTAAAGCTGCAGTTAAAATATTTTTTGAGATTCAGTACAGAGACGCGTAAGAAGCAGGTGAATATAATTGGTATAACAAAGCCATCAGCATACCTTTATTGAGATAAAATGTCTTAATGTCTATTTCAAAATCACCCTTAGCAAAATGAGAACAAACAGATATTTAATTCCTGATATGTTTTAATAAACGGGGCCAGCTTATAGAGAGATGCCTATCTCCCATTGAAGCAGATAGCTGTCTGAGATTTGTAGAATACACAAAGGGAAAGCTGTCAGTGTGCCACAGAGGAGAATGGAACTTTAAGCTGTTTAATTGGATCAGGCAACAAAAGAATTGTTTACCATTGTTGAAGCTTAAGAAGATCTGAGAGGCTGAGTTTGAGAGAGACACACGCAGGGGGTGCAGAGAGAGGAAAATGAGGGAGAGAGAGGTAAGGGGTTTCAGGTATAAAACAGAAGGATAGAGAGGGCCTTTTTAAATGAAATGGTGACAAACAGGCAGAAGATAAATGAGGAGGAGCTGCTGATGAGGGGAAAGAAAATATATAAAGGAACACCTGTACGGGAATACAGAAATGGTTAAAGTGAGAGAGATGGAACCTGAATGAGTAGAATAAATATGATTGTTTCTTCTGCTCAGAGCCTCCTCAGGCGAATTAGAGCCTGATCCTGTGCAGAGAAACCTGACTGCCTCTCTTTGATCCTCCCTCTAATCAGATTGGAGCTCAGGGTTTAGGGAAAAGACATAACATTGTATTGCCTCTTTTCTCTTTGGAAACTGTATGTGTGTGTGTCTGCATCTGAGTCTGATTATACATCTGTTTGTGTATGCACATGGTAGGGGTCATTACAGAATCATCTGTGTGTGTGTGTGGCAGGACTGAGATTTTAGGTGATGAATTGGAAAGGTTATATTATGTATACCATACATACATCTGTATGTTTAGCTGCCAAGAAAATAATATAATATTTTAACCATATACCTGCGTAAATTATGGTAATAATAAAATATATTTGAACCTCACCTTAAAAGAAATAAAAAAGTATGCATAAACTGAGTCCAAATAAGTAAAGCCAGAATTGCATTGGTCCATATTGATTTTCTATAAAAGTGGAAGTTGTGTGTGTAATGGTAGGAAGCCCAGATGACTGTAAAGTTGGACTGAAATGTCTATAATGAAAAATGAGAAAGCTATAGGCTCATGGGGCCGTATTGTATATGTTTTCATAAGAAGGAATGTGCATGCAGTGAGAGGAGGTCCAAATTTAAAAAAAAAAACATAATATATGAAATGTCTGTTTAAAAAATTGGAAAGCTATTGACAAATCCTTGAAAAGCTCCCTTGGCCCATCACCATGCATCTCACTTAAGCTCCTCACTTTCCTTCTTCTATAAAGTTGTGTTCCACACTTCAGTATCAGAACACGAGGTAGTAGAGACACCTGTCAAACACTAAATGTTTGAGGATTGAAATTTACCATAAGTACCTGGTGCTTTGGCCACTAGCTGCTCCTGTTCACAATGTACGGTTAACAATCACCTGGATTACGGTGACACTGAAGAAAAAGAATTCTACTAATCTAATTCTGAATGGTTTTCATATCTGTTCAGAGTGCATCTTCTGCACATATCTCAATAATGTAGTTGTATTCAGTTACAACCCTGGAGAAGAGGAGATGAGAAGTTTAACATGTCATAGATTGATATACAGTTCTCTGTGTAGACTGCTAAAAATAAGTGCCTCAATAAGTTTTTTATTATTAGTCTCAGCCCCTCATTTGTTTCCCTGCTACTTACAGTATCATTTTACAGCAGGTTCGCTCAAAAAAAACTCACATTGGATGCTCTGTATTAAAATAAATAAATAAGTAAAATAAAAACTGTGTATGTGTGAAAAATTATGTTCATGGTTTTTGTAAATAAATGAGATAGATACTGCATTTCATCTCAAGTTTAACTTTACTGTGATCTTATCCCTTTAATGAGTCTGGTGGTTAACAAGACAAAAAGGACATGAACTTTTAATCACATTTATCTAATAATATCCAATTATTTGTGAGTCCAAAAAGGTGTTTACCATTCAGTACTATGTGTTATTATTTTAGGAAGAGGAAAGTGTTATTCTGGTGTTGATGCATTGTGACTCCTAGAAACAAACATGGCAAGGCAACAAACAGGACAGCTAGAAAGGAAACTGACTTGTTGGTCTACATGCTGCAGTAGTTTTTATGTCTATTTTGGAAATATAAACAGGAAGTCTCTACGCTCTTTAAAAGAAAGCTGGGTTAGAGCTGTAGTATCTGTCTCGCTGTGTTTTTGGTGCAAACTTGACCGGAGTTTCAACTTTGGTGTGAGTTACAGATAATTACAGAATTTTCACTCTGAGGTGAACTCTTTCTTCAGTTGAACACCTTGCCGTTTATCACCTTTAATTCTAAGCATTTGACATATGACACATTTGTATTATACATTATATATTTCACTTGTCAGTTCACTCTGTATCTCCTAGAAAGGGTCTGTTCACTGCCCCGAATCCTATAACTGATGATGCAAGCTAAGGCCAAGTGATAGCAAGACTCATTAGCCACAAGACCTTTAATCACTCTCTGAGATTAAAAAACTGTGACACTCTGAAATAAGGGAGACTTAACTTGAACTTTACAACAAGGAAAATCCAGTGTGAAGTGAATTCAGTATGTATGTATGTAAGTATTCAAGAATCTAAAGATTGAAGGTTGAAGTTTGATTAAGTGGCTGTCTCTTAAATGGCAACAAGGAGGATAAGAATGGATGGAAGGTCTTTTGAAGACTTTTTTATTTTCCATGGTGCCTTGGTAACACAGCAGTCTGAGGTACATGGCATCTTACTTAAGTTAACAGTTTGATTCTGGCTGGGAATATGTTATAACCCTTTTCCACTAAATTAGCTTAAGGCGGTTGGGTTCAAGATTCTTGGAACCTTAACACTATCCAGTGAAACAACCTGCTTTTCAACCAATTTTGAGTAGACACACTGTTATCATCCATCCATCTTTCCATCCACTTATCCTTTGATGGTCAATGGGGGCTGGAGCCAATGCCAGCCGACGCTGGTCGAGAGGCAGCGTACACCCTGGACAAATTGCCAGTCTGTCAGTCTACCACCGGGCTAATAGAGACAAACAACCATTCGGCACTCACATCCACTGTAATCAAGGATGCATTATGGATGGAGAGTGTTGCATAATGCACAACAGTACTAAACAGTAGTAGCAAGGTGGTGGATCCCACTGATTACCCACAAGCTTTTATACTGTTATTACAGATATTTTTTGACAGACCCCTGCATGCTTTTCTTCCAGTTTCTCACATGCCCTCCCCATTGTTGTTTTCTTCGTACTCTCTTTCCAACCTGTAGAATATGAGACGCCCACTGATGTCATCATGGTTCAAACTTGAAACAAGCTATTTTTGGTTCCAGCTGGGAATCAACTTTTTGGTTTCCAAACCAATTTAATTTTAGTGGAAATGCTGAGAATGGTTCAAAATTAGTGTGGGACCCATTCCATATTGGTTGAAAATGGATATTAGAAGTCCCTTTTACACAGCCTGTTCAAGGTGTGAATGTTGTGCTGTTAATCTGCCTCGCCAATCTGTATAAATGGTAAAAAGGCAGAAAGGAGGGGGGTCATTGTTGTCCCACCTTTAAGCCAGCATTAGAGGTAGTCACATGGCCAAATCAACATCTGAGCAAAAGGGAGAGTAACCATGGCAGGACAGACACCGCCCGATGCCAATTTTACACACTGACTGTAAGTTACACATCATACGTCTGATTCCACTGTACTGGCATGCTCTGAAATTACACACTGTAGCCCTCGCAGCAGTCACGTCAGCGAGCACCCCAACACTGTTAAAGCCAAAACGGCAACACAGTTTGAATGAAGCAAAAATAAACAGCAGCCTGGATTCATATACATATTTTCATCTCATCCCCGTCATTACCGTTGTATTTAAAGTTTTACCATGCCAGCAAAATAAGCTGGTGAGCGGCGGAAGCTTGTTCCAGCCTCATTGTTACGTTTGCACCGTCACCGAAACACAGTGGTGACTTCTCGCATCCAAACAATGCCTGTTAATTGCATTTGTAACAGATGGTGATATAAACGAAAAGATTACCGTGAACGAACGTTATCATAGTAACCGATCAAGAGCTCCGACCGTTGCTACCCTCCCATTCAGTTGAAGATACAGAGGAGATTTATTGAAGGAAGAGCCTTTTCTTCTTTACATGATCAGGCTCGTATATCGAATTTAGTTAGCGCCGGTTCTTTCACAGAGGTAAACAGCTCACTGAAAAGTGAACAATGTTCGTGCGCCTTCGACCGAAATCACCAAAGCCCCACATGCGGACCGGGAATTGAGGCTCACGGGTTGAGACCAGCCAATAAAGTCCACCAGATCTCCCGAACAGACAAATCCCGAAAATAAAAATGGTGTTGCCCGTGATGACGCATGATTACGCAGACGGAAATAATTGAGGTTCCTCATAAATTAAAGATGACAGAGAACAAAGGCCGGTATCGCCACGAGATTTCCAGAGCAAACGAAAGAAAGCAATGACGAAACAGTAACAAATTGCGACTATCACGATACCGCCGCTCCTGTTTCAACTCGCAGCGTCAGGCTGGCGCAGGTCACCAGTTCCAGACCAGCGAGTTGACGATGGCAACCAGTGGCAACATTGCTCACGTCAACGGCTGGCTTAAACCAACGAAAGCCTGAACATGATTTAAGACGACGGCGATCATCATCGGGCCTCTCATGCGTTATTAGATTGAAAGAGCTATCATCAGCACGGCAGACCATTGTGAATGCGGTTACGCATGCATATTATTTTCTTTCGTCCCCTTAATTACCCGACCAAGAGCGTCAAACATTTTTCGTCCCGGTCGCGTTGCGGCAACCCGATCGATCAGCGACTTTAGCTCATTTTCGTCAGCCTGGCTTCCTCCCCACCACGCAACAAAGAAAAAGAGAACAACGATGCATTCGATAAAAATGTCCTTGTGAATCAGGCGATTCGGCGCAGACAACGCCGAGCTAAAACCCTGACCAGACGGCTCACCACCAAACCAGAGCGTTTGTAATCTCGACGTTTTCACCAGCCGCCACAAGATTTAGATCGCAGAAACAAACAACAACAGCCCTTCAAACACATTTCTCGATTCTCACCCCGGCCTCCCGAGTCAAACGCCGACCTCGTGGTTGTACTGCCAGAGTTCAAAAGTCATTCTGTCGCTGACGTCCTCAGAAACAGAGGGCGTGGAGGAACAGCAGGCTGAAGATCACACTGCAAGTCACCGAAACTCTCAGAGCAGCCTGAACTGTGCCTGTCCTCCCTCATCATCAGTCCTCGTCTGCGCACTGAGGTCACTGCGAAAAGACGATTTATAATCGGGAGGAAGAGGCTGAATTGGCTGTGATGAAACCAGGCAGATGCAAAACATGCTCATAGCTGAATAGGCGTTTTTCCACTGAGGAACAGATTTACCCACCATCTCCAGACTGTCTCAATTTCTTACCTTCAATCTGAGAGGAACATGATGTCCCAGTGATTTTTTAAAGTGCAATGGTTTTTCACTTCAGTCTCCGCTTGCAACTGTCTCGTGAGATGCTGTAGTCAGATCATAACTACTTTTGACAGCAGCCGATACACTGTGTTTCCTTTTTGTTCATCAGTTTTTCACATCCAGCCTGGTCTCCAACACAGCAGGCACATAGTACCGCTGGCGGGTGGGGAAGAACCTGACCACCAGAGTGAACGACCGCCTGGAGTCCGTCGATCACCAGTGAGCCTGCGATCACCGTCAGCACAGGCCGCAGGGCGGGTTTATCTGCGACGGGTCCCACCTGGCAAGACAGCCCGAGCGGCGTCGTCACCGAACTGCGGGTCATTCTGCTCACCGTATCGCCATCAGACGGGTTAATAGTCGGGACCACCAACATGGGCGTACGAGTCGACATCGCAGATAACCATTCAATAACGCAATACCGTCACTGCTGAGCTGCCTCACACAATGCAAAAACTCAAGATTTTATTTCACATAGTAACGGACTGCATCATAGTTTAATCATATCGATCACTGCGCTTTACACCACAGCGACATTCACCACATTACACAGCGTTGTTCTACGTATGGCTACCCCAACACGCCGCTGGCATCATCAGACAGCGCATTTCGTTCGCATTCAGCGCCCGCTACACACCGGAGGACCGGGAGCGGCATTTTAAATACATTACACCTGTTTCACCATGTCTTTCCACCGGCGTCATGCACACGGTCCGAATGACAAATGATCACGCCCGTGCAGCCAGCATCAGCACGTACCCAGGCACCACTAGTTTGTAGAGTTGTTATCAGGTTTTCGGCCAAAACCGTTATAACACAATAAACAGCACAAACACAACCCCACGTGGAAACCTGCGCTGACCAACCACCACTAAGCCCAGCCTTTTGCATGTCACCAATATAGACGCCAGACGTCGTTAACAAACGTAACCGTGGCCGTAATAGCAGCTGGTCAGCCCAGCATAAGTCAATTTACCGGGAGGGCGTCTCAGCAGTAAAGACGACAACAGACATCGAGTTGTGTTCATCGAAACTGGCAACCGATATTGTCAGCCGGTTGCTTTGCGTATAGCGTTCAGCGTTCAGCACATCTGACAGCTTTTTCGCTGGTTGCCGAGATGCGCTCAGCCTCAGCCGTAACGTACAATGCGCATTGGTTAAGCCTGTCGTTCACTTTAAAACTGCTCAGTCCCATGCCGGTAGAGGGTGCCAGAATAACGTTATCAACATACGATGCAAGGATTCGAGCGTGGCGATTTATCGCAGAAAGAGCCTGAGTTACCGTCAGACAAGCATCGTTAGTTGAATGCTTTAGGCAATCATTCGCAGCAAAAAACATGAGAAATATACCTGGTCAAGTCAGTCGCTCGACAGATGTGAAAGGAGGTATCGAGCATATTTGAGAAAAGAGAAAGAGGAGGCGGGGAACACCATCGTATCAGCATCAGCGTGCCTGCGTGCCGCTGAGTGTTAATCCACACTTTATCGAGCTAAGGCGAGATAACGTATTACAAACAGCGCTTCGGGAGCGATCTCATCACGAGTCAAATGAACAGGTGATAGAAAGAGCGGAAAGGAAGGTAGTACATCAACAGCGCGTAATTGCATTTAGTACGGCTGACATATATTGATGTTTATAGCATTAAATTGGTTTCCTGACAGAGTTGTAAGTTAAGGTTCTCTAGCACAATAGCAGTGATTATTTCAAAGAATCACATGAGTTATATATAGTCAACACCAAAGATTAGTTCATGTGTTAAGAGATAGCGTATTATTAACAGTGATTAATGGATTCAAACCAAACTCAGGATTCATATTTGATTACCTTAAACGTCTGAAGTTTTGGTTTGGTCCATTTATTTGTAGTCCACTGTTCTTTAATAGCTAATACATATCTCTTAACACATGACTACTGATCTTTTGATTATTTGAATATATACTGTATAAACTCATGTGGTTCTTTTTGAGAATAATCCCTTTGCATAATTAATTTATTGCTAGGGATTCATTGTAACTTACAACTCTCCAATCAGGGTGTGAACAGTGCTGTGGGCAGTGTTGCTTAATGATCCAACTCATTTTCATCCTGAATTCTCCTTGCCTTGTTATTATTACCTTCTACTTCCCCTTCCATCTGCCTATCCACCTGTTCTCATTTGATAAATTTATTAGAGATCCTCCAGAAACATATTTCCTGCCTTCAACTATGATACATTATCTCCTTGCCAAGCTCTCTGATCATCCAAGGTGGGATAGTTAGGCCTCAAAAGCAGCACACGGAACGCTGAAGATATACCACCTGTCTCTGATGGTGTTCCCACTTCCTCCCTCTCTTTCTGCTTTTCTAAATATACTCGATACCTCCTTTCACATCTGTCAAACGATGACTTTGATAGGTATATTTCTCATGTTTTGCTGCACAGATGAGGAGTTGCCTTTCAGCTTTCCTCCCATTCTAACTCTTTTGATACTTGTCCCTGACAGATCTTCAAGGCTCTTTTCCTTGCCATGCACGTCATAAATCATGCTTCCATTCACATCAGATTATCCCTTGCATCAGTATGGTGATTGGTAAATAACTAGGCCTATTCACAACACCTCTACCAGCATAGGTTTAAACAGTTTTTAAAGTGAACAGTGGGCTTATTAGTACACATTGTACATTTACAGCTGAGAGCCCAAACATCTCAACTAACCTTAGCAGAAAAAGACAGCTATTGTCAAAAGATGCTGGAGCATGTGACCTTCTCTACAAAGCTAATATGGCTGACATAAGCCATCAGTTTGTAGTTTCAGTGAACACACAACTCAGTGTCTTGTTGTCATCTTTACCTACTAGAGACTGCCCTCCAGTAAAAAATTAACCCATACTTTGTTTGTGCAGCTGCTTATTACAGCCCACAGTTACGTTTTGTTGTTAAGCGACATCTAGTGGCTGTAGTAATTATGGCATCTATGAAGTAGGTGACATACTGTAAAGAGCAAAAAAGTCAGTGCTAAGAGGAGCTTGGGATAGATGGTTGGGTCAAGAAAGCACAGGACTTCCACACAGTAGGGTTGTGTTTGGTTACTGTTTGAACCCATTAGTTATTGTTATAACAGTTTTAGCCAAAACCACAATCTCTTCCTAAACCTAAGTAGTTTTTATGCCTAAACCTATTTTTCATTTTGTGCTAATTAAACTATCCTAGCTTTTACTGCAGGCGTGATCATTTTATCATTGGACCGATACAGTCACATGACACATGCAGTTGGAAGACATAGGTGTGAAATAGGTGTAATGTGTAATATTTACAAAATATACAACCTCCCCAGTTCCTCCAGTCTGTGTGCTGAAGTATCCTTGGGCAAGATACTGAACCCAAAATCGCCCCTAATGTATCATTGGTGTGTGAATGTATGTGTGTTAGAGTGCTTCATACATAGAACAAGCACTGTATGAATGTGTGGGTGAATGTCAGCTGTAGTGTAAAGCACTTTGAGTGATCATTATGATTAGAAAAGCACTATATAAGTGCAGTCCATTTACTATATGTTATAGGGTTAATTGTGAAATAAAATCTGAGTTTTTTTACATTAATAATGTGAAGCGAGCTCAACAGTGGTAGCAGTATTTGCATTGTGGATGGTTGTATCACGGTTTCGGTCTCAGTCAGCCGTTACACCCCTATTGTGTGTTAAGTTTGAATTGACTAATGTGCTTGACTGCCTCCCCATCTGATATGATACAGTATGAAGAACAGAATATTTATAGTTCAGTGACAACACCATTTCAGGCTATGTCTTGCTGCTAGGGTAGGACCCTCGCTGTGCTTCCCTCTGGGTCAGCCCTTGCAACCTGTACTGATGATGATGTCACCAAAGTCCTTGTGATCCAACAAGACTCCAGAGCCCCTGGTCATTCACTCTGAACAGTTCAAGTTCTTCCCCACCCTTGTGGTATTTACTATATGCCTGCTGTGGCCTTAGAGAGACCAAGGCTGGATTGTGTAGATGTGTAAAAAAAAAAACTATTGAACAAAAAACACAATGTACATGTTTGCTTTGTCAAAGTAGTTATGATCCCTGACTACAGCATCCTCTACACCTCTTAAGGGATTTGGATTGAGTTGCAAACTGTGGGAAGTTTAGAGAAGTGAAAAAATACATTACCCAGTTACACAGCCTTTGCCTTTAAAAAAAAATCCACCTGGGACCATCATGTTTTTCCTCTCAGATTTATGAAGAAATAGGGGTGAGACTAGTCTGGAGATGATCAAATTTGTCATTAAATCTGTGTTTATCAAATTGGGAAGAAAAACACTTTTCTATTCAACTGTGTAAAGGCATGTTTGCATCTCCTGCTCTCAGTGCACTTCACCATCTCCCACAATACACTTGGCTATCTTCCTCTGTTCTCATCATCTTTTCACGAAAGTTAGATTTTCCCAGCCGTTGCTCTATTGTGCGGCAATTAATGCAAATTCTACAATTCAGAGCATCTCTGGGGACGTGGAAATGGCCTCCGAAAATTACTTTGCACACCTCGCTGACTGTCAGACGGGGGAGGGGGGGGGGGGGGGGGGGGGGGAGGGGAGGAAGGAGTTTGGGGGAGAGAGATGAAAAGGGGGGAAAGTAGGGAGAAGGTGAGACAGAGCAGTTCAGAGGTATACAAAGGAAAGAGTAAACAAAGTGAAAAGACAGTGGCTGAAGCAGAGATGACTTGCATACTAATGTCATGTGATCTTTAGCCCTGCCTGACCCTTCCTCCACGCCCTCTAACCTGAGAACAGGACGTGTCAGCCTCCTCATTAGAATGGCTTTTGGGATGCTCTGACGGTACAACCACAGGGTCAACATTTAATAAGAGGCCAGGGCAGGGGGGTCAAAATGTATTTAGAGGGCTGTTGACCCTGTTTTATTTCTGCAATCTAAAATCTTGTAAAAGTAGCTGGTGAAGAAAAACATCAAGTTACAAAACATGTTCTGGATTTGAAAAGTATTTAAGCCATCTGAGGTCAGGTTTTATCCAAGCATTGTCTGCACCGAATCATACAAATTCACAAGAGTTTATTTTGTGGGCATGTTGATTTTCTTTTTCTTTATTACATGGGTAGGAGGGTAGGCACATTTTGACTTAAAAAAAATAAAACTAAAAAAAATCACTGAACCTGATCAGGACACCTCTAACACGTCAGGACAAAATGTTTGTATGTATTTTCAGGTGAATTTAAGGGGACAAAAGAAAATAATATACATACATGCTCACATTCACAATAGTCTGCCGTGCTACAAATAAAACATTATTAAATATACTGGTATCTAATGCCTGTAGAAGAGAAATTACAGTTTTCCTCAGAGATGATGGTCATAAATCATCTTAAATCCCATATTCCCAAACTTTTCATTGAACTAGAAAATTGTACATTGACGTGAGCCATTCTCGGTTAATATATTTACCCTTTGGAGGATTTGTATCAGTCCAAACTCATACAGGTCTAAGACTAAAATGACCTGCACTTATCTGACTTTAGCTGCGAGTTAAAAGAAACAGGGCAATAATTATCAATGATAGTGTAATTTTATTTTCTTTCATCATTTGCTCTTTTTAGTGCTGCTCTGGAATCTCTCATGGCAGTACACAGCCTTTGTTCTCTGTCATCTTTAATTTATGAGAGCCGCAATTATTTATCATTTTCCATCTGCATGTCTGTACGTCATCCCGCAGAACAACTGTTTTCTTTTTGTTTTATTTTCAGGATTTTGTCTATTTACAGAGCAGATCTGGTGGGACTGGTGACAACAGACCTGCTTGTCTTGTGTGGAAACCTCTTAATTCCCGGTCCATGTAGGACTTTTTTTTTTTTTTTTTTTAGTGATTTTTAGTCAGAAATTGACACTTTTGAACTTGTTGTTCACTTTTTTTCAAAGGTATGACTGTTTTATCTGAAAGAACCAGCACTGGCTAAATTCAATGCTAGTACCCGATATTGTTTTTATAAAAAAAGGAAAAGAAAAAAAACTCTTTAACATTTAATAAATCTCCCTCTGTTATCTTTAACTGAATGGGAAGAAGTCTTAACTTGAGTCAGAATACTTGATCAGTCTCCCATGGTGAGGTTGCCCCCCCGTCCCCCATGTGCTTTGTTTGTTCCTCTCACACAGTGGCTTTTATACTTTCATTTATATCACATCTATTTACAGAATACTTCTCTGAAGAGATAACAAGAACATTGTTTAGGTTGCAAGGGGCTCACCACTGTGGTCTGGTGACAATTTTAAACATAGCACAATTAGAACAGAACAAAACTTCCATAACTCCCCTGCTCTATTTTGTACTTCTTAGCATGAAAGTAAAACTTTAAATACAACTTGAGTGGCTAATGATGGGGATGCAAAGGATTAAAAATATATATATATAAAAGATCAAATATTCTTATATATCTTTATTTTTTGCTTCTGTTCAAACTGTATTGATTCATATTTACACATTTTGAAGCTGTATTTTGTGGTGGTGTTGTATTGCATAAACTTAGAAGTTGCTCACTGCAACAATGATTTCTCTGAAACATTAAATGTCACTCCAACCTTTCTCCAACCTAATTGTTCCTTTATAGAATCAAGGGCCAGATCAATTTTGTCAACAGGCTTCTCTTTTACAAAGCTGTATCAGCATTTACTTAATGCATATCCCACTCCATAGTGAAAAGCTGGCAGCTGTCACCCAGTAAATGTGCACCCAAGTCTATCTGCAATAAAACATGGTTGGTTAGCAACTGCACCATTTTAATATTTAAAAAGTTACCATCTTTTACTGTTCAAAAATCCATCAATGTTGCACCTAGGCAGCAGCAGAGTGCTGGCCAGGCAGCCTGGTATCACAAAATGGAATATGACTAACATGCCAATTCCCATAAGTTATCACAGTGCATTTTTTGCTTTTTGTCATTTCATGCCATGTCAGTTTTCTCCTGACTGACCCCTGACCTGACCTAACATCAAAACAGCCTTAAATGACATGGGAAATGTCCTTGAAAGTGATGGGCTACTTATACACAATCCCATAAGATCACATGGCCCAGCTGATAGTATGGTCAGATCTGGTCAGTTATACGTTTAATCCTGCAACAAATGATTTGGGGGCAGCAAAAAAATATTCTGAACACATTAACATATCATCACCTTTTAATTTTACACAGCAAACTAATTACCAAATGCTTACTTGCACTTGCAGTTGTTACTAAGCAAAATCATCATTTAATTGAGTCATGCCTCTCTGCCTGGAGAAAGTAAGTCCCACATTCATTCATTCGGAGCAACAGTATAAGCACTGCACCACCGTGCCACCTGAGCTGCCGACAGATTCTCTTTATATGATATCTGATATCTTTTGCTTTATGTTACATTATTGACATTAGTAGAGAGCTAGTTAGCATTTACCATCAAATATAATTTGACCTTTGGATGAACATCTTGATTTTTCTTATTTCCCTCCATGCAATTTTGTAATGTCGCCAATAATTCAAGTTTGGATAGTGTAAGTAAAACACAGTACAATCTACTGTAGGTCTAGCATAATATAAGATCATATTATTTGATATTATTTTGTAGCGCCCAAAAGGTATAACATCAGAAGTCTGAGACCTCTTTCCCTTTCAAGTGAATGGGGAAGTGGTCTCAGACCTTTGGACCCCACTGTAGTTTTTTCTGTACTGTCCCACAGAGGAATACTGTGTAGCACTCTCCAAAATCAATCCAATCAAACACTGCATCAAGCATATCTATACACTAAAAAGATACTGAGAAAGAAGGAGAGACGGGTGAAAACTAGACCGTGTGGTGTGTATTACAGTGCAACTTGCTACAGAAGCACATTTGCGTAAACCAGGCAATTAAAAATCCATTTGAAAATGCATGTGTGCTAACACCATTGGGACCTGGAGAATGGAAAAAAGAAATGGGTTATGATTGCTTTAGACAGCAATCACAACAGAGGATTCCCATGCACTATATTGAACACCATACCCCTGGTAAGTGGTGGTCTCATCTGTATCTGTGTAGGATAATTTAAGAAATGAGTTCATTTAGTAAGATTGAACTCATGGTGCAAGTCATCTGTTCTGCTATGTTATACCAGTGGTTGTCATCAGGAATAATTTCATGGCAATGTGATTATCTGCGTGCATGGTTCTGAGTGTTTCCATTTGTTTGTATATGACTTACATCTGAATTAGTGCTAGATGTGAGTCTGTGCACATAAATAGCACCTTAGGGTCCAAACGTGGATTTTGCTGCCCTTTCAGACTTGTCTTGTGGACTGAGCGGGGATGGTACCATTCAGACCATTCAGAATAATACCCATTCAGAATAATACCCTGAGATGGATTACAGTGTCAAGATCTCTGCCTTGGTTGTATTGATGACAATAACTAAAACTGGAAGTCCCATCTGTACATATTATCTCCTCACTTAACACCTTGCAGATTTGACATGATGACAATGAGCACTTCTTACACGCTGTGGTTAAGGTGCCATTGTGCTTCAACCTAACTGTGTGTCAGATTGGTTGGGCCGCATCCAATAATTTTTGTAACTTTCTAAAACAAGCACAGCCACTTCACTCACTGATTGGCCAGGTGTGTGGAGGTTTGCAAATAGGCAGGTTTTGAATTTTATACAACCCCTTCTGTTTGTACAGCTGAGCGCAACGCTATGATTGCCTTCAGGGAAAGATTGCCCGAAAGTATGAGCTGTGACAGTATGTGCTGTCCCTCTCTATGTCAACCAGCCTCTCCCCTTGTCTTTGAGTGCAGCTGTTCAGAACAGTTATTAATATGTATATTTGGTAGTTCATTTCAAGCACTTGAACACCTTTTACTGTGGCTGAGGGCCCAGTCCACAAGCCTGGAAGGGGATACATTTGGATTCAGCCACTGATCAGAGGTCAGGCTACAGCATACTGGATTTAGACAAAATCACTGTCTTGATCAAGGATACCTCACCAACAGAAATACTGCTGCAAAGGGTTTCTGCAATAGCCTTTATTTACTGTTAGTGAATGACAGGCTGTAGTGGCAGTGATCATGCAGTGATGCCAATTTACCTTGTCAATGCTCACATCAAACTTTAAAACCTCCGATGACTAAACCAGGATGTGAGGCTGTACTAGCCTGTCTCTCTGGAGAATTATTGTCATTTTGACGTCAGGTTGCTTTATAGAAGAAGGGACAAAAAGTTAAAAACAAAAAGGTCCGTTCAGTTTCCTGAAATGGCCGTAAAGGGTTTATCATGAATTTAATTTTCAAAATTCAGACTTGTCTCTCGTGGCCATTTGGGGCCGCCAGTGTGCAGAAAATGTAACGTTTGACTGATTCAGCTCCTCATTAACTAGCATAGCAATTAGAATGAAAACGTATTCAGGAATGACTCTTGACTTCAGTGATTGCACAGGTGCCTCTGTGTGTGTGTGTGTGTGTGTGTGTGTGTGTGTGTGTGAGTTTCTGTATCTGCAGGTGGCTAATTACCCCTCTCAGTGTCTTTTTCTTTTCGTTAAGTTGTTCTTTTTGCTTTCTTTTCAGTCCCATCTCATTAAGGGGTGTTCAAACTGTTTGAGTGAGCAGAAAGTGAGTTGAGGGTTGTAATGATGTAATGATAATCTCCCTGACTCATTATGTAGAAGATGGATTTTACTCTGCAGTTACTTCTGGTCGTTGGATAAATCACCAGTGTGCACGTGCGTGTGTGTGTGTGTGCACAGTGCTGTGGCCAGCCAACTTTCGCCGGACTAAACCCCATTGAGAATCTATATGTTATCAAGAGGAAAATGAGCACAGACCCAAAACAAAGAAGAGCTGACAGCAAGCATCAAGAAATCTAGACTACAACTCCCAAGCAATGCCACAGGCTGGTGCATCAATGCCACAGCGCATCGAGGCAGTGATTAAGGCAAAGGATTCCCAACCAAGTATTGAAGATTGACCTATCATTTGAAAATACATATTTTGATTGATTTGATGTGATCCTAATTTTCTTTCTTTTTTTCTGCAAAAACTGAAAGTAAATGGTGATTTCTTCACAGTATTCTAATTTTTAATTCCTGTTATTTTCATAGGTTTCTATGGGCTGGAAGCCAAATTACGTAAAAATAAACAAATGAATACTTGAAATCGTTTAGGTATGAATTTTGAATCTATAATCTCTATGAAAGTTAACTTTTCAGATGGAATTATGGAAATAAATAAACTTTTTCATGATGTTCAAATTTGCAGGAAAGGGTCTGTATATAAGAGAAAATAATATACAATGATAATAATAATTTAAAAAAAAACTTTAGAGAAAGGTATATGAATTAACAAGACTAGCAGGGGCACAGCTACTGAAAGTTACATTAGAGTTTTTCTCACATTCTTTTGGTAAATTAGCACAATTCAAGTCCATGTACCTTCATTGCATGGGTGTTGCAACAAAAAGCCTCAGAAGCAGATACCCGAACACTTCAGTAAATAAAATCAAACATATCTGCTCAGCAAGATAGTGGTACGTGCAGAAATTAATGACTGCAATGAACTGCTTCATCCTCGATCCTCTGTCTGAATGGTGGCAGCGTGTCTTGATTCTTGTGTGTATGTGAAGTCTATTCTCTTTCCAGGTCTTTGTGATCCATATAAAATATAAAGAGAGAGAAATAACCTTTGTAAAATATATTTTATATAGAGCTTTATTTTTTTATGTGGAGAGGGAGTGGGTGTTTGCGATTTGGGTGAACTGACCCTTTAACATAACTGCAGTATGCATCTGACTGTGCTGAGAGCAGGTCCGATTCTAGTAAAGGGGAAACTTTGCAGTCACTGTGATGTCTGGGAGAGACATCCTCACTCATGTCTCACTGTGTAATGGTGCAGGTGTCATGAGCTCAGGTGCTATTACAGCCGCTGATCACATTTAACAACCTTGTTAAAGAGCTACACGACAGTGAGGTTATTCTGCACCAGCATTATATCTCATTTAGCTTCTCTACAAAGATTTTAGTTTCTGCTGTGCTCTGTTGGTAGCCACTGCTCTATATCTGCCACTAGATCAAGATTTAATACTTTTTCCAGTCATCAAATACTATCTCTTATCTAACACCCAGACAACTAATAACAGACACTAGTGTAATTTTAAGCTGCCAAGTTTAATGACATATGATATCAGTTTTGATTGTTTTTTTGTTTTGTTTTGTGTTTTTTTTTTTTTTTTTTTTTGTCAGAAGAAGATACAACTACAGGTTTTCATCTTTGTATTTTAAACCAGTCATTCCTACATGTAGGAAGGTGTAAAGACTGTTACAGCCACAAAGGTGATTTCAGCCATTCTGAGTGATCAGGACGTTTCAACATGACATAGTAGGAAATCACAGGTGTAAATGATAAAATTAATGATGTCTGAACTCCATTAAGCCACTTCAGTTTAAGGGTCCTGATGTTGTGCATGCTGACTCACTCTCATGCCTTACTGAGACACTTGAACAGAGCAGAGCCAC
Organism: Lates japonicus; assembly: GCA_033238685.1. Classification (NCBI taxonomy): domain Eukaryota; kingdom Metazoa; phylum Chordata; class Actinopteri; family Centropomidae; genus Lates; species Lates japonicus. The sequence continues at coordinate 1,026,304 of BRZM01000055.1, read as the reverse complement.
TGTTATTATTAATACCTGTGCTTTTCCTATGATAACTCAAAATATCTGCTGTGTAAAAGGCTACTCACAGTTTTTCTCAGGTCTCAGGACTGTGCTTGACTGACATCTCCCTCACTCTCCTGTTAGCTGTGCTGCAGATGGGATAAACTCCACATTTATTATTCTACAACACCTGACCTACACCAGGAAGATGCACAGTGAAATTTATCTATGCATCTTCATGGAATATGTGGTTGTAGAAGCATGGTGAGGGCTCACACGGCTAGTTTTAACTAGTTTGTAACTGGTGAGCTAACGGCTAACTAGCCAGCCAGGCTAGCACTAGTCAATCAGTTTATTTTTTGTGTCCTCTGTATTTTTATTCCCTTTTCTTGTTCAGAACTTTACGCCATTTCATTCAATATAGATTCTTTGATACAAAAGATTTGGTAGAAACGTTGTACTTGGTGATCCGTTCTTTGTACAGCTGTGCTTCTTCTATGTGTTTATTGGCGGATTGCAAACAAACTTCAAAGGCTGAATACCACCACCTACTGTGTTGGAGTGCGTAGAATAATGGCATTAGATCATCTGAACACTATCTGGTCTATTTAGAAAAAGAAAATCACCTCATCACTCAGTCAGTCAGTTGGTCAGGGACAGACATTTGCATTTAAAGGACTGGCCCCGCTGTTGCAGTCCAGGCAAAAAGAAAAAAGAAAAAAGAAAAAGAAAGGAACATGGAAAGGAACAGAGCCATAAGATTCAGCTCCCTTCAAAGAACCAGCTGACACCATGCCCTACTAGCAGATTGAGGTTGGTGACTTAATGTAATGCCTAGCACTGTTCTACCAAACCTCAACCTGACTAGAGGTCTAATCAGCCAGGGTAACTGAAAACATGTGCTTTTAACAGTTGTTTAGCTGTGGTACTAGAACTGGACCTGATTGTAGCATCAGCATCAGATGCAGCAGCAGCGATAGTAGCACAACAACTGATTTCTTCCTGGGTTAAGGACTCTTGTTGTTGCATTTGCTGGGTGCCCAAATGACAGAGACAGTGTTATGTTTTAACAAGCCCTGGTCCTGGGGTGAGTCACTGCATTATAAATTTTTAGCTTGGGTCCTTCACTGAAAAGGTCTAAGCACTTATGCCTTGAACAATTTATATGACTGAGGCTGTTACTGAGGGGAGAATATGTGTGGAAAGTGAAGCCTGGTGGTAGAAATATGGCTGCCACTGTCCCTGCTCCATTAGCAGTGCCCTTCAGCTAGCTTTAATGCTAAGACAAGCTATCAATCAAGACCACGCACACACACACACACACACACACACTGGCTCTGAAACACATGCACACAAATCTCAAAGGTCACAATTGGGTCAGTCAAATGGATGTGGTTGCATCATTAGTCTTATTAAGACAAAAATACTCAGGAGACTTCAAAAGAGTAAAATATATCAATTTATGTTCAAACTCCATGTTTGGCTTTGTATCCACTCAAAATTTGTATCTTTTAAGCAAAAACTGAAACAAGCTGCTGTTAATTTGTGGTTTCTTGGTAAGTTTTAATTGTTTCTGAATAGTAATTGGTCAAAAAGGAACTTCAAATCAACAAATCAGATGTTAACAGTCTATTACCAGTCATTTATGGAAATACATTTACAATCGTATAGGACTTCTCATTTTGGCTCTCCTGAGTTTTCTTATGTTGCACTTTTTAAACAACAGAACTTTAAAATTAAAATGACACAAAACAACATTTCAAACAATGTTGGAAACAATGACAAACTGAAAATACCTTTGAATCCAGCTTGAATCTGACCGCCACCGCTCCATACTACTGAAGCCTGATTTGAATCCAGGTTAAAACCCTGATACAGATCCTGGAGCAGCTGGAGTTGATGAGTTTTCAAGGAGGCCTCAGTTACCTTTTTCTCTGGGTGGCTGAAAAATATTGTCATGAAAGTCAAATCAAGCACCTTTTTTTTGTTGTCCCTGTCCTCCTCTTTGCCCACTTTAATCATAGCAAACTGTTCTTCATCACTAAGCACAGAGATGTAGTTCAGTGATGCCAACCTTCATCACAGTTAGATGGGCTTTTTTTTTTTTTAAATGAAGCCATATTTATCCATTAAAGTGGCTGTTATGAAGGGGAATAACCCCACTGAAGTTTTCCAATGTGCCATTTTCATAACTCAGTGTATTTCCAGGGGAGAAGGCAGAGTCATTTGGCTGAGACAAAGGTTAAATAAGGGAGCTTCAAAACCTCTCCCTGTCTCTTTCTATTGCTCTTTTATTTTCTATCACTGTTGATCCCCTACATGTCGATCTTCTCACATCCTCTCTCTGTTCTCAAACACAGACTGTCACCTCTATTTAATGGTCAAATTACGTGTCTTTCTTTTTGTTTCTTCTTTTACCACCCTCTCTCTCTTATTGTATTCCCTCTCGCTCTAGCTTCTTGAATCTTTCATCCTATAATGAGTAGATTTTTAAAAACCAAGGCTGTTATAGTCAAACTCATCAGTTCTTATCCTCCCAGTACTCCTGTGCTATCTGTCTCATCCCATATGTCATCTCTCCTCACCTCCATTCAAAGGGACACATTATTCACTCTCTTATTATTTTCCAATCACCCATCTGATTGGTGCTTTTTAATTACATAGGCAATAATATCATCTCCCCTCCCAACACGCTCTTAGTTTGAAATTGCTACTGTGTTGAACAGCATAACGGTAAGCTCTTGGCAATGCTCCCTTAAGAATTTTTTTTTTTGAATGTTTTATATTTCCTTCAAACATTACATGAACTATGCTACAGTGTTTTACAATATACTGTATTTCCCCTGTTCTCTGCATAGGCATCACTTTCCATGTATTTCCATATTATTAAAAAGAAATCTATTAGCAGACCGTTTTTGTCATTCAAGATTGTGTTGTGTTTTTTTGCATACTCAAAACCAAAATATATACAAGAAGTTTCCACTCATTTTTATTAAAGTTGAAATATTGTCAAACCTACTGATTTTTGACACGTTGTACTTTTTGTAACAATGCATTTACAAAAATCACACATACTTGATTTTGTGTGGAATTGGTTATGGTATCTTAAATCCAGCAAATGGCTATTTGGAGTGTAAAAAGATAGGTGGTTTTGGAAAATGGAATTTAATCAATAAAAAACAGCAATGTGCTTTAATCATTTTAATTCTACTGTTGTGTTTATCAGCTGCAGACTCATTCTTTTTTTTTTTTACACTATAGAATGATCCTGTGCTGCATTATTATCCATCTTAAAAACCTGCTTCAACAATACTTACACCATATCACCATAAAGTTGAAGTGAAAATAAACTTCACTTTGGCTCATGCATAAGTGTTACGCAGTGGCCATGAATTTCCAATAAGGACTTACAGTGTCAGTACTGGTAATTTGATTTTTGAATTTTGTCAGTGGGAACTAAAAATATTAGAAGTTGCCTCCACTTTTTGAGTGGAATAAGACATCATCTGAACAATGGGTCCTCCCAAATGTTGAATGCTGTAGCGGGATGGACAGCCAGTGCTATGCTGGGGTGCCAAAAAGAGACAAAAACATCTTCTATCCAAACCCTTTGATAGAGGGTATGATGCTCTCCAGTCAGTGGAACACCAAGTTGACAGAGCGTCTCCCTGCAGTGCTGACTTGCAATTGTGCAGCCGTGAAGGGAAACGCCTACAGACATGGCTTAAAGCTTAGACGCTGTTTTCTTGAGATATGTCAAAACATGGGTTTTACCCTATTTTGAAAAACTGGGCACAGATGCATGATAGTAGTTACAGTTGCAGTCATTATTGTCTATATTTCCACATTTCAGTTCGACTTTGAGGATTTAAAGGAGCAATTTCATGGTATCTTTAAAGAGACAAAAGTTGATCTTTTGTGTGGCCCTTTAAACCAGAAGCTGAAATGAGCAGGGAAAGTAAATCAGATTTACTATTTCTGTAGGCTCCAAATGTATGAATGTTTTTTTATGCAAGGAATAATAAAACCCTCTCAACTGACATGGCTTTCCCATGTATACATCGTGTTTGCTGTATGCTGAAAACCCTGATTAAACCCATTCTTACCCCCACAATTAGGTCATTTCACAGTGAACAGAACATGTTTTCTGCTTGATCTCACCACTGATGTTTAAATAAATTATTGAGCACTTAACACCTAATACTGGAATTATTTCCTCACATAGCATTATAATAACCTAGAGTCAGTATCAGGGTTGTAAAGATTAATCCCAACATTTTAACTTCAATAAGACCATAACTGTGCATTTAAAAACATCAGCAAGAACTTTTTTTTCTCTCCAAGTACAGTAATACAGGGGTGTTCGAGTGTGTTTGTGTTACAAAGTATTAGGGACATCTTAACATTGAGTTGCAGTGGTTTTGATCTACATCTCAGTTGTCTTGGGGTTAGCAGGTTTATTTTAATATTTTTCTTCCTTTTCTTTATTTCTTCATTTCACATTTCCACAGTGGCTTAGAAGTTAGCAGGATCACCTCACAAGAAGAAGCACTAGTCCCTTTTCTGTGGATTTGCACAGTCCCCAGTGTTAACATGTTTTCCACAGGCAGTGTGGTTTCCTTCCCACACTTCATGGGCAGATCAGGGATAACCTGAATTGCCCCTGGCCATGAATATGATTGTTTTGTTCAGTGTTTGAATGGCTGACTGACAATCAGCCACAAACTCCTCAGGGTGTTTCCTTGTCAATGGATGGATGGATGAGTGGTTAAGAAAGTGTCTTGCTGTAATACCTGATACATTTTCAATCAGCCTGTGTTGTATAAATACATGAATACAATAAATACATGCCCATATCCATGTTCACTGGTGTTATACCTGGCTGTTCTACTGATTTTGCCTTAGTTCCCAGAAGTCATTCAAGATTTCATTTGCTTTCAGTAACCCATAAAGCACACACACAGACACAGTGTTGCCTTATATCCTTTATTTTAAACTACATCACTTGTATTACAATCACACATACCAAGTGAATAAAATGAATTATTTTCTTGTTTTCAAATGTTTCCACCATTATATTCTTGTGAGAGTGAAGAACTTAATAAACAAGTGAGTGCTGCACAGTGACATTTCAGAATAAAAAAAAAAATTAAAAAAATCTATTCATTTGTTATTTCAAATGATGGATTATGAGTGCCAGTGCAACACTATCCAAGCTGTATTTAATAGATTTTAGCAGTAGGGGCTGACTAATGGAAGGCTGGAGAAAACCTGCTGTAGAGGAGACAGTGGCAAATATTTTAATGGCTTTAGATTTGACAGGAAGTAATGGGCACAGACAAAAAGAAAAGAAAAAATCTTCTTTTTAACTACTGTACTCTACAGATTTTCCTTTGTATAAATGTAACAGGAGGGTTCAATAAGTTATAGTGGCTTTTACCTGGACTGACCTTATCAGTGTAGCTTATGTCAGGAAAAGAGGAAGCGCCCATTAAATACTAAGACATTGAGCATGTGCAAGATAGCAAACTGTAGACTGTTGGTATGGTTCTGGCTGGTATATTCAGAATTATATGTTCTTACTCTAATATATATGTTTGTATATGTCTCTGCGTCTGTGTTTGTGCACATTTTATATGCCTTTCTATATTTAACAAATCCTGTAGCCATTTTGTTTTGTCCTCAGCCCATAGCCCATAAACTGCCTGTGCAGCAGCTTAACAGCCCACAGTTAATTCCTGTTGTTAAGCAACATCTAGCGGTCATAGTAATTATGATGGGAACAAAGTAGATGACGTAGTTTGAGGGAGAAAGGGCACATTGGGAGGAAGTAGGGGTGGATGGATGGGTCAACAAAACACAGGACTTTTACACAGGAGACTGCAGCTCAGTTCCCATTTGAACCCAATAGTAATTGTTGTTTCTTTAATCCACGACTGTTCCACAAGCAATTTTAACCAAAACCGCGATCTTTTTCTAAACCTAACCAAGTACTTTTTATACCTAAACCTAACCAAACTGTGACCTTTCAACAAAGTTAACTGTTTTTTTAGTTTTGTCACCATGATGACGAAGCTCCAGTAAGGCTGCAGTTGGCATGCTCCTATGGTTCGTACCTGAGGGTAAAGGGACAAGCGAAAAAAAAAAATGGTGAGAATTAGCATAACACCAAAGAACTTAAACTAAACACTGGATATGTGAATAAAACAGTATTTGTGAGCACATGAGCGAGTCTTTTCTTGCTTATTACAAGCACAGAATGAGGTTTACCAACTGAATAAAATTACCAATTCGCCTTAAATTTGTACATGATCACTTCTCTACAGCCTGTACAAGGAGCTAAGCTAGCTTGCACTGAATTAGCTGTGGCATACAGACAATGTTATAACTACCTCAGGACAAACCTCAAGACTGAAAAGAACACAGGACAGCATTTACATTTACATCATACCAAGTTTAAATATATATATGTGTGAATTTAACAGCTGGGGGGGTTTCAGTCTCTTGTTTCAGCTAATCTGAAGGCAAGATTTCACTGTAGACCACACCAAGCCATTTCAATGGGGAGGAGGTGCCCCCTAATGGCTAAATTAAAAGTAATCAAATTCAACTCCAACATGAATTTAAACAAAATCTCTGAGGGCAAAGTAACTTTTATTTCAAGTTATCATCTCTTCATGAATGATGTAACAAATTTATGGAAAAGAAAAAGCAACTCACTGACAATGTCCCAAATTGTGCACAGACTGTTCACCCACCCACATTTCTCCTGTGTATATAATTATGAACATGCTTTGGTATATGTGTAACTCAGTGTGCACACCTACACAGGCTGCAAGAGTGTGTGACACTGCATGTGTGTGTGTGTGAGTACATGTCCTACCAGGAAGAGAACATTTGTGCAGATGGTGTGTTGGTGTTTGGATGGAATCTGCCATGCTACTGCTGCTTCTCTTGATGTTCATCATAAATCACTGATAATCCATCAATCATTCGTTATTTATGAGAAAAGCTGGAGAAAACAAGTGAGGGGATGTAACTAGAGGGTGTGGGGAGACATACAAGTGCTGCTTTTCTCTACCACCTTTTTGATATAACAGACTTCTGTATGTTGACCACTTTTTGCTGTCTTTTACAGCCAACAGGCAGTCAAAATGCCATAGTGGGGACTGTACAAAAGAGAAAGAAACAGACAAATAATCCAACATGTAAAAATTATAATTAAAAGGAATTAAAAGGCAGTGCTAATGTGCTAACATGCTGTTATTAGCTAAGAAGTTACAAAATGTGACAGACTAAGATAAAAGCCTTTGCAGAACAAAACAGAGTAAGCAAGTATAGAGAGACAGACAGAAAAACAAGAAAGACAAGAAAAAGAATAAAGAACAAGATTGTTATAGGAATATACCAGATGTCACTCACTTTAAGAGCTCGCCATTGCAAGTCAATCTAGCCAGTCTTCAACTGGCATTGGGAGACCTCATCCAAACATTTTTTTGGGCCCCTGGAATATTTGACGGTGGCAACAGTTAGTCTTTTCCCCTCGGCTGTCTAATTAGTTTGACAGTCCTGATCATCTTGCTTTTTACTGGTGTCTCAGATGTCTAGTTAGCACTATACCCAGTGCTGCCACACTGAATGCTGATGCTCTTTAACATACACGGGGACTTTTTGAAATTCATTTGCTTTCTGATTCATGCAGCATGTTGAACTTCATACAGTTATTTTTATTTGCACTGTCATCTTGGATAGCCTTGCCCCTTTGCTTTTCCATGAGGAGTGTTAGCATTGCTAAAATTCTAAGGGAACCTGACAAAGTAACACATCAAGAGCAAATATTGATACAGCACATAAACATAACTTAAATGCTGACATTTGCAAATAGACTACATTTTAAAAGATTACCGTCTTAATAAACATTATACAAACCAATTAACATTTTGTCTCTTTGAAATAGTAAGATATGCTGTCCATAACTGAAAACACATCATAAGAAGGGGAGGAAAACTTCATCTTAAAGCAGAATTTATACATGATTTATCATTCTATGAGTGCAGCTCAGGATGCAGTAATGAGCATGGTCATGTTTCTCCCACAGAGAAACATCTGAAAAATCGTGTTTTTTTTTTTGTTGTTGTTTTTTCAATCCTCCTTCCTATCAATCAATCAACTCTCTATAGCTCGCATGGCTATAAATACTGTCCTAAGCACACGGTCATCCACGCTTTCATTATTTATAATTTCACTCTCACTATTTATAATTTCACTTTCTATATTTGAAAGAAGCAATAGAGGAGGGGATATAGAAAAGAAGAAGTGAAAGCCAATAAAATCAGAAAAAGGGAGGCCTTGGGAGAAAAACACGTACAGCTCCTACCCAAAGGCAGCAAACACACATTCCAAGAATTTTAAAGCGTAGTGGAGAGACACCTCCTAAGAACCCAGGAAATAAAAAGGAACAAAGAAAAAATGAGGCGTAATGCTACAGCTGGGCATCATTTTAGGTACAGACACTGTGGATTGCTTGAGAGTATGGAGGCTGCAGCATCATAAGAAAAGTGCTGCACATACAGTACATATGAATGCATAAAGAAAAACAATGGGTTATCACCACCCAGGTTTGTGACTATGTTAAATGATAATGGCTTTAAAGTTCTCACATTCCATATACAGACAGACAAATTAAAGGAAAAACCAACATAAAGTATCTTACTAAGATGTTGAACCACCACATGCTGCCAGAACAGCATCAGTGTCCCTTGGCATTGATTCTGCAAGTCTGCAAGAGCTCTGGTGACTGTGAAAGCCATAGCATATCATTTGCATAATTTTCATCCTCATCAACCCATATAGTGACCCCTAACATCCTATGGATATGGACACTGTCATCCTGGAAGAGACCACTCCCATCACAACAGAAATGTTTCATCATAGGATAAATGTTATCACTCAGAACAGCTTTGTATTGATTTTCAGTAATGCTTCCATTTAAGGAGACAGGTGGTCATAAATCATACCAGCAAAATGCCCCCCACAGCATAACCTTTTTATCTAATCTTGCTGCAGAAATTAAGCCAAGCTTAAGTTTTTCTTCCTATTGGTAGGAAGTGAAAAAAAAAGTTAAATCCCACCAAAATTAAACTATCCATTCATAGCTACACTAGAAAACTAAGGACGGAAGATGAATATTTGTGTGGTCGCAATTAAGGTTGATGGAGTTCTCTGGTGGATGTTCCATATGAAAATCCTGCCCATAATGCAACTTTAAGATGGATAATAACTTCTTCTTTAATCTATCAAGAAGTCAGATGTAGCCAAAGTAGAGTACATATCGACCCAGGTCACATATGGTAGGATAGAGAGAGAGACAGGTAACAGTTACACATGAGGTCAGTGACATTTTGCTGCAGAGGAGAAGCAGCAGCATCAGTAGCACTTATTGACTGCTTTTGATGTATGAACAGTCCTGGGAATTTGTTCTCCAGCCATCCCCCGAGGAGGAAAGTCACTGACTTGTTAGCAATGATCGCATCCTCCTAGATGACCTGGCAAAGAGAGGACGACCTGCAGTACACACACAGAGAGAGAAAGATCCATCTGATAATCTGTCCAACAAGGCACACGTTGCTTGGCTGCTACATTCCATTGCCACCCATCCTATTATTGATGGTCACTGTTCAAAGTTCAGCTACAAATTTATGTTTACTTTCTTGTTGGTGTACTTTGATTTTTGGCATTCTCTGATGCTTTATCAGAGGCCTGTTCAACAGGGAGGCAGTAGCCCTCTGATCAAGTAAATGTAATAAATCTGATACGTAAGCCGAGATATATTTGTTTGCCAAGAGCTTCAGCAATCACTGTGTTTATAATACAAGAGGTTATATTACGCCTTCTGAGCAGTGCTACTTCTGGATGCTACAGTGAGTCACTATCAGAGAGTGACAAGAGGGGCCAGCAGGGCCCAGGCTAGCTGGTTAGCATGCTAACTTGAGTAGAGAGGTGCTAGAACTAGGAGCAAAACATTGCTGTTGCTTTCCACCACTGGAGACAGCTCTTGGCAAGTAAAGGAATTAAGTTTGATGCTGAACTTGCAATGTTTCACCTAGACTGGTAAGTAACAGCTGTTAATGCTAATGTTGCGATAATGCGATAGCAAAACTTGAAATTAGCTCCATTAAGATGCTTTTGAACACTTCACTCTCCAAAACAGCTTTAAATCTCTCAGAGTAACTTAAGACTAAAACCTTCTTAACCTTTATTTTATAATTAGTTAAAGTATACATAAAATCACTTTATTGCTATCACGCTATCCTGATCCCAGTCTAAAGACTTGCAACAGTACTAACTGGAGCTTCTTTCAACATCACCAGGTAGAGAAAAAGCTTCAGGTTGCACAAGTAAAATGTGACTAGTATAGATATTAAATATAGTGTGTAACTATGGTTCTATGAATTCTGAAGGACCACCAAATGTAATATTTAGGTAATAACATTGCTGAGACGTATCAAGTATAGAAAGTCAGTGGGAACGATAACAGGTCATTGGAGCAATGATTTTCAATGTATTAAACAGACCTTGGAGTCTTGCCTATTTCTCTATTGGTGATTAAGGTAAGTGCAGTCATGCTGTTAATCCCTGCAGTGAAATCTCTGCTAAAGACTTAACCAAAGCATTACGGTAAATATCTCAGTTTATAGTGGATGAGGTGAATAGTGTGTCTTTAATATTAGCTTGCGAGTGTGAGGTCAGGAGGTCATGGTAATTTCTTTAAAATCATGTCTACTATTAATGATTGTCAGGGAAACAGTGAGTAGGACAATTTAAAAAGTATGAAAAGATAGGGACATATTGACTTCATGTTGTCTGTCAATCTTCTCCCCCAGCCTTGGTTATACTGTGCTCTGGACATGAGTGACTCAAACAGTGCGCACAGCAAGAAGATTTCTGCTTTGACTTCTCCTTGCTGGGTGAACTCACTTACTCTAAAAGGCTGTTTACTTTATTTCTTTTTCAAAGATGGCTTTTTGAAGGTGTTTCTCAGAGTATTGCACAAGCAGGAGCTTGGCTTTAGGCAGCTCCATCTGTGATTGCTGCTGTTTTAGGTCTGAGATAAAGACAAGTAAGCAATGTTCAGATTTTCTTCTGACATTTTGGTTTCAGATTTACGTGCATCACAATGTTTGGAGCCACACAAGAGGCACTTTGCCAGGGCACTATACGGAAGCTCAAAAACCTTTTCCTCACCTTTGCCTGTTTGCTATTTTGTTGACTCCCCATGAACCTGAACCTTTTCATGCAGAAGCTTCCCATCAATTGCAGTCCTTGATGTCAAGAATGACAAGGATTTGTACTTAAATTACCCACCTGCTATCACCAAGTCAAAAGTGAAAGGACCAAGCTATTTTTCTGTCCATACCAAGTGAAACAAGTAATAGCAGATCCTCTTCAAAAAAGTTCTTTCTAGACTCTGTGGACTCTGGCTAGCCTGTCTTTTCTACAATAGAGCTGTGCTTAATGAAGTGGATCCATTCTGGAACCAGGCTGCTGCTAATTTGTCCCAATAGCCATTCTTGGTATTGCGATGAAAACATCTCTTGTGGCCCAAAATACATTTTCCCCATATACCACCATTATAAAAGAGATGTTCGTAAAACTGTTTACAGGAAACCTGCAACAGTAATCAACTTTTTTTGTTGTTTGTTGTTTTTTCTATTATGATTATTTGATCCATGTAGATTTTATGTTGGTAAAACTTTGTTTTAGAGTGAGTTTTATTTTCGTGACATCATTCCAATTTAATGTCTACTATAGGCAATTCATCAAACAACCAGAGACACTACTCCAAATGAATGATAATGTTGTTCAGGCTGTGTAAATAAGCAACTCTTTGCTAGCAAAGTCACCATATCATCTAAAAAAATATTATTTGTCAGTGTACCTCCAAGTGGCCAAAAACTCAGTTACTAAAAGTACAGTTAGTTTTAGAGTTTTTGTATGATTTTGCCATGGTTTTGTTAAGTCATCCATTTATTTTCAGGATTTTAGCACCAAGTGAAATTTCAGTTAGCTAACAATAATGTGATGCCTTCCCAGACTGAGCATTGTTTGTCCACAGGAGGTAACTATTGTATTGTACTACTTACTTGTCAGGAATGTAGATGTGGAATAAACACTAGCTTGCTTGCAATAACAAGACTATTATCTAGCTAGCCACACTTTTAGCCGCCATTTTTGAGCTAGGTAACTTTAATTGCTACCTAGCTTGCCTCTGATTAACTACTGCTAATTAACCTCTTTAGTGAGCCCAGTTGGTTTTCTACAGATTATAATAAGAACAAAAGGGCTCAGCTTGTGATTCTGTTGTGCTTTCAATCTTTTAGATCCTTAGCCAAATTTGTTTACTTTCAGTGTTTTCTCACTTTCATCCAGATGCTATAGCTGGTACTATGAGAATGTGAGTGGCGTATGACTGGCATGTAGTAGCATGTGATGCTGTACCAGTCAGTACCAGTGGGAAAACAGAGTAGGAAGCACCTTTGAGCACCCTTCACACACACACACACACACACACACACACACACACACACACACACACACACACACACACACACACACACACACACACAAAAGTCAAAACTGTCACCTTGAAGCTGATTGTCCTCAGAATGTCATGAATGCACACACAAGTTTGTTTATGTAAGTCCAAGTGTTATATCACCTTATTTTTTCAGTGTGAAGATGAATTAGGAGCAGTCAACTTTCACTTCTCAAGTGGTAAATGAAGAGCCACATTCAGTCTCCAGCCCTCACTCGTCAACAATCTAAGCCCTTCAGAATTGTAGCAGTGGTGAGAATAGTTTCTGAAAAGCTTAATTCAAGGTGGATTATCCTGCTCAAGAGAAATTACTTCCTTGCTATGACTTGCTTGCTTGTTTTTTTTTTACAACTTTTGTGAACAAAAGTTTGAATTTGAAATCCATCTGGATGGAGGAAACAGCTGCCTTGGTGATAGCTCTGCCCCAAACAGAAGCACAAGCCCAAGTTCACAGTGCTGGCCAAAAACAGCAGCAGGAGACACGATGTGATGCTGTCGACTGATTTACTGAGAGCTGGCATCAGTCCTGACCAGCTCAACTGCAGTCAATCTGCATCTTACACTGTTTTTGCTTGATATAATTCAGCATGAAATTGCTGAGCAGAGACCAGTTTTATACCTCTAACCTTTATGTATGTATGTGTATACCTTACTGACATGTTAGTCATCTAAAACTGCAAAAACTGATTTTTATTGGGGGCAGCACAAACAAGTAGTGAGCACAACATTGACATATCACATTTTATGGTTTAAGTTGACACCAACAGTTGTTTCTGCTGTTTCAGCAGTTACACAGCAACACTATAGCATCATCTGGAGTCGTGTTTCTAGCTACATGCTGAATCAAAGTCCACTATTCACTCTTTAGGTCTTTTTTTGGCCACAACCAACTCCTGAGGGAAATATAAAGCTCCACCAGCTTCACCAGCTAAATGCTAACAGTGTGACTGCCATTTGGAACTAAGGAGGTAGTGTACAGTGAGTTTTCACTGGGAATAGCTGCCTGCAGCAGCTACAAGAGTGCTGAGAGTGAACCAAGTCAGTTCAGTTGGGCTGCAGATTCATGCAATATCTCTGTAGATTCATCACTATGTCACTTTTCACATTACACATTGTCATGTGCCACATTATTACTAACAAAATCAATTATGGCAGCTTTAAAGTTTATTTCAAGTTGATATAATCTTTACAATACAAGATACAATTTGGATACATTTTCCTTTATTTATTTATTTATTTATTTTGTTTGTTTTCCTGTAATGTTTCCCAAGTTTGATTAAGTGATTTGATCTAAGTGAGCTTGGATACTATGGAGTTGGTTACTTCTTCTGAGTAAAGTTGGGGGCCACGCATTACAATTGTTGAGCCAGTAATAAATATGATTTTTGCATGAGAAATGACAAGATCAGTTTAAAACCCATCTGGTCCAAACCAGCACAGTTTGGTGATAAAATAATACAGCATGTGATCTTTAAGGATTCTTTTTTTTTTTTTTTTGAGCCATTTGCTGTCTTTTTAAAAATGACACCAACATCTAGCAGCATCCACTGGCATTTTGCATGCAAGTGGGAGAAATAATAGTTTTTAAAAAGCTCAAGGAAGTATTAAACAATGCATGTTCCTGAGGGATTCTGGAGGGTGCCTTGTGACACAGATTGTTGTGTGATATTTACTCCGTTGTTGAAATCAAGCTCGTTGCTGTCCGTTACGTCGAGGTGAGTCTATACATAACAGTGGGGTGGTGGAGATAGTTAGTCTGTGTCTTATATGTGATATCATGGGATGGCATATACATAGCTCACCACGGTCAAGGACGTTTCATGTGTCATGTCTACACATCTTCTTTTCACATGTTATTTAATGCCATTTGGTTCTGAGTGTCATATTATGCCATTCTGGTTAGGGTTAGGGCTAGTCAGTGGAGAAGTGATGTGGTGTGAAATGACTTGCGAAAACCAGAAAATACATAGTGATGTGGTGTTATTCATGCACCATTTGCTGATACCAGGCTGGTCTTTTCAGTATTCTAAAAGTCTGTTCACTCAATAGCTGAGTGACCACTGCAATATAACTTCACATGGAGAAGTTGTTGCTGCTTTGTTGCTTTTTTAACCTTTATCTCTACTGATAAAGACTTTCTTCTTACCCTTATTTTATGTCAGTTTCTTTTTTTCTGTCTGTCATGTCTGTGAATCATGCTTACACTTTTCTACCTGTTTTTCTCTCCTTTCTCACCATCTTCCAAGGATTCTGTCTTTATTCCCTCTGTAACTCTCAGTTTAGAAACCCCTTTATCTAACAGAGAAGCTTCAGTGTTGTTAGTGTGCATGTGTGTGAGTGTGTCAGAATAAGAAGCAGAGATGATAAGAGGTCAGTCAATATTAAGCTAGCTTAGCCATTGTATATGCAAATACAACTCTAAGCAGCATGGCTGTGGGCTGTTCTCACATTAATCCTCTTCTTTTAAACAGCCGGCAGCTTTTTTTTTTTTTTACATTAAAGTTAATGTGAAAAAATTTCCACAGTGAAAGGAAAGTGTGTGATTTGGAAGAAGTTGTGCCCCTGGCGTGCTTTAGGTGGAGTGCAGTGCTTTGTAAAGTAAGGCAAAGTTTGCCCTTTTTCAGTTACAGAGCACTGCTGATATGACTAAATTTGTTAGAGGCAGGTCTGAGCTCAGTAAGTACACTGTGCTAAAACTGATGTGTTTGCTCCATGCAAGAAAAGTGCAAGAAACATATTTTATTTTCCCAGCATTAAAGGTGCAGCATACATTTGTAACATTTACGGTACATGACCTTATCCTCACATGATCTTTGTTTGTCACTGTTTGTCCTTTCCCTCTAGAGCCACACATTGTAGCATTTTCTGATCTGATGCCATATTATCAGGTTATCAGGACAACATAATTTGCCTGACCCGTCTAAAACTGTTATGAGTCACTGTTAAAATAGAGCTGGAGCAGGTTATGATGTTATAGCGTTTTGGTTATGACTTAGTTATACTTACTTAGACACAAAAATGTTGAGATTAGTTACTTTTTTTATTCGTACATTTGAAAAAGTGATTTTTGAAGGAATATGAAATCTGAAATTTTATCATTCATCATTCTTGCCTCTTATTTGGGTTTTGATGGTGGATTGCTCTATTTCTTGGCATGTTGTTGTCAGCAAAATGCAAACTGTAGAATAGTAAGAAACTATTAGCATGACTGTGTATCGTGGAGCCACTCTTAACAGTAGCAACGACACCAAAATGTGATAAAATATACTTTACAAAGTTCAAATTAGAACAATTGGCCCACCCCATATGTTAAGATATATAAGATATACTTACACTCTCTGCACTTTATGATGTCCACCTAGCAAAAACTAATGCTGTCTAATACAACAATCCTGCAATAAATCCTCCTTCATCAAGGTTATAATCTTCAGTTTTACTTGAAATTGTGTTAACAAGGATGTTGTCTGTTGAATCTCATTGTATAATGTTGATGGTTCCCATTCTTTTGTTCACCCCATTCAAATCAAAGGGATGATCATCAACAGACTCACCTCCTTGCAGAATGAAATACAGCTCAACAGCAACACAAATTACAGCTTCCAAAATGATCATACAGTTGAATCAACTCCTGTTTTGAGTTTCAGTCTCAGCACAAACTGAACATTATAACCTTGATGAAGGAGGATTTATCACAGGACTGTTGTATTAGACTGCATTAGTTTTAGCTAGGCATTACTAATAAACCGACAAGTGAGAGTATATTATTAATTTAGGCCTGGAAATAAAGAGATAATAAAGGACCCAGCATTTGAAATTGAAGTTATTCCATGTATATTTTTTTACCATCCACTGTCTTTGCTTAGTCCTGCAAATCACATCATTTCTAGCTGCATTAAAATCTAAATTAAATTATTGTTTCCATCCTCCCTCTTTTTACCACTGATGTTCTTTAACACAAAACAAACTTGTTGCAGAATATTTGTGTCAGTATACATTATTGTCATTGCTTTTCTTCTTTTCTATGTATCTGTGCGATTTTTAAGCAGCATCATTTATTTTATCTATTGAAATAAAAGATAAAATACAGACTCCCTCCATAATGAAATGTGTGGTTATGTGTGTTTAATAGCTTAGAAGGATTGACATACAGCTGCAGTTACATAATACATTTAGATGGATGCAGTTCTGTCATGTCGCTGTCGATGGTCACATTTGACCTAGATGAGACAACTTTAAAAGCTCAAAGCTTTAAAACACATCATGCGTATCTCGTATGCTCAGCATTCAAATTACTCTGTCTCTTTTTATCTCTGTTTTTCTCTCTCATAGACTAAAACACTGAGAAAACTGTGCTGCCTTTTTTTTTTTCTTTCTGACTCCCTGGTTCTTCAGAGGCTCTGACCTCCTGGCAAGCTGCTTTATCTGAGTGTGCAGAGCCCTGTGATGTCAGAAAAGAAAACAGGAAGTTAATGATCATGATTCTGCTCCGTCTTATTATCTTCTGGGGAGAAAATCTTCAGGGGTCCACTTTGTAATTTTCTAAAGCTGACATTAATCTTTCAGTGGGAAAGTTAAAAGTTACTTTTTTTTTCTTTTTTTTTTTACTTAATCCCAATAATGTCCTACAAAATCCTTGTCTCTAAACATTTTTGGACTACACTATAATCTCACCGGAATAGAAAGTTAATCTTGTGCATGAGTGTGGGTGCAGCCACTTTTGTGACAAAGGCTTAATCATGAGAAAATTTCCAGTGTGAGGTTAGGAGAAGGAGTTATTCACACCATAGAGCCTTGCTGGTGGGGGAAGTTAAGGCCAAGCACTTTTCAACTCATTCCAAGGTGGAAGTAGCACCTTCTGCACCTCCACCAGGGTTCTCTCTGGTCAGAGATGGGAGTAGTGGAAACACATCTACAATGCCATTATCATCATACATTTGTTACTTTCTAAAATTAAAAAATCATATTCAGTACACTGTATAATTCATATTTTTTTATACAGTATATTACAATTTGAGTGTTAATACCAATGTATCTATGTGTAAGCAGCCATATGCAGTTAGGAAGTTTAGGTGAGTGGTTTCCAGTGTAGATAATCTGAGAGGTGATTAATGGTGTAGGGAAGAAGAAAACCAAAATTCTGCAACAAAAGTTTACATACAAATTTACAGTGTGTTTACATTTTTTAGACTTTCCTCTAATCTTTGATTTTGTTGTGAAATTTCAGATGATTTCACTGCTTTGAACACTCATTTTTAGGGATGCACCGATACCAGTATCGGGTATCGGGTCCGATACCCTGTTCCCGTACTCGTACTCGTAAAAGTGTTCCGATACCACAGCCTGATACCACTTTACGGCAGTGTGACGTTCACTTGGGCGGTCAGGTGCTAATTGAGAGCAAGGAGGAGCAATGTCGGCGGTGTGGAGGTATTTCAAAGTGGATGATGGTGACTAAAGTAAAGCGGACTGCAAATTATGCTCTGCAAAGCTGTCAAGAAGAGGGACGAAAGCGAGTACTTTCAACACAAGCAATCTGATAAAACATCTGAAAAACCAACACGACGCCGAGTTCAAAGCGTTTGCTAATAATGGCAAACAGCAACAACCAACTTTGCAGCAAACTCTGGAGAAGAGGGAGAAGATGTTAAGAGACAACCCGCGCGCAGTGAAAATAACAGAGGCTCTTACCCAGTACATTGCTCTTGATGACCAGCCATTGTCGGTTGTTGATAATATGGGATTTAGACGTCTTCTCAGCGTACCGGAGCCGAGGTATGAGATCCCTAGCCGACACCACATCACTGACACAGTGTTGCCAAAGCTACACGACTTTGTGAAGTGGCACATCCGCAGCCTGTTGCAAGACATTACGGCGAGTAGCGTTAGCCCGGTGTCCCTCATCAGTTTAACTGCACAGCAGATTGACGAGGATTTTACTCCGTGAAGAGTCGTCCTGCATGCAAAACAATTTAGGGGTTCACACACCAGCCAAGCCATCACAGGTGTATTTGATGACATGCTTCAGACATGGGGGGTCCCTAAAAGTTCTGTTCATGTTGTGCTACGTGATAATGCGAAAAACATGATCAAAGCCATGAGTGACGCTGGACTCCCGAGCCTGCCGTGTGTCGCACACACCCTCCAGCTGGCTGTTAATAAGGGGCTTTTAGCACAGAGGAGCGTGGCTGATGCTGTGGCAGTGGGACAGAAAATAGTTGGACATTTTAAACATTCCGCCTTAGCCTACACCTGCCTTGAAGATATTCTGTTTGTTAAAAAAAGATGCAGTTGAATGCTAAAATGTCAATAACAGTACTTTAACAGTACTTCTATTTGAGTAAAATGTGTGGCAATGCCATATATAATGGAATGTTCAAATGTCAGTCACAGCAATTTCTTACAGCCAGAGAATGAAACAATATCTGATGAAAATAAAACACGTTTTCAAGTAAATGTATGAAGCGTAATGGCATTAATAAGTACTCGTATCAGTACTCGGTATCGGCAAGTACTCAGATCCAAGTATCGGTAGCGTATCAGTTTGAAAAAAAGTGGTATCGTTGCATCCCTACTCATTTTAATGAAATCATCTGCTGACTTTTTAGTGGAACTTCTACTTAAAGACACCTGTGAGAATGGACCCCAATTCAACACTGTTTGTTTATTATAATTAGTCCAGGTCAAAATGACTGAAAACCACAACTTTAAAAATAGTTGTGTTACACAGACTGACAATGTTGGTGGAGATGTAGCCTAAAAAGCAAATGTGCTATTACAAGAGAGGAAGAAGAAGAAGAAGAAGAAGAAGAAGCAAGTATATTCAAGTAAATGATGCAAGTCTAAGTTGAAGTATAAATTACATCCAATATGTCTGTAAACTTTGTTTCTTTAAAATCAAACCTTACCTCAGAGATGAGTCTTAGCAGAGGATGATTTGATCAGTCAGGCTCTGGTTCATGGCTGCAGCATAACGAGCCTTTCAGTTTGTTTGAGAAGAAAACAAAAACATTCTTTTTTTCATTTTTACCACTTTCTAGGTTTCCAACTCAAGTTCCATTATTTTCATGTGACGTTAGGTGCTGTGTGGTGTTGTGTGTGGCTGCTGTGCACACGTTCACAGGACAACACACCTCTCTCTTCACCTCCAGTGTTTTCACATCCCTGTTGTCTTTTAATTTATCATTTTCAGCAGTCTGCAAAAGGTCAAAGTCAATATGTCAAACATTCATTCTGTCCATTCATCAAATCAAATCTTGCAAACATGCGGAGCTTGACCTTCATTTTCTGTACAGTTTCTATAAAGAGCATAATTCACCACATATTTCCAGGCTAGTGTTAACTGTGAGATTCCAAATGAAAGAAAAACAATGCTGCAATATTTTACTGACCAGTCAGTACGGAAATGCCACATGGAGATAGATTCATTATTGCTTTTCTGGTTGGTATAATATGGCCTCTGATATTTGGCAAAGAGTCAACATTAACACACACACACACACACACAATTTGTCAGGTGTTTTTTCTAGCCTGTTTTTTTTAATTTTTAAACTTTTTTTTTTCTATGTCAGATTTAAAACTCTGTATGGAAGAAACAGGTGGAACCACTGGAAAAATGCCATCACCTTTAAAGAAAATATATGTAAAAGTTACCCACACTCCTACTACCTGTTCAAACCTTAAATTAGCCTTCACACACAGTCAGTGCAGAAATGTGAGATGATGTATTGTCTGTTGCAAGGTGACTACAGAAAAGAAGCTGTGTTGCCTTTACAGACAAATTCATAAGAAAACGCACACTGACACACATCTCCCTTCCCACAACACGCTCATAATTTTTCAGTCAGTTGTTGTTTGCCAAGACGACAGTGATGTGTGTGTGTGTGTGTGTGTCTGTCAACTGAAATATGTCTTCAATAGGGTTAATATCAACTGAGAATTGCTGAGGGCACTGCCCTGTCTTTGTTATGACCTCCTTAACACCCTGCTTTGTTTTATAGTCGATCTGCAGTGACAGATCATAAATGTGTGTGTGTGTGTCTGGAATCCTAGATTCACAGTTTCCCAGATTCAGGATTAGATCACAAACACACTCTACCTCTACTTCTACTGAAGCACAGAAGACTAGTATGTATCTTAGAAGATGGAGGAGCAGCAAACAAGTGCCGTATCAGAAAAAGATACATAAACAATCCTTGAGAAGAAAATTTATGAGGAAGAGTCTAGTCTACGCAGGTATACACTGTATAACTCCTGGATTTCCATATACCCACTTAAAGTGTCCAAAGATACGAATCAGCATAGGCTTGTGACAGGAATTTTTGGATGAACGAGCTGAATTAGTAACCTGGTAAACCAAAGAAACCTAGCTCATGGCAGATTTGGAGAAAGAAAATTGTAAACGTTGCTGAAGCTACATAAATAAAATAAATAAATAATCCAAAATAAATCATATGTGTGTGCATGTTGAAGTTATTATATGCAAATGCAGCTGTGTAATTTAGAATTTGTATAAAGTTAAATGAAGTGTAAAAAAACAAAAAAGACAACTACAAAAAATCAAGTTGAAACAAAATCAAGCAGCTCTTTTGGATTACAAAAAACACATAAGTGCTGGAAGAGGCTGAAGTTTTTGAAACTGCGCCTCCTGACAGACTGGAACCAAAGAAAGGAAAAGAGCCTGATGACATTGCCATTAGTGTTACATGTGGTAAGTGAAAAATTCACATATTAATATTAGCTGGTTACCTAGTGTATATCATTCTAACAGCATGGGATGTGAGATAAATGTATCAAATTATTCACTTTGCCATATGTTTAGTATGTGCCTGAAGTTTGCCAACTTCGTGAGTTTTCATAGTTCTGACCACGGAATCTGTCTAACTAACTATTCTAGCACAGTATATCAACCTTAGCTAAGCTAGCACCTTCCTCATTTCAGTCATACAGTTAGCTTCTCTCTTATGTATTCTTAAATAGCTAGCATAAATGTTAATATGTTTGTGTCAACATAACATGTTGTACCAATTTCTTTTCATATTTGTACATGTATTTATTTCCATGTTTCCACATTTATTTATTTCTGTATTTGTGTCCATATGTTAATTGAGGGGATGGGTTCTAACATCATTCAGAAGCAGGATTGGTCTGCTGGGCTAGCCAGACAGAAGTAAATGATTCCTATCAAATCTACAGGACATAACCTTGGCTGCTGTCCAACCTGGCTGGGATGTGGCTGACCAGCTTGACGAGGGTCAAAAGCTTATCTTAAGACTGATATGCACAGTTGTTGGTGATGTGTTTCCTCAGTTGCGCTGTGCAGTTATTATTCCCTAATATTGAATATTGCCTGTTCTCCTCTTGCTTGATCCATATGAGGTTTCAAGGCTGTTTGGCCCTTACATACATGGAGGGAGAAGGTTTGACAGTGCGGCGATCCCTGGCACTTTATTCCTACACTCAGTCCTTTTGTTGTCTCAGGGATAAAAATTTGTAGTTATTCCCCAATCAGTTTGCCAAATAGAGGCTTACTGCAGCAGGGATAGGGAAGAAATGTCTTACAGATCAAGTAAGAAGAATGTATGTAAGGGTTAGGAATGAGTACAATGTAAACCTAGTTTTAATGGATGCCCTATGCTGTATGGTAATTTATGATTCAAATAGAATAGTCACATTAAAATCATTAGATACTTTAAATGTTAGAAATTGCACTTGATAATTAAACTGTTATCTGTGTTCTTTCTTCAGGTGGTCAGACAAATCCTGATGAGTTTGGAGAATTCCTCTCAGGGATATTTCCAAAACTCAGATGGGGGCAGATTTGAATTGCTTAACATTTCTGGAACAGCTCGAAGTCACCAACTGGTTCTCATCCCCTGTCCAATAAATTCTACCATGTTTGACATCTAAAAGACCCACAAACCCAGATTGGTCATGCTACCATTTTCATTCGACCACTTCAAAGGAACCTGAATCTGGAGCCTTAGGTTTCTCACTTTAAACCTGCTATTTTCTTCTTAAAATGATCTCTTCTACAGATATGTCGGCCAGAACGCAGCAGTTTGTAGCAGTTATCACCTGTGGAGAATTCCCTTTTTCAAGTATCAAGGCTCATAGTGATGAACGCATTAGGTATTGCTCTACAGAGCAAAAGTATTATATTTGTGAGCACATTGTATATGTGTGCCATGTTTTTTTCCCCTGGGCTAGTTTCTGTAAAGCTGTTTGTGTTTTGTGTAGTTGATAAGCTGTCGCTTAGGTCTATCTGTCTTTGTGTGTGTGTGCATGCATTCGTGCGTGTCCCCAGAGAGAGGGTTATGATTTGCCTCCCTGAAGAAAGTTGTAACTTATGGGAGAATAAACTATTGTTCCTCTGGTTGTGAGACTTCAACAGAAACAACGGAGAGTGTCACGCTCTCCAGAACCGCAGCCAGGAAGAGTGGGACCTGCAGAAGGACTGAAGGGCTGAAGGACCTGCAGAAGAAACTCTGTGGTAGACGCCTGCTGTCATATTATTACAGGTTCCAGTTGTGGACACTGTCATTATCCAGCCTTTGAAAGCCCACATCAAAAAGCTCTCTGCTGAGCTTGCAAAGAAGGCTTCCTCCCAGAGTGTATGGAAGGACATCATCCAGTTCATGGCTTTCTCTGCACGTTTACTTGCTGCCCTTGTTCTACTGCCTTTCATTCTCTGAAGCAGCACACCATCCGCTGCAGGTGGAGGAGCTTTGCTAATGGACTATGGAGTATGTACCAATAAAGACTGAATTTGAACTACTTACCTTTGTAATTTGTTGAATTGCTAAACTATAATAATGTCATCAAAAAACTAAATGTGATTCACATAATTAACTACCACCCTCAGCAACATCATCAGCGTTACACCAACCTAACACTTGCTGTTGTTTGGAGTTTCTCCGTGTTGGTGTGGGTTTTCTCTGGGAACTCTGTATCTTTAATTTGCGAAGTATTTCTTCTTAAATGTGATTATAAGGTTAACAATGTGGATTAGCTGACCTTGACACAAACTCAAGGAGGTTGTAAATGGATTGATGGATAAATAAATATGGAAGAAGTAGCAAATAAATGAAGAAAAAGTTTTACAGAGGTAAACATATAAAAGTTGTGTTTCAGTGTTTCTGTAAGCATTGTTAAATGTCTAAATGATGTTTCAAAGCCTGTCATGAAAAGAATTCAGGTGGAAAAATAATGAATCCTTTATAGGACTGGGTGTTGAACCATAATACTCTGAGTACGGAACAAAATGTGTCTGGAAGTGTCAAAAAAATAAAAGTATGGAAGTATTAAGAGTTGGCTGAATGTCTGGTGAGACTGTTAGTCTTGTTTTAAACCAGGTATTAGTCATTTGTGAAGAAAAGCATCAAACCACATCAGGTGTATTGTTACAGCACATGCCCCAGTATTAATGAGCTGTGCCCCAGTATAAATGCCACAATTAATTCCCAACAACAATAAATATTTAACATTGCATTAATTCAGATAATTCCGTCATACTGACGGCAAAATAATAGATGTATTTCTACTCAAACGTGTAGCAAGAGTGTTGACTCCAAATAGAAATTATAACCCACGTGTGTCAGTACGTGACACAACAACAGCAGGAGCGGAAGAGCTGCAGAGTGCAAGTGTTACAAGTCTGTAAAACCATAGATGGACAGATCTCCTCCGGGATCCGTATATAACTATAATATATTTGGATGTAAGAGTATGCTTTTTCTGCCATGTTGAGAGAGTTAAAATGTGCTAAGTATGTTCATACAATCACTAATAATACATTTTTACCTTTTACTAGTAGTAGTTTTAGTAGGAGTGTGGGGTGGGGTGGGGGACTGTGCCCCAGTAGAGCTTTATGCTGAGCAACACACCTTTACAGCATATTTAGATGAAGTCTTCATGCGGTTATGTAAATGGGAAATAACAACTATGGGGAAAAGGCCTATCTATAATATTCAGCATCTGTGGGACCTGCCTAATAATGTGTAGGTCACCCTTTAGGTGCTGTTTAGGTGGGTGGTACTTGTCAAAGTAACATCCAGATGAATGTCAGGACCCAACTCATTTGCATTTTTTTTCTCAGACATATTCTCTTTCTTGAATTCTGTCTGCTCTGTCTTATTAATAATCGCTGCTGCAACAATCCAGTTTCCCTACAGGAAAGAAAAACAAGATATTTTCTTTTCTTCTCTGTGCTGGTCTGTCAGTCTGTCTACCACTTTGATCAAGGCTAAAATACCTCTGTATAACTTTTAGATCAGTTGAGAACATGGTAACCATTATACCTGCTAAACATGCACATGTTAACATTGTCACTGTGATCGTCTTAGCAAGCTGACATTAGCATTGAGTTCACAGCATACTTGTGTCTGACTACAGCCTCACAGAGTTTCTAGCATGGCTTAAGCATGGCTGCAAAAGCAAAAATCTACAATCATGAGCAGGACAGCACTGAAGTTAATAGTTTATTCGTGCCCAGGCATTTGACAAATGATTCCTATCACATCTACAGGACATGACTTTGGCATGGACTCCACGCAGTGGCCTCAGATGGGAGGCTGCTGTCTAACCTGCTGCGGGATGTGGCTGACCGGCTTGACGAGGGTCAAAAGCTGATCTTAAGACTGACATGCACAGTTGTTGGTGATGTGTTTCCTCAGTTGCAGTGTGCAGTTATTATTCCCTAACACTGATTATTGCCTGTTGTCCCTGCTTGATCCTAGCTGAGGCTTCGAGCCCGGGGCTGTGTGGGCTCTGTGCCTGTGTGGGTTCTCTCTGGGTACTCCGGCTTCCTCCCACAGTCCAAAGACATGCCGCTTAGGTTAATTGGTGGTAAATTGCCCGTTGTTGTGAATGTGAGTGTGAATGGTTGTTTGTCTGTATATGTTGGCCAGGCGATGGACTGGCGATCCGCACAGGGTGTACCCCACCTCTTGCCCAATGTCAGCTGGGATAGGCTCCAGTCCTCTGTGATCCTTAACAGATAAGCGGTATACATAATGGATGGATGGATGTCTTAGTCCATATTATGCTCTACATTCATGCTCTTTTCTCAGACTTGGAAATGTATGAAGAAATGAAGAACTGTACAGTCTTCACACTGAACCAAGTGGAGTCAAACTTTTAACTTGCTCGCAGCTTCTTCCATTTTGTGCATTTTAATTGTCCTGGTGGTTTGTGAGTGTGTGTACATGTGCAACAGTCACAAAACAAGACAGATGGCCAGATCTTCCCACATTAGTCAATGGTATAGCAACAGTGTTGTTACCAGACATTTTCCAAGGAAACAGAATATCTCTCTCTCACACACACACATACACACCAGTTGAAGAGGATAATGGAATTTTCAGATGGTAATCTCAGAACATTTTTCAAGTACTCACACACACCTTAAGTGTAACTCATTGTCTCTATAAGTTATATATAAACTAAACCCTTACCCTACATGTGTTTGCACTTTTCTCACTCTGTGAAAGAAAGAAAGCACAGAGGGTGAGGAGAAAATGAAAGTGGGAAGGGAGGGCAGAGAAAACGGAAGAAATCATCTCAGGAGAACTTATGACAGAAGAGCAAAGAGTCACGGAGGATGGACGAGAGGAAAAAGAGTGGGGGGAAGATAGTGACTAAGAGAAGAGGGGGTGAAAGGGGAGACAGGGATTGGACAGTGATGCAGGCTGGGTAGAAGATGCACTGAACACAGCAGTACTTCTCTCCAATCGTTCCAGTTCACTGGCTCACTGGAAAATAGGATGAACTACTGGTCTGGACAAGACAGGAGGGAAGAGCTGCAGAGGAGGTGAAAAATAACCCAAACACTTGATAGTAATGTTCTTAAGCTCTCAAAACAAACTTAATCCTCCAAATACAAACAGAGCTACAAAGGTGTGTCATTCTGTATAATACTGCCGCTGCTAATGGACACATGATCTGAGGCAGCCACTGGAATAGTTTTGAAACTTGCTAGAACATCTGGGACTCTATTTGTAATGTGTGTGTTTGTCTGTGTTTCTCTGCATTGCTGCAGGTCATTCTGGTGTATTAGACATTAGTGTCTGTGCTTCTTATAAAATGGTTTTCTGCATGATCGTGCAACGTGCTGGCTCAAGAAAAGCCTTTCCTGTTTGATTCTTAGCAGCAGAAGCCAAAACCTGTTCATCTGTTGACTTCAGACTTCATTGTACAGGTTTGAAAGCATGTCAGAGTACTGTCAGGGTGTCATGACGATGGTCTATGATTATGATTAATTGCCTGGAGAAATTCAAGGTGCAACAACCAAAGTTGATTATTTACATTGTATTTTTGAGGTGAATTTAAGGTTGATTATTGATCAACCTTAAATTGATTCCATTGTCTTTGGAATCAAACTTAAAGCTGCACTAACCAATATTTTAACATTAATGCATCAAATGACCTTTGTAATGTGAAAGGAACCTACACTAACCTACACAAAAATGTCTCCTGACCCTGCGGTTCTCCTTAGGTCTGTGGAGCATGTCAACATCTTTCAGCCAATTGTTTCAGTTTTACAGTCTTCATCTTTATTGTTTTGGTCTCCTCACTCACACCTGTCTAATCCCATTTCCAGCTATAGCAGGCAACTGTCAGTGAAAAAGCTCAGATAATCTAGGGATGGGCATGTCAAGCAAAAATACTATGATTTTGACTTTGATAATCACTGAACTGTTCAACCATTATTCAGAGGGAAGACAGACACAGTTAGCGACTAGCTGGTGAAAAAAGCGGAGCATTTAATTCAATTCAATTTTATTTATATAGCGCCATATCACAACAAAAGTCATCTCAAGGCACTTTTCATATAGAGCAGGTCTAGACCATACTCTTTAAAATAGGTATTTACAGAGAGAGACCCAATAAATCCCACCATGAGCAGCACTAGGCGACAGTGTCAAGGAAAAACTTCCTTTTAAGAGGCAGAAACCTCGAGCAGAACCGGACTCAGGGTGGGCGGCCATCTGCCTCGACCGGTTGGGTTAAAAAGGAGGGGGGGGGGGGGTAGAGAATAGCAGAAGAGCATAGCATAACACGGGTTCCATATAAGATGTAGGGTGATCTCAGTAATACAGCAGTAGTAATGATAGTAGTGATAATTAAAGTATTAACTGCTAACATAGCAATACAACTAATAGCAGTATAAGTAATTTCTAATTATAGCAGCAGGTGTTGAGTGGAGTTGTAGGAGCAGCAGGAGACTTGTCATCACAGATCAGACTCTACAGCTCCAGAGGCGGAAATACCTGCAGAAAGAGACAGAAGAGGAGAGAGAGACGGAAGAGCACAATACTACAGGAAAGGGAAGATATTGAGTTAGTAACATGTAACATGAGATATGAATCCATACTGTGGAGAGAGAGAGAGAGAGAAGCTCAGCGCATCATGGGAGATCTCCCGGCAGTCTAGGCCTATAGTAGCATAACTAAGGGATGGTTCAAGCCTGAGCAAACCCTAACTATAAGCTTTGTCAAAGAGGAAAGTTTTAAGCCTACTCTTAAAGGTACAGAGGGTGTCTGCCTCCCGGACTGAGACTGGGAGAAGGTTCCACAGTAGAGGAGCCTGATAACTGAAGGCTCTGCCTCCCATTCAACTCTTAGAAACTCTGGGAACCACCAGTAAACCAGCATTCTGGGAGCGCAGAGTCCTAGTGGGATTGTAGGGGACTATGAGATCTTTAAGGTAAGATGGTGCCTGACCATTAAGGGCTTTGTACTTGAGGAGGAGGATTTTGAATTCTACTCTGGATTTGACTGGGAGCCAATGTAGAGAAGCTAACACAGGAGAAATATGGTCTCTTTTCCTAGTTCCTGTCAGTAATCGTGCTGCAGCATTTTGAATCAGCTGCAGAGTCTTTAGAGACTTGTTGGGGCAGCCTGATAATAATGAATTACAGTAGTCCAGCCTAGAAGTAACAAATGCATGGACTAGTTTTTCTGCATCTTTTTGAGACAGAAAATGTCTAATTTTGGTGATATTACGCAGGTGAAAGAAGGCAGTCCTAGAAGTTTGTTTTATATGTGAGTTAAAGGACATATCCTGATCAAGATGGCTCCCAATTCTTTACAGTGGAGCTGGGAGCCAGAACCAATACCCGTCTAAGGTAGACTCGTCATTAGAAAGTTTATTTCTGGCGTGTTCAGGACCAATTATAATGACTTCCGTTTTATCTAAGTTCAGTAATGTTAAAAATTGCTTGTCATCCAAATTTTAATGTCCTAAGACAAACTGAGTTTGGCTGGCTGATTGGATTCATTAGGCTCCCGTTGACAGATAAAGCTGTGTATCATCTGCATAACAATGATGCAGGTGTTTCCTGATAATATTGCCCAAGGCTTATATACAAAGTGAAGAGATTGGTCCAAGCACTGACCATATGGAACTCCATCCTAACTTTTGTGTATATGGAGGAGTAGTTATTAACATGTACAAATTGAAGCCTATCAGATAGATAGGACTTAAACCAGTTTGGTAAATTTCATACAATGCCAATAAAAAATGCTCAGTCTCTGTAAAAGGATATGATGGTCAATCGTGTCAAAAGCAGCACTGAGATCTAAGACAAGTACAGAAACAAGTCCGTTGTCTGATGCGATCAGGAGGTCGTTTATAGCTTTTACAAGTGCTGTCTCTGCCATGATACAGCCTAATCCTGACTGAAAATCCTCAAATAAACTATTATCCTGTAGAAACTTCTTTGCAACTGCTTTCTCTAGGATTTTTGGAAAAGAAAGGGGTTAACGTAAAAGAGCTGGATATGTTTTCTCAGGAGTTGGTGAAGATGAAAAACAGAACTAAAGGATAGTAAATACTGAAGTTATCATGAAATTGGACAAAAATATGACTACAGATGAATGCTAATGTTGCACAGTGTCTGTTGGATGTGTAAATTAAGTGTTGTTTCTTTGCCCCCAAGAAGTCTTAATGTTTATTCTCTTATATTCTAAGCTGACATGTCTTTTATATGGAAGTATGAACATGTAATCTGATCAGTCAAACTGTACATTTTGCTTTATGACATTAATCACATTTCATACCACCTATGATTGTGGATTCCAAATACAATCTGAAGCAAGTCATAATGTAATAACTGCGCATATAGGCCTAATGTGATAAAGAGATGTAATAAAACCTCAATTACATTTTGTGATGCAATAAAAACGAGGACATAATCAATATCCAGTGCTGAAGACTCTGACATAGATACCGCTGTGTTTGTGTGACTGTTTTCCATGTTGTGTGTGTGTGTGTGTGTGTGTGTGTGTGGGTCCCGGTGGGCGTGTGCCTGTAAGCATCATTAAAGCCAGTTAATGGCCATGTTTTGTTGACAGATAAAAGTGCTGTTCATTCTGGTGGAAAGGACAGTCAGATGTATCTGATCTGTCTTTTCCATCCTCTATCTCTTTAATCTCTCTCTGATCTCTCTCTCTATTACTTGATCCTCCATCTGAGTCTAGACACATTGTTTGAAGACAAAGTTCAGTAAAGTTGAATTGATTGTCTCTCTACCGTTTTAGTCTCCATTTTTCCCTTCTGGTCTTCCTCCCCTCTTTCCTCTGTCTTGGTCCTACTGCACTACCGTCCTCCCATCTATTAACAAATTGTAACAAAAATGTATCTGGGTCTTGACTGCTGAAACTCTCATCAGAAAGTCTAGGTTTCCAAATTAAATTAACATTTTCTCATGAAATTCATCTACTTAGGACGGACATATTTTCTTATGATTCATTTTTTTCAGAGACCCCAACAATGATTGTGTCGGTGAAAGCACCCGCCAGCTGAAATCCCACAGAAATGATGGATAGACAGCTTATTGGGTAAGTTGGGCAAAAGCAGACTGCAAGTACTTTGACACACCTTGACAACCCTTGGCACTGGTGATGTGATGCAGCCTCCAGGCAGCAGAAGACTGTTCAGACCTTGGGCAGCAGTGGTTGTAAACAGTTTGTGCTTCTGAACACCCCACAGTGACTGACTGACAACAGAACTCAGTAAACATGACTTAATTTCTGCCCTGCTTTGACTGGAACCAGTGAGGACCAGCAGCCATGGAAGACGCATTTTTATGTAACCTTAATAAAATCAAATTGAAATTCAATTGACAAACTGATGAGGGTTTTGTTGTGAAGCAGTGCTGGTTGGCAAAACGTACAAGAAAACCACAGTGTGTTCAGCCACTGTGATCATCAAACATGCGTCTATTGCGGTGGGTAATGGAGCAATCGGGAGCAGCCTCAGTGAGCTGTTAATGAAACACTGCAGGCCTTCAACGAGAGGTGTGGAGTTCAGAGAGGATTTGCTTGGCTTCACTGTAAACAAATGCCTTCTTACTCTTTTTGTTGTGTGTTTACTGTAGCATTACATTTGTATGTTGGTATAACCACAGTAACTATGGGTGTCATCAAATCAACCAGGACTGAAATCCTAAGGGCTATTTGTACATTTTTCTCTGTGGCCAGAAGTGGTGTCTTGCTGGGAGCAGTTGATGGTGATGATCGTTGCCAGAGCTTCATCCACCATTGTATTTACAGTATGAGAGGTCAGAACATGCCCTCTGAGGTGCTACTTCTGGGGCAGTCTGGACACTACAGTGAGTTGTAATCAAAGTGGCAGGGTGGCTGGGCTGGGATGGGGCTAGCTGATGGCATGCTAACTTCAGTAGAAAACAGTTCATTTCAATCGCCAAGGCTGTCTACCAAATTCTGATTTGGTTTCCTCACTATCATGCAGCCTTAAAGACCAGGAAAAGATAATGTTACAATAAGTTATACTGTATGTTAGAATTATTTACTATACCACATTAACAAACCTAAGTTCATGTTCAACCTCTTCTTGTCCTCAAGCAAAAGTCACACATCTACAATACATATTCGGTGAAATCTGTGTGTTCCACACATTATGATTATCATAACTCCAAGCCACAGGTATCAGGTGTCGGTCTGTGTCAACTTACGGAATCTGCCCTTGTGGAAAATTGAGGCTGCAAACCTTGGAATCAGTATTATTTACCACTGTGGACCTAGAGTGTACTAACCTGGAGACTCAGTGTGAGTTCTTACCTTAACCTTTGTCCCAATTAACAATCCCTATTTAAAGGGCTTCATCTAAAGTGTACATGTATCTATGGGGGAAGCTATGATAAAATGGCATCATGCTCCACTGGGCTTCAGGTGTGCATTATACATTTCTCTCCTTTATGTTTCTGTTTCTCTCTGTCTTTCCTCATATTGCAATCTTTCCTCAATCTGTCCTTTGCTCTGGATCTCTCTCCTCTCTTGTTTTATTCCTCTGTAATTAATCTCTCTCTTCCACAGCTTTATTTGTCTTCCTCTTTACTCTAGGCACATCTAAGGTCCACCATTACTCTCTCTTCCCTCCCCGACTATCCTCTATCCTACACTCCATCACCAAGGGCGCTAGGGCCGGGTCTATTCTGAGTCTGGAAGAGAGGATTGAAAGGAGGGAGATAAGAACATTCAATGCAAAAATAAGACATTAATCTGAAGAGCTAGCAGCTCTACATGATCTATCTTCAGAGTTTACATGAACTGCTTGAAAGCCTTCGCTCTCTCAGCCACACACACACACATCATTTCCAGAGGCTTGTCCATCATACAGCAACTGACAAACATATAGTACATCACCTGAGGGTGAGGGTAAAACAGGATGAAATAGTGTTGGGTTCCCTCATCTCAGGCTGATGTCTCATGACATGTTTTGTCATTCATTTCTTATTTGACATTTGCCCGTATAGAGCAACTCCAATATGTTAAAAAGTTGTTCAAGGCCTAACATGGGTTCAATAATTCTTTGTCTTTACACTATACATTTTCCAAGCTAAGAGTTTCTCAAGACACAGCATTTGTCTGGAAACACAGATGTAAGCAGCGTCAAAGAAAAGTAACAGTAGGTGTTCTTTAATATATTTAATCCCAATTTTTCCTGCAAAATAAATTACATCTGTTCACTCATGAACCTCCCTCACACATAATATTTTTCATTTCATGTGGTTATGTTGGTAATGTAGGTTTATACTACGGCAACTAATTATTGCGGTAGGAAGCTTTCGCATAGACTAAATTTACACAAATTCTGCCATAATAGGGTATCATACTTTCATCAATTGATGAGTGTTTTGTGTATGGCATCATCTTTACGCTTTACAGCAGAAAGGGTCATTTGCTGTAGCCTTTGAGTTATCCACCAGATGAATTGAGGCGTTATCTCATCAAAATAGTTCCTTCTCATTGCATTTGAGATGGCTTCATTGTAAATTCAGGGTCATATGGCCAATACATATTGCCTCCATGGCACAGAACTGTAACCAGATGCAAGCAGAATCCCATAAAAAGTCAGCAACGTACTCCAGATCAGTGCCTTCCTTTGGTTGGCATTGAGTAGTTCTGGACTTATCAAGGTTAACATCTTTCTCATCCTCCTGATAGGTCACCTCTGCTTCATCATTCAGCAGTCTAACAGGCAAATGGCCTATTTTGCCTTGGTACTCTCAATCTGAGCAGTCACTATCACAGTCACTTTCAATTGCATCTTTTTCAACAACTATCTCAATGGCTGTGATGTAGCACACATCCTTTGAAATTTCTTTTAATTATATAGAGATCCAAAACCTCTGATAGTTTAAGATGTGTAGAAAAAAAACATGAGATGAATAGGATAAACAGCCAAAACATTTGACACCTAGCATAACACTATGACTATGCATTATGCTAGCGGCAACAAATGTTGCCCGTTAACTTACATTACTCTTCTTATGATCAAAAGATGCATGCAGGCATATATTCTCATTAGATATCGAAATTGACCCTTTAAAAATATATATACAAAATAATATTTCAGTTATATCTGTTAATGAAGGTATTTTTTCTTTACTACCCGCTTGTACAAGTTTGGGGCAGACATCTCCTTCCAGAGGTGCAGGTGGGAAGGAAGAGGCCTGGTCATGTGATATTGATACTGGTTACCGACATTGATACAATTTAGAGACAACCTATTCTTTTATTTTAAAAGAGCTTACATTGGCTGCCCAAAGCCAACAACACTTTAGAGCTTCAGAAGTTAAAAAGGCTGACACTGACCTAATATGATGATTCCATAGTCTTTACTGATGCAGCTCTGCTTTGCTGTGCTGAACTTTGACTCAAAACAAATTATGCGACACAAAAAAAAAAATAATGAGAGCGTCTTCTTCAACCAGAGAAACTAAAGCAGAAAAATAGAAATGTTCTGCAAAATTTCTAGATCAATTTTTTCTTCAGCACTTTGACACAAAATATATAATGGTAAACTAGTTTCAGTCACAATGAAGTGGCAACAACTACAGCTAGATATGACCTTAATGCAGTAATATACAGTACATATGGGCATATGTGTTAGTAGTGTGCTAATACATTCTCTGGCTCTTACTAGCCACCAGATCCCTTCTAACAAGATCCCAATGTAGTCCTTGTTCTGTGTAAAAATACATATTAAAGCCCATACAAGCGTGAGACTTCCAACATTCAAGTTAAAAGAAATCAAAGGATAACTTCCAAAAGCCTTTTTACATTTACATTTTTGAGGACTGTAGATTTACCCTCCATTTTCAAATTCGGATCACTTTACAAAGGATTTCTCATATCCTGTATGGAGTGATTACACTCAGTGTACACATGGAAGCTGGACAGTAAGTCTGGGTTGAAAAAATGTGAACCTATTGTTTTAGTGAAGTTCTTAAATCTCACTTTTTAGTTACTGTAGAAAATATTGGGGTAAGTGGGAGGTCTAACATCCCCCATGGGCAACCCATGTGGGATGTTAGACTCCCTACAACACGATACAGTGCTAGCAAGCCTTCATCAGGCGTCCAGTTTAAAGTTGAAACCAAGTATACATTCCCAGCACTGAAGAAAATGTTTCCTGACTCAAAAGGCTCTCCTCGCCCAACCAGAAGTTTATTGGCCCATTACGAGCAGACTTGACATAAAGTGAACTGCGGATAAAGGGAAGTGTAACTCTTGATGGCGGCTAAGTCTTAGGTCAGCAAATGTTTGCCTGAGGGAGAATAGGGGTGAGGAGAGGGGCGATATGGGAGAAATTCTGCTTAGAATGAAGTTTCTGCAGTGCTGATCATTCCTTTAAAAGTTGTGGGGTATTGTTCTTATGGCCAGGGCAAGCTAATAAGAGCTGTAAGAGTAGGTTTGTGGTGTGTAGATATGCGTGAGGATGTTAGGTGTAGCTGAAGGTTAGAAACAAGGGAAGAAAATGTTTATTGTTAAGGAAAAGCTTTTGATTTGTCTTTTGTTTGTCTTTGCTCTGCTATAAACCTGTTCACAATGATAGGTCAATTAATCTATGTTAGGAATTTGTGGTAGTTTAGGATTCCGTTTTGTAATCCAGAATTAGCCTGGTTCCAGACCTCCAATCATTTAAACATTTCTGATGTTTTTTTCAGTAATTCAAATACATCTGGTACTGGGCTCCTTTACATCAGTCTTCCTGCCTGGACAAGCGACCAAGGCAGTCAGGCTTTGTGAGCAGGATTAAGAATGCTAGTCAACTAATAGAAATAACATATCACCTTGTCTCTTCTTTGTTGGTAGCTTGTTGCTATTTTTCAACTTTCCAACCCTACTTGTTTCATTGAGTCAACCCAGATAATTTGCTCTGCAGCAGCAATGTTTTGGTGCTCTTATTCAATAGAGGACTAATGGAGGTGAAACTACGTTGCACTGCATTTAGTTAGTTTTCACACACTTAAACCCTGTGTAGTAGTAGCCCTAATTCTACTGCGTTCTGGGTTAGTCACACCCAGAGAAATGTTATTAACCACCCAGCTAAATCCGAAAAATCAGCAAATATAAAATTAGGTTTCAAAATCATGATAAAATATGCATCTCTCTGCGGTTACAGTGTTAAGGCGAGGTTATGCTGAGTGGTGGCTCAGTCGTCATCGGAGCCAGCGTTTCAGACCCGCCCATAAAATCCCTGAGAATGAAACTGATGGAACTTCACAATGTAGTAACCGTGGTTGGAACTTTACACGTTTTCGGAACAAAGCTCTGAATTTGCTTTACACAGACTTTAATGTTGTAATATTTCTTTGATTAACATGACAAGCCTATTAAATATCTTAATGACTCTGGTGATACATTTTCCACCACCACCATGCTGACATTTGTGGTTTTTAAGTGACATGTCTCAACTGCTGGATGGATTGCCATCTCAGCTGTACTTTAATGTTCAGTGCCAGTGTAAATATTAGCATAAACTGAGATGGTACACATGGTAAGCATTGCAACTGTTAAATATCCGCATGTTAGCGTGCTAGTGATAGTGTTAGCTCAAAGCACTGTTTTGCAAAACTACAGCATCACTTGCGTAGCATTGAACGAATACATGACTTGGTATTTTGGTTAGTAGGCCCCACAGTTGCCAACTGAGAGGCGCATTTGCTGAATACATCACATATAGATGCTTAACACTCATGCCACTTCTGATTGGTGATCAAATGTTGTATCAACCACAGGATTTAGTAAGTGAGTTACAGGAGTAGGTAAGTCAACCTTTATTAAAGTCTCTTTGATGGGTGAGCTGGTAAAGTAAATATACACTGCTCAGTATACATGGGCTTCTCCTCTCTGTATTATTCACCTTGAGTCAGCTCAGTTCTTTTTAATTACTGGTTAATATTTCATGAACTTAAGGAAGATGAAGAGCTCAGTCTGTTTTTTTCACTTGTTTCTCTGCTTCTCTCATTTCCTTCTCCTGTCGTTAATGTTCTTCTCCTATTAGTTTCTTTAGTCTTGGTTGTAAAAATCATTATGGGAACTTATTTCAGTTACATGCATTCAAAAACACCAA
Organism: Lates japonicus; assembly: GCA_033238685.1. Classification (NCBI taxonomy): domain Eukaryota; kingdom Metazoa; phylum Chordata; class Actinopteri; family Centropomidae; genus Lates; species Lates japonicus. The sequence continues at coordinate 989,847 of BRZM01000055.1, read as the reverse complement.
AGCAGAGGTTGCAAAATATTTTCTTTTGGCCTCATCTGCCAAATGGAAGAATCAGTGCACTCTGACTCAGACTTTGATCACTTCCTTTGCTTAGATCATGCTTTGTGCTTTTCCCACTATTATGTGGAAGCTATAGTTGTCTTTTTTGCCCTGGTTGTAAAGCTCTTTGTTTAGTTTGAGCTACAATTTAAAGTAACAAAGCACATTCTGTTCTTTCCTTGAACATTTCTGATCACTCCTTCAACCATATGGCTGGCTGTTGATTGATTGACTGATCAACAAGAAACTGATATGATATCTTACCCATGCTTACTGATGAAACTCATCGACTACTACTACTAGCGACAATGCTGAACAAACACATCTTATAACAGCCCAGGTGCATCTTTAACAAACTATATAAAATAATATAAAAAGTATAAAGGCAAGATGGTTACATATTTTAATGCTGACTAGAGTTGTGTGTCATGATCTGGTGGTTTGCCTGTTCAAAATGTGCCTGTCAGTGGGCTGATTGCTTGGCTGTGTGACACTGATAATGTTACTCTTATTATGACACCAGTCAATCACAATTGTGATGTCACCAAAACTGACACCAACTACGGATTTTGCAGCCACTAGATGGCGCATCATACAATTATATGACCCTGCCATATCCTTTGTACAGGTCCAGGATGCAAAGTAGCATAATCACCATTCTCACACCTTTAGAGTGAATTGATGAGGCATCCCAGATAGAGGTCATCACCTTATTTAAAGTGTTTGATCATAATAATTTAGGGTAAATGTGAAAAAAAAGTGTTTCTCTTAAAACCTTTAATGGGGAATTACAGCAAATGTGTTGTTTTGTACTTCGGTAGGTGCATTCAAGTTCTCACTTTCCTCCAGCACACATGGATTAAATACTCTTGACATTGCGACTTTTCCACCTTTCTTTGTTTTGTTGGGGAAAATGTTTCATTAATTTTTTCATGTGTCAAAACCCTCACTTATAGCACTAGTCTTTACATCCTGGTCATTAAGGCTCAAAGTGACTGGTTCTATGTCCTACCAACCAGTTAGTTACTTCTACCTGGGGTCCCAGGCAAGTCAGACTCTGATTAAATGGACTAGATGGAAATCAGCTGTATGTTGAATGGTATTTCAAGAAATATTTTGTTGACTTTCTGTGGACATTTCAATTGAGGTATAATAAATAACTTATTTATGAAAGTAAGTAATCTACTATGCTGTGATTAATTCTAATCATCATTACTACACTTTCAGTTATTGGACTTGGTCAGGTCAAGGTGTCTCATTTCAACCAGCTGCTCCCCTCAGACCACAGTCCTCACATGATGCAAAAGTCCTACAGGAGCCCAGTAGACGTCAAACCATTACTGAAACTCTACAGCAGAACTCTGTTATTAGGGGCGGGAGTCAAGCACTTCTTTTAAGAAATTCCACAGTCAAATATTTTCCTCTTTTCCTCCTCATTTCCTTTTCTGTCATCCTGCATCCCTGAGACCTCAAACTAACTAGAGCTGTCTACTTAAAAAAAAAAAAAAGTCAAGTTTGAACAACAGCCACATGGTCCACGGTTATCTTATCTTATCTCTTTATGATATTATTTACAGAGACAAACAGCTCCCACCATAAGCAAACACTTGGCGAGATTTCCTTTAACAGGGGAAAAACTCTAAGAGAACCAGGCCCAGCATGGTATACATACCTTTACCTTGGCGAGGGATAGGTTTGGTGTATGGTAGGCGGTCAGGTTGTACAGTTAGCATTACTCCACTTGTTTGTAGTGCCTCCAGTGCTACGTTTGGGTTGCAGCAGCAGATGAGCCCTCGAAACTGTTGTGGTTGTAGATCAATGGCTGATTTTAGAAAGCACTTACTTGGAATTTCCATCTACACTGAAAACCCCAAATACTTCCACACACTGCTTCTCAACAATCCTGTAGGTATACTAAAATTCTGAGCTCACGTTATGTGTACAAAGCATAATTGTATTGGTTTACATTATCTATAAATGTAATGAGGATATATTATTAATGTATGTATTGGCAAATGTAAAATATGCTGACACTGAACATATCAATAAAATATTCACATCATTTTATCCGCCAAAATATCTGATACACAGTCCAATATCCACTTGCTTAGTGACTACACCACAACGTACCAGAACTTCTTATGGTTGTGTTTGAACACTCATGGCCTTGGCTGAGGTCAGGAAAGATCTGGCTCAATACAGAGAAAATGTTCAAAGTGGCTTCAAGATACAATGTGTTGTTGAGTTTAATAGAAAATCTGGATCTTTCCCAAACCTTCACCACATAGAACTTTAGTAGCAATTTGCATTTATTCATTTAAAATATATTTTCAACATAATCAATAACCATGTTTGTTAGGTGTTCCACTTCAGTGTGAGGGCATTTAGTAGAATATTTATTTAATTATATTATCCAAAATTCACGCAAATGCATAATGTGTGACACAAAAATCTGTTATTTTAGCACACATAGTAAAAAGTTAATACACAAAATAAACCAGTTATACAAACAAAGATGATGCCCGATCTCACACACTGGATGTAGTTCATTATATCTGTCTATAATTAGCAGTGGGTTGGAGAGAGCTGTCTTGCCTGCATGTCATATTATCAGATGACTAGAGCACCCTGACAGTCACTATGATTTATCAACCCGGATATTACATTTCCATATTCCCACTCTGACTCCTGTCTGTCTCGCTCTCTCTTTGATGCCTTCTCTCTCCTCAATGGTCTCTCTGTTATTCTGTCCTCTCTCTTCCTCATCATCCTTATCTTAGTTTATTGTGTTTACTCAGGTGTGATCATAAGTTAATCCTCCAAACCTAAACACAGGAGGTCAGAGAGATGACTCTGCAGCTGGAAGGTTCTGTGTCTTGCTCAAGACTACAACAGAATTCGTGCTTGCTAACATGTTGGTTATTGTGTGTGATATGTGTCTAATATCTTGTTTCACCAACTGCCGCTGGACATGCACACACAGCAAAGTGCAAACCAATCAGCTTCACTTCAATACAAGTCCATCAAAATTCTCTTCCCCAGTGTTGCTATTCATCAACCATTTGTTAAATCTCACCTTCTTCATCATGGTGTCTGAGGTTTCTATATACTGATCAGTCGTGATATATAGATCACTAGAAATGCAAGTCTGTCTCCAGTTGGGTGGATGAAAACCACCGTGGAAGGTTTTGTTTTTGATAAAGTGAAGTGGCTACTACTGTTGTGATACCACATATGAGTTGGGACAGTTTTGTTTCATTCACTGTAGGTACTAGAGTAATATGATGATTTTTGTCAAAATGGCGGTAACATGATGCACAGCATTAGTTATGTTTTCAAATAGGCAGCCCGTTACTGTTACAAGAAGGAAACAACATGAAAATGTATTCACAGAGTCTATACTCACTTTATTGGGACACTTTTGAATTTATTTGATAGGACAGTGAGAGACAGGAAATAGGGAGAGAGAGTGAGAATTGTGACTTGCAGTAAATTTCCAGCTGGAAACAGCCAGGACTCACTGCTCAGAGCACTGAAGTCAGTGGTGCCGCCCTAACCATTCAGCTATCGGGGGCGCCCATGAGGTCTATTTCTTTCCTATGCTGGCATATTGCAGAAGGTATCCTATCAATTGTGCCCAATGCTACAGTATAAGCTCAATAAGCGAGATAGCAGAGAGGACTGACCTGCTATGTTGTGAATATTCATATTTTTGAATTTAATAGGTGAAAGAAAGAACATCACAGTGAAATGCAAATTGAGGAGGAGAGAATGATGCGCTTTACTGTAAATAAAACAGCAAAGCTGTCACCTAATCGACTAATGCTGTCACTCCTGTGGTAACAAAACATCTCGAAGTTACGTGTGTGTAATGTATTTTACAATCAGCTGCTAGATTTAACAGTCATATAATAATATAAATAAACTTTTTATGTCTGCTGTCAGCTGTAAAGACTGCCCTCAAGCAGGCGATATATATACATTGTCTGTCATATTTAAGCTTTAGCACTGCATACACAAAATTAATCTTCTCTGAAGGTGGGTGTCTTAATATTTCAGCAGTTATAAATGGATCATAAAGAAACAAATTACCACCATCATTACAATCAAATAAGTTTTTAATTAAATGAAGAATACTATAGTAAGTACTAATATGCATTCAAGCGAACAGCGTTAAGAGACTGTCGTATGAGCTAAATTAAAAGCAGAGCAATTTCTGTGTGTGTATATGTGTGTGTGTGTGTTTGCTTGTCTTTGTGCATCCATATCTGCCTCTTAATGACAGTGTGTGCGTCACTTTAATGCTGGAGTCAGATTAATGAAGTGTGAACTCTGCTGCTGCAGAGTGCTTTGATGAACAATATAGCAACTCAGGCACAAAACTATCTCTCAGTAACTGTCAATTAAATATTGAAGCAAGAAAGAGAGTGAGGATTTGTTTTAGACTATATTCATAATACATTTTAAAATCTCTGTTTTATACCAGTTACAACAGCAGCAAACTCTAATTCCATTATGAAATAGTGGTGGTCATTAAGGACATGTAGGCAGAATAAATTTGTTGTGTGTTGATTATTTGCATATTTTGATTGCATATACCTTCCTGTCAATCCAGGCTTGAATCTGGGTGAGCAGTAAAAAAAAAAAACAATAAGCGACTGGATCACTGGGGCATTACATTAATGCCCCCTGGTGAAACTCTTGCCTAGAAGGGGAAAAGTGGCTAGTTTAGCCAAGAGCCAAACTAGCTAACTAACTGTGAAACATCTTGACTTCTCATTGTTTTAAGGCTGGTAGAATTGCAGGTTTTCCAGGTCCTATCAAATGTATTTAATTGATAATGGTGAAGATGAAAGGTCAGAGAGTTTTACAAATCATCCCAAAGACAACATAATATCTGTAAATTTAATGGGCCAATAATGTCAATGGGAACATTAAAAGAAAGCGTGAGGATCATTAAGTCATTAGAATGCATCATCTGGGACCAATGAATGTCTGTTCAAAACCTGGTGCCAGTAATTTCAACCTGCTGGTTGCACTAATTAGAAGCAATCAGGATCTCAAAGTCATTACAATTTATTCTAGGGATCTCAAATATCAACCCAAATTCATGGCAATCATCCAGTATTGCTGAGATATTTCACTTTGTGAACCAATATCAAGTTCATGGTGGTGCTAGATTGCAGTCAAGAGACTCACAAAAAGTCATTAGCATTCATAGGGTCCTTGAATTTGAACTTTTATCACAGTTCTTGCATTGCTGGTGAACTTACCACAGCCATCTAACAGAGCCACGTGTCACTGGCTTGGCATAAAGCACAGAATATTGTCCCCATTACAAAATATAATATGGCAATTATGCAGATGTTCAAAGTGTGAGCCACCACATAGACGTATGAACTCTGTAAAATGCAT